>OY978223.1:8717250-9396250 GCA_963854785.1 Vaccinium vitis-idaea
TTACTTATAAGGCATGGTTCATTTGTCATATTCTCAATCTGTCCTTACAGTGTGAAAGAAAAAAAAATGGATTGTTGACTAAAAAATTCATTCCAGAAGTATTTTGAATCATAGATTTATATTTAAAGATAAAAGGGGAATTTTTTTTAAAAAAATGACAAAATATATAGCTCGGTAACATTTTTCTTGCCTTGAGTGTGTAAAACAAAATAAGAATAGTATTAATCAGTAATCAATAACAAATAGATCGACTTTTAGAAAATCATACCAGTGGAGTTGAAAATGAGTAAGAGAAATGGATTGGTGCCGAGTGTAACTTTGATAGTGGTTTGCATAAACTATCCTCGCATACCTAAAACATAAAGTCAAAAAAGAGCAGCACTATTGGTGTAAAACTCGATATAAATTTTGAACGCAGTAATCCCAAATTTAGGAGAAGTTTTTTAGTGCCAAGTGGGTACCACGTGGTATCTTACATGGTACTCGTAAAGCCTTATCACAGCCATCCAACATTGTTATCAATGGTTCGAATGTGCCGATGGGTACGACACGTGGTACTTGCTCAACATTGAAAAATTTCTCCAAACCCAGAGCAAATTAATAAAATTACAAAAGATGAACAACAAATAGTATCATATGGCTATAATCATAATCGAAAGAGGATGTAGAATCCACCCAAATATATGGATTTTTTCTAATACCTGAACCAAATTACACCTACTGTTATATGCACCAAAAAATGAAAGTTGATTCATAGATGCGTGGTTTAGTACTATTGTACTAAGAGGCATACAAAAGCAAGAGTTACTAACCAACCAAATCGGACTAAAATTACTCAGAACCTGGAACATTATGGAGGAGGTGTTCTTCATCTTCAGTATGTATCTTCCATTCTCTCGTTTGTTCCCTATACAATATAGTGGATGGATAGAGAAATTAAGAGGAAACAGAGGAATGATAAACGAAGGTATAAACTAAAAATCGAGAAACTCCTTCTATAAGTTGTTCTCTAATTTGAGGAGAATTGGGTAGAGTTTTAAGGCCTAGAGCAGATGTAGTTAGTTGAATATGAAATAGAATGAGAAAGGAAATAAATACATATTTGTGAATTATGAAAAGAATATTACCTAAACAATTGTGCTTTTCTAAAATGAAGATATGGATTCTAACCCAGACAGTTTAAAAATTACTTGGCTTTGACGAAACATAAATCATGGCTAATTAGATTGGATTTGAATGGAATTAGAATTACTTGGACAATGAGTAGAAGTAATTTTCCATTTGAGAAACGAAAATCATGGAATAGATATGGATTTTCTTCTTGTTTATTGGATTTGACAAAATCATAACATGTTCATTTCTTCTCCTTTTACAATTTTTTTAGGGAAATTTATTGATGCTAAATAGTGGAAATTATTTTGTATAAAATTAATTATCTTAAACCCAATCAAGCTTTGCCACTTGTCGCGCTATGAGCCCTCCTCGCAAAAACTCATCCTGTAATACTAATATAGATATAATATAATAATGATTGATTCATAAAAAAAAAAAATCTGTTGTTTTATGTGAACAAAATCATTCCTTTTCCTTTTCTTTTTACCAAAAAAAAAAAAACACACCATTCCTTTTGTCGTTAAAAAATATTGTACTTAAATAATAAATATAATTATCAATCTTTTCGGAAAATAATCGTTACTTTCCTTAAAAATTTCGGAAATATGTATTATAATATTGCATATCTATTATAATTGTTACTTTCCTTCATTACTTTCGTTAATTTCAAATTGGAAAAATTTCGGTTATTGTAATTGGAAAAGTTTATATAAGAAATTTGTATTCTTTCCTTAGGTGTGTCAAAATGAAAATTTCCATGGATAGTGACTTCTTAATCTCTTCTTTTTTTTAGATATGCATACACGTGCTATTTATGGAACGTTTATATAAGAAATTCTTAATCTTCCTTATGCGTGTGAAAATGAAAATGATAGATTGCTCCTTAAGATAATTTTTCTGTCAGTATTTATTGCTAAATAGTTATCAGTCAATAATTATTTATATAATAATGATTGATTCATAAAAAAAATCTGTTGTTTTATGTGAACAAAATCATTCCTTTTACTTTTCTTTTTGCCCAAAAAAAAAAAACACACCATTCCTTTTGTTGTTAAAAAATATTGTACTTAAATAATAAATATAATTGTCAATCTTTTCGGAATAATCGTTACTTTCCTTAAAAATTTCGGAAATATGTATTATAATTGTATATCTATTATAATTGTATATCTTTTCGGAAAATAATCGTTACTTTCCTTTAAAATTTCGGAAATATTGCATATCTATTATAATTGTTACTTTCCTTCATTACTCTTCATTACTTTTGTTAATTTCAAATTGGCAAAATTTCAGTTATTGTAATTGGAAAAGAATCATTACGGTAGCACAGATTAACTTGGAAAAGAATAACTACTTTCCTTTATTGAAATTGATCACCACAAAACCTTAACAAAGCTTAACTCGGTAAAGAATTAAATACTACCATTTAGGACTTTGCTAATTGCTAAAAAAGTGCAAAGAATTGGGGGACACGTGGCAAGCTCAGGAAGCTCTATTCACCAAAAGTCATCCTGCAATACTAATATAGATATTAAGATTATTTCCCTTTTATCACTTTAATTAAAAAGCATAATTATGGTCCTATCAATTGCAGCCACTTGTTGCGTTCGTAGCCATTCTCATGAAAACCCATTCTGCAATAATATATAAGATTATTACCTCTATTTTTAAATAATATTCTTTTTTTTCCTCTCTATCTCTCTCTAATTATTAACCCCTATTTTTAATTATTGTTCCTATTTCTTCCTCCAATCATTACCAAAAACCAAAACCCAAAACTCAAACCAAACACAACCGAAAATTAATGTCTCAAACCAAACACAACCGAAGATTAATGAGAGTTGTAGAATTATACTTCTCCACCGAAGATTAATCTCCACATTTTTCATTTTTGGATTATACTTCTCACATCATCTTAATAACTAGCGTAAAACCCGTGCTATGCACATGTAATTTAAAATAACATTTTCAACTACAAAATGTGGAGATGTTTAATGTCTTAATCCAAATGAGAATTGCTGAATTACTTATTTATTGAACTATGAAATTTTGGATAATGCAATGGGTATAGAGGATGTGCCCAGAAAATGTACAGATCTGATGTGGCCAGAGAGTTGGCAAAATAAATGGGGCCCACTCTTATTTTTTGTTCAAATTTTACCCCAAATCCTTGTCTACTTACTCATGTGAGAATGTTGTTTGTTATACCAATCCATGCATACTTTTGATTGCTGTCAAAAATCAAGGAAGAAAAACTAAAAAAGGCCAGGAAGAAAGTAGTTTGCCATGGAATCCTTCAAAACTTCAAATTAGAGTAATTTTTGAATTAAAATCAAGAGCAGAATCATAAAAATTTAAAATTGTCTTGCTCCTTGGCATTAATTAAACTTCCCTGGCCCTGTAAGTACTTCCCAATTCAGGGAAACACGAAAATTATACCCAACCAACATATTAAAGAACACCATTTTATGTTCGCTAGGTTCTTCTGGATCGATTTTGCGGTAGGGTTTTCTTTGGTTTTTATAGTTTCGGTTGGCGTCTTGCCTTCTGGATGCTTTTAATTAGGTCCCAAGTGGTTTATGCCGGTGTGCCCTTGATCATTTTAATTTTTGTATCTTTATGAGGAAATTTTTTTTGCTGAGCAAAAAAAAAAGGAAGTAATTGAAGGATCCCGGATGCGTGCAACTTTTTAGCTACTTTGCTTTTTCTTTTTTTGACCAGCCAAAAATTTATCAAGGAAAACTTGACAAATGGTACATCAAGTTGGGGAGAGAGGGAGGGGAGGGGACTCCAACTCTCCAGCCAAGGGTTGCAGAAATGGCATCTCCAACTTTGTTTAAATGGTATCTCCGTTGTTCATCTTGAAATGAAATTTTACTTGATGGATCTTAAATGTGCGCAATTTAATACCTAAGCATGAAAATGGACCGAACAACATCAAAAGCAGCTTAAGACTTCAAACTCAACTGTTAATTAAGTAAAAACTTTGACGTTCTTGTATTGTTTAATATCCACAAAATATAAAATCATACGACCCATCCCAGCATATCCAATATTTTTGACAAATCCAGTAAATTCGACATTGTAGATAAAGCAAAGCTATACTTTGTTTCCTATGATCATAGTCTTCAAAATAGTTAAGAAAATTAAAAGTAGGGTTCCTTATAGACTGAAACTTCCGCACAAATTATTAAAAAATTCCCATAGCATGCTTGGTAGTCAGGACTCGGGGATGCTGCTGTGCGGGTGCCAAAACGGCGCCG
Organism: Vaccinium vitis-idaea; assembly: GCA_963854785.1. Classification (NCBI taxonomy): domain Eukaryota; kingdom Viridiplantae; phylum Streptophyta; class Magnoliopsida; order Ericales; family Ericaceae; genus Vaccinium; species Vaccinium vitis-idaea. The sequence goes on from OY978223.1 coordinate 8,721,627, forward strand.
TTTCGATGTCTCCACGCGAAAACAGGAAAAATAGCCAAAACGACGTCGTTTTGGAGTAAATGGAACGACGTTGTTTCATGGTTTTTAAAGCTGGAACAAAAATAAGCCGAAACGACGTCGTTTTGGCTAAAATTTTGTGATTGATCCGAAATCCAAGTCTAGCAAACATGAAGGGAAAAAAAATCCAATTCACACCGAATGTCCAAGTCTAGCAAACATGAACTAAACATCCAAGTCTGGCAAACATGAACTAAACATCCAATTCACCAAACCTGGGAATCGATCAGTCAAATGGACTAAAAATGGAATTCCATAAATCGATCAGTCAAGTCTAGCTCTCAGCAATACAACAAACATGAAGAAGAAAAAAAAAAAAAAAACAACTTGGGCAATCTACGAACAGATTAAGAAGGAAAAAAAAAAGACAATTTCAATCGATCAGTCCTTGGAATTCCATAAACCTGGGAATCAATACCCATGAAACCAAATGTATCAAATGGACTAAAAATGAAATTCTCATTACATTTTTAATTTCGTTGAGAAATATTCGGATCAAGCAACATCTCAAAGAACTCCTCATCTTACATATATAACTCATCTCCCGTCACCTAAAAAAAAAAAAATGAAAGCATGAACGATATGAGTAATATATCACAAGAAAACTGACATGTCCTAAGTAGTCTATATGATGCTCAAGAAAACTGGCATAAATGTGGTAATCTACCCTTAAGATGTCAAATTCCTATGATGAGAGTTTAGTATTAATCCCTTACTAAAGCAGAATGAGATTAGGCATCCCCTATGAGATTGATTCACTTCTATTGAGTCTTACTAATAGTGATCACTTCTCAAACAATGACTACCATAATAAGCTTAAGTCTGGTCCCAATAAAACTAAAACAAACAAAACAAAAAGTGAGGGGGTTTAAGCTTTACATATCACATAATTCCCCAATTCATCAATCATACGTATTTGCATCCATCAATCCAAACATGAACCATTTTCTTCTCGCATTTGTTTGGGGTAATATGTGACTCCAAACAGTATCGGACAGTTTCTGCAGGGAAGCCTCGTCAATTATGGAACCACCGAGGCTGCCGGATCTTTTTTGATTTGGTGGTGTGTGTTTTCTTGTCTGTGTTCATTTGCACTCGGTAGATTGTAATAGCCTTTATTAATGAATTTCTTCCTATTTCTCAAAAAAAAAAAAAAAATCCAAACATGAACCCAATTTCACACATAGACCAAGTAAAAAAATGGCATAACTTTATGTGCTGTTGGGTTAAAAAAAAAAATTTAGCACCATGGTTCTTATGTTCTTACCTCCGTCATTGAGATTGTTTCGGATCACGGAACCACTCAAAAAACTCCTCATCTTGTAAATACCTCTCATCTCCTGTCACCTGGAAAAAAAAAAAAAAAACAAAGAAAATAAGTCGAAGCAAGTAAAGAAAAACAACATATCGACTAGCCTCGAGTCAAAACTACAATAGACAAATCAAATTCACACCTCGTATGAAGTTTGGGAAGACAAATCAAATTCACAATTTAATATTTGTGGGACATAGGGCAATGGAGCGGTTCCCAATGGAACATCCTAATCCATAAGATAATCAACAACAAAAATGTTATCTTCTGGAGTCTACAATATGACGTCGTTTTGGCCTTCATTTTTTTTTTTTTTTTTTCCGCATGAAATACATCAAAACGGCGCCGTTTTGGCACCCACACAGCAGCATCCCGAGTCCTGGTAGTCAGCCCTTGATTCTTCACAAAGAAAATGCAAATTGGACAACTCTAGTGGGGCAGCGTGCCAAAGAACATTTCGATATAAAAGAAGGCAAACAAATTTAAAAATAAAAGCGGTAGGAATTATGAATATTGCGGTCTACTACCATGAAGGAGATCATAAAAATACCTCTTGATAGGTGTTCGAGATGATCATGACGATGAATTGATTGGACACGTTGGTTTTCCATTTTTAGTTTGCTCACCGATCGGTAAATTTTAATATTAAGTTGCACATAAATGCTCTATGTAAGTACTTTCTTCCTCTCTATTCTTCATCACCCCTCATAACTTCCTACAAAATGTTGATCTATTATCTTCCATCCGAAAATGAATCATACCACTTGAAACTTGGAACAACAGCCTTACAAATGATAGAAACTAAAGAATAATGAACCAATTAAAAACTTAGTAGTAGCGTGATGCCACATAATAAGAGTGAGAAATCTTTGTTTACCCAATTGGTACTTTTCCAACCGAAAGACAATCCTAAAAAAAATGACATTCATATGAGATTGAGAGGATTAGGAAAGATCGATCAAATTCGGAACACATAAAAAGATGTCTGTCAATATTATACCCATATGGTTATCTTTCCAAAAATTTAATAATCAGATCCAACATTTGAGAACGCATTAGAAAACCTTGAATCTGCCTACTCTAATTTTACTTGAAACTTGTGAAGAATTTATGGAAGATATGAAAACAGAGATTAATTAATTACAAAACGTAATGAAAAAATTAATTACCGTTGGAAATGGGGGTATTTTGTTCATTATATTTTTTGGCACTTTGAGCTAAAAATAATTTGGGACCCAATAAACTTTTGAGGTGGGTCCGTGTGGGTTTAAAATGAACAAAATTTATTAAGGATTGAATGAGAAATTGTCTCATAAAGTGACCCTTTGGGGGTACCCAAAATTTCCCGAAGACCATGCGAGCGCACATCACTGGTATCCGACCGAATCGGATTATGGATTGGAGGTGTCCTTAATTTTTATGGATCAAGTCTTCGGAATTGGGCTAGACTAATTAAGGTCAGCCCTTGTAATTGGTCATTGAATAAGTACAACTGGTACGGCAGTTTTTTGAATTTGGAATTCAATTGTGTAATTGAAGAACAAATTCAATTGTATAGCTGTTGGAGATTCATCCTTAGGGAAAAACTGATTAGCCATTATAAGAATTCATTTTCGTAATAATTTTGATAATGAATTCAGAGGCTCCCCATATTAAATTTTGAGGCTCCCCATGAACACTATATATTGGCATCTCCTCTCCATGTTTCAAACACCGAAAATAAACTCTACTCTATTCCTTTGCAATCGTGTTCTTGTTCTATGTGAGAGAGTACAACACAGTTTAGTTCGCCGAACAATTCCGGTGAGGTGCAGCCGCAATTGTGCAACCGTCTTATCCTGGGAAGCAGACGCCGAAGATACTCAAGCATCCATCCGGTGAGGCGGCGTATTTTGCTTTAAGGAGACCGTATGAAATACGGGATTCGGTTTGAATTTTCCTTGTTCAATTACCGTTTATGTTCTTGTGTATTTGTTTTATTTACAATTTCAATTCCGTATCCTGTTTATGTTTATGTGATTTATTAATAAAAATTCCAGATTCCGTTTTTCCCATATATTTATTCCTACAATTACTACCTCATTTGCTCTCTCTTCAAAGTGTGAATCGCTCCCTCAATCTTTTTTGGGACCTGAGAAACATGCATGCACGAAATTTTTTTAGAAATTCACAAAAAGTTTGTTCAAGAGAAATCACTAAAAATTTCAACAAAACCTCAAACACGGCTAAAACCACGAATGAGGAAGAAAGATAATATTGAAGGACGGGGTAAGATAATATCGAAGGGAGAAAAACCCTACACGGATCAGTAATGCTTAAAGGGATATGAATTTCATGTGTAGATGCAGAGGGAAAAGAATGAATACCTTAGTTACAGCCATTGGTTATGGCTCTCAGGCTCTGATGGCAAGCAAGGGGAACAAATTAGTTATTTGAGGAACCAAAAAAAAATAAAAAAGAATCTTATAGAACTCATGGATTGCAATCTTGATGGGGAAGTACAAAACGTTTAAATTTTAAAATAGATTAGATATAAATTATTATAAGGAGTACAGATAAAGTTATCGTTAACTAGTGAATTATAATTATTTTGTTTCCGTAACTCTCTTTTTAAATTGGTAAAGTCTTTCTGAATTTTAATTATCCAGCATTGTGTGGATATATTTTGGATTTGAATCTTGGGTGATTCCTCAAATTAATGGAATTCTTGAGATTTGAAATGGGTACACCAAATTTGCACTCCACAATCCACATGCACACCAAGGTGATGTGGCAGATGAGGAGAAACTCAATGTGTTGCCCACTTGAAATAATGAGTTTCTCCTAATCTACCACATCATCTTGGTGTGCAAGTGCGGTGCAAGTTTGGTATACCCATCGCATTGTTGGTTGATTTGCCCAAGTATGGGCCATACTTTTTTTTTTTTTTTGAGCATAAGTATGGGCCATACTTGGTAAAAAAAGATTTCAGTACATGTTTTTTTTAGCAAATTTCAGTACATGTTATGTGCAGTGGATAACCAACGGAAGAAAAGAGACAGAAAAAAAGAGAGAAGGCTTACCAAACCAAACAGAATGGGATCCTCTGTCCCAATTCTCCTGTCCGAGTCCCCTATCCCACTCTCCTCCTTGTGCCATGTGTCCCTCAACACTTCCCCCTACCTGCCCTTTAACACAAGTTCCAATATACTTTTCACACATTTCAATACACTTTTTAAGGCTTAATATCAGTCCAATGGGCTGATTTTAGAATTTTTCACCTCTTATTAATAAAAGTTACGAGACGCATCACAATGTTACGAATCATAGAAAACTACTCTTGTAATTGCCCTAACGTCATGTTTGTAAGTCTTGGATTTGGAGTCAAGGGAAAAGTAAAAGAAGTCAAATTTGAATTATTCCAATTCCAGGAAAAGAAGATACCAAAATATAATGAAGCTTAAATTTCCATAAAATTTAATTTTCTCTTGATATCCATAGAACATACCACAATCAATTACTGCAAATTTTGTTTTCTTCATATCATAAAATCCTCGAGTCTTACACCTCACTAGCTTCAAATGCAAATTGTTTCCCCATAAAGTGAAATTTCATGGAAAAGATTGAACCAAACTAGTGAAACCTTTGACAAATTCATCAAGACACGGGGTCTCTAGAGTGCCCCTCGAGCACTACAAAGTCCCCAAATTCGTTCATCAAAGGCTACGAACGAGAATGCCTTCAAATGTAATCCCAGGTCCAAATGCCAAAGCAAGCCCCCACTCTTCCCCTCCCTCTCTCTTTAGCTCCTCCCTCATATACTCCATCACATAGAAAATAGTAGTGCTGCCAACATTCCCATTGTCCATCAATGCCCTCCTGCTACACTCAAGTTTCTCACTTCCCAACTTGAGAGTCTCCTCCAACCGGTTAAGTATAGCCGGTCCGCCCGGGTGGACTGCCCAGAACAACTCGCTGAACTTGCTCAACCTGGCCTTAGCCATGAGCTTCTTGCAGAACCCCTCGATGTTTTCCTCGATTTTAATAGGAAGATCCCTCCCCAATTTGAAGTTTATGCCCTCTTCCGTCAGTCCTCCGTTTATCACGTTATGTGTCCCTGGCAAGAACTGTTGGACCGCGTAGTTTAGTTCCATGAATGGGGACTCGGACCCCACCAGTGGATCCGCCCCAATAATGGCAGCAGCAGCTCCGTCCCCAAACAGGTCGGCCCCCACTAGGTCATAAGGACCGTCCTTGTTTGTGGGACGGAACCTAAGAATGGTGGTTTCGGAAGTCGTTAATAGGACACGGCTCCCAGGGTTGTTTTCGGCGATGTCTTAGGCAACCCTGAAGCCAGTGACACCACCATAACAACCCAAGAAGTAGAGCATTACACGGCCCACATTGCTCCTCAGCCAGAGTTGACTGGCGAGGTAGAGATCGCCACCCGGTAACCGGATTTCACTTGAGGAAACATAGACAACGTGGGTGATAGCAGATTTTGGTCTTCCCCACTAAGGGTCATCATCAGGCCGGGCCGGCCCAGCCCGCCAACTTTCTGCCCAAGCCCTCCCGCAGGCCAGGCTATGCGGGCTTTTTCTTTTTAGCGGGCCGGGCGGGCCTGGCTATCTCTCAAAAGTTGAAGCCCAGGCCCACCCACGGGCTTATCCTAGTCAGGCAAGCGGGCGGGCCAGTCTTCGGGCGGGCTGGACTGGGCTATTTGGGCGGGCCAAATGCCCTTTTTTTTATTTTTTATTTTTGTTACAGCTAAACCTTTTGGAGCCATTTTTTTTTAATTACAACTGAACCTTGTCTAGCCTACCATATGCTGTAACAATAATACACCATGAGCAGTTGTTAGTTACCCATGCAACAAATGAATGGTCAATCAATGCATATGTTCAGACCTTCTCAAAATTTTAATGCATATGTTTAGTTTTTTATTAGAACTTTACTGTGAGATATATACACATAGTTACACACATATGTCCAACTGTGTATTATTTTTTTTATTTTGGTACATTTGTATTATATCTTTTTTTTGGTACATTATATATTAGATCTTATGTACATTAGCCGTGCAATAATGCATTACAAGTGTACCGGGCTACGGGCGGGCTACTATCTCGGGCCGGGCTATCTGGCGGACCAACGGGCGGGCGGGCGGGTTGTAGCTAAAATTTTTAAGCCCAAGCCCGGCCCATGGAAAAGTTTGGCTGGGCTAGCCCGCCCATTTGGCGGGCTCGGGTAAAGCCCGACTGGCCTTGCGGGCTTCGGGCGGGCCCGAGCCAATGGGCCAAATGATGAGGCTTATTCCCCACTCCTTGATGCAAGCAAGGCTGGCTTCCAGTGCCATTTGTACAACGGCCGGGTTTGCGATTTCGAGCCGTTGTTTGATGGTTGGTGAGCCTTCTGTTGGTAGTTCCGGGTACTTGTCAAGTATCTCCTTGGACATGACTGTGTATCTTGTCTTCACAGTTGTTGTTTTGCCTAACAAAAACAGAGAAATTTGGGAAAACAATATTAAAAACCCACCAAAAAAGTTAAAAATAATTTATCCAAAATCCAATGTGGATAGCATGGCATTGCATTGCATTCATTCTGTTGGAGTGTCAGCCAATGGGGCTACATTCAGAAAAAAAAAAATTGCTCACTAAGCACTAGTAAAGTTTTTCTTGTTCTGCAGTTGCTTCTGTTGATGAAATCAGTGAGGAAACTTTTTTTTTTAATAACCGGATGTCCGGGCCAGTTTCATCAGTTAGGAAACTCTTATAAATAATGCAACCAAAATTCAGAATATTGAAGGGTTGACGAAAGTTATTTCGCTTACACAGTCGTTCGAGTTTCTCCTTAATTGCGGAATCTTCACACTTTGTGTCACGAAAATAGCCTTCGACCAAGCAATCCGGAGGGAGGATTTGGCTAGGAAGTGCCTTCCCAAGTGCAAGGATAGTCGCCTTCCCAGGCGTGGGAGCGCGTTTACTTTGCGAAACGTACTGCTTGGGAGGAGCACCATTGCTGCTTGTTTTTGACATCGCTAACGGGCCCGGAAGACAAGATCAAGTTTTTGGAATGGTGAAAAAACTTGATGAAGAAAAGGGGTGAGTGATGAGTGGGTTTAAATGGGGGAGCTAGATTTGTTATTGGAAGGAGGTTGGTATGAAGCTAGGGTAGCATGAATTGTGGGAAATGCATAGTTAAGTGGTGTTTGGTATTCTTTTGGGTTCTTGGGACTGAAAGTATGAATCCTTAAACATGGAAAACGCTCTTTTCCTGTAAATTAGTTTCTGAGTTGTGAGAAGTGAGAACTAATTCCACCTTACCATCCTTTCCTTCCAAAGCAGTTGGGAGGCATGCACTATTGACTATACCATCCTTTTCAACAGAATGTAATAATTAATTAAGGGTTCGATATTAAATGAATTCAGTTGTCCACGTCTTCAACATTGCGTACCAAGAATTTAAAACGCGGTGGCTCCAATAAATTTCGTTTTCAAATGAATGAAATTATTAGTTTAAGGGTTTGATTTTAATTGAACTTAGTTTTCCTCATCTTCAACGTTGCTCTACATTACCGAAGCCTACTTTGTAACTTAAGATTGTTTTTGCCTTTTTTTTTTCTTTTTCTCTCTTGATGGACTTTAAATTCATTGACTAAGCGCATGCTAGGAGCTACCAAGAATTTAAAACGCAGTGGCTCCAATAAATTCAGTTGAAATGTAAGGGTTCGACTTTAAATAAATTCAGTTTTCTACACCTTCTACATTACTCTACAGAAGCCTAATTTGTAAACATTAGACGGACTGCAAATTGATTGACAAAAACATTAGACAAAGGCCACACAAAACGTCAAAAAAATGTATCAGATGTATAAACGTAGGATTTGTATCTGGTGCGTTTTTCCCAGTTGATGTATAAACATTAGTCTCGAACCACTTTTCATCCTACGACCCATGGGTATTCGGGCTATGGGCCATTAGCGAAGACACCAATCGCACAGCCAGCCCAGGACCCATGGCTATTCGGGCTATGGACCGATCCCTTTCTTTGGTTTAAGGAAAATTTCAAATCTTTCGACCCAGGCTGATCAACCTGCCCATCCAGTAAGCCTTCAGAATCTTACCCGAGCCCAGCCCATTAACGTCGAGCAGGGGAGCCTAGGGATAGCTTCTGTCTAAAGTATCCCTCTTGATCCTTTTTTATCTGCAGGTATGAACTCTTTCTTTAAATAATAAAAAAAAACTCGGAAATGCAAGTATCAGTCTTGATCATTCGATGTTGTGTACAAATCGGTCTACATGGCGGAAGAAAGAAGAGAGATTTATTCCATTTCCAGATTAAATAAAAAATGGTACTATAAAAAGTAGAATTGTGAAAGTGAGTTTTTTATCCCCAGGAAAATATACTTATGTTAAATACAACAATTAATTTTCACTCATATCCAGAATTCCATGTAACTTGACCACCCAGGTCCTGTACAAAACGTTATGCCCAAAATAAGTGAGTTATTAATTGCTGATGAGTTATTAATTCTATGAACAAAATAAATGAGTTACTAATTATTGGTGAGTTACTAATCCTATGAAATATGAGAATTAATTCTCACAAAAATCAATCTAAATAAGTGGCAGTTTAGTGAGTTATCAATTGTTGGTTAAGTTTAGGTATCAATGAAATGAAATGGCTAGGAAGTTATACGCAGATTTATTATGCCAAAATATGGAGGATATTAAATGAACAAAATGACAAACAACAAACATAGTTGCCCCATAAGAACACAAAGAACTTAAGTGATTCGACTGGGAGTCTTTGTTATGTCATATGCATATGCATATGCCAAAAGCGGATCTCATTGCAAACCTACAACCCCCAAAATACACCCGACAAGTAAATAATAAGGCAAACATATGTACTAGTAGCGAGGTCAAACTATTTGCTCCTTAGCACTTGTGTTCAAGAGACACACAACGTATTATAATACATACATTCATCCATTTATATGACAATACTAGTCCATCGACCAACATCAGGGGTCCCGATCAAAAACTACCACCCAAGCTCCCCAGAGTTGACCTCACAAAAGAAAAAAAAAGAAGCATCCCATGATGTGAGGCATGCCCTTGAAGAGTATCGCTGCTCTGTTGCAGTTCACAATAAGGTTTCATTGGAGCTTGACAAGACACTGTTTGGTTCATTGGAACGGTTGTTTGACTTCTCTATCGACAGAAACCAAGGTTCTAAACACTTCTGATGAGCCTTTCCATGGCAATGTTCGGAAACAGAAAAGGAAATAATCACTAAGAAATTTGAATAAGGAAGTTCAAATGAAAAGGGAGAAAAAATTGTTAAGCCACCTCCTTTTCCACTAGTTGTTTTTCTTTGTATATGCACATCCTCAGGTGGTAAAGGTTATCGCTCATTTTGTTGAGTTCTGTTAAAAGCATCCAACTCAAAACCAATCGGCAATGGGTGGAGAGGCCGCTCATTCTCATATACTAGCTTTAGAGGTTATAATTAACCAATCTGGGACAAGCTCTAACACTCCCCGCACGTGCGACCCCTGACCTGCACGTAGAGAGTTAAACAAACGATTCAACACATACGACAACTATCAACCATCAATGACAAACAAAGGGGAAACCAACCATCAGGCATCAACGACATAGAGTCTTGTCCAAAAGTCTCCGAAAGCCTTTCTCTGATTCCATGTTAAAGCAATCCAACTCAAAACCAATTGACAATAAGCGGAGAGACCGCTTAGACTCATATACTAGCTTTGGAGATTATAATTAACCAATGTGGGATAAGCTCTAACAAGTTCGGTAGTTGGTCTGGGGAAGTTGTACTTACTACTTACTAAACCTGAGCCTAAAGTCATAGATATTGTCAATTCGTTAAGCCACTGAAAGTAATGAGTTCATTTTTTCCAAGAGAGAGAACCATCTGGCATTGAATCAAAAGGACCAAGGTGAGGAGTTAATACTTAGAAAACTTCCACCATCCATTTGGCCACATCGGTATGCCTCACCCAATCACGAGGAACTTGATTCCTATAGCTTTCTACGGCAACCTATAGAGAAAAAGATGACTTCAAAACACATGACTGAAAAGGCGAAACACAAGTTCAAGCAAAGTTATTAATCTCGTACCGGCAAGCGTCCCGGTTTTCTTACTGGGATGGTACGTCCCGGTACCGGTGCGTACCGGCGTACCGTTCCGGATTGATCGCAACAAACTAGGTATAATTCTAAAAAAAATATGCAATTCAACATATAAAAAAAATTGACCTAAAAATAAAGCATTATAACTTTTCATAGACAAAATGCAACCATTCTAGTACTTCATATCCAAAAAAACTACTCCAACATCCAAAACAAGTTCCCAACCAATTTAACGTGATTTAACGGAATTGTACCAGCCTGAATTAATTATTTAAGTAATTTAACGTTTTTAAAAAAAAAAGGATTTTGTACCGGCCGGTATCCGAGAAATGGCCGAGATTGGCCGGAACGCCCGGAACAGACCGGAACGTCCGGTATTGAGCAGTATTGTGAGCGGGACGGAACATTAGGTGTTGTACCCCGTTTTTCTTCCGGTACGGGACGTACCGGCCGGTACGGGACGAGATTCATAACTTTGAGTTCAAGTCCAAACGCCAGCTTGCATTTGCAAAGCGCAAATCAAAAGTGAGGAAAAAATATACACACTTTCACAGCCGTGGAATGATATGACAATTATCTAAAAGAAAACAGCAGCGATATCTCATACCATACTGGCAATTGCTTAATACACCGTTCTCTCTCCAGCCTCAAGATGAACGTCGGTAGTAATACCTAAAACAAAGAGTAATTCAATTAAGCTCATGGAAGACACAATGAGAGAGAGAGAGAGAGAGAGAGAGAGAGAGAGAGAGAGAGAGAGAGAGAGAGAGAGAGAGAGAGAGACGTACACAAAGGTCTTTATGCCATATAAGGCCGCATACTTCCTTAGAAGACGCTCAACTGTATACCATTCTGAACGATCTGATCCATCCTGGTACCCTATTCTTGGCATATGGATTGAAGCTTTTCAACAGTTGAAATAAAAAACACCAAATTAGACCTCTACTAAATCCCCACAGGAACGTTTTTAATGTGTAAGCTAACAATCAGCTAAAATGTGACTTCTCTGTACACTACTTAGTGCCTTCTGTGTCAAACACATGTTTAAATGTGTCAGTATTAAAAACAAATAATATCACACTCGGGAGATTTTGAGAAGGGAAGGGAACGCACCACAGACATGGTTGAATAATATTCGAAGATTTGTAAATTTAAGAATTCTCAGCTCTATTACTTCCAATTGGTTTGTCAATAATGCTTCTTAATATAGATATCGGTACTTCTTGTTCACACTTATAATACAGCATGTGAAAGAGATCATCTTACCATTTTGATAAATAAACACAAATATTCATATAACAAGTGATTAATTATTACTATTACAAGAATATAAGCGTATGTCTATTTGTTTCCTATGCATGCGTGTCATGTTTTATTCTTGAAATTGTTGTCTCCGCAAATCTGCATATTGTTTTGTATCCATGCCACACTTTCATATCCATGCTCTTAGGCAGTAACTTAAAATGTTCTCATTGACACTTGAGCAAGGCTTCTTCCGTCCGCCAATGAACTATCAGGTTTTCGAAAGCATCGGGCTAGAGGAATTTCATAACAGGATGATCTTGTTTTGACCTTTATCCTTGTGCTGAAATCAGGGTTTAAATACACACACACACACACCCCACATAAACAACATAAGAATTCTCATATGGAGGGCATATGCATTGTTTACTCCAACAAGAAGAAAATGTTAAACAACTGAGGTAACACATGATGGAGATAGAGCAAAACTCACCATTAGTGTCAAAAAATGAATACCAGAATTTTGGGCAGCTGAGAATGATGCTTTAGCTAGGCAACGCTCCAAGTCAGGAATAGAGATATTGCTACGAGGGACTTTACGCTTAGGGTTGTACGACTGTACAACAGCCAATGCCCCCCATTGAGGAGGATTAACAGATTTGGTTTGTTCATCACGATCCTCTGCACAGCAACATTTGTATTTAAGGAACAAAGTTCAAAAAAACATAATCTGTCTAATGCAGAACATAAACAAAGAGAATTACCCTTAGTCAACTTAATACTACAGGGATGAAATAGATAAAAGATACCAAAAATAAAACTGATATGCAGCATGTCACACACTAAAAAATTCGTTTAAGGGTCCATTAGATTACCACTGTGAAAATATGTACGATTACTGTTTCTGGATAAATAAAGGAAATCCAGAGACAGGATAGAAGCAATCAACCAAATGTCCAACCTTTCTTCTGGTAAAAGAACTCTTTAACTTCGCTGCCCAACTGTTGCTACTCCAATATGCTAGTGAGGTTAAGAAAAGAGAACGTCAAGCAATAGATGAAACTCTGATGCAACTTGAGGAAGGGAGGACCGTATGGTCAGCGTTCACCATAGAGCGGCTAAATAGGTCTGAGACACTGGAAAAACAAGGGTCCAAGACCATTTACGTGACTGAAACAGAGATGGAGCAAACCAACCAACCAAGAGAGAGAGAGGCAGTGGAGAGCCAGAGCTCAGAACACAGAGCTCATAGAAGACCTAGATCTCAGATAAATACTTAGCATGATGTAGGGAAATACAACTCAAAGAGAAGTGAGCACGTATATTTAACCAACTGTTCAGGATGGTAGCTGTATTGTTGGGGAATTTGTTACGCATTGTCAAATGTTGCTAGGCTGTTTTGTAGATTGGCTACAGCCTATACTCCTAACTTCCACAGGACAGCTATTCTGTAACCTTCGCAATTATATACCCTAGGACCGGCAACCTTCACAAGGATAGACCCTAGGACATAGACACACAGACAATATTAGTGATCAACAAACTCGCTCTGATAACAACCGCACACGTGTCTGCTAGAGCAAAGGAAGATGTGGTTGCTTACAATTACAAGTCTATGATACATGGCAGGATAGGTGCTAGCTACAAACAACATCTATGCCGGCATGCATGTGCACATGCGCATCTCTTTCGTCAATGCACATAGCAAACAATTTGTCGTTGTAACCGCATAAGAGATAATAAATCTAAACAAAAGAAAGTGAGAAACAGAAGCTAACCTGTGCTTTCTATAAGATGAAGATCACCAAGATGCAGGTCCTTAAATTCAGAAGCTCGGTGATATGCACTTGGGACACATGCTGAAAGTTTTGCAAGGGCATCAAACATACCTCCGTGGCCCCAGTTCCCAGAGTCATCAACGCAGCTGCCAAAGATACAAGATAACAAGGATCATCAATTACTGAAAGAAGAAAGTAAGGAAATAGATAGATGCCAAATGGAGTTCTATAACTGGAACTATCACAGGACACAGAACAATGCAGTGGAATACTACTACTCAAATGGATAAAACTAGACTATTGGAGTGGAGTGGATTCTAATAAACTTATTCCCCATTTGTCTGCCACTGGCACTCACTATTTTTTTTTTTATTCTTTCTTCCCCTTTCAAAAAATTAATCCACAGATTCTGCACTAATTTTATACACTAAAAAACAAAATGCAACACTGGTCCACTTAAAAGATAGATTCATACCTGAATATGATTGCTGGATCTGATGGACAAACTATTGATGGCCGTGTACAGTCTCCATAAACAAGATGAACAGAACCGGAATCAGACATTATATCACCATTGGGAGGGTGGAGAGGATCCTGAACTGATAAGGAACGGTACCCCAGAGCTTCCCAATTGGACAACTTCTTCTCCTCTGCCTTCCTCCTTGCAGCCTCAGCTCTTTGATGTCTTTCCTCAATTAAGTTACTCCTATTTTCCAATTCCAAGACAGGACCATCCTTGGACTGTGATGTTTCTTTGAACTTCTCAACCCAAGACAGATATGAAGCTCCATCAAAACCAGGATAAGCAACAGAAGCAGGATCTTTTATCACAAGGTCACATCCAGTTGATAGATCCCTTGGACTAATTTCAAAATTCATATCCTCCTTGTCTGATTTTTGTTTGTATCGCGATGCAATTACCTTGTCAGCCATCGCATTCAATTCCGATGTAATCTGTTGATCTTGTTCTTCATTACTTATATCTGTGTGATCTAACATTTGCAAACCAAATATGACAGATTGCAAATCACCAGCTTCCGCTCCTGCTGCTTCTTTTTCTTCCAGTTTCAGAAGATCCTCTCCTCCTACATTATGGCTTAGCTGCAGCTTTCTCTCTGCTCTTCGCATGATAACCTACATTTACATTGGAACTGACAGTAAAGGAATTGGTTTCAAAACTAGCAATGGTTCACTTAGCTCTCACCTCCTCAACTGAATGTTCAGTAACTAAGTTAATAGACAAGACATGATTCATCTGGCCAATACGGTGTGCCCGCTGAAGAGCCTGCTTATCGACCTGAGGATTCCAGTCTTGCTCATAAAATATGACCTACAGTGCACGTTATCAGTAAGTAGTCAAAATGCATCATAAATAGTACAAAAATATCCAATAAACGCCAAAAAGTCCTCAGTTAGGGCTATTTGAAGCTGATAGAGATGTATTAAATCAAAATGTTCCTCTCCACAATTTACAGAAAGAGAACCAAAACATCATCTGAAGAATTCAGTGACAACATTGAAATTACTTCCAGTTGAATTACATTACTCTCCACACCATTTAAAGTGAATATAACAGAGAACTAACTTTTTTCACAAGTGAACATAGCAAAGGGCTAATTGATTGAACACTGTACTCACTGTATCAGCAGCCACAAGATTCAAGCCAACTCCCCCAGCTCTTGTAGAAATCATAAAGACAAATGCACCACTCTGATCAGCCTCGGTCTTCAAACTCCCTTTGACAGATGGCTGGCTGAAACTTCTTATTGCAGCAAAGCGCTCCTCTGCCTGGATTGATCCATTCAAACGCTCAAAAGAATATTTCCTTAGCTCCAAGAAATCCTATATGGCAGATAGTAAAACAAAGCAGTTTTAGATGTTCAAATTAGTATAATCAATCTTGGTACAGAGTCCATGTATTATTCCGGGAAAGAGGATAGCAAACCACCTGTAATATGTCAAGTGTATGGGTCATTTGAGCAAACAGAAGCTCACGATGTCCTGTATCATGTAGTTTTTGAAGTAGCTGATCCAAGATTATGAGTTTACCACTAGCCTGACTAGAAGTCAAAAGTAATTGAGAAACAGCTAAATGGCAGCGCAAAGACAGAATCTGCCACAAAGACATCAAAGATGTCGCACAACAGTTTTTCCTGTACTGATAAAACCAAGGCATAACTAGACAAAAGCTTCCCATGCTCCAGTTTCTTTTCCTGACTCCGGAGGTAATTCTAAAAAATGAAACCACGTGTTTCCTGTAGGCAAATGGTTGGGTTACCTTAACCAGGTGTTCACCCTCTTCATAAGGCTCGGGTTCAATACCAGGAAAGAGGTAAGGGTGGCTACATGCTTTTCGTAACTGCATTACCTGCACAGAAACACAAATAGTTGAGAAAAAAAACTATGTATTCTTTGAAGGTTAATAGTTAGTAATAAAAGAACAAACACCAACAATTTCTGAACAATTGAAACAACTATCATGTATACCACAGTACCACTGGAGAACTGAAAGCCAAGCAAACTTAGTACCCGTCCTAAGAAAAGAAAAGAACACTAGCAAGGACGTCAAGCTCATAAGAAAAGAAGTTAGAGTGTCAAGAAGTAAACAGTGATTGATTGACTCCCCCTATTTCCTGCTCAGGGTCATGCCTAGATAAATCCAATCCAGGACGGTTGTGATAGTTTGCAGTGTTACATATAGGACAAGGAATTGTTGACGTGATACATCATACCCAACATTAAGGTTAGTAGTTTAGGGTTGGCCATTGTTCAATGCAAATAACATGAGCTGAGTGTTGGCCACGTTGACGTGTGTATGGACATGTACATTGCGTGTGTGGTGAGCAACGCGGACAACATTGTACAAACCGGGGAAGAGTCATTGCAAACTGCATCTAGGAGGGTGGAGACATAAATAATGTGTGATGCCATGAGAAACATGCTTGTAGTGCCTGAATTATTTCCTTTTATTTAAAACAAAAGCAAACAACATGCTCCCCATTATGTGCACTTATAGACCCAAATAAAAATATGGACGTACTATATTCTGCAAGGATTGGTGATTAGAAGCTCCAGAAGAGAATGCAAGTAGCCTGTGAAGCTCTTTCCTCAATATTGACATGTACACCTTCTTTTGCAGGGCCACCAAGGGTGCCATCCTACAGACAAAAATTCTATAAGCACTCCATAGTGCTGCATCCAAATGCTAAATATGTTCCGAAGAAAGGAGTAATTACAGTTTACCCATTGTTGAGCCAGAAACAACACAAACATCCTATGTTTCGAGAGTGAACACCTAACACGTTGTAGGTCACACTGAAGTGCTAAATGGCTGGAAAATATCAGTAAGAAGATCCTGATGGGTAGAATGTATCCCCGCAGAATCTCGGATACTAAGTGACCGTTTTGCATAGACGGTCCCACTAAAATGCGCACAATAACATTGCTCGACTTTTAATTACGCATGATAGAAGTTTCCGAGAGAAGGAAATAGATGAATGATGAGTTCCAGTGAAAGTGGCATAAAAAGGAAAATTAGAGGGGGGGAAAGGGAAATATACGCAATTTCACAGAAAACATGTACTTTGGACTTTACTCCAATCCACAGGGGGTCATTTGTTTGCTTGTAAACAAGAGATGATGATTACATGTTGTTGGGCCAAACTGATGGGGCTGAAGTGTTATTACCTTTAGAAAAGCACTCCAATGCCATGTTCTAATGGAACCTAATCTTGTTTGCATAATTAGCCAACAATCACGCTCAAGTGGGGGATTCTAGACATTAGAAAGTGTGTAAGAAGTTGGAATGATGTCCTTGGAGTGAGCAGGCAAAAGCAAAGATCAAAAAGAAAGAGAAGAACTAACACTGTGATCTCAGTGAGTCCAGGAAGCACAAGAGTACCGGCGTCAATAAGCTTGGATTTTGTCCTTCGAAGCATAAAAGCTCCCAAAATATATTTCAGGGTTTTAAATAGTCCCTTAACTTCTGCTGCATCACAACCTGCTTTAAAAAATAATCTAAAACGTCATAATGCAGTTCCCTTAGTGATAAGGTCATTTCTATTCTGAATGTTAACCTTACCATCAATGCCAAGTTAGGAAGATAAGAGCTAACCCCATAGAGTACAAGCAAAGGGAAGCACTTCAAGAATCCAAAATAGAAGTTATGCAACAAATTCCAGAAAAAGGTCTAGATAATTCTGGATCCCAAACGATTTGATGAAGTTTTAAATATTAATATATGTGATTATGAGAAAATTATCTTTTTCCTTCACCAGAAAACATAAACATTAGCCATCAGGTAAGACATTAAAATTGGAGATAGTAGCCAGATTCCTATAGAACTAAAGAGAGAGGGTGACCATTGACCAAGCAGTTATGCCTCAAGGACCATCTTAGTAGTATCATAATCAGAGGCTAAACAGCAAACCTGACCAAGCTATGCATCAAATTACTCGCCTCTATCTAACGCACTATATTTGACATGTCATCTTGTCTCAATAGTATTGCACGGTTCCACCACTATCTTGCACCAGAATGCGGCATTTTACAGGGCCACTCCAGTCGATACTCTCTACTTGTCCACTATCAAATCATGTATTTAAATAGTCCTCATTTTCTATGGCAAACATCGGTTCCAAGGAAAAAAAATCGTTACCACATTTAAGAAATACTGTAGTCCAGGTTCCCTTTGTTATCTGACATTCTCACTCAAATCTCACAAGAATTATATGAATCATTCATCCAATATGGTTAGATAGATCTTCTTTAATAGGACCAAGAAGAGCATTAAAATAAGGACTACATTCAGACAAGAAGACCTATAGTTTAAGAAAAGCAGTTTGCCTGGAAAGCAAATAAAAAAGAGGGCCTATTCACTCGGAAATAAGTTAAATAGTGCGAAAACTTTAGATTTAAATATCCAGCATAGTTGAGGTGTAATACCATGTCTTAGCTATTTCAATGACGGTGGAAAGTACGGAACACACATGCATGAAGTATGAAACAAGCATGCATGAAGGACAAACATAAAGCATTCCAAATCTGGAGTACCGGGCATAACTAGAAAGAAGAGACTGTTGCATACTGAATGTTCATGGGCAACAACCTGACAAAGGATCCCCAGCTTTCTTAAATGTAGAAAGGAACTACTCCACTGTCCCAAAGATTGAAGGCAGACAGAAATGCATCAAAGCCCAAAGTTCAGTCAGGTTGTTCTGAATAGGAGTTCCAGTCATCAGTAACCGTTTTGGCATGACAAAACGCTCTCTAAGGACATTATACAACACCTGTTAAGGTTTTACTAATTAGGAAAGGGGAATGAGAACAAAACAGAATACTGATTAATCTTAACTTCTTAAACATAACTTTTACCAATTTAAATTTATCTGATTTAGGTCAGTAAAATACTCAAGGATCAGAGCAGTACATAACAGCCATGAAACTTGAAAACAGGGTTTGAATATATAGCCGTGGAGGGAGTAAATATATATCTTTGGTGCAGATGTCCAAGGATCTGAATTTCTGAAACATATGCATTGTCAACAAGGAAATAAACTAACAGATTACTAATAAGATACAAGGTAATTCCCCCATTTGTGTATTGAAATATTGAAAGCTCATGCATTCAACAAATTATAGCACAATTGACATATGTATAATGTCATAATCATACCTCAGTATGAACTCTATTCACATATGTTTCTACTGAAAATGAATCAGTTGGCAAGTTGCCACAAATAGTTGACAAATGGATTAGAATGAAACTAAACATACACTGGAAGGGTTTTTGAGTCTTTCTGCTTCATCAATGATTGCATAATGCCATGGAATTTGAGAAAGAAAATCCTGGTCCATCAACGCTATGTCGTACATAGTTAATAGCACGTCAAAAGGTAATTGCGGTACCTACAAACATAACACATGGTAATCTTGAAGGATTAGAATGCAATGAACACCTAAGAGCCGTGAAATACATTAGAACTCACATTCCATTCTGGAATCATATGCAACAACGGGATTGATAAATCTTACATCAGAAGCTGCAGACTGCTCGATGACATACTCATACATTTCCTTGCGCAGATTGCGTCGATGGTCCTTGTCTCCAACATAACGAAGGACGCTTAGTTTTGGAGCAAATTTAGCCACCTCTGATACCCAACCATCAGTCACACTGAGGGGACATAACACCACTGTATAGGGTATAATGATGATACAGACATCAAGATGACCCAAAAAATTAAGGAAATAAAATTTCATCAAACCCCAATCCCATGGAAGAGAGAAATATTCGGAGCAACTCAGATTGACTCAAAAACAAAAATCTTACTCACAAAATGGCCCAGGTGACACATGGCAAACTTTCAAATAGCTCAGCAAGGAAATAGCTTGCAATGTTTTCCCTAGTCCCATCTGCCAGAGAACCATTTAAATGCATCGACCAATTAATTGCAAGTAAACGTTTCTAAAAAAATTGTTAGCATCAACAAAGGTTCTGGTCTCACTAATGAGTAATGCCTATCATGCTGGTTGACCAAAAAGAGGACAAGACAATTCGTTAGCATCAACAAGGGTTCCAGCAAGGGTTAAAGCTGCAATGAGGTCAGCGAATAGTGTTGTTGATTGGCAAAACAGAGTCCCGGCCAATGGTCCATTGAGAAGGCTACTGAATGCATGGTTCTACTCTAATGGTGAAGTCGATTTACTTCGCTTTGTTAGGGACGCTCTTTCCACATCAACGACACAAATCGGGAGGGAAAGAAAATCTATGTCGATGAAGCGGTGGCAGAATGTTACTCGGATAGTCAGTATGTGGAAAAAATTGTTGGTGATGCTTTCCCTTTGCACTTGGTAGACTTGTACGATCAACTAAATGCTGCCTAAGTGCCTATTTCTTTTTACCATGATTTGCTTTCTCATAGGGTTTCTTTTGCTTTCTTGATTGTTTAGGCTTGAAACCAGATGGATATTGGGTGTTTTGTCTATTGTAGGTTCGCATTGTTGGGATGTACTTAATGGAGAAGTGTCACAGACCTTTGTACGATGCTCTTATTTTCATGTTGTTGTAATGGCACTTGCAAACTGAATTCGGGTTGTCATCATTGTTGAATACATGCTCCTGTCCTCTAAGAAATCTCAGTCAACTAATTGTCTTGTCATTAATATCATGTTGTTGAATACTTGCTTCTGCCCTCTTTTCCGGAAGAAAACACGAAGCATGTCTTCCAAATCTCCCATGGTAAACAAAAGGTAAAACAAGTAGTACTTCTCATGAATTTTTTTGAGCAAGTTTGCTCATATACAATGGTACCTAAAGTAAAATGTCAACCTTGACGCAAAAGAATGGATTTTCAAGCATAATCTACTAGCATCTAACCAATAACCAAAGCAAGGAGCGATCAACTCAACTCATTTCCTGTACCTTACTTGATATCACTCAGGTACATAAATCCGCTTCAATCAATTTCACCTAATCGATTCCACTAAAAGACATCTCAACAACAAAGTTTAATCTTTTCTTAGTGCCTAAAATGTACTGACACTTCTATTATCTGTTAAAGAAAGCACAATGACAATCTTCTAAAACTCTGCGAGGATCAACTGAATTGGGATGCAAAATAATCATACCTCATCCCCTGCAAAATGATGAAGCAATGTAATCACCACATAATATTCATAATTTCATGTCCATTCATGTCTACTTAACTACCTCAACATCAGATACATAAATTCAAAAAATTAACTCAGAAGAATGGAGGCAGACAAACAAATAATGAACAACCTCCTTTTGAGTGCCCATACTGTGGAAGGCATAAGTAAAACCATCACCAGATATTTTATTATATTACAAGCGGCAGAAGAATACAAGTATCTGAATGACATCGAATGGTAAATAATCCCATGACATACTAAGCCCAATTGAAAGCCCACTAAAGGCACAAATAACCTCAATTCAGGGGAAGGAATAGTCAATGGTGCTTTTGGCAACCTCTCCTATGAGAGTATACAAGAGTGGCCAACTGAGCTAGCCCTAGTTGGTTAAAACATTCACTAGATTAAACCAACATTGTATCGCATTTGCTATTTACAGAGCTACTTAACGAATCAAGCTCACTCAAAATCGGCTTGAACTATAAGCAAGTCAAGCTCAAACACTTTTCTCAGCTATAGAAAAATCAAGCTACTCGAAACTTGATGATTCAATCAAAAACACTTTGAGATCTGCTCGAAAGATAAACAAACCAATTTTGAAACTCATTTATCTTTTCAAGCTCGGTCTTGTTCCCACCACACATTGTATTGCATTCGCTCTACTTAACGAATCAAGCTCACTCGAATATCGACTCGACTAATAAGCAAGTCAAGCTCAAAACACTTTTTTCAGCTATAGAAAAATCAAGCTAATCCAACTTGGTTCATGATTTGATTCAAAAAACTTGGTTCATGATCCACTCAACCTCATTTGAGATCATCTAGAATGATAAACAAGCCAATTTTAAAAGTCGTTATCATCTCTAGCTCGGTTCTGTTTGTTTGCACCCCAAGCACTATAATGTTTCTCGAAAACCATAAACAACTTTGTCCTCTTTATACCTCAAGTGCCTGGATTACTGATAAAAAAACTCAAGCGCCTGGACCTGTTTATGCACACATGCAGGGGCGGCCCCATGTAGGGGCAAGGGGGCAGCCGACCCCTGAGCCGGAAATCCTCTCTGAGATACGCATATTTTTTTGGTTATTTTTGTAATTTTGTCCCACGGGAGTATATATTGTTGTCTTTACATTGTGTTCCTTGCCCCACAAATAATTCACTTGCCCCAAATGTGCTGAAAATTTGCATGTAACTTCACAGGAACCATCAAAATGGAACGAAGGGACTAAATAATGTAGATTCTTGACCCACCTAATGATAAATCCTGTGTCCGCCCTAGCACACATGGCGGGGCCAATTACAAAGACGGGTTCAAATTCTCCTCTCATTATTTTTTTCTCCATTTACTAGGGCTTTTTCGAGAACGGAACAAAATACAGAGAAAATCAAGAGATGCAAACGCTACCGAGAATGACGTTGACGCCGTTGTGGTATCTTTGAATCAACCACGAAAGGCCTTCGAGTTGGTGAGGTTTGAGAGTAGCCGTGATTCCAAACTCGGCGGGATCGACAGGCGGCGGGGCGGCTTGTGTGTCGGCATCGAAGACGTACTTCGCCGCCGCGATAAGCCTCTGCTCGTGGAGTCGAAGAAGAGGGAAAATGTGGCGCAAACCGCTCGAGTCTCGCGCCTTTGAAAACTGGAAGGGGCCAGATGGTACGAAGAAAATAGAGCTGAAACTAAATTTTGTCTAATTTTTGTCTAATTTTTACCCAGGATCCCAATTATACATGCCTATATAAAAGTGAAACTAAGTTAACCTTGTTAAAAAATTTAAGTGCAAAAATAAAAAATATAACCCCAGTTAAAAGGAAAAAAAAGATGTGTTGTGATTGCGTGTGCAACTTAGGCCATTACCAAAAAATAGACGTGCATTTTCGGACCAAATAAATAAATATTTTCGCTTACAATTTTCAGATTTTCACACCAAATTAAAGATCTCAATTAGTAGTTTAATTTGGTGCAAAACATCACAAAATTATGAGCAACTTTACTTTATTTTTTGCCCGAAAATTGCAAACCCAGCAAACTAACAATGTAAAATACTTCCACACACTTTTTCAAATTTTTTTGCATTGAATTAAAGATCCCTATTAGCCTAATTTCGTGCAAAAAATTATGTGCGGAAGTATTTTATTTTTTGATAAAAAAAAATTGCAAAGCCAACGAACCACTAATGTCATAATTGATTTGGTGAAGGGTAATTTGGTAATATTGCAAAAAAAAAAAATATAACCCAAGTTAAAAGAAAAAAAAACAGGCTGTGATTGCGCGCGAGGCAAGCCCATTACCAAAAATAGACGTGCATTTTTGGACCAAAAAATTAAATTCTCTCGCGTACAATTTTTTGGATTTTCACTCCAAATTAAAGATCTCAATTAGTAGTTTAATTTGGTGCAAAAAAATCACGAAATTATGAGCGACTTTACTTTATTTTTTGCCCAAAAATTGCAAACCCAACAAACTAACAATGTAAAATACTTCTGTACACTCTTTTTCAAAAAAAAATTGCATTGAATTAAAGATCTCTATTAGAAATTTAATTTGGTGCAAAAAATTATGTACGGAAGTATTTTATTTTTTGATCCAAAAAAAAAATTGCAAAGCCAACAAATCACTAATGCCATAATTGATTTGGTGAAGGGTAATTTGGTAATATTGCCATACTGAAGGATGAAAAATATGCTCACAAGCAGACTCACATTTAGGACAAATGTCAATAGCAGATAAACCTCTCAGAAAGCATTGATGATTAGTTAACAGTTTACCATGCCTACAAATCCAAAGGAATCCTTTACGTTTCGAGGGAACCTTGAGCTTCCAAACCCTATTCCAATTAAAATTAGAGGTGGGAGGGTCAGAGATGTAATCATAAGCAGACTTGACCGAAAAATTACCATTTTGATTCACCACCCAACACAGTGTCTCCTCGACCTCAGCAGTTTTTGGTAGAAACGGTATTGATATTCCTATTATTGTCATTCATGCCCAAGGTTTGAGTGATCAAAGAATCATTCCAATCTTTATTCTCAGTGATAAAGTCAGCCACTCTAGCATGGTCATTGAGGATCCAAATTAGTATTGCCACACCACTAGTCATGCCAAAAGGATATATTTCTCCCATTGCCCACAATCCATTTAATAATAACAAAATCCCTTACTTTAATGATACTTCTCCATTAATAATCTCTCTCTATTCAGAGCTGGCTGTGCAATTCCTCTCTCTCTAAAAAACTCTCTCCCCTCTCTCTCTAAAAAACTCTAACCCTAGCCGCCCCTCCTTCCCCTCCCCCTCCATGGGTTGCACACCCTTTGGGCGGCGGGAGGGGAGGGACTAATCCCCTTTCTAGATCTGGTTTCCCCTACCCCTTCTGCACCATATCCGCCTTCCGTTCGCCAATCGTTGGAACTTGGCGTTCCGCAGCCCTGTTGGGCGTTACGATTTATCTGCTCCTCCTTTGTAACCTTACGGGTTCCGGCGGCTTCTTAGGGCTCCGGTAGAGGCGCGTGACCGGTTGGAGGTTTGGCTAGAGATGGGCTGCTCAGCGACGAAGGGGAGTGTATCTTTTTTCTCGTTTCTTTTGTGTTTTGTCCGGCTTTAGGCCGGTTATGTCCGGCTTTAGGCCGGTTTTTGTCCGGATTTTGTCCGGTGTGTTCCGTTGGTTTGATCATATGCTTTCTCGTTGTATTTCTGTGATCTGTTGTCGTTGGAGTGTCCGATCTGTGGACTCCCAATCTTTCCCCATGGGAATCTTTGATGAATACTATCTCTCAACTTTTGACAAAAAAAAAAAAAAAATGATACTTCTCCAAGTGTGTGTAACTTTTTTGTTCGTGGGCCAATCTCTAAAATTGTGTCTCTTCAAATGTTTACTATGAAAGACCTGGATCCATAAGGATTTCTTTTCAGTTGATAGACACCATCCAAGTTTAGATAACAGGGCCAAGTTAGAATTACCCGTTTTGCGAATGCCTAAGCCACCCAGCTTTTTAGGTTTACAAACATTGTTCCAGTTAACAAGATGGACTCTTTTATTGTAAGCCTTATCACCCACAAAAAATTCATGTTGACTCTGTCAATTTGATTAATAATTGAAGCAGGTAGGACAATAGTTTGCATGGTGTAATAATAAGAGATGGTAGAGGTGACAAATTGCACTAAGGTGGCACGGCCCATAAGATCTAGGGAGTCAGACTTCTACCCAACCAGTTTCTTAGCAAGTCTCTCAATGATATACTGGTAATTTCTTTTAGAAACCTTAGAGTGGATTAAGGGAACCCCAAGATGCATGCCTAAGTCAACTTCCAATCCATCTCTAAATATCTTCTTCCATTGCGAATTTTAGACCATTGCGCAAAGCCTGAGTTTCTTCCATGATGCTTGAGTGTATCATAGTTATGTGAGAAGAAATTATGGCATTACTCTTACAATATTTATGGCATTAATCACCAAAAGTGTGTTCTGTTGTCTCAATTTGATTAATTAAATTGTAAATTATATGACGCAGTCTAATAAACTCTTCAGATTTTATTATCAAAGTATAGTTTGTTACTTTTTGTGTTTTGCTGACTTAATACGTATTTCAACAGATCCTTCAACTATTAAAATACCTCACGAGTCAATTTAAAATATGCGATTCATATGTCTAGTATGAAGAGGGGGAGAAAATTTTGAAGAGTGTGTTTAAAACCTTGTAAATCCTTTTTTTATGGATATAATAGCACCTAATGATCTCTTGTGATTCTACAATTGTTGATCAGGTATATCTCACGAGTCAATTTATTTTCGTTACTTCCATCAAACAGTCGTTTAACCAGGATTGACTTTGGACATACGTCGAATATGCTGTCACATCGGGCTCCTATTTTTTTCCCCCTATTTATTCTATCCTAAATTGTTTAAAGAATCAAAATATTGGATTTCGTGAAGTACCGAAAGAAACAAGAAAGCGAAAGGAAGTGTTCAATTATTTAAAATCGATGGGTGATTATGGCCTATTTTGGCCAAAGTAGTAAGCAAACTTTTTATTTTTTTGAGTTTCAAAAATCATCACTTTAGGGCTAATTAAGCAACTTGTCTAACATGATTTAGACAAGATATAACCAAGACCCTAACCCACGCTAACCCTAACTTCTCCATTTTACCAGTGTTCCCTACCTTATCATGATAATACTAAATCTACCGCTCCCAATTTTTTTTTTTTGAACAATACCGCTCCCATTTAGATGGTCGGTTTTCCGTATTTTTTTTTTATAGGATATGTTCAAGGCTATTTTGGGAATTTCAACATTCAAATTGTCATAACAATTTAATATTTGGGGAAAAGCAACAAACAAAAAGAATAAAGGAAAAAGCAAAAAGGCCAAACCAAACAACTTATTTGCCTTTTGACTTTTCACCCTAATAAGCAAAAAAGCAAAAAGTTTGCTTTACTATTTTTTGTCAAAATGGGCCTATAATTGGTCAATTATATCGCAAAAAAAGTTGAATGAATTACTTATAACGAGTCGAACTCAATTAATAAATTTAAGCCTAGTTTTCCAAAAAAATTTAGCAACCCAGTTACTAAAATCAACCATGATTTTAGCAAATGAGTTCATCAGGTGCTAAAATCATGGTGTTTCAAATCAAAAAATTAAGTGTTTCCGTGTATTATTTTTTGAATTTTTCACACCGAATTCAAGTATACGAGGAGTACTTTAATTTGGTGCGAAAAAAATCGAAAAATGATACACGGAACCATTCATTTTTTGATTTCAAAATCATGATTTTAGCACCTGCTGAACTCATTTGCTAAAATAATGGTTGATTTTAGTAACTGAGTTGCTAATTTTTTTTGGAAAACTAGGCCTTAATATTTTTGAACGATGAGCACGACTTAATAATATTTCTCAACCTTTCTCTATCAAAGGACAGTGGAAGTTAATGTTCCCTTCCACTACTTATAACACTTTTCTTTCTTTCTTTCTTTTTTCCCTACTTTTTTACAACCTGTATACTTATTCTTTTTTCATTTTGTAAAATACGAAGAAAAAAAAATGGAAAATAATTTATCTGTAACCTCTTTTTTTTTTTTTTTTCTTATTTTATATTTTTCTTCACAACGTACAAAAACAACGTCATGTTTCTATCGTGAAAGTTGAGACCTCGAAGATTATTTAATTTATTTTCCCTGTTTCATACTATGAAGAATCACTAATACGAGTCAAGTGTTTACAGAAGGCTTATTTTCATTTTATTTACCTTTTTTCCTAAGCGTGTAGAGAAGAGAAAGACGATAGGAAATATTTTTGTAAAAAAGAACTCCATGCGACAAAAAAGACTGTCAATATGGCATTAATTCCAAATTGCCTTGATAAATTTATATATTAAAAAGATAATATTTGACGTTATACGTTACTTGACTTAGCACTATCTGGATTTTGTCCTTTTTTTAAAAAAATCGCATTTGTTAGTTGTACGTCAAATTTTTGCGAATTATTGAATCATTTGGATGAAAGGAATTAGAAGCGCCTCTAAAAAAATAAGGTTTCGGTCAGAGTGTTTTATGTTTCCAATTTCTCTCACTAGACAAATTAATGATTCGCAAAAGTTCGACACAAAACTAACAAACACAAATTTTTTATTTTTTATTTTAGAAAAATGACAAATTTGAAAATTGACTTTTAGTACCTTGACTTATTCTGAGAAACTCATGGTTTGGATCGTAACAACAGTATAGTATCTAAATGACTTAATTTGAAGACCACATGAAAGTTGCTACCAAAAAAATTTCTTTGGGCCGTCCAAAACACGATCGGACGGCCGAGGGATGCGCAACATGATGCAAAGCACCCAAGTGCACATCACCTCCCCGGATTCTCAAAAAGGCCACAACAAAATTTAATACTCCAATATTAGTCAAGTAACCTTCCTCATTCAACTTTACGGACAACACGCAACAACAAAAATAGACTCATATCAAACAGTGTCACTATTCTTGCTCCACCATTGTCCTTCCTTATGTTGTCACCTGAGCATCATCAATGGAGCTTAATTTGATGAGCCACTAAGCCACTTGTCACTCAATAATGTCCATGCTCCCATAGTGGCTGTACCCTCAAAATCCCAAAGCAGGGGCCCTACCACCATCCCCATTCAAAATCAACACAATTGGAGCATCATAAATTAATGAACAATAATAGGTACACACCCTCCCAATCACTCCCTCTTTCACATGTGTGGTGGGGCCCACTGGGACCCACCGGGTGAGCCCCACCACACATGTGAGAGAGGGTGTGGTGGGGAGTGGTTGAGAGGGTGTGTATCTATCATTTTTGTAAATTAATTGGACCAATGTATTCTAGGTCAACCCTAACCTCACTCATGAATGGAATCCAATTGCCATCTCCCATGCAAACTTGCCAAATCTTAATTTCATACATGAACCTGCCAAATCTTTGACATATGGTATGATTTTGCTTTTATGGGTAAATTACAGGGATGAGGGACCTTCTACGAGGTTCATGAATATTACGGGTTCCCCTCATGATGTGTGGAAAATTATATTTACCTCCCCTGTCATCATTTGTTTTCTAAAGAGATGGTAAATAGACAAATCAAACTTTCTAAATTACCATTCAATAAAAAACGAAGAAGTCAGTTTTCGGTATTGACCTAGTTCATCTCCTCCATGGCTCCATTTTTCAAGTTGTCAGTCACCGACCAATGGGAACTTTCTAGGGGCAAACTATCCACGTGAAGTGGTACGTCAATCACTAGTTCAACTAACAAAGTTGTTCATCTCTAGCAGAATATAGTTTTGAGATGAGATCACGGTCACTGAGTTAATATGCAGGAGTTGTAGCGATCAAAACAGGTGCAATAGAGATAAGAAGGGAAAAGTGCACGTTCCAACAATGGAGGAGGAAATCAATCTCATTTTCCAAATGTTTAGATCGACGATTATAGAGCTAGGGTTAAAACTAATATTTTGACAAATGCAAATGCTAACATAATCAATTTAAGCTTTTTGACTTGACAAATGGCTAACTGAGGTGGCAAACAGTACCGAGCAAAACACTATCTAGAATCTTAGAGAAACAATAATGCTAGGTACATATCTCCCAAATACATCCCCAACCACACTCGCCACCACACTCGCCTGTGCAGTTGGGGTATGGTTGAGAGATGTGTACTTAACATTCTTGATTAAGGTATTACCTCAAAATCCAAAGGAAGGTCAGTGTAATTTGTACTCTACCTTTAGCTATTTGAAGCACCAGATTTTGTAATGTTACTTTAATTTGTAGAGTCCAACTGGTAATTGAGTTTGAGAGTATGAGCTCAGTAGATTCCTCTACAGACGGCCAAAAAGGAGGAGTTTGGCCCCATGCCTGTCATTTTGCCTGCAGTATCCCACCAACAAATGCTTCACGGTATCAAAATACTAATCATTCGAGTCATGGTGTCCCAAGTTTATTACTACTATTATTTTTCCCCTACGGCCAGGGCTATCCAGGTCAGCTTACGTCTACCTTGACTAATTCGCTCTCCGGAACTAGGGGTTTCACAACAATCTACTCTTGCGATCTGACTGTTAAAATCGAACTCTAATAAATTATGTGATCATCAACTAGTTTATTAGTACTTGTGTCAACGGGGTATTTCATTCAAGTTCACATGGAATTGTCTCCAAATCCCACCATTCTACCAAATGATGATTAACGGTTATAATTAACTTGCATAAAGGGTGGTTGAACTTTCGAGTTAATTAAGATTCACTTTGGCATTTCATTAAAGAAATGGACATAAGAATTACTTAGTTGACATGGGACATTAGAATTATATCATACAATAACACTTTGTAATCGATGTCTATGGAGACTTACTAAATTAATATTCAATACTTTCAATTTACGTGTATTACACGGGACACTAATCCTTATAGTATTTGTTATCACAAAATCTACTATTACTGTATTTGTTGGCTTGTATATTCTTTCTTTTTTTGAGCAAGCAAAATATCATCTCATTCATAAAATAGTGCAACACAAAGTTGCATAGTCCATACAATAGATATCAAAACATTTAAAAGCAAGCATAAAACAAAGCAAAGCCCCATGAGACCAGACTACACAAGGCAAAGAGCTACATCCTTCCAGGACTAAGGCTTAACCAACTAATCCCTCAATGCCAAGATCAATACTTGCAAAACAAAGATTAGGCGCAACACACAAGACTAATAAAAGATATTACGGCGTTGAGGGATACGGAAAACGTGAGGGTCAGTATAGTATATTCGTACAACTGGTCGGTTGAAAGAATGTCACTAATAACATTTTAATTAGACTATTATTAAGGGGATTTTGGTCTATCTAGTTGCCCTACATTTTTGTCTGCCACCTATATATGCTTTATTTGCGATTTGGCCCACCACTTAGTGAATATACACACAATTTACCAGACATGACATTGACCCACCATGCAAATTGAAAGCTCGGACAAATTTCAAACAAAGCAAAAATGATACAAGAGCAATTAAATTCCATATCAGTGCCAATTACAATGCCAATGCCACCACTTTAATTAACATGTTTTTTTTTTTTAATCAAAACGAATATTAGAAATCTCAAAAAGAGGATGTCCTCGAGAGTTACAAATCACATAGGCATAAGCCTTAACAAGAAAATCCAAATTAGCTAGATAACACTAGAATACACATGGAAGAATATGCCTAACAAGTAAACCTAACATTCCTGCATTGAGAAGCCCCCATTCCTAACATTCCTAACATGTTGCATTCTTTAAATTTGGCTTCTAAAACAACTCATATAGCTAGTAGACACGTAAGTAAAAGTGGGTCTAGTTTTGTGTGTTAAGGATTTATTGATTTAAGAGTGTGAGAGTTCTCCAATGGTCTCTCTATAATTGGCTCCAAAAATATGACCTAAAGTTTATGTAGCGGCCGGGTTCTTAAAGGCCAGTGGAGGCCAACCCTGTACACTAAAGAGCAAAAGGATCACATCCTCAGAATCAACAAAATCGAATGCGAATCGATCCCTCTTCCCCTCGCCGAGCGGACTGTGCTCTCGGCTCTCGGCGAGGTGGTCTACACCTTGACGAATATGGGTTTGAATGGAGCCTTCCGAGGGCGTTGTTCTACTGGAGCATGGCTCTCGGCACAACTCTCGGGAGGTCCTTCGAGGATCCCGCAGGGATCTCCACGCTCGGCACGATGGTCGCCCGAGCGCTCCACGGACGAGTCCTTTGACAACGGCTTATTGGGGGCTCAGGGACCGCCTCTACCCCCCGGCTGTGTGTCAGGTACATTAGGCAGATCATGATGGATCATTAAATGTGACAGTCACCTACCCTGCCACCCTCGTTTGCAGAGTCACGTGGGTGATGGGGAATGTCTCGAGGCGAGTTGACCCTTCAGACCCACGTGACATGACGTCAGCCGAAGCGCGGTGTCTGCAGCAAAGATTAAGGTCACATCAACTGTCATCCCTGGTACGAATGACAGGTGCGTGAGGGGCACCGGGCGCGTGTGAGGCACGCCCCCCTTCGGCTATAAATACCCAGTCCAACTACC
Organism: Vaccinium vitis-idaea; assembly: GCA_963854785.1. Classification (NCBI taxonomy): domain Eukaryota; kingdom Viridiplantae; phylum Streptophyta; class Magnoliopsida; order Ericales; family Ericaceae; genus Vaccinium; species Vaccinium vitis-idaea. The sequence goes on from OY978223.1 coordinate 8,753,385, forward strand.
ACAATGGGCATTCTGCTTGCGCCATTGAATTGTAATTCAAATGTCGTTTCCCCAAGCGAAGGGTCTAGGCCGGCGGTAGCATGATAACCGGAAGTCCGGGTCGATTCCACAGAGACCGAATGTGCTGCGCGTGTTGATTTGTTTTGCAAATGATGGTTTAGCCTTAAAGCGGCAAACTTGGCTTATGATTTGTGGGTGGAATTCACTTAACTCCGTGAATGACGCGAAATTAAAAAGACTAATTAAAACAAGGCTAAGTCAAGGGGTTCACAACACCCATGACTTAGGTCGATTTACTCTCCTTTAAAATGACCGGCTCGGGGATATCGTTAAACATTCCCAAACGGAAGGTTTGGAATTTAAACTCATTTAACTAGAAATAGTGTTTATCAAAGATTAGGATTTTTGGTTCATTTGGCAAACGGCCGAATTGACATCGCCCTAAGCATCACACGTGTCAAGTAGATAAACCCTTGGCTACGTGTGATCAAAGAGATTAACAAACCCGAGCTTTGGTACGTAAAATAAATCCTATCTCTTTGTTCAACAAACGATGTTTGCATTATGGTGAGGAGACCGAATAAACCTAAGTCACGGGGTGCTAATCACCCCATGACCGAGCCTATAACAGCTACTCGATCATTACTAAGTAAAACATGACTATTTATATAAAGGAAATAAAGAACATGACAAATGACTTTATAAACTGATTTTTAATAGAGTTTCTAAGCTTGCCTACCACTTTAAGCCTTAAGAAAATCACAAACAACACTTACTAACTTGAGTTTAAGAAGGAAATGACTAGAAAAAAGAAAAAACAATTTAACCGATAAAGACGTCAACAAACTTGATTTATATAGAGATCCAACGAGTAGCTACAACATTAATAAACGACAAATTAACGGGAACTTAGTACTTACTTGAGTATTCTAGAGAGAGAAAGCTTAACAAACTCTCCAATGGAGGAGAGAGGTGAGAGCAACAAACTAGGAAATAAATAAAAGCTAAAGTGTCTTGAAAGGGGAGAGAGGAGAGTGTATATAGTCTACCACTTCTCTCTACATAATATCTAATAAAGCACACACAACAACCCAAAGTTTCCATTAATAGAAAGTGCAAAAAGAGCTTAAAAAATGCTTCATGGATGGATGTGGATCGATCCACTATGGGAGTGGATCGATCCAGAATGCTCTGGTGGACTTCTAGACTAGAGTGGATCGATCCACTATGAGACTGGATCGATCCACTATTGCTGATGCAAAGTTGGCCTTGAGTGGATCAATCCACTCTGTTAGGCAAAAAATTTAACTCTTTTCCTAAACACAATCTCACTCGCATAAAACATAAAACACACGAGTTTTTATTAATTGGTTTGGACCCATTCAAGAAATTACATCTTTCATTCAAAAGAAAACCCTTTGATTCCAACTATTTTTTTTATCCTCTTTTCATAAAAAGGAAAAGGGGAATTGGGTTTTATTTTATTTTAGGGGGCTGAACCTAGATATAAAATCTAGGCTGCCTACGTACCCATTATTTGGGATCAAGCCAAACGTAGTTCGTGTTTGCATGATTTTATTTTTACCGAGCCTTTGCGGCTCATTTGGTAGTTTGGTGAATCTTTGAGATTCATTTATAAAATTAGAGATTGAGGCATCACTATAAGAAGAGCACATCCCAACTAAGTTGGCACCCACTCCCTTTTTTTTTTTGATCGGCAAAGAAAATTTCATCTCCATAAAGGGCGAAAATATGAAATTCGTACAACAGAAGAGACCCTGCATTGAGATAGTCTCGAAGGGACCAGAACCCTCCTACTTCTAGAGCTCGCAGAAACCTAAACTGCCCCTTACCTCCCATTTTAATAAGAAAATACATTAAAAAACTCAGATTGGCAAGATACCAACTGAACACCCAAATATCCAATGGGCCAAGCCCAAACTACTCCTAATGTATGAAACCAAAACCCCAAGAATACCCCAAAACCAACAAAACCAATTGCAACCTGATCGGGCAAGGCCCATCTGCAATTGGACCGGCCCACATCTAACACCACCCCACAAACCTAAAACCTATCAGCACCACAGCCGCCATGCTCCTCTGCTGCCTCCATCCTCCCACGCGCCGCCATACTCCTTCACTGACGCATCTCCAACACCATCACAAACAGCCCCACATCCACCAATACCCTCTGCAAATCCTCTTCATCACTACCACTACCCCTCAACGGAAAACACCTCAACGGAAAGCACATCTCCTAGCCGACATTCACCGTAAAACTCCCAAACACCGCCAAAGCCGCGAGCCTCAGACCTACCACAACACCAAAACTGAAAATCAACACCCACCACCAAAGTAAACATCACGCTGGAAGCAAAGCAAGAAACACCCAACACCAGGACCACCCATACACCGCCCCCCCATCCACCATCCACGCAGCCGTAACACCAACAACACTGCAAACGCCTACCTGGAAGCAGCGCAACCCCTAGCCGTTAGGCCAAAACCAAGATCCTCCAACAAGGAAACCGGCGAGGCAGGCCAAAGAGCCGACAACCCGTTAGGAAAAGATCCACAGCCAGCACAATGAATCCCGTCGGAAAAGAACCAGGAAAGACGCGAAGACGCCATAAAAGTGAGACGAGGGGGAGATGGGAGAAGAGATAGGGAGGAGAAGTCAATGAAAGAGGCCCGGGGGGGGAGGAAGAGGCGCCGCTCCCCCCCAGGCGGAGGAACCCTAGATGTGGCGGCTGATATGAGGAGAGAGGGTTAGAGAGAGAGAGAGAGGTGCTACTCTTATAAGGAAATGGTTGACTCGGCACCCACTCCCTTATCATTCATATGCCAATCCAAATCTTTTATTTATTTGGTGGAATTTTAGTGGACTTTTGAAGTTCACAATATTTTATTTTAGTGAAAATTTTAGGGTCCACTAGCTTGTGACTGTACCCGTTTGGATGGGTTGCCTATGTATCCGAATTTGACTCGGAATCAAGTCAAACGTAGTTCCGGCTTTGATTTCCAGATTTGATTTTTTTAGTGAACTTTTGAGATTCACCATGCTTGTGACTGAACCTATTTGAGTAGGCTGCCTACATATTCAATTCGGTAAGTCGAAAGTCACCGAAATTGAAATCAAGTCAAATTGTAGTTCTAAACATTTTTGATAGATTACTTTTGGCTGTGTGAAGGACCAAATGAGTCCTTATAACCTTTGGCCTAAAAAATCTGAAATCTTAAGATACAAACTTGAACAGTTTGTCCGATAAACAACCATCTAGGCTGTAAGTTTTAAGGACCTTCATTATGTAATTGATTTTTTCATTTCTGCAACATCAGTGCGCAAATAAACTTTTCAATTCGCGCCCTCAGTGCGTAGTAGATTTTTTAATTTTGGCACCCCCGGTGCGTTAAGAAATGTTTCAAGTTCGCACCCTTGGTGCACAAGAAGTGTTTCAGTCTTTTGCACCCCCGGTGCGTTAAGAAGTATTTCAATTTTTGCACCCCCGGTGCATGAAGTATTTTTTTTTACTTGCACCCCCGGTGCAGAAGAAATGTTTCCATTTCGCAACCCCGTTGCGTGAGAAATGTTCCAATTTTGCACCCCCGGTGCATAAGAGATTTTTCAATTTTGCACCCCCGGTGCATTAGGAAATGTCTCAATTTCGCACCCCCGGTGCGTGACTGATGTTTGATTTTGTACCATCCGGCGGCGTTTGGAAAGAGAAATTCCAGTGAGGAAGAAGCAGAATTCTGCTACAGGAAAGTGGCTTTATTTCCCATAGAAAACTTTGGTTTGGAAAGAGAGAAAGAGAAAGGAGTTTGAAACCCACCCTTGGAAGTGTTTGAATTGCTTCGTGCTTCTTCAGAACTTTTTTTTTTTTTTTTTTCTCGATCTCTGTTTTTTCCTCTTTCCGACTTCCCCGGAAAATCCTCTCCCCCCTTTTCCTCTATGCACTGGACGTGTATATATAGGGAAAGAAGATAGCAGTTATCTCCATTACTCCATGAGCCCATGTTGAGAAGTGGGGTAGTTAGATTTTCAAACAATCTCCCACGTTGCATGTGGATAGCACCTAGCAAGCAAAACTTACTCTTTATATGACAGGTGTTATGAATAACAACCAAGACTTTTGAATTTTGTATTTTTCATTTAGTCATTTCTTTCTCAACATGAGAATAGAAGTTTGCATCCCATTAGCCCACGTTGGGCAGTGAAGAGATCATGGGATATAACCACCCATAGGTCAAACACGTGGCCTTTTCTTGTGATTGCAAACACAAAACTGATTTTGAATTTTCAAGTTAAGCACATTCAAGAAGTCTATTTCTACTTCTCTTGTTTGTTAACCAAGTGAGCTAAAACTTACGTGGCCCACAAATTAAACCCAATTAGCAATTTGGGTTATGCATTGGCCGCTTGTTTGGCACTTGACATTTAATCATTAATAACCATTAATAGGTTAAGTTGCATGCTCACACAAATTTGTTTTCAAAATTTGTATTTCAACACACTCTTTGAACTGGATCAATCCACTATTGATTGTTGGGATTTTTGACGTGAGTGGATTGATCCACTCCTCCCTATGGATTGATCCATTGGTGCCTCATGATGAATTGACTTCTTCCGGTCACTCCTATCGCCTTGTGTGCCTCCGGGCCTCTTCCAAAGCATTTGAATACGTCGTGTGACCCTCGGGGGAGGTGACCTTTGGTCGCGTGGGTGCTTGATCACTCCCGAATTCACCGGAAGTCCATGTGAGCGTGCGACACGGCTTGCAAGCCATCGACTTGTCTTTGTGACTTTTGGCTTCCCGGGCCTTAGCCAAATCATCGTTTCTTGGCTCTCAAGGCCCGGTGTTGGCGTGCCATGGGGCACGTGGCCCTCGGTAACGTGGCACAGTTCTCAATGCGCACAAAACATGCTCATTTTTCGTGTTCTACCTGTAACTTAACAAAAACAACACTACGCGTATATTAAATATATAAGGCACGAAATCGCGTGTGTGAGTGAGCAAAATGAGTTAGATAAGCCCCAGATATATACAATATTGGGGACTTATCACATTCCTCTCTCCTCATTCAATACTCTCTTAACTCCACTTCTCTCTCTAAATCTCCGGTATACTTCTTCTTCTCCGGTCACTGACTTTACCATCGGAGTGCCTTCCCGGACCACCACCGTCTGGGCTAGGCACTAACGTGGTTATTCACATGTGCAGGTCACCTTCTCAGTTGAGCAGCTAGGGTTCTGGCGAGGTTCAGTCACCCCTTCATCTTCTACCCCACGCCAGAAGGTTCAAAGAGATTATTCCGGCGAAAAACACCCCCACAGTTTATTTATGCACAAAAAATATATAGGTGGGTCCCTCATTCCCCCTCCCTCTTCTCCTTTTGTCTTTCTCTCTCTTCTCCTTACTCCCAACTCCCTTTCTAAACTTAACTAATGTCATAGGAGCCATGCTAAGCAGTCATCCTTAGGAGCTTCTATGAAAAGCCCGTTGAAGACCACAATTGAGCAAATGAGTTGTTAAATATTAAGAGTCTCACCTGAGCCCATTGTGGATGCCTTATATATACGGGTTTAAATTCTCTCCATCTCAGGTGAAAGACAAAGAAGTAAACCTAACATTCCTGCATTGAGAAGCCCCCATTCCCAACATTCCTAACACGTTATCTATACGAGTTTAAATTCTCTCCATCTTAGGTGAAAGACAAAGAAGTAAGCCTAACATTCTTGCATTGAGAAGCCCCCTTCCCAAGATTCCTAACATGTTATATCTACGGTCTCTGCCACTTATTGTGGGTCCTACCGTGTGTTCATTGTAATAGTTTAAACCGTTTATCTTGTAGGGCACGCATAGTCATATGTCTACCAAAAAAATCAACTTGAGAGCACATCGATATGTACATCAAAAATTAAATATTAATTTATAAAATAAGGTCATGGACAGTTTAACTTCGAAATTATTGACAGCTAGAATCATACCATCTATTGATTCTATTTTATAAACCAAAATTTAATTTTTTTATATACCGATTGATGTCCGACTATACTGATTTTTTGGGTAGATACATATACTATTTTGCGAGTTCTACAAGATGAACGGTTTAAATTACCGCAATAATGGTGAGGTCCACAAATGGCAATGGGGAACCATGAGATTTTCACCACCTTGAGGTTTCCATTTTTTTTTTTCTTTCAAATAAAAAAAAGAAGATGTGGACAGAATTCAAACTCTATATATATGTACTTCTCATGTAACCGCCTTATATCAATATTTGCATTATTCTTGCCACCTTCAATATGTTCAAACACGGCCAGAGAATGCAGGCCAAGTGCTGCCATGTTATCCCACCGATATTTACAGCGTCGCCGGCAAAATCAATGCCAGCAAACGAAGTTTCTTTACCAGTTAAAATATCTCGAGCGATCTCGATCACAGCCCCAAGTGACCTAGTTTCAACCAGGGACGTTGTAGACGACTCAACGGCTGCGTTCTGGGACTATCAATCCCTTTGGGACCTTGGGTGTTCCAGCGCTCGGAGACCGCCGATCCTATCACCCTCCGTGTCGTTGATGGCGCAATACCGGTGAACTTCCCATCTGGAACGTACTATCTCACTGGACCCGGACTTTTTCCGACGATCACGGTCGACGGTGCACCCTCTAGATGGTCATGGGTACTTGAGATCATTCAAAATTGATGGGGCCAAGGGCTAGGTACTCTTGAACGTCTCCAAATGAACTTGTTCCACAAAGTGTCACTTTAGCTTCACAAATAAATCAAAAGTTAATTTGTTTTACTCCGTAAAAAGACAGTTCATTATGTTTAATAACTCAGTGAAGTCCACAAAGTTAGTGGAACAAGCTGTCTTTTTGTTATAATTACCTTAACAAGTGAAAATCCAATTTAACTTAAGCCAGTTTTTGTGGAACAAGATCTAACTCCACGGAATAGACCAAAACACTCGGCTAAAATTTAATCAGAGAAATGATTTTGAAAAGTGGATTAATACTTAGTAAGGACAGCGTGATAATTTTGCAAGAATGAAAATAAGAAAATAACGAAGAACTGAATAGTCTTTGGCAGAGTCTCTCTCTCTAGAATGCTCCCCTCTCCCACCCCTGCTTCCTCTGATCCGAGTCAATCGGCCGAGGAAACTGATCACCTAGAGAGGAGTACTAAGAAGATTAAAAGCAATCAAGAGGATCAACCTGAATTGGAAGATATGGAGGAAGTTATTCCCAATGCTTTGGTGGAGACGCCTACGGAAATTGTCATGGAAACACAGGAGGAGTTGGATCTTTCTCCTAACATTGTCAACAACTCTGCAAATCCTCAGGAGGGCCTACAGCCTAAATCTTTCAAAGCAGCTCTCTTGAGGGAACAAACCCAAGAAGACCAGAAGAAAAGATTTAAAGAGTTCGAAGACAGCAATTCGGGGGACGAGATGGAAAGTGAAGAACCTGTCTCCCGAATAAGAATTGACTTCTCAAAAGAGCATCTTAAACGCATAAGATCCAATTGGAAAGGGTGTCTAATAGTGAAACTGCTAGGACGGAATATCGGATTCAAAGTGCTAATGGACAGAGTCACTAAGCTCTGGAATCTCGAGGGCCTATTCACTCCCATGGAAATCTGATTATCACAAAGTCTACACCGGAGGTCCATGGATTATACAAGATCATTATCTCACAGTTCAGAAATGGTATAGTGATTTCAGGGCAGATAAAGCCCAAGCCATGAAAACTGCGGTTTGGCTCCGATTCCCACTTTTACCAGCGGAATATTACGATGGGGATACACTCTTACAAATTGCAGCAAAGCTTGGGAAACCATTAAAACTGGACAACAAAACAGAGAAATCTGTCCTGGGTAGCTATGCTAGGATGTGCATCGAAAATGATTCGAAATGGATCTAAGCAAACCACTGGAACCATCCATTGCGGTGGGAAAATACGATTATCTACTGGAATATGAGAACATTCATACCATCTGCTTCTCTTGCGAAAGAGTTGGTCACCGAAAAGATTCTTGCGCCATCTCTACAACGCCGGAGAAGACCACCGTAGAAGGTACAGTTACCGTTAACGCTGACATTGACAGGCAACGGGTGTATTTTAACGGACAAGTTGAGTCTACTGGGCCTAAAGAAATTGGGTTTGGTGAATGGATGGTGGTGAATAGAAAGAAAAGATTCAATAAGCCTACTGGGCCTCCCAAAACAGGGGCCCAACATGCTGTTCCTAAAGGAAGCAACATGCCTCAAGGTCCGTGGAAGATACTTTGGCAGAGAAAAATTCTTCTAAGTCGCAGGATGTTCCCCAAGTTATTAACTCCAACAGAAACAAAGGCCATAATCTGGCCCAGCAATCCAAAAATCGATTCGAAGCATCTACCTCTACACCACTAGCCCCTAAGCCCAAGTTTAATCAGAAGTCTGGTAAGGCCCCTCTAAATGACCCTAGCCCATATGTGGTTAAGCCCACCTCTCCTAAAGCCCATAATTCTTCCACCTTGGTAACTCAAGCCCACAATCCTTCCAAGCCCACATCTCCTAATACTAATACCCAGTTAGACTCTCCTTCTCATTCAGTTAACCCTACAACGCATAACCCCCTCTCACCTGTTACTAGATCTAACCCAGCCCCCATTTCTTCATCTCACCAAATTCACATCGATCTAGATATTGATCCCATTTTAACCCAGAAAAAATCTCCTGACCCCAAACCCTCAACCCCAACTCACCATGAACTTGCCCGCACTGCAGAGTTTCATAGTAGATCTAGGAAAGGAGGCCCTGGTGATGTCACCAGAGACAGAAGCCGTTCACCTAGCGCAATGCGTCTGGTGGACGGAAGAGATAAGCTTCAAAATAAAGCTGAGAGAAACAAATCTGGAGGAAGAAGAGATGAACAGGTTCGGAATCAAACGGACTCTAACTCATCGATCTAATCCTCAGAAGTTTAGCCTTATTCTGGATATTCCAGATACCGAAATCTTTGATAGTGTTTTTATGATGCCAAGCCTTGATATAATGGTCTGGAACTGCAGAGGCGCAGGTAACGATCGTTTTAGATCTCATTTCAAGGATTTAGTTACACATTATAAACCTGATGTGTTTGCTCTACTGGAGACTAAAGTTAAGTTCTCGTCCACTGGTCTGTTTTTAAAAAACATGGGTTACAAAGCTTCTACCTTTGTCGACCCCATCGGTCGAGCTGGTGGTATCTGGCTTTTATGGGATCCGGACCATGTTACTCTTAATCCCACTCACATTACCTCTCAAGCTATTCATGCCACTGTAAAGGTTGATGATTATGAGGAATGGGTCTTTTCTACTATCTACGGTAACCCGAATCCTAGAGTTAGAGATGTTCTCTGGGAAGACTTAGAGTCAAAAGCGGATAATATTGGAGATGGTTGGATGGTAGCTGGGGATCTCAACGACACAGTCGCTCAAGATGAGAGTAGTAGTGTCGCTGCAGACAACAGTGGAAGCCAACACAGAAGGTTTGGAGACAGAATCAATCGCTGCAATTTAGTGGATTTGGGATACACTGGATCGAAATTCACCTAGTCCAATGGCAGAGCGAGATTGGTTTACACCAAGAAAAGACTCGATAGAGCCCTTGCCAATTCAGAGTGGCGCACTAAATTTCCAGAAGGTATGGTCCAAGTTCTCCCTCGTATTTATTCGGATCAGTCACTTATCCTTATTCGCACTCTTGGTTTTCATAATAATGGTTACGTGAATAGACCCTTTAGAATGGAAGTTGCTTGGTTAACTGATGATACCTTCACTAATGTTGTGAATAAATCTTGGTATGGCAATAATATTTTTGATTGCATCGTGAATTTTACTAAGGAGACCACTAATTGGAACCGTAATGTGTTTGGTAACATTTTTCGCAAAAAACGCTAGACCAAAGCCAGAATTGAGGGGATCCAAAAAGCTCAGGATGATACGTTTTCTCATAACCTTCAAATCCTTGAGCGAAACCTTATTTCTGAATTCAACAACATCTTAATCCAAGAGGAGCTCCTCTGGTTTCAAAAATCCCGTTCTAAATGGATTACGGAGGGTGAGCATAATACTAAATTCTTCCATCTTTCTACCGTTATTCGTCGTAAAAAAGAAAAAATCTCTATGCTCAAAAACTCTGATAACATCTGGATTGAGGATCATGGTCTCCTTAAGGATATGGTTCATAATTATTTTTGTAATTTGTTCCAGAGCACCTCTAATGCCTCTCCTAGATCCCATAGTAATTGCTTTACTTTCTCGAACTGTACCTTTTCCCAAGAGGACAATAGTAGGCTGTGTGCTCCAATTTCCAATATGGAAATTTGGAATACTGTCCAATGTATTAACCCTTATAAGGCCCCTGGACCTGATGGGATTCAAGCTCTTTTCTATCACAAATTCTGGAATATTGTGGGAAAAGATGTTTGCGTCTTTGTTAAGAATTGTTTCCATTCGTCTTCTATCCTGAAAGAAGTGAACAAAACCCTTATTGTGCTCATTCCCAAGTGTGATAATCCGGATTCTCTGAAGCTTTTTAGGCCTATTAGTTTGTGTAATGTCCTTTACAAGATTATTACCAAAATCATTGTGGGCAGAATTAGGCCTCTTTTGCACAAAATTGTTAGCCCTTTTCAAAGTAGTTTTATCCCGGGTAGATCTACCAATGACAATGTTATTATAACCTAGGAAATCTTGCATACCCTTAGATTTAAAAAAGGTAGGAAAGGTGGCATGGTGTTTAAAATTGATTTGGAGAAGGCCTATGATAAAATCTCTTGGACTTCTCTTGAAGAAACTCTCAGATTTTTCATACTTAATGACGATTGGATATCCCTTATCATGGACTGTGTTTCCAATATTTCGGCTTCGGTTCTTTGGAATGGGGAAACTCTTGAGGAGTTTACCCCTAAAAGAGGACTCAGACAGGGTGATCCCCGCTCTCCCTATCTCTTTGTGCTATGTATGGAAAGGTTGTCTCTTCTCATGAATTCCAAAGCCGAGGAAGGTAAGTGGAAAGGTATAAAAGTCTCAAGCAACTCTGCTCCCTTAACTCATCTATTTTTTGCTGATGACTTGATTTTATTTGGTCAAGATAGTTTTGATACCTGTAAATCTATTATGGAGGTGCTGAACAATTTCTGTGAGATATCTGGCCAAACTGTCAATCTTAATAAGTCTAAACTGTTCATTTCCAAGAATGTGCCTAGAGCTAGAGCTAGGAGGTTGAGTGCTTTAACGGGCATCTCTTTGACCAATGACCTTGGTAAGTATCTTGGAGTTCCTCTTATCCATGGTAGGGTCACTAAGCAACATTTTAATGCCCTTATTGAAAAGGTCCAGCAGTGTTTGCAAGGATGGAGTAGCAACAATCTCTCCCTTGCGGGGAGAGCTACTGCCAATCCAAGCTATCTTATGCAAACTATGGAACTCCCCATTAATGTTTGCAATACTCTTGATAGGCTGAATAGGAATTTTCTATGGGGTGATACTTCCAACAATAAGAAAATTCATCTTGTTAATTGGAACCAAGTCTGCCGGGACAAAGACAAAGGTGGTCTTGGTCTTAAGAAAGCTAGAAATCAGAATCTTGCTCTCTTGTCTAAGCTTAGCTGGCACATGAAGACAAAAAAGGAGTGTATTTGGGTAAAAATTTTAAGAAACAAGTATTTGAGATACCATTCCATTGATAGTTGGCCCAGAGATCGTGCTGCATCTCACACTTGGAGAAGCATCAAGAACACCCATAAGTTTATTCAACAGGGAACTAAATGGATAATAGGAAATGGTGTTGATATAGACTTATGGAAAGATTGGTGGTGTGGAGATTCTCCACTTGCTTCTAAATTTCCTGGACAACATGTTAACTCTGGTACTAAAGTGTGTGAGATTTTGGGGGATAATCAGACATGGAATCTTAACAACATATCTCACATTATTGATGTTGATACGTGTGAAACCATCCTTAATATGCATGTTTCTGATTTTGGTGTAAATTTTGACCAACCTTCTTGGTCTCATGCGTTAGATGGCATGTTTTCTACTTCTAGTGCGTATGAGTTTATTCGGAAGGAAGCTAATGATTTAAAAGGTTGGAAATGGTTTTGGAAACTTAGAGTTCCTTCCAAACTTAAAACGTTCATATGGCTTCTTCTTTTAAATAAACTTCCCACGAACAAACTCAGAAATCACAGAGGTATCTGTCCTTCTGGAATTTGCCCGAGGTGTCTTTTGGAGGAAGAAGACCTGAACCACCTCTTTCGGCATTGTCCATTGGCTAAGGATCTTTGGTCATTTTTTTGAAGTAGTCTCTGGTTGAGAAACGGGTATGAATGCCCCTTTTCGGGTTGGATTACTAGTAATTTGAAATCGAAGAAAATATCTGACATAGGCAATAATATTCCTTGGAACTGTGTTTTTCTTGCTACCTTATGGCAAATCTGGAAAGATAGGAACAGAAAAAGTTTTGATAATATTGATACCCCCCCGTCCCTAAGTTTCAAGAATATTATCTCCTATGCCAAGGATATTGAGGAAGCATTCAAATCCTTACTCACCATGAGGCCCATTAAAATTCCATTAACTTGCTGGTGTCCTTCTCCCACAGGTCTCAAGCTCAATACGGACGGAAGTTGGTATGATACAAAGCAACGAGCAGGATGTGGTGGAGTTTTCCGAGACAAAGATGGAGGATGGGTCATGGGCTACTATGGGAAGCTAATTTGGGAGACAAGTTTGGCAGCAGAGCTGTGGGCGATTTACAGAGGTCTAACTATCATTTTGGAGAAAAATATGCAAAACGTGATCATAGAATCCGATTCTCTCATGGCTGTCAACTTAATCAACGAAGATTTTGATGGTTGTCATCCTCAAAGCAACATGATTTTTGAAACAAAAGCCTTGAAGACTCGTACATGAGCCTCTCTTGCTCACATATCCCGAAGTGCCAATGAGTGTGCCGATCACCTTGCAAGGCTAGGAGCTGAACAGAATGAGCACCTTGTTGTTTTGGATGTAATGCCACTCGGTCTCTCTCAGTGAGTTTTGGAATAGGGACTGTCTTGGTCTTAGGCACATTTTAGACTAATCTGTTTTGATGGTCTGTAACCTAACTATCCTCCTCATGGAGTGCTACTTTCTGCTCTAGTTTAATTTATCTTCCGAATTACCAAAAAAAAGAAAAGAAAATGAGTGTAACAAGATAAATCGGAGTGAGATTGTTATTCTTTTTTTCATTTAAATATAAAGGTTTATATTAACAACAAATGAAAAAATCTGTAGAAATGTAAACTCTAACTAGATCTCAACTGAATGAAGTGAAAATGATGATTTTATTCATTGAAATCAACTGATGCAAGAGAAGAGTATATATACTCAACAGGAAGTAGAGATATACAACTGTAAGTATACGTGTAACTAACTCTAACTAATTACATTACAACCGCAATTAGTATTAATACACGTGAAAGTTGACTGGTCAACAAACTTAGCTTGAGCAGCCCCAACCGACTTAGATTTAACTTGATCAGCTTCCTCAACCGACTTATCTTGAGGAGTTAACACACCCCCACAAACTGAAGCTGGGAGACAAGCAAGCTTCAGTTTGTCTTTGAGAAACCCAAATCGAGCCACAGTGAGATGCTTAGTCATAACATCAGCAATCTGAAAGTGAGAAGGAACATGATTCACTTGAAGCTGTTTGTGGGCTATTTTCTCGCGAACAAAGTGAAAATCCACCTCTATATGCAGACCTTGCATGAAACACATGATTTGTGGCCATAACACAGGAGCAGTAGAGAATGCTGGAACATGTAAATCCTTAAACAGTTGTAAAAGCCAGACCAATTCGGAAGCAGCATTGGCCAGTGCCTTGTACTCAGCTTCAGTGGAAGATCTAGCAACTGTAGCTTGTTTCTTGGCAGACCAAGTGTAGACACCCCAATTTGAGCCTACGAAAATCCATAGCGTTCCCGATGATGAAAATGGACTTTCGAACACGTTTTAGAGCTTAGAAAGGATGATTGAAATTTATCCAAAACCTTACCAAAACACTTATAGACTAAAAACCAAAAGAAACTGTCAAACCTATTTCAGGCGCTTGAACCTTCCTCTTGCACCTGAAGCATATCCCTTCAGGCGCCTGAACCTTCCTCTTGCACCTGAAGCACATCCCTTCAGGCGCCTTAACCTTCCTCTTGCACCTGAACCATATCCCTTCAGGCGCCTGAACCTTCTTCTTGCACTTGAAGCACTCCCTTTAGGCGCCTGAAGCTCTTTCCAGAATTTTTAAATTTTGAGTGGGAAAATTGAATGTAATGATTATGATGCGATTTTGGTTGATTCTGCAGAGGAGCGTCTAGACACTAATTGAACCCCTAAAATGACCCCTAAGAGGCCTAAACCAACCTTTAAAGGCTTATAAAAACCTCCACACCCCACATTGGTAGAGGTTCCACCATTTTTCTGAAAAAATCAGCCATAGCCAACCACCTCACTCTCATAGAAAACATCCAAAAACCACAGTAAAGTCTTATTCAAACTTCCATCATCCATCCAAACCCCTTTTTCACCATTCAAATCATCCATTTCAAGCTTAAAAGGTAGTGATTCTACCTAATTAGTGTGGCAAAGTTCTTTTTGAGGGAAGTCAGTAGGCTCATGTTGGTTCTCAATATCAACAATGGGTTTACAATGACTTAAACACATCAAAAGAGCATTTTTGTTCGACACCTGAAGCAGCAGCTTCAGGCCTTGTTAATTTTTTTTATCTCTTTCTATCTTAAAATCCTTTATTTTGATCCATAGTTATGGTGATGATAGTTTAAATCCCAGTAACAAACTGTTTGCTTTCTGTTTTCCACTCCAAGAGATGAAAACCAAACTTTTTAAAGGGGAAAATGACCTTCAATGTATTTAAGATCAAGTATTTCTCACAAAATCTATATTGGAGATCATTTTCTTTGCATGTAAGAGCGAAAAGTCTTTGTTTTGCTATTTGAATGGATGAAAAACATGTTTTTTATGAGATATAAATGGTGTTTTATGGTACAAATGAGTTAGATGAAGCTTTCCAGTTTGTTTGCCTCTCAACAGAGTTTTAACATCATTATTTTACCTGTTCCAGTAGCAAAACAGAGGTGAAAGTGGGTTTGATCAAGCACCTGAAGCAGTAGCAGGCGCCTGAAGCTCCTTTCAGGCGCCTGATCCTCTCCGTTTCAGGCTTTTGAAACATCCTTCAGGTGCTTGAAAGAAACAAGAAAACTAAATCTAATTTTGCAAAAAGGGTTCTCAAACAAATTGCTATCTCATTTTACTCATAGTTTGTGGTTGTTACTATTGATCTTCATGTCATTACACTGTCATATTACACCATCCACATATTCACAAGCATACACTTTCACTTGATAAATTGTAATTATTCTTGCATATTTGCTTCCTTTATTTTGTTTATGTGTTTGAGTTTAGGAAATAAATATTTTTCTCAAATCCCTTTAACACTTAGTAGAGACCGGTTCCCATAACCGGGCGAGGGGGGGTGCCTTAAAAACCTTCCACCCTCGTAACTTAGCTCCCGAACCCGAGAAATTTTGGTAACGATGCGCCAGTAAAAGCTTTTTCCAAAGTAAGGGCAAAAGAGTCATTTTGAAAAATCGGTTTCTCGGGTACGGTCCTTAAACCCGGGTGGCGACTCTAAAATCAAAAATCATATTTTCAAAACCATTCAGTGAATTTTTGCGGGGTGTCCACACCAAGACACTAAATTGGGACCAAAATAGACACAATAACCCCCAGTAGAACGTCTATCACTAGCATCTCCAGCCCAATCAGCATCAGAGTAGGCTGACAAAGAACAAACCCCTTTGCAAAAGAATAACCCCTGATGCAAAGTGCCTTTGACATAACGCAGTATACGTTTAACAGCAGTAAAATGTACGTCAAGAGGCATGTGCATGTGCTGACACACACTGTTAACATCAAATGACAAATCTGGTCGAGTTAAAGTGAGGTATTGCAAGGATCCAACAATGGATCTATAAAGTTCTGGATTAGGCATAAGAGAAGAAGTAGATGTAGGTGTAGGTTCAGGTCTAAGAGAGGAAAGAGTAGGACATGGACGACAGTCAGTCATACCACCCTTAGCTAGCAGCTCAAGAGCATACTTTTGCTGAGACAAAAGCATACCAGTACCAGTGGAAACCACTTCAATACCCAAGAAGTAATGAAGAGGTCCAAGGTCTTTAAGAGCAAATGAAACACTTAGTTGAGCAACAAGTTTAGTAATCAACTCTTGATTGTTACCAGTAAGTAAAAGATCATCCACATACACTAGCAAATAAACAAGATTTGAACCTTGATGAAACACAAACAGAGAGGAATCTGCCAAGCTGTTTTGAAACCCAAGTTGTAACAATTGTTTGGAGAGCATATCATACCAGGCACGTGGTGCTTGTTTGAGACCATATAAGGCCTTGTGTAAATGACATACATGATTAGGAAAATCAGCATTCACATAGCCCTGAGGCTGTCTAAGATACACTTGTTCTTGAAGGGTGCCATGCAGAAAGGCATTGGACACATCCAACTGCCTAATAGGCCAATCAAACTGAACAGCCAAAGAGATAACAACCCTGACTGTTGGCTGCTTAACCACTGGGCTAAAAGTTTCAGAGTAGTCCACACCCTCTGTTTGTTGAAAACCTTGGGCAACCAACCTTGCTTTGTAACGAGCTATTGTGCCATCTGAGTGTCTTTTAATCCTAAAAATCCATTTACACCCAATGACAGGTGCTCCAGGAGGAGGGGAAACAAGACTCCAAGTTCTTTGGGCCATAAGAGCAGTGTATTCATCAGTCATGGCTTGCCTCCACTCAGCGAAGGCCATAGCTTCTTTAAAAGACACTGATTCAGTGACTGGTGGAGAGTGAACTAGAAGAGAAAAGGGAAGTTTGGGAACAAAAATCCCATTCTTAGACCTAGTGGTCATAGGACGAGATGGTTGTGTAGGAGGAGAAGAAATAGGAGAAAGAGAAGAGACTGCAGGAATAGAAGAGGAAGGGAGAATTAAGGGAGAGGAAATAGGAGAAGAAGTAGAAGAAAAAGTTAAGGTAGAAGAAGGGACAGATGCTATAGGAAAAGAAACAGAGGAAGAAGGAAAAATAAAAGATGAAGGCACACTAGAAAGAGATGGAGACTTAGGTGTGGAGAGAGAACTGATTAAAGACTGATAGGGGAAGTCATGCTCAAGAAATTTGACATGTCTAGACAAATAAACTCTTTTGGTAATAGGTTCTAGGCATCTAAATCCCTTAGTCCCTGAAGAGTAACCCAGAAAAACACATGGTTGAGACCTAGGTTCAAGCTTATTAGAAGCATATGGTCTGAGATATGGAAAGCAACAACAGCCAAAAGGTCTAAGATTGTGATAGTCAAGAGTCTTATTGTACAACATGTGATAAGGAACTTCAAAGTTTAGAGTTGAGTGAGGTAATCGATTGATCAAATACAAGGAAGTGGTAACAGCTTCAAGCCAAAATTGAATGGGCATATTGGCTTGTTGTAGCAAGGTAATAGCTGTCTCAATAATGTGGGCATCGACGGCGGTAACGAGGCAGTTGGCGGCGGCGGTGCTAGTGATTGTTGCTGGTATTATGGTCTTCGACATCCGGGGGTCCTCCTGATCGTTTTTGGGTGCCAATCTGTGGTTACTTGGCGGTCTTTCTCGGAGGTTCTGGTTGGAGACGAGGGCGATGTCAGTATGTTCTCTGGTTCCTTTCGTTTCTCTCCCTCTCCATCTTTTTTTCGACCCCCTTCTGCACTTCTGTGCATCTCCTTGCGCCTCTTCTCCTTTGTTTCTCCCCTGTTCTCATCACCCATGTCTTTGTTTGGATCCCTTCTCCGGTTTTCTGCTGGGTTTTCCGGAGCTATGCTTAACGGCTTTGTGGGTTCTCGGTTGTGATTGGATGGCGTTGGTCTCCCGCCGTGACCATTGTTGGATGGTCGGGGTTTTGCCTAACGGTAATGGTGAGCTTCCGCGAGAGCTGGTTTGCATGTTTGGATGGTGTTTCTGTCTGTTTCAGGTGGACGACGGAGAGCGGTGGCGGCTTTGGGTGCGTAGATTTGTTTTAGGTTTAGGGTTTTCTTTGGGCTGGTTTAATTGTTTTATCAGGGCATATTAGGCCCACTTTGGGTTTGTGATTTTATAGTTTTTATCTGGGCTTTCAGGCCTTTGGATGTACTGGGCTTTGTCCCTATGAGGTTGGGCTTGTCCCATTTGGCTGTATTTGTCCAACGATCCGTTGGATTCCCTTCCCCTTAATAAATGTTACTTTTGCCGATTAAAAAAAAATAAAATGTGGGCATGCTTTCTCTCTACTAGACCATTTTGTTGAGGAGTATAGGGACAACTAGTTTCTTGTAAAATACCAAACTTGGCAAAGAATGTGCAGTCATGAGTTTATTAAGGAACTCCCCCCCCCCCCAATCTGATCTAATGGTCTTAATGGAAGAATGAAAGTGGTTAGCGACAAATGCTCTAAAAGCTTGAATATGAGCAGACACATCACTCTTGAGATGCAAGAGAAACAACCAACTATACTTTGTGAAATCATCAACAAGCAAGAGATAGTATCTATAACCTGAAAAGGAATTAAGAGGGGCAGGTCCCCACACATCTGCATGGATTAGTTCAAAAGGAGATATAGTTTTGGTTACAGAAGTAGGAAATGAGAGTCTATGACTCTTGCCTTTATTACATGCATAACAATTAAGAGTATTAAAAGTAAAGGGGACAGCCAAACTGTATTTATTGGAGAGATGTTGTAGAAGAGCACTATGTGGATGGCCTAATCTTCTGTGCCACAATTCAGCATTTGATGACAAGTGAAGTAGAGCAGTGGCTGTAGAGGAAGATTTAGAAGAAGGCAGAAGGGGATAGAGGCCCTGGTGGCAGGGCCCCTTGTGCAGAATTTGATTGGTGATCATGTCCTGAATGACATAACCACAAGAATAAAAAATGATACGGCAATTATTATCTAAAGCAAACTGATAAACAGAGAGCAAGTTATGAGATATTTGAGGTACATGTAAGACATGTTTAAGATGAAAGTTTTGTGAGGGTAAAGGAAGAATACCTTTACCTGAGGTAGCCACTGGAATAGACTGTCCATTCCCAACAGTAGTAGGAGCATGATATGAGGGTAGAGAAATATGATTTGGATCATTAGTGACGTGAGCTGTGGCTCCAGAGTCAGTACCAAGGTGTCTGTGGTGAAGCTATAGCAGAACCCATAAGTGGTGAAGACTGAGCATATGATGGTGGACTAGGTGACTGAACCATGTGTGGATGTGGCATGTACTGTGGTGATGCTAGATATGAACCATGAGATGCAGAGTATGAACCATCAGAATTAACCATAAAGACTTGTGGTCTTGGTGAAGCAAACCCAGGAGAATAAATTGATTGCCCAGGCATGGTCTGAGAAGGAGAGTAAACTGAATAAGTAGGTTGATTATTGCCAAATGCAGCCCCATAGTAAGCTGATGGAGGTTGTGAAGCTGATGGTGATTGTGGAGATGGAGATCTGTAGTTGAGGTCTTGTCTATAATAACATCTATTAGCTAGATGGTTATTCTTTCCACATATTTGACAACTATCAGAAGAGGAGTTATTCCAATTGTTCCTTGACCCCCTAAACTTATTTCCCTTGTAGCCCCTATTTCCTCCATAGTTAGAATATGCACCCTGTGATCCACTTTGTCCCATTTGATTAGACTGTGCAAACTGAGGTCCTTGCTGAGAAAATTGTATAGGATACTGAAAAGTTGATCCTGGACTAGCAGTAGGTGGAGGAGCAGTGCCTTGATTACCAGAAAAAAGAGGTACTGTAGTACTAGAAGTACCAGATGAGTGTTGTGCAACAAGCAATGTGGATGTGTCAACTGTATCTTGACACAGATCCTCAGCCATAAGCATAGAATACAAGGCACCGATAGGTTTCATCAGGTAAGCCATTCAAGGTGTGAAACACCACATCCTCATCATCCATATGAGTACTAGACGCTTCAAGTTTTTGTAACAGTCCCTTAATAGTATCCAAATACTGTTCCATGGGTGAGGTTTTCTTAATTGTGTACAATCTTCTCTTTAAATCCATAACATGAGTCCGAGATAGAGAACTAAACTTTTCTTCTAGTTTAGTCCAAACCTCACAAGTATGATGTGTTCCAACAATATGTGGTAGAATTGAAGGTGTTAGAGTTGCAATTAGACAAGACATAAGCATGCGATCTATTATGTCCCATTTTACATAGTCTGGATTAGGTATTTTGTTTCCTGAAGAATCTAGGGTTTCAAGTGGCGGAACAGTATGCAATCCAGTTGCAAAATCAAACAAAGAATTTGCACGCAAAGCCGTTTCTACTTGAGTTTTCCAGGCGAAATAATTGGTTGAATCCAACTTAAGAGTGATGAATGACTGGAAATTTGCGATAAGAAAGGTGAGAGATTGGGGCAAATACTCTGTAGAAGACGATGAAGAAGCTGCCATGCTCGATTCTTGAATTCACGATTTGAGATGACAACAATTTCACCACGATACTAATGAAACGCAGACTTGTGGATCGAAGAAGATCAATGACTTTCGTCTTGAATAAGCTCTGATACCATAACAACAAATGAGAAAATCTGTAGAAATGTAAAACCTAACTAGATCTCAACTGAATGAAGTGAAAATGATGATTTTATTCATTGAAATCAACTGATGCAAGAGAAGAGTATATATACTCAATAGGAAGTAGAGATATACAGCTGTAAGTATACGTGTAACTAACTCTAACTAATTACATTACAACCGCCATTAGTATTAATACACGTGACAGTTGACTGGTCAACAGACTTAGCTTGAGCAGCCCCAACCGACTTAGATTTAACTTGATCAGCTTCCTCAACTAACTTATCTTGAGGAGTTAACATATATCAGTTGGATAACAAATAAACTTTCTCACGCATTTACCTCAGTTGGATAACAAATAAACTTTCTCACGCATTTACCGCCAATTTTTTCAAGTAAAATTCTTCATTTTTTTTATATTCGAAAATGCAGGAATTGATAGCCAGCACTGCAGTACTCACCCCAAACTTTACGGGAAAAAAAGGGTGTAAATATAGATTATATTTCTGTTTTCTGTCAATATTTGATACTATATTTATTCACCATTATAATGTTTTTAATTATGATCTCATGCACCACTAATAATGTTTATTTTTAAATTTTGTTAACTGTATATATACGTACATATATTTGTCGTGCTTATAATTAAAATCCCATGTTCATTTGTCAAGGTACATAGAGACCGAGGCTCAGGTGGAGGAGAGGGACCCGGAGACGGGACGGTGGCGGTTCACCCACCGGGGACCGTTTTCGGTGTGAAGGGTGGCAAGATGGTTGGGAACACTAAGTGATGAAAAATGTTGCAAACACTAGCGTGCTACGATGGGGAAGGCGGCTGTTGTGCTTGTGGGAAGGCGGAGAGCCTTATGAGATCGAGTCGAGGACGTTGGAGACTGTCGGAAAGGTCGATGTGATCGACGGTGGCGATCAGGCGGCAACCGGCCGAGGACTCAACGTGGACGTCTGGGATGCGGCTGCAGCAATGTTGAAGCCAATTTTGTATGGTACGTACGCATGTTTCACTTCAGATTATACTGAAATGTAATGTACTAGTGTCATTTACATATTTTATTCCCACAATCTCAAAATAGTAAAATTGTAAGGAAAATCTTAATGTGTCCATTCTCCAGTCGGGGTGGGATTAGGTCCGAAGATTAGTCGAAATACGGGTGAGATTAGGTCTGAAGATTAGTCGAGATACGTGTAAGCTGACCAGACACGTGAGTTATGTGAAGAAATACTCAGTGGGAAGCAAGTAGAGATGGGAACAAGGTTCTCTTGGGCCACCAGCATTATCAGTTTTAGACCTTTCTGATCAGGTGGTCTTTCTGTTTGTTCGTTTTTATTTATTTATTAATTAATTTTTTCTTATTTTTTGTTGAATTAGAATGAGAATAGCAGATAAGAGAGAAAATAATGACGATACTTGGTCAAGTATTGTACGTTAGTAGCTTTGGTACATATATGATGAGTCGAACAAAATCCATCGGGCTGCGGCAGTGCTACGGCGTGATTCTTAGTGTTCCAACGGCGTAATTGTTCTTGAATTGGCGGCAGCGGCGATTTAGGCGGCATTAGTGGCGTTTTGAGTTTTTCAGGGGTGCATTAGTGGCGTTTTGAGTTTTTCAGGGGTGCATTAGTGGCGTTTTGAGTTTTTCAGGAGTGCTTTTCGAGTTCGAGGGGTGTTTTAGTATAGTTGCATATTAACAAGTATTAGTATTTTTGCGCTGTTTGTTTTGTTATTTATTTATTGTTGCTTTAAAAAATCGAGAGGCTGATGGATGAGTTGAGATTTCTCGAGCAACAACACTGGAAGAATCTTGTTACACTCTTATATTGTTACACTCTTGCTGATATATGTAAAAAAAAAATCAAAATCCAATTTCTTGTCATTTAATGCTAGCTAGCTAAATAAAATAAAAGCAAGTGTAACATATTTTCTTTTTGAGAAAACTCATACCATCACCTCCTCATCTGGCCAGATTGCTTCATCCACCTTTTTAGTGCTGCATCTTGCATCCAAACGAGGCCTAAACGCTCACTCTTTTGAAAGACAACACGATTGTGCTGCTTGGGAACAAGGGGCTGATCTCCCCTATCTGGCAACAAAAGGGGCAAAAAAAAAAAATACAATTGTGATATTGTGTCATCATTATCAAACGACAAAACAAAATCTCATAATGATCCTTAATAATGTGAGTGCAATAAACTCAAAATGCAGATGACTTTTTTTCCCGAGAAATGTTATTCACAAGGAAGCTTACATCGAATCATAGACAAAATGTGAGTAATGTGAGAACATGAAGTCATGTTTTGCAAACATGTTTTTAAAAAAAACTCATATTCTGTGTATGGTTTGGTATAAGCTTTCTTGCACATATCATTTTCATTTTTTTACTTTGTTCGCAGTTAGAGGTGTTTAGGTTAGCTTATGCACCCGTCGATCGACTAATTCCCTTTCTGGTCCGATCAAAAGCAGACCTACATCCATGCCGATGTCCTTAATTACAGTGGGATAATGGTAAAAAAAAAGAGGTTCAATTTTGAAGGGCCTATTTTGAAGGGGCCAAAACATAAAATTTTAGTATAAGTACTGAAATATACGTAGAAAAATATAAAATTACCCTTAACTCAGGAATCAGATGCCTTGGCCCACACCCCTTCCATCTGCCGGTATCAAGCTGATAATTGGATATAAATAGTTGGGGGTTTACCATCATGTTAATTTGGTGTTTTGTTTTGGTAATCAGAACTGTCAAATTTTCATTCTTTCAATAAGCCGTACCTTAACTGTCATCTATATTCAAATATTATAGTATTAGTATTGCAATTTTTTTTTTCTAATCCATGTATAATTTTTAACTGGAACGAACAGGAGTGTTTAACATGCCTCCGAAACGATTCTTGTCCCACTACAAGATCGACGGTCGAAGAAATAGACTTATGATCTTGTCATGCAATGCAGACGACATGTTGCTCCCTCGCAGCCATTTTACCTTCTATGGTACGTACCTACATATTAGTCTTGGCAATGGGAATCATACATAGATAGATACAGTTTTTATGTTTGTTCTACTGTATAGTTTTCATTTTTGAGTAATTTTTGCAGAATTTGATTCGAATTTCAAGTTGGTTCAGAGGAGAGAATTCGACATTCCAGATCACCTAATGATCCACGACTGGGCGTTTACCGATTCTCACTATATATTGTTTGGCAATCGGATTAAGCTAAATATACCTGGTAAGTGCATCGATCTTACGAATTGGTGGAAGAGGCAAGAAATATATTAATCATAACGATATTATACAAGTCACCATGCCCAACTAAAACATGAAAAACAAGCGATCTAATGCATAAAAGAGAGCAAAACCAAAATACATCAATAAACATCTACTCCCTCCGTCTGGATTTGTTTGTTCCTCGTTCTATTGTAACCGAATAAAAAACTAGTGATATCTTTAAATTGGTAAGTAATTATATATCCAATATGGATCTTGTTTGATAGATCTCGATTAGTTCTATAAGACAATGTTTTTAGCATTACATAAAACATTGTAAATTACAAGATATAATTATTTGAAAAATGGCACGAACTCCCAAAATAAACTAACAAATCCGGACGGATGGAGTATATCAAAAGAAAACGCAGTGAATAAATGAAGATTAAGTCAAATGATACACTAATGAGCTTTGATAAGGCGAGACGATGTCGCAGTTGCACGTGCATAATGTCGATGAATAGTTACCATAATAAATTCTCTAATGACGAGCTTCTCCACTAAAACTAACCGATAACTAATCAGGTGACATCTCAAATTAGTAGTCCTCAACTTACCTAAAAAATTTAGGTTCGACAATGGATTTTTGGCCCCATAAATCCATGTTTCTCCTTTAGGTTTTAGTTTTTTTCTCCCTCCAACTAAAAAATTTGAATCATTTTCAAGGGTCTTTCTGTCCAAAGTCTCTACAAGGGTTTTGGTAAGTACTAAAATGAAAAGTGAAAGAAGATGGAGGAAAAGCGGTAGTAAGGCCAGGCCAAAGTGCAAAACTAGTGCCAAAGGAACAAGGCTAATTAAAGTCACCAGGGCTTCTAGCTCAATTTGGTCTTGTACCAGTACTATTTAGACGTTACTGGTGTTAAAAAAGGTAATTTGTAATCTAGAAATATCTAAGTAAAAAAAATAATAGGGTGTCTAGAAATGTCTAAGAAAAAAATCTAAATTAAATGTTTCTAGAAGGTTGACTTTTGTTGTAGTTTTCTAGAATACTTATGCCGGTGGAGTGAGTCGGTAGAGTTGTGCAAAATCATGATGTTTCTAGAGTCCAGGTAGGTCGGTCAAAGGGCTCTATAAATAGAGCAGTTGTGCGCTCATTTACTGGTGAGTTGAAAGAGTCTTGTACTCCTCCCTTGTACCAGACAAGTAAATAAAAGCCAAAGTATTTTAAAGTCTTCCACCATAGTCAACAATCTATAAAGGCAGTCCACCACCCTTGCACTTTCACTCCTTATTACACCTCTAGTCCCTCCTAAAACAAATACTCAAATTATCTCCCAAACTTTCCTCTTACCTTAAACTTGCACCCCAACAATTTTGGTATCAGAGCAGGAACCCCAAACATATCGTTATCCTCCTTACTTCCTTATCACTCAACATGGAAGCCAACTCCTCCACTTTCAACTATGCACAAACTCTCATCCCTATATTTGAGGGAGAGAATTATGATTATTGGAGCATTCAAATGAAGACTCTATTCATCTCACAAGACTTGTGGGATTTCGTTGAAAGCGGGTACGAGGCACCGGCAAATGACGAAGAAGAAGCAACTTGGACAGAAGCAAGGAAGAAGAAGTTCAAGGAGAACAAGAAGAGAGATGCATTGACACTACTCAACATTCAACGTGGGGTAAGCAAATCCATCTTTCCAAGAATTTTGGGTGCAAAAACTTCAAAAGAAGCATGGGAGACATTAAAAGTTGAATATCAAGGTTATGACAAGGTTATCTCCATAAAACTTCAAACACTTTGGAGAGATTTTGATAATCTAGCAATGAAGGAAAATGAATCCGTTCAAACATTCTTTTCCCGAGTTGCTCGAATTGTCAATCAAATTCGAAGTTATGGAGATACCCTTACGGACAAAAGAATCGTGATTGTTGCCGCTATCGAAGAATCCAAGGATTTATCTAAACTTACTCGACATGAACTAATGAGTTCTCTACCAACACTCAAAGTTTCCCTAGAGGAACTAAAAGATTGACCAAGCCTAGTGGCATATTTTGCCACATTTCTAATCTGACGAAAATCACCCATCCACTTTCTTATGTCAGCAGCTGTAAGTCCAGCTCTTGAAGCAAACATCCATGCAGAGTTTTCGCGTAACTGACTTGATGAAAAGGCAAGAAAATCAAACTTCTTATCTCCAATCACAATGCCATCTTGAAGAGTCGACAGGATCCTCCTATAAATACCAGTTCTTCTTTCCTCATTTGAAAAAGCTACCCGTGGTGATAAATCTATGGAAAACAATTTACCAAATTCCTCGTCAACAAAAGAAACCCGGAGAAAATTATCAATATCCTCATGATAATGGCGTAATACTAGATTCGACATATTAACCTCTGGTCCGCAGAAATACACTTCGCATGGGGTTGTTTGAACCCTATGTACGTACACCAACCCATCACCCAAAATAGCAGGTGTTTTAGGAAGTTTGAGGTACTTTTGGTATTGCTCACCAAGCCATGTAATGGGTAAATAGCAACACTCCCTCAAATGATACAGTTTCTCCAGCGCATCTTCTATACATGTGATGTTAATTTTTCGGGGATCAACCCACCTAAAGAAGTTGATGTCAAGTGTGGGCCCGGAAAGACATCCTTGCTGAACCAATATGCAGATCTTGAACAATATTCTATACGGCAGTTGAAGTCCAGGAGTTGGACCCACAATGGGAACTAGATCCAAATTACGAGAAAAGGAGGAACCAATCTCCAGATTGAATGGCCCTTTGCTTTCCTTAAAATAAGGAAACTATTTGCTGAAGTTCAAAAGTTTAACACCATATGAAAGCTTTAAACACAAGGCAGATGATTGGCCAATTGAATTTGATGGAGTAAAGTCAGTTGCCCTAACCCAATTTTCTTGAGGAGTTTCCTTAAAATAGCTGAAACAAGATCCTGCACATTTCTTGTAGATTCGAGGAGCACCAAGCAGCTAGCATACAAAAAGGAAAAAATAAGCATTATCGGAATTCATGAGAAATAAAATGAGTTGAAACGTGCAGCAGTGATAAAACAGTAATTTTCCCATGAAGGGCAGGAAATAAAATGAATTGACAAAAGCAATACTAAACAATGGAACAAGTGCATTATCAAGGAGCCAATTGACTCCCCAAATGTGCAAGTTATGCATGTGAATACTTCCAAAACTATGTTCAAACACAGGGTTTAGTTCGTTATATATATTTTGAGTTCCTTCTAAGGTAAAGGAAAAAAACATATATATTTCAATTTTTGATAGGTATGATAGGTATTTTTAAGGGGAGTCAAACTTGTCTAGGTCAGGGGCATTTGACCTAAGCCATTGGAGTGTTCTCCAGGGAACAAAACCCACGATAAATATAATCTTAAGGTATTTCGATAAAAACACAAATGAAATTCAAATTGTAATGTACTCAGACTACGAATTTCCATCACTATAGTATAAGGGCTTAAACCAGATCATACAAACGTGAGTAGGATTTGTTCACTTCATTCATTTTACGTTTTAATTTTTTTGGGCCCTCTAAATCTAATTAAATAAGCTAAACAAGCACATGCTATTACCGATAAAATTCAACCTGGTATAAAATTCAACCTGGTTTTCAATATGCCTATTAGCGTAATATTGAGAAATATTATGTTACCATGTTTTCAAGATTTATTTGATTATGTTACCATAGTCTAGATTTGATTTTGTTTCCATAGTTTAGGATATGATTATATTTCCATAATTTAGCGCTCCACTCTTGTGTAAATCCAAGACCCTATGTACATGTTATTTCAGTGGAAAACAATATATTTCTTCTCTCAGATTTATAATAATGCCAAATGGAACTCAAGTCCATATAGGGAGTGAGTCCCAAAAAATCTTTTCTTTTTGGTCTTTGAGCCTATCACAGAGAGAAAGCGAGAGGCTAAAAGTGGAGGCTAACAACATTTCCTGTGTCAATCATAAACATGTCACTAAACCTGAATTAGCAGAAACTTTGACGTTCGACCAAGTGGACGATGTAGCTCTATCTGCCAAATGTTCTCATAAAATAGCTCAAGCTTGTAGTCAACAGAAAGGTCGGACAGGAAGAAGTACAGTCTTCTAAGTCCCAACCCAAACTTTACAGAGATATCTTTAATTTCCCAGAGCACTGAAAACTTCTCTTTTGAGGTCTGACATCCAAAATATAGAGCTATGGTTTCCATGTCATGTGCATAGAGCTTTGGCTTTTGTACTAAATCAAAGTCCTTTGCGTAAGCCTTCAAATACGAAGATCTAAAATACAACCTTTGCGTAGCCAAGGAGATAATCTGATCAGCATATTCGGCACTTTCGAATTGAACAATGGCATACACTCTTGACCCTGACTTTTTGGGCTCCTAAACCTCTAAAGCATAAACTGTTCCCCTGCCCGTGTAATGCTCTAAGAATTCCTTAACTGTGTCCCCAGTCACAAGTTCAGGAAACCCAGACAACTGAATTGTCTCGCCCATCAACTCCAGGTGACTTTATCTGCAGTATCATCATAACAACAGATAATCAAATATTGAAAACAAAGAAAAGAAAATGACTGAAAGTCAAAGCAAACTTTTAAGAAAATAATTCCACTATGGCACATGGGGTGTAGGAATCAAACGACAATGGGAAATGGAAAGAAAACAACAAAATGAACAAAAGGGTAATAAAAGGGTAAAACTTGGAAATATAGTCAAATGAACCACGCTAATTATCAAAATTAACACATATTAGTCAATGCTCTCGATCATCGTTTTCTTTTAATGATTTTGTTGAATGACAGTCTCAAAAGATCAAGTGTTGTGAAAGAGTGAGGAACACTTGGGGCTCAAAGGCCTCTAGAGCCTATGGAAGCTTAAGTGGAAAGTGCAAGGGCATGCCTGATGGAAGTAGAACCCAAATCTTTCAAAACATATCCAAAATGATAAATAGTTCCCATGTGCAACAAACAAAATCAAAAGAAAATAATTAGCAGTATATCTTAGCCTTGTAACTTTTGTTTCTTGCACATGAACTTAGAAAAGGAAGTATTGTCAACTATCATAACATTGGCTCTGTTTGCATTGACAACTCATCATTAAGAAGGATGGAACGTGTTGTCGGTTGTTCTGGAGGATGTTTATTAATGGAATAAACTTCTCGACAAATGAATCTAAGCTTTCCTAACTACTACCGCTACCACAAGTTATTTAAGCAAACACCTTTTGCATTGTCATAACCTTTTTGTTAATTTGTTTCTTGTATTCTACAGTTGTCATATAGTTTCGCCCTTGACAAATCATTTTTACATCTTCAATCACTTAAATGCAATGTGATTACGAATATCTATGAGGATCAACTAAATATAACCTCTGTCAACAGAGTTTAATGAAAGCAAATGAGGAGAAATACTAAAAGTATGTACAAAACCAAGTTCACTGCCATTACTAGGTTTTGTAAAACCTAGTAAAAGGAGCTGAAACTAGAAATTGAAAAGTCTTAGAAAATTGTTATACGTATAAATAACATCTCGGGCCTGCACATTCAATACATGAAATAACATCTGGAACACCTAGGTCGCAATATCGGCAACACACGAAGAATTGTCAAGTAGACTTTTTACCTGAAATAGCGGACCCCTATACCTAAAGCAAGGGATAGCATCCCTAAAATTGATGGACATTGTGCCGTAGAATCATGCCCCCAAATCAAATCTAGAAGGCATAAAAAAAGGCAAGGTCTAGAGACCCGTTTCAATTTTTGTGCTTATTATCTGGCTTCCTTCATTCAAAATCCAGAGCAACAAAAATATCAAAAAATTCAAAGCAACAAATGCCAAAAAATATGCTCAAAGCATCCAAAGAATATGTGAAACCTAGGACATGGGTAACAAAAAAAGGCAACCAATCTGTCAAGAGGAGCTGATCAAAAGCAACTAATAAAGGGAGCTGTGGTGATTGAAAAAAAAAAAATTACACTTTACATTCTATGCACTGTATTCATTCTATCCTCACACACAGAGAGAGGGAGAGAGAATCTCACAAGATGATGCAGATAACTCAAGGGATTATTACCTCTAGGTCTAGAAAAGAGACGTCTAATTACCACTAAGGTAAGTCATTTTTTTTAATTACCACTAAGGTAAGTCACTCTTTTTTGGAGTTTAGGTTTATGGTGCACTTTCCTATTATAGGGTTTTAGTGGTTTAGGCACATTCATAGAGTACCCTAGGGTTTTAGACACTTTCATAGGGTACCCTAGTCGTAGGGTACCCTAGTCATAGGGGTATCCTAAAGTTTAGGTTTAGGGTGCACTTTCCTATTATTGGGTTTTAGTGGTTTAGACACTTTCATAGAGTACCCTAGGATTTTAGGCACTTTCATAGGGTACCCTAGTCGTAGGGTACCCTAGTCATAGGGTACCCTGGAGTTTAGGTTTAGGGTGCATTTTCCTATTATAGGGTTTTAGTGGTTTAGGCACTTTCATTGAGTACCCTAAGATTTTAGGCACTTTCATAGGGTACCCTAGTCGCAGGGTACCCTAGAGTTTAGATTTAGGGTGCACTTTCCTATTATAGGATTTTAGTGATTTATGCACTTTCATATGGTATCGCTTTGACCTGATGGGAATTTTTCAGAGTTGGGCTTGACCTGATGGTAATTATGGGATCCAATGGTGACCTGATGGTAAATGTCCCATAACTCAATTTCCTTCTACTATCTCACAAGCAGAATCTGATGAAGCTTACACTACGTACAGAGAGAGTAGGAGAGTGATAAGAGAACATTCTTCCACGGAATCTAGTGAGAGAAGTTGACTAGGGATTGACGATCAAAGTGGAATTGCCCTGTTTAAAGAAAGAAAATGAATGAGGTCCTCTGTTCAACTTTTGGAATTCCCATCCTATTATGGCCTTTTGTGGCCCATTCAGGAACCATGTCAATAATTAAGGGTGATTCTATTTGCAACCCACATTTTTTTCTCCATGCAACCCACTAAAAACTCTTCAATTTTTATTACTGTGTAAAGACTAAAATGACCCTAAAAAAATCAACACCCCAAAATCTCTCCTTCTTCTTCCCCGTTCATCCATGGCTGCCACCCATCGCCATGGTCGCCACCCATCGCCATCACTACCACCCATCAGGCCATCACCACCAGTCATACCCCACCTCCATCCACCCGCCACTGTCATCTACACCTCCTTCCACCTCCTTCTTTAAAAAAAATTCGGCTCATAAATCTCGACATTTCAGGTCCGAAAACCGACCATTTTTTCGACATTTGCAAACCGAAACAAAAATAACATAGTGATCTTACACAATTTCAGTAATTTAAAACTGTAAATGTTATCTGATTTTGACAACCAAATGTCAAAATTTGTACAATTTTTCGGTATCTGGATGTCCCTACTATATGTTTATCCCGTAGACACAAGTTCGGTAAGTGTAAGTCAAATTTGTGTCATTTTTTCGACATTTACAAGCTGGGAAAAAAAAATAGATTTTTGACATCGTGTTGTCGAAAATAGACAGTGAATATGTGTAAAGTCCACGTATTCAACATATGGTTGTTGAAAATGGATATGTATTTCAACATTTAAAGTATGAAAACTGGTCGCATTTTGGATTTTAATTTACAGACAATGGAGAGAGAGAGAGAGAGAGAGAGAGAGAGAGAGAGAGAGGATTTGATCTTAGTCTATGAGTGGCGGCGATGGGTGGCGGTGGAGGTGGTGGTAGCTATTGCAGACGACGGAAGTGAGGGAAGGGAGAGAGTGGAACAAATGAAGGATTTTTTGGGGGTGAAGGGGTATTGTGGAAAGTTTAGTTGTATTTAGTGGGTTTTATGGAGTAAATTTGTTTGAAAAAATTTAGGTATGGGTTACATGGAGAAATTAGGTTGTGTGGAGAAAATAAGGGGTTGCAAATAGAATCACCCATAATTAAAGTTGTTCATTTTTAAAAAAATGATACTGTTTAACTTTCTATTTTAGGTTGTTTCTTAATAAGTGTTTGTTTTGAAAAGTTGGTGAGTAAAAGTTTGTGCAATTATTATTTTGCCCTTTTGAAAGTTAGTGGATAAAGAGTTAATGGGTAAAAGTGGAGGATAATTTTGGAAAGTGGAGGTAAAAGTTGATGTAAATAGTGTAAAGTAGAGGTAAAAGTTGAGGAAAAAAATTTGTTCACCCTCACCAAAAGAGGGTGAATAAAATTCTCATCCTAATTGGTTGAAATGGTGTGAGTTCCACAAAAAATGGTGTGGATCTCACCACAAAGTGACGTCAAGCTTACCAAAAGTCTAAAAGTGTATTGATTCCGTGGACCACATACCATTTCAACTAATAATGGTAAAGGTTTTGTTCACCCCCTTTTGATGAGGATGAACAAATTTTGATGTGAAATATGTAATGATGATATCTCTTTAATAAGTTGGATTTACGAAGCAACAAACTTTAAAAAGAACAGAGGAAGTAAAGTTTTGTAGAATATCACTTTCATCAAATACTATTCCTTATGTCCCTTTTTAGCAATCGCCTCTTGGGTTTTGGCTTTTTTGGTTTTTGATTTTTTAGGCTTTGAAAGAGAATCGCATGTCTCAAAAAATGTGAAAAACCAAAAAAGCTCCAAAAACCAAATAATCCGCATAGTGGAACAGCAACTGAATTGTTGAGTATTTTATTTTGGGCCGTTAACTATGACTGTATTCGTTTTGGGGTTTTAGTTTTGTTTTGTTTTGTTTATTTTGGTAATGAATGGAAAGAGAAATATGGTAATAATTGGAGATAGGAGTAATGATTTGAGAGAGATAGAGAGAAAAATAAAACTAACAATTAGAAACAAGACTAATGATTACTAAACTAATACCCCAAAACAAACACAGCCATGTATTTGAAAAGTTAATGAGTAAAAATTTGTACAGTTATTGCCAATAAAAAAAGTTTGTACATTTATTGTTTTGCCTTTTGGAAAGTTAATGAGTAAAAGTGGAGGTAAAAATTAATATGAAATATGTACAGAGTGGAGGTAAAAGTGGATGATGTTTCTTGAATAATTAGATAGATTTATGAAACAACACACTTAAAGAGAGACACGGAGGGAGTATTGTTTAAAAGTATTTCAAAATACATTTATCTTTTCTCTTCTTTGCATGGGCGGCCGGAACCGATTTTTGGGCACGGGGGAGCCGGATCTGAGGTTTTCAGATCCGGACTCCCAACATCGGCGGCGGCGGCGACGGTGGCGTGACAACTCCGGCGAAGGCTCCGGCGATCTCTTTTTTCCGTTATGTTTTCCTGTTCTCTTTTTTTGTTGTAGTTTTTAGATTTTTTTGGTTTTGTTGTAATGTTTGTTTGATTCAATGAACTTTCTTTCTATTTCTCAAAAAATACATTTATCTTAAAGACTAATGAAATGCTATTCACGTTACGATCTTTTTACTACTGTTCCAAAACAAATGTCTTCTGACGTAAATAACATGATTAATCTAAGTTTTGACATAGTTAAGATTTTCAAAGAAATACACAGTGTTTTCTTAAATTTAGAACTCATAGGAGTAATTACAATCTACAATCTTCTCAAAGTGTTTTCTATTTTAAATTCCGAGTTACGCCATCTATTTCCATAGAGGCAATTTTTTCTCCAAGAGAATACTGATTCTATATGTCGCCCATTTGATAATCGTTGAAATTGTCATTTTATGTTTACTAAATGGCTGTCAAATTAGATTATTTATTGATATTAACTGGACTATAATTAAAATTTGTATAGTATAGTGATGAAGTCCGAGTCGATCCACGAACAGGAAAACAAGTATGTCAATTCTCAAAATTAACTTCTATTTTAGTTCGAGAAAAAGATAAATGTTTAGGGTATTAAAATAGAAAATGAATAAGTTGAAATATCATTAAGATAAAATAGATGATATTGTAAAATAGAGAAGATATTGAACTTTTAATTCAACCCTGACTCGGTAACAATAGTACTGCATAAGTTAAGGTCTCAATCAATTCATTCAATTGTGATCTGTGGCAACTACAAAACCCACAAGTATCGTCAAGAGGATAAATATAAACATATACCGGCATGGTCTATCTTTGATTAGCACGGATTGTCTACGCTAAACCAACACTAAACTAGGGTCATTAGCAAAAACTCGCCTTCTCGTAGCATAAGCTATTTCGGCCCTCTAATTATACTTTATGTGAAACTATTGCATGGCGTAGTATTTGAAATACAATAACTAAAGTTGCTTTGCCATGATCTCCTCTACATTCCAAGAATAAAATGGAAGAACATTGTTACATATTTGTGGAACAAAGGCAGAGCCTCTGCCTTTGCTCCTGGCGTGGATCGTGGATCGCTGCCTCCTTCGCTTCTCTTGGCCAAGCTACCGTCCGAATTTCCTTACCCAATCTGCGACTCCCCTCCCCCAATTATAGAATACTATAGAGTTATTGAGAGCATCTCCTACCCATCTCTCACTCTTTCTCCATTTTGGAGACTCAAAGAAATATATTTTATTCAAAAAGCAAATATGGAGAATCAACAACTCCAACCCCAATTCTCCATTTTTCATCTCCCAAATTTCCCTCCAAAATTTTACTTGTATTCCCATTTCAAATTTCAATCAAAGTACTCCTTTTGTGTTTAAATTAATTATTGGTAGTAGTAAAAATAGTAGTATTAGTAATCTGAAAGACCACCATTTTGGTATTGGCTAAAATAGCTATAATCACCATGACTGAAGGCAGAGGAGTTGGATGCGTGAGCTCTTTTCTTCATAATTTCATTTTTTGTCCTTCTCCATGAATTCTTTTTCTTGACGTTCAAGTAAATGAAAAATAAAATAAAAAAGACAAACAGATGGGTGGGAAGCTAGTGGTGTAAATGAAAAAAAAATTATGAGAGTTGAAATAGTTTGAATTTACATTTAAGGTAATTTCAAAGTGTATTTATATCTATTTAATATTAGGCTCATTTTGAAGATACTATTAAATTAATATCTTTTCAATGATATCAACTTTATAAAAAATGAGTGTATAATGTAAAAGTTATATGTCATTGAAGAATATTTAGCAAAAAGTAAATAGGATATGGTTGGTATTCTAATTTGTTTTCAATTGATACAAAGGATAAAATAGTGATTTTAAGAGAAAGGGGAGAAATGGAGATGAGTCTCCATTTGGTGGGAGATTCTCCAAATATGGAGGATGAGAGTTGAGTCTCCAATTTGGAGACCCTAAATAGAGATGGGTTGGAGGGCATAGGTTCTCCAAAATGGAAATTTGGTGCTCCAAAATGGAGATTTGGAGATGGGCAGGAGATGCTCTGAATGAAGCTTCAATGGAGGATAGGATCAGTGGGTCTGAGTCCTTTATGCAATTCTTAGGCCAAATTTGATACAATAAATATCACAAATCAAATAAAATAATAATAATAAGAAGAAGAAGAAACATAACAAATGTATATTAGGTGGCCTAAATATGTACATTCGAGCAGTTATCACCCCCTATGTGGGTGAAACAGCTAAACAGGAGTTGTTCCTCTTCCACCAACAATGTATGACTTACACTTTAGTATGGCTTTTAGTGACCAGATTGTTGGGAGGGTGGGTTTCAATTTAATTTACACTTATGGCTCAGTGAAGAGCTCGCGACGTGATGACAAATCACTATTTTTGTCAAGCTAAGGCCTCGTTCCAGTGGAACTATCTTTTTAATATTTTTAGTTTATTTATTTATTTAGGGGGTGTTCCACTAACAAAAAACTATTTTTTTTCAAAAATCGAGACATGTCATTTTCTCACAAGACATCACATAAAAAAACCATGAAAAACAAGTTTAATTCTAAAAACACCATTAACGGAACACCCCCTTTTTTTTTTTTCACGTTTGGTAGTTTTTTGTCAAACTTTTATGGATTATTGATTTGTCTCATCTCAATGTGAGAAGTCGGAAAATTAAAAAATTATGAGAATAACTCTTTTTTTTTTTTTTTGAGAAATATCCAATATAAAGTAAGGATTGCTTTGGCCGGAAAAAACCAAACTCTTTTTTTTTTTTTTTTGCCTTTATTCAAAAAAATTTGCATTTGTTAGTTTTGCTCGATTTTTTGTGGTTTATTGGTTCTTTATACCTTTTAGATTCCTCTCGTCGAGACTAACAAATAAATCACAAAAAATCGACGCAAAACTAACAAATTCAATTTTTTTTTAATAAAGAAAAAAAAATAAAAAATAAAATCAGTTTGGGCTTCGTAGCCGAAGCAACTCTAAGTATGAAAAAACAATTGGAACTGTCGCTTTGGGCTTTTTGAGAACCCCGAATTAGGTCCCTCGGATCTGTCTGTGCACGTAGCCTACTCTGTTATGGAGTAACTGAGTTTGTTAAATAATTTTAGCAACTAGAGTATTTTGATTTTAGCAAATGGTTTCTTTATTTGATAAAATCACGGTTGATTTTAGTAAAAGTTAGTTAAAATTTCAAAGAGGAAATCATTTGATCGGCAAACTCAGCCTTAAACAAACCTTCGGAAGTTGGAACTCTCTTGTCAGTTCTGTGCAGTAGCAAGTAGCAACCACCAAAACCCCCACCTCTCTCTCTCTCTCTCTCAATCGGAAGAAAGTCGACACGTACAGTGGCCGTGGTCTGACAATGGTTCAATCACGTACAATTCTGGAACTTGGTTTGAGGTAACGGCAATAGCACCACAATCAATTCTAGTTGAAACTCATCTCCATGCTTATAAATTGTAATTGATTGTATGACCTAGATTCATCGTAAAACCGACCTTAATTATTAGAAAAAAATACAGGGAAGGTTTTTTTTTATCACGCTTGGACCAGCTTATCCGCACCTCAACTAATAGTGGACCCAATCCCATTGCCCACTTGCAGACTGGTCCCAAATGAGTTGATAACACTTTGGGGTTTCGAGAAAAAGTTAGGAGAGATCTGGCTCGTGGTGCATGGTGACATCATCCGAGCCAGATTACGGATTTACCCCTGTACTTGGGGAGCCTATATAAAGAAAGAGGAGGAACCCTATTGAGGTACACAATACTTTCTCTCTCTACACATACATTTCCTCTGATACTTCCTTTTCCGATCTCTCACTAGAACGTCGGAGTGCCTTCCCTGGTCACATTCCGGCCAGGTTTGGCTCTAACACCGGGTGCTACGTGTGCAGCCGTGCAGGTGCACCTAGAAGATCTTGCTTGTTGCTCACAACGGTCAAGAAGATGTCAAGAGGCTCATCTGGAAAACAGGGCACCAAAATCACTTAGCCCAAAAAGATATACGGAAAAAAGAGGAGTTTTATCCGTTGGTTTCATTAGAAGATAAGATAAAACTGGTACCCATTAATCAAAACAACATGCAATATTCCTTTTTTTTTTTTTTTCTTTTTGACATTTTGACACTACTGCAAACTATAAATGGCTTTCACAAAGTTATTTTAGCACACCCCAACTGATGAAGATGAACATAGTTGATTACCTTTGGAGAGAAAGCTGGATGGGGCTAGTGCTTTAAGATCATTTGTGCTATTCTACAGTAATAAAAGTACACTTTATGCAAATTGGTTTTAAGTTGGTGAGTGGTGCCTGAATTGCTGAAACAGTCCAAGTGAAGTGTACAATTCAATAAAATCCTTTCAAAAAAGTGTTCAATTATGTTGGCTGCCGCCGATCAAAAAAAAAAAAAATTATGTTGGCTGCCGCGTCCCTTTTTTTTTTTTTATGTATTTGGGTTAATGTTGGCTTTGTGCGTTGTTCATCTCTTTCACGGTCAGGTGCCGTATTAATTCTTTCTTTTTTTTATCGGCAAAGGAAGAATTTTATGAAACTCGACAAGGGTTCATCAAGGGAAAGGTAGATAAGTTAGGCTCAATACAAGGTGCCAACACGACACACAAGAACGAGGAACCTGTCCAGTAGTCTGTTGTGTATAAACTTGTCCTGAAAGTTGTTCCAAGTGAATCCCTCATAACCCTATCAATCCTCAAACACCCTTTTCAGAAATGGTTTTTATTACATTAAAAATCCCCTCCAATGCACCATCGTAGTAGAGAGGATGCTTTGATAAGTGTAAGCTCTTTCCAACGATCCCTACGACCAAGATCATCATTACGAGCATATATATATAGATGTTCACAATAACACGTGAATTGTAACGCACAAGGATTCAACCCTTTATGTGAAGGAAGTGTTTGTGAGTGGTAACTGCTTCTGGTAGAAAAAAATCCTTGTGCCATATGGAAATTAATCATCCAAAGGCCCATTTAGCTTTAGAAAAGACTCCTTTCATCTATAAGGTTCCCCAAATTTAGTAGTAATAATCAGTGTGGGGTGGTGTCCAACTCTCCTCTCCTTAACTTGGCTTTTCTCGTATGAATTTGACTGTGGCTAAACCTTCTTCCTCTGGCCCTACAAATCCAAGAACCACGTTAGTACCCAACTGGTCGAAGTCGAGTAGAAGGCATTCCGATGGCTAAGTCATGAATGAGAAGGGAAAGATAGAGTTTTGAGGAGAAAGGAATGACATACCTATTGGGATTTATCATTGTAGTGTTTATAGGAGTGCCTTCAAGTATGATCTCGCGTGACACCCTCGTGAGGTGATGTCGCTGACATCCTCTGCTTGACAATCAACAATTGACCACCACTTCCTGACCGAACACGGCGCATGATAAACCGTAGGCACTGTGTGTTGGTTGGGCTGATCTCGCGGATGCCTGTATAGTGAATTGAGGAGCCACGTGGCCGGGCAGTACTATGGATGATCAACGACCTGGAGGCAGGGTGTACGGCCGAGACACGCATCTTGAGGAGACTCATGCCACGTGTCCTCACCGTACAACACCTGAATATTAATGTTATACTGCAGTTGGTCGGTACGGCTTGGCCACGTGTTCGTTGGGGATTGGCGCTAATTCTGTTCCCTTGCTCTAAGTAATCTTTTGTTCTTTGATTGTATCCGAATGTGAGGTTCAACCCGGCTGAGATGATGCAGGTCGGGTGGCCCCACAGAACATTCTGAAACACGGGCCGTAAGTGACGAATTGGCCCGTTTAGACTTACTGGTTGGGTTTGGGTCAAGTCACACGGGGCCTAATTACTTTTACCTACTACAATCAAAGTCTTCCACCTGATCAAGTTTACATGATGTCAGGTTTCGTGGTATTGATGATGAGTTTGAGCAAAAATGTCTTTTCGAGATTGACTCCTAGACCTTTAATATTCCAAGAAAGGATCTTCATGATAAAATTGAAGTCACCACTCACCACCCCCACTCACCTAAGAACCTAACAAAGCTCCTTTCCACCTACTATTATTCTTCTGAGAATATGCTTTGATCTCTGCCTGAATCATTTGCTTCACAATAATTTCATCATCAGTGAGAGAGTTTACATTCAAAGTGTTTTTCTTTCTAGTACATTCAGACGAACGAAACAAAAATTTGACGAGTCGAGCTGGTATAATGCCAGACGAAATTACAGTGCAAATCAGAATTTTATTACAGAGAGGTTTTGAGGTTGAGACGACAATTGAGAGGAGACTCGATCAGATCAGAGGCAAAACTTTCGACAAACCCTCTCTCAATTTGTCTCTTAAATTATACTTATGGGCAAGAAAGAAATACTAATATAACTACATATATACCAATAAAAACTACCAAAACATATACTAGTATTATTTATAATTTGACCCCAGGTTCATGAGCTTAATCGAGTCGAATGTCGGAGCCTCAGGCTCGGCTCATTTATTGACCAACTAAAATTGAGGCTTGAATTAGGTTCGTTTAATAGACGAATCGAGACTTGCCAATGGCTAAATTGCAATCCCATTCGGGAGGAATTGGGGAGAGAGTGGCCTTGAAATGGTTTTTCTTGCACATGGTCTAAAATGATGCCCCCACAATGGCATGTTGGGAATAAAGCATGAAAGATCAGAATATTTTCAATGGGAATTTGATCAGATACTCCTTAGTGGAGTACACTCCATCAGCACATATGGGTCTCAATCGCAGTATTGCTTTTCCTTGTCATATTTTTGTTTGTATTGAAATCGACTGCGTTTTTAACCCTTTAGTCTCTTGATAAAAATTAAGACATAAATTATAAGACTAAAAGTGCGTTTAATGTGAATTCTTTTTTGAGTTTAGGTGAGCTTGGTCAATTTATGATTGAGACATAACTATTTGTGCCTTGTTGATGTACAAATGATTAGCTTTTCATTTATTTATTTATTTATTTATTGTATTTGAGAAATATTTCACATAATCTATTTTGACAACATACGTCTCTCGGTCTATGTTCTAGTTAAATAGATGGGGATTTTAAACAAAAAAGCTTTACATTTTTTTCCTCAGCGAAATGATTAATTTATAAATCTTCAAGAGTAATATGTGAAAACTTTATATCCAACTCAAAATCAATGTCCTTACCAAAAAAAAACTCAAAGCTAATTAGCAATGAGATGTCTGAAATGTTTTTTTTTTTTTTTTGATCGGCAAAAGTAAATTTATTAGGGAAACTTGACTAGGGTACATCAAGTAAGGGGAAGGGGAAGGGATACCAACCAAGGTTGGCTCACCTAAGGGACAAAGCCCAAACACCTGAGGGCCTGAAAAGCCCGGATATAACAATAAAGCACAAACCCAGCGGGCCAAAGCCCAAACACCTAAGGGCCTTACATGCCCGACTAAAACAATACAAAGCATAAAACCCAATAGGCCCAAAAGACCAGGTACAACAGTTAAGCCCAAATAAAGAAAACCCTAAACCAAATCCTAAGTTGCTGAGAAACTTCAACCTGCCGCCGACGCACCGCCAATGGCAACCACCATCAGACAGGGCCAAACCCCACCACAGGACTATCTCCACCGGCAACCACCACGCTGCCGCCAGCCACACCACCCAGGAGGATAGACCGGAACCCAAAACACCACCACCTGTCGCGGATGCTCAACCTTAGCCGTTAAGCGAAACCAAGGGTACCCAGCAGTACACCCCGGCGGGAGAAACACGTTGGCCAGCATCACCCACGCCGTTAGGCTAATCATCGGAAAAACCCAGGAGAAAATCCGAACGGTGGATACACCGGAGTAAAATGCAGACCGAGATGAGGCAACCAGACAGACAAACGACGAGGAGGAGAAGAAACAGAGCACTCTCAAGGTAGGGGGTCAAAAAAAAGAGAAGGGAGAGAGACAAGGAGAAGCCGAAAGCCATACCGAACGTCAATCCCGTCGCCAACGCAAGACCCCTATTCCAATCGCCAAGTACCAGCAGAGCGGCACCCATAAACGATCAGGAGCACTTGAGAAGTCGAGATCCATAACCCCCGGAACCAAAGCCACCAGCAGCAGACGTCTCCGCCTGAAACTTTGCCGATCATTTTTTAATAAAAGAAGTATGGATGTCACAGAAGAGGAAGAAAATGAAGGAAATACGGGGGGCGGGCAGGCGGTGGCGCCGCCCCCCCAAACCGAAGACCTGTCAAGGAGTTTTTGGGAGAAGGGAAGGGGGCAACTTTTTTAGAGAGAGAAGGCGTCGGTGAATTTTGAATAACACATTTAGTCTTAAAAGGTGATGTCTGAAATGTTATTAAGTGATCTTTCATTTCATACCCAAGTAACGTAGGACAACTACTCTAACATAATAAGGCAAAAGCTAAAGGACCATGTGTACATACTGTATAAATGTATGCGCAAGTACGTACTACCTTCGTCTCATTATATTGTTTGTCCTCTTTTTTTACTTGTCCCAAATTGTTTGTCTGTTTGTAAAATCAAAGTACACATTGCTATAATTTTCCTTTTCTACCCTTCTTTCAAAACTTGAAATGACTTGCCTAATTTGGAGAGAAGACATTTTTTGTAAATTCCTAAAAATGAACAAAAAAATTGGGACGACGAGAGGAATATGATTTTAGAATAAGTGGTGTTAGGTTGTGCCACTATTTAGGCCTCATTCCACTAGCTCAAAAAAGGCCAAGAAGTCAATTTATTACGAAAATTAAGACAGTCACTCACATAAAAAGTCAATAAGTTAATAAGCTACCGTAGAGCATCTTTATCTGACACAAAAAAAAAAAAACAGCAAATTTAACCTGAAAAATACCTTTTATAATTTAGCAAGTCAATTTTTAAAAAATTCACAAAATCAGACTCTCTACTCAAACTTTATCAAGTCACTTTATCAAAAACTCATAGAATCAGACTCTCTATTCAAACTTTTACTCTTCCCTCCCTCCTCCTCTTTTGGTGAGTGAACAGCAGGTCACCAAATTTGTTAAGTTACTGTAGCAAAGTTTAAAAATCTTCAAATTGGTGAGTTCGTTTGGTGAGGCTAATTTTTGAAGTTTTAGAGGAATTTACTCTCTATTTTAACTTTAAAGTTAAAGTAGAGAGGCTGATATTGATGCACTTAGGGGAAAACCCCTATATATACGATGTTCATATATCTAGCCAAATGATGGGATTTGTCAAAGCAATCAATGATGGGATGTATCAAGGTTTTGCATCTTCAGTGGGTCCACTTTAGCATTTTTTGTAGTAGGGTTTTTGGTGCTGGACCACCTAATGTTACTATACACCACTCAATCATCGTCCATTTAGCATCACATTGTACAGTGGACTATAATAGACTACTTTTCCTAGCATGCGAATATTTTGGACCAATTTTCCTGTCGTTTTTTTGAAAGTTAGTATAAAATACACTAGTGACCGCACCCCAAAAGGCCAAAACCCACCATGGAATTTTTCTCTCCTACTAGTTGTATTTGGTAAAATTAAAGACAGGAAAAGGATCGGGCCCATATTTGAAGCCAAATAAAATATTAATGTTGTTTGGTAATCTCTTCCTTCCAATTTATTTGTATATCATTATTTCGGACCACTTGAAAAAGTACCTACTATAATATATGCTATTTTTATGTGCAATATTACACTATTCATTCACGTGAGACATTAAAAAGTACATACCGGTACCTTCATACTCCTTCCATCCCAAATTGATTGCCCATCAAACACCTATGAAAAGATATGCAATTTTTCGGACTAACAAATAAAGTATTCATGTGCATGATTTTTTTTTTATAAAATTTTACCCCAAATTAAAGTACTTAATGATTTCTTTAATCTGGTGCAAAGAAATTTAGAAAATTACGTACGAACGTATTTTATTTTTTAATCTCAATACACATTCCAATTTTGTGTTGTGAATGAGATGCAATTAATTTGGATATTAAATCGCTTTACAGATAAAAATTACTATAAGACATTTTGATCCAATAAGTATTGTTACCCGGTTCCAACTTTTGTGAATTATTAATCAATTCGCACTCTTTTCCTCAATATTCATTGCAAATGAGTTTATTTCTCATTCATTCCCAAATTAATTATGCTATTGTTTTTAATTTAGTACCCACCCACTTCTTTTCTTTCTTTTCTTGAGCCTCCATCAATCCCCATCCATCTTCAATTTCCAAACCCCGACGGCCCCACCCCTCAACCTTGAAACTCTAAGGCTTTGTTTGGAACTTATGGCAAGTGAGGGAAGAGGAGAAAATACTTAAGAAGAAAAATAGGAGAAAATGAGGGGGGGGGGGGGGGGGGGGGGGGGAACTTTTACTATTCCCATAACTCTATTTAGCCATTTTCTCTCCTCGTTTCTCTCCAACCAAACAAGGGAAGAGCCAATTTTTAAACTCTCTCCCTTTCCCTTCCTTTTCCCATTTTCCAAACAAAGCCTAAACGGAAAAAAGAATAAAGGAAAAAAAAAAGTAAAGTGACATAGAAGGGTGGTATAACAGGGGAAAAAAGTGGCTGCGAGCTGAATTTTCCAACTTTTGTCCCTTATTTGTTTTTTCCAATTCTGTCTGGTAACAGAGAAAAAAAAGTGGTTGGGAAATGAATTTTCCAACTTTTGTCCCTTATTTGCTTTTTCCAATTCTGTCTGGTAACAGAGAAAAAATGTGGTTGCGAAATGAATTTTCCATCTTTTTTGTCCCTTAAGTATTTGTTTATTCCAATTCTGTCCTTGAAACTATTACTACTAAAAAGATAGGAAACACCCAATGAAACTGAAAATTTTCTCTGGTTGGCCGTGGCACTCCAGTGTTGCAGCTCTTCTGCTTTAACTCCTCAATCAGGCCAATGTGGCGTTTCATGTAGACAAGTGGACAAATGGACAACCATTATCAATGGAGAAAACATCAAAAACATAGGAATGCTTTATGCTTTATGAAAAATTGTTTTCTAACTCCAACCAAATGATTCCAAAACCATATGATCGATGTGACGACCCTAATTTTTAGAGCCGTCAAAAAATAGATAAACTACATAGTCGTTATAAAAACCTTTCACATAGACTTTTCCATAAAATAAAATTACAACTTAAGCTCTTTTACAGATTATCTAAAAAACAAAAGAATTCGATCCCGTGACTCCCAATAGCCGACCCCATCGTACTTCTCACTTTCAAAGCCATCACTAGCTTGCTTTACACCTGAAAAATATAAAAGGGGCGGGTAGTATGTGCAATACGAGGACAATAAAAAATAGCTCGAAATAAGGAGTTCTCAATAATCGACGATAGCAAATCAATTGAATCATTGCGAAATGATACATCATTATTAGCCTCTTTCCTTGGCCCATCTCGGTAACACGTCAAGCACCACCGGGGTCAAAACTGTGTGCCCCCTTTTGGGCCATATAACAGTACACTAGATTTCCCTCGTGGAAATCAATCATATCTCCTTTCTCATTCCACCCCGTGGACTTGCACGTGTACCAATTTGTTCCATGGCTTTCAGCCAAGCATTTCCTATGTCACAGAACAAGATGTGGCAATAACGGAACAAATAAACTTAGATATCAAAGGAGTACAAATATGAGAGAGAATCAAAGAAACCCTCTTTGCAAAGAGATTTAGCTAGGAATGTATTG
Organism: Vaccinium vitis-idaea; assembly: GCA_963854785.1. Classification (NCBI taxonomy): domain Eukaryota; kingdom Viridiplantae; phylum Streptophyta; class Magnoliopsida; order Ericales; family Ericaceae; genus Vaccinium; species Vaccinium vitis-idaea. Next base: position 8,798,285 of record OY978223.1, read on the forward strand.
CACACTACCCGGTACCTTGAATAATGATAGCCAACGACGAATACATAAATTTTGTTACCACCGCGAGCTACCTATCAAATTTTGTTTGGGTTCGAACTTCATCTCCCCATCATATTATCTTTATTTCCATCTTTCTTCTTCTTTTTCTTTTTTTTTTTCTTTTCCGTTGCTCTTTTTGTTTCCCACTGCCGTGCACTGTGTGTGGGGTGTGTGTGATGTGTGTGTGTTTTGAACGGCATGAGAGCCCCTATTTATACTACTAGTACTACCCCTTGTCTAGAACCATCCCCATTAATTCTATAATCCCACAATATCTCTTATAATCTAATAAAAATCCAATTGAAACCCAAGCATATCTCCTCTTATTCATTGCACCTTTTAATTAAGTGCCACATACATAGTTTCCGGAAACCACTTTACTTGGCCACCAAGCACTCAATAAAAGGGTGCCACCTCGCTTATTTTCCGGAAGCCCCTTACTTGGACTCCAAGTACCCCATGATAGGACGCCACCTCGCCTATTTCCAGAAGCCCCCATACTTGGGTACCAAGGATCTTTCCTAGTATTGACATGTGTCCTGCTTTGCTCCGCGATACTTATTCCGACACCGAATTAGCTTATGAAAAACACCTAAATATATATTATATTTTCCAAAATAATGCCAGAACCATTTTATGTAATAAAAATAGAATAATTTTATAAGCCATATTAAATATGGGCATTTACTAAAATACGGGTTGTTACAATCGAGGCAATGCTTGTAGTACTTTTAGCCAACCAGTTAGATAATTTATGCTAGTGTTTATTAAGAAATTAATTATTGATTGTTCTTGGAGCAATGCTTCAAGGGCCTCTCGTAACTATGTTCTACTATAAATTATGGCCATAATGTTCGGAGCCAAGGAAACCATTTCCTTTTCAAACTCAACAGATCAAAAATGTTGAATTTGGACCAACTTTGGTGGAAAATAATTAAGCTCCTAACTTATTGGCATAGTCTTTTTGGTTGTTTCTCTTTATAAACGTTACAAGATTCGGGTTTAATTTTTGCTTCATATTTTTCGTCTCAATCAGAGGAATCAGAAATTATAAAAATATTGACTATAATTGGAAAAATTCATATATGACGAGTTAAAAAAAGCCTAAAAAAAAAGTCCAAACAGAGCCTTATTCTATTCACATAATTGTGAACCTAACTTGGAAAAAAGATCAAGCTCACTTCCAACCTAATTTTCCACTAATTTCGGGCATAGAACTCCATCAAACATAGACTACGACGTCAAAGTGCACACTGCACATTACTAGGGTGATCATGCGTATATAATATCTGTGTGAGTCATCATGTTTCCATTTCTCACCAACCCAGAAAATTTTGGAGCATGAGTACATGAAAATACAGTAAAAAATATTACAATACACTCTCAATCTATGAAGCAAGGGTACTTCTAAAAACCCAAAGTACCCGTACCGGGTACCGGTACTTCATGGGTACTTCAAAATACGTACTGGGTACTTTTGAGTTTATGGGTACTTCGTTGGGTACTTTTTTGGGTACTTTGGGCCTATTCATAAAGTTTTCAAAACTTTAGGGATTTTGCATGAAAAGAAAACTCAAACTGCTAGGCTTAATATGCAAGAACTCAATGCGATAAAGTCATAAACTTGAGACCACGACTCAGATCTAGAGCTTGATTTTGCTCACCATCTTGAAACCGATGATAGTTGCATGCACAAAAAATAGGTTATTGCACTTTATTTCACAGGAAGATGAGTCCATCAAGCGGTATGGGTTCAAGTTCAAGTGCTATTAGTTTTTTTTTTTTTATCTTGCTTCTATCTATAAAATAAGTTATACTTATTATATCTAATGAATCATATCAAAATTGTCAAAAGATATACATGAAAAAATTGCCGTACCCCATCCGTACCCGTACCATACTTTTTTGGGTTATTGCCGTATCCCGTACTAGTACCCGTATCCCGTACCAGTGCCCGTGCTTCCTAGCTCTCAATATTTTCGCATTTACTATATTTACCCATTGAATTGAATAGAAATTTAGAATATTTGCGGATAAATTCACGACATCTGAATTCATAGTTTTTTTTTCCCTATAAATTCATACTCCTACCATTTGCACATGAACTTATAACATCGTCTTAAATTCAAAAGTATGCTATGACGAATTTTTATAAAAATCTGTTAATTCATAGATGAATGTCATCAATTTTGTACTATGAAATTCTATATAACTTAAGGTAGTTTAGTGGGTGCATATTATACACAGTCAAATATAGATGTATATGATTGACCCCAAAGGTTGGCCTGGTGATCAAGACCTGGGACTGAGGCCGTGTTTCCCACGTGCTTAAATGGAAAATTATATAAAATCATGAATGTGCTAAAATGGAAACCCAGCCTAGTTGATTTTATGGGATTTTCCATTTTATATAACACATGGGAGATAAAGCCTTAGTTGTTTGCTCCCTCATAAGATCTCAAGTTCGAACCTCTCAAGTCCAATCAACTCTTTTGTGATCAGTCCATACAGAAGTTTGCTCCGACTTTAATTGAGCTCACCGCAAATTAAACGGTGTGATTGAGCTCCCAAGATTAGTCAAATTGCTTGTATGCTGACCCGAGACACCCGAGTTGATGTACCAGCACCCACTTAAAAAAGAACCTATTCAATGGTGCTAGCTGTTGATCCCAAAGGTACTAGTCATCTATTGGAGAAATTTTTTAGTACCAAGTTGGTATTGCCTATGTGGTACCCGCTCGGCAATCTCAGCCGTCCAAAATGCAATCCAACAATCCGGAAGAAGAGAGAGAAAAAAAAGGAGAGAGAGTGGTCAGCTGAGAGGAGAGAGAGGGAATCAATCTCGGCCGTCCAAAACACTTTTGGACGGCCGAGATCGTGCTCGGCATGGCTATGTGATACCCATTCGATACCCAAATTTTTTTCCATCTATTGGGGTAGGTTTGCCTTTCTGTTCTGCAATACTCCTAGTATTTCTTAAGCGCAAAAGTTGATTATGCCCCCACATAAATAATAATAGAAGATGACTATAAGTTAAATTAATTGTTGATAACCTAGGTTATGTTTCACATTTGGAATTGTCCGACAAAGAATCTCAAATTAAAAACTATACGTGTATTCCACTAACTTGAGCTTATAGTGCATGCATGTGTACAAAGAAATATTCTCTCACACTTTTTAGTTGATGGAGAGGTTGTTATTAATTTGTGCAAGATGTTAATTAAAAAGGATATCATGTGCACATGTAGTTAATGAGATGGATTGAGTTTGAACATAAATTAGGGAAATGATTTTTACACCCCTTTTATCTCCACACATTCTATTTTTTGTCTTTATCTACTTGAAATTACCAAATTGTCATTCATATAGAGACAATTTGGTAAGGGTAATTTGGTAATTTCAAGATTAATAAAGCCATAAAGAGAGTGTTCAGGGATAAAATGGAGTGTGAAAATCATTTTTTATAAATGCAGTTACGAAAAAGTAGACGCATTAATTATTTAAGTCAGAGATGTATGTACACATGATTTGCAATTGATGGCAATAAAAAGGTCATATATCTAAAATGATGCGGTACTGATATACGAAAAAGATAGCATTGTAGCTAACTCCAAGTGGGTTCCAAAGAATTTAAATCTTTTTTTAATATGAAATTTTCAAAAGATAAAGGATTTTTAGCAAGCTCTTGCAAGTCCATTGAATGCATATATCCTCCCTAAAATTAGCAAGTTCTAGGATTATGTATACACCTATATACACCTTAGGATTTAACTTATGAGCTATTTTTAAGGAGTCCATTTTGGATGTTCTCATATTGGATATCTCTCATGTGCTAGCAATTCTTATGGGGACAATCGTTATAAAACTTTGCTCATATTTTAAATGGGCCCTAGGCCCACTCATGGACGTCGGGATTGATAAGTAATCCAGAGAAGTCCAAGTCCACGTGTAGTAATCAAGAAGAGTCCAAGACCACGTGTACTCCAGAAATATCCACGTGTGATACTGGTGCAATTAGAACTTGTCCACCTGGTCACATTAGTTAGCATCACAAGTTAGTTACGTTTAGTTACATTTCTGTATCTCTCTATTGTATATCTTTTCCCTCTACTTGTATAAATACTCTTCTTGCGTAACATTTACGCTTAATGAATGAATGAATGAATCTCCTCTGAGTTAGAGAGAGAATACAGTTAGGTTTTTCTGAATCTTGAGTTCTTGTTGAGTTCTTCTTGAATGTTGTTCATGGTATCAGAGCGTCACGACGAAAGTCTAGGTGTTTTCGATCTAGAAGTTTCAAGATCTGAGTAAATTGAAGTATCAATTGCTGTTCGTTATCATTTGTCGAAGGTTTCAAGATTAACAATGGCAAGTTCATCATCTTCTTCTGAATTTTTACCTCAATCACTAACTTTTCTCATCGCCAATTTTCAATCGTTCATTACAATCAAGTTAGATTCCACGAACTATTTTGCTTGGAAAACTCAAGTTGAAACTGCATTGCGAGCAAATTCTTTGTTTGAATATGCATCTAGATCAATTGTTGTACCTCCTACTGAAACCCTAGATTCATCAGGAAACAAAATACCTAATCCAGAGTTTGTGAAATGGGATACTGTTGATAGAATGCTTCTATCGTGCTTAATCGCAACCCTAACCCCGTCGATTTTGCCTCACATTGTTGGTACTCACCACACTCATGAAGTCTGGACTAAATTGGAAGAAAAATTTAGTTCATTGTCTCGAACTCATGTTATGGACTTAAAACGTAGACTTTACAGTCTTAAGAAAACTACTCCCATGGAGCAATATTTGGACAGTATTAAGGGCTTGTTGCAAAAACTGGAGGCATCTGGATCACATATGGAAGATGAAGATGTGGTTTTTCACACTCTCAATGGATTACCAGATGAGGTGTATCGCACCTTTAAACAGGCCATTCGTACTAGATCAGACGTGACACCTCTCACGTTTAGTGCCCTATATTCTATGCTCATGGCAGAGGATCAAGACACAATGGATACATCTCCTATACTTGTTGCACAACACACTTCTGTACCTACAACTACTCATCCTCATTCTACATCTGGACATCAGACCACCATCACTTCTCAAAACTCCACAGTTCCAGTACAGAATTTTCAATATCCAGTTCAATTTGGTCAACAAAGTCCTCAGTTTAATCAGATGGGACACAACAGTTCACAGGGTGGATACTCTGGTTATGGAGGCAATAGAGGTTACAAGGGGAATAAGACCAGGTGTCAAATTTGTGGGAAAACAAACCATCAAGCCAACAGATGCTATTATTGGCAAGATTTGAGCTACAGACCTCCAACTTCTCAATATGGATCTGGGACCTTAACTCTCAATATGGTTCAGGGCCTATTTATCATGTGTTTCCTGGTTCTCAGTTTTCTCCAGTCCCATCACAATACCCTGCTCCACCACAATATACTGGTTATTCTTCAACACAAAGACCACAGCAGGTGTTCATGGTCAGCACTGAAAATCTGCCACCATACTCCATATCTCAGAGTTCTGTGGGAATTCAGCCTTATTCAGCTACACCTACCTACATGCCCTATCCCAATGTGATACAGCACACTCACCCTGGTTATTCTCAGCAGCATATAACTTCACCAAATCATATGGGGCCTGCAGTTGCATCTTCTGGTATCTCTTCATCCCAACCTCCATGGTATTTTGACACTGGAGCCACAGCCCATGTGACCAATGATGCAACTCATATCTCTCAACCTACTTACACTGCTCCTAATATTGTGACTGTTGGAAATGGACAAACTGTTCCAGCTTCCACTTCAGGTAAAGGCCTACTTCCTATGCCTTCTCAAACCTTTAAATTGCAGCATATCTTACATGTCCCACAAATCTCTCATAACTTGCTTTCTGTCCATCAATTTTCTTTGGATAATAACTGTCGTATTATTTTTGACTCGTGTGGTTATGTCATTCAGGACATGACCACCAATCAGGTTCTACATCAGGGCTTCTGCCACCAAGGCTTTTATCCCCTTCTGCCTTCTTCTGAATTTTCTCATGTTGCCACTGCTCTTCTAAGCACCTCCTCTACAGCTGAATTGTGGCATAGAAGGTTGGGTCATCCTCATGGTGCTCTTCTTCAACATCTCTCCAATAAATACAACTTGAGTATTCCATCTTCTTTTACCTCACTTACTTGTTATGCTTGTAATAAATGGAAAAGTCATAGACTCTCTTTTCCTGTTTCTGTTACTCATACTTGTGCTCCCTTTGAACTCATTCATGCAGATGTATGGGGTCATGCACCCATTACTTCATTTTCTGGTTATAAATACTATCTTCTTCTTGTTGATGATTTCACTAGGTATAGTTGGTTATTTCCTTTACGTTTTAAAAGTGATGTGTCCTCTCATATTCAGGCTTTTAAAGTCTTTGTGTCTAATCATTTTGGCTATTCTATTAAAACAATTAGATTAGACTGTGGGGGGGAATTTCTTAACAAACTTATGACCTCTTTCTTTGCTCAGTTTGGCATACTTCATGAAACCAGTTGTCCTTACACACCACAACAAAATGGCCTTGTAGAGAGAAAGCATGCCCACATTATAGAAACAACAATTACATTACTCCAACAAGCTAATATGCCTATTAGATTTTGGCTTAAGGCTATTACCACTGCCCTATATCTTATCAACAGATTACCTCACTCTGCTCTTAGCTTTGAAGTGCCTTTTCACAAGTTATATAATCATCCTCCAGATTACCAGAACCTTAAGCCTTTTGGTTGCTGTTGCTTTCCTTATCTTAGACCCTATACATCTAATAAACTTGAACCTAGGTCTCAACCTTGTGTTTTTCTGGGTTATTCCTCAAGTACCAAGGGTTTTAGATGTTTGAATCCAGTCACCAAGCAAGTCTTGTTAGGATTCCAACAACGCACCACACGCAACAGAAGCAGTAAAATCAAGAGAAACACAACACACAAATATACGTGGTTCGGCCAAATCGGACCTACATCCACGGGGAGGGGGGTTTCACTATAATCCGGAGGAAATCCGTGATCTTGTGTTACACACTCACACTCTCATCTCACAATAATGAAACCTCACCAAGTCTCTCGTGTATCTCTCTCTTCGGGAGAGCCACAACCGGCTCCCCCTCTCACACTCTCTGCCTCTCTCTCTACATTGTGCTACCACACTCACAAACAAGGCATCAATGAGTATTTATAGAGATACAACATAAAACCCTAGCCCCCTCCCATCTGGGCCTAAGCCCAATGGCCCACACGGGGTGGAATCCCAACAATCACCCCCTCCACACCGAGTGGGCAAAGTCGTCTGCAACACCCCATGTCGCCTCCTCCAATCAGCTAACTCTGGCAAGCGCCTGTGTCACTAACCAGTCGAGCATCCATGCACCACCAAACAGAGTACACAAATCCCGAAAGAGTGTATCCTTGCAAAACCAGACTCCGCAGCCAATCAGAAAATCCGAGTACCGCATCCCATAAAAAAGAATGCCTCCACTCGCACACCTCAAACCCGAAGTATATGCGCTCACCAACAGAAGCGCCCGCACCCCCTCATCGAGTGCCCGCAACTTCATCGCCGCGCTTCGCCACTCTAGCATCCTGTCCTGTCAAGAGAATGCAGCAACCCTCTGCCCACACCAGAGGCTCACTCCTCCAAATGATCTCACACACCATCTGCGATGAGGCCGACTCCTTCTCTGACACCGCATCCCCCATCGAGTACCTCCGCACCCCCAAAATTGGGATACTCCTCTCGTGAATCCGGGATGTGAACAAATCCTGCTATATCTCCGTGGCTCAAACTAATCTATCGCTCTGACAGGCGTCTGTGTCATTCCCAAACAAGCATATCCGCACCCTAACTGGGCACACTACTCGAATGAATGTATCCCTGCAAGCCAGATCTTCCGCGGTTGATCACAATCATGCACCCCCTAACCGGAGTGCCTGCATCCGGGCATCCAAAACCCAAATGCTCATGCCCAATCACAGGACATAATCCGTGACTCCATCTCTCCACACCACATGAGCTCATAACTGGAAAGATAATCCGCCACAAAAACACAGAAGAAAGAGAATACCAGTATGCATCATCTGATCTCCATCTCAATCCCTCTGTCCGGAACTCCCATGAACATATCCTGAACAACCAATTGCATCCCCATTGCTAGCTAGCATCCTGCACACTCCTGATTCGACTCTCAGCGCATCCAGTACCATCCGGTCATGACTTCTTGGTACAATCCCGCGCCTATCCTGTGTGCATTCGCAACTGTCGTCATCCCTGCTCACGTCTCAACACCCATACTGCTTGACCATGCCTGACATCAGCTCTAACTGTCACTGCACTCCAACAAGCCTGTATGGTGGCCCATCATCCAATCCAATGCAGCTCGAATCACAACTGCAAATCCTGATGATAGGTCTTCAAACCCGATTGAACCAGACTGCCTCCGATCACTATTGACCAACTCCGACCTGTCACTCCAGTAAGCGCCTGTGTCATTACCAAACAAGTGTATCTGCACCCATCAACAAAGATGCAACACCTGAGAGAATGTATCCCTGCTCACTAGCTTCTCCGACTGATCACCACGGCTCAAACGCCGCGAATCCGCAATCACCCGATTGCTCCAGTCAACCTCCGATCTCTGCAAAGTTTGTCCAATACTCCTGGTGTGTAGCTATCCAACTCTGCTCGCCTCTCTTGTCACCAATCCGTCACCTATCCGCCACTCCTGCCACTATCCTGGTCTTCTCACCACTCTCGGGTCTCATCCTTCTTGGTTCACTCATGTTCCAATCCCAGCTCTCCTAGCACCCCCTAAACTCCCATCGGATCTCCCACGGTCTGCCTCCGACTCAACATCATCCCATCTGATTGATCTGACCGCGTTGGATCCTCCTCAATCTCTCCGGATGTATCTAGGATCGCAAAAACTGACTCGAATCACTCAAATCCAAGCCCACCAGTGAATCCGGAATCGTCCAAATAGCTAGGAACAACCTCCTCACAACACAAAACGCCTCCGAACACTCAAATCCGGCTCAATCCAGCAACAAAACTTGCTTCCGAGCCTCTTCACGAAAAACAGAGCGCGGGGTTGGATCCGGAACGAAAAATCAAGTCGGGAACCGGTTTGAACCGGCCAAGAACCGGTCAAAATCCCACTGAACCGGTCAAAAAACACAATCTGGTATGCTCCAGACCGTTATCCGGTCTGATCCTGGTCTGCCTTTCCACTGAACCGCCGGTCTGAACCGGTTTGACCCCTTTGACCTCCGGTCTGACCCCTTTGACCTGACCTCTGATCCCTTTGACCCTTTTGACCTGGACCTTGACCCCTTTGACCCTGAACCCTGAACCTTCTGAACCCCTTGAACCCAAGTCTGACCCCTTGCTGACGTGGCAGCCACGTCAGCGTTGACCGGCTGACGTGGCATTGACCGTCCTCCGTGGCTCCTCCGTGGTGCTGACTGTGTCGTCCCTATCCTTTGACGGGCGCGTGCGGCTCACCGCGCGACTAGATCTGACGCGCCGCCACACGCCGCCTTCAACCGACGCGTGCGGCCTCCTCCGGCGTCCTCCGGCGACGATCTTTACATCCCCGTGATCGTCTCTTCAAGCCGAACATAACCCCATGCTTAAAAACTCCGTCCGATCACTTTTTGAAAAAACTCGTTCTCAATCCTGACGCCGCCTCCGTTCAGACCACCCGTGGGACCCTCTCCGGTGACAAAAATTGACTTCGAGCACTCCGTTGGACTCGTCTCTGAGAGTTGCACCTTTCCCTCTGATAAAAAACAAGTTTCGTCACCTGTTTTGTCCGACCAAAGCTTCAAACAGTGTTCCAATGGCCCCCGAGTGTTTTTCGACTGCTCTGCGCTCTCCGGTGCTTTAACACAAGCTCTGATACCAGTTGTTAGGATTCCAACAACGCACCACACGCAACAGAAGCAGTAAAATCAAGAGAAACACAACACACAAATATACGTGGTTCGGCCAAATCGGACCTACATCCACGGGGAGGGGGGTTTCACTATAATCCGGAGGAAATCCGTGATCTTGTGTTACACACTCACACTCTCATCTCACAATAATGAAACCTCACCAAGTCTCTCGTGTATCTCTCTCTCCGGGAGAGCCACAATCGGCTCCCCCTCTCACACTCTCTGCCTCTCTCTCTCTCTACATTGTGCTACCACACTCACAAACAAGGCATCAATGAGTATTTATAGAGATACAACATGAAACCCTAGCCCCCTCCCATCTGGGCCTAAGCCCAATGGCCCACACGGGATGGAATCCCAACAAGTCTATCTCTCTAGACATGTTAGATTTTTAGAAAATGATTTTCCTTATGCTATTCTAACTGCATCACCTTCTATTACACCCTCTCCTTCTTTTGTTCTTCCTTCTTCTACTTTCTTTCCTATTTCAGTTTATTCTTCTTCTCAGTCTTCTGTTCCCTCTTCTTCAGTTGTTCCTCCTTCTCCTAATCTGTCCTCTTCTATCAATCCTTCTCCTAGCTTACCTGTTTCCTCTCATTCTCCTGCTTCTACTGCTTCTCCAGTTCCCCATCATCCAATGATCACTCGATCTAAAAGTGGGATAACTGTCCCCAAAGTTCCTTTTTCCCTTCTTGTACAATCCCCACCTCTTACTGAACCTATTTCTTTTAAGGAAGCCATGGCCTTTCCTGAGTGGAGACAAGCCATGACTGAGGAGTATAGTGCACTAATGTCTCAAGGAACATGGTCCTTGGTTCCTCCACCTCCTGGGGCTCCTGTTATTGGATGTAAATGGATTTTTAGAATCAAAAGAAACTCTGATGGTTCCATAGCTCGTTATAAAGCTCACTTGGTTGCTCAAGGGTTTCAATCCTGTTGTTAAGCAACCCACCATTCGTGTGGTTTTGTCTCTAGCTCTTCATTTTAACTGGCCAATTAAACAAATGGATGTTTCAAATGCTTTTCTTCATGGCTATTTGCAAGAGCAGGTATTCCTCAAACAACCATAGGGCTATGTGAGCACTGTCTATCCTAATCATGTTTGTCAACTTCACAAAGCATTATATGGCCTCAAACAGGCTCCACGGGCCTGGTATGATATGCTGTCACAACAACTTATTTCCCTTGGTTTTGAAAATAGTATGGCAGATTCCTCCTTGTTTGTTTTTCATAAAGGTCCAGATTTGATTTATGTATTGGTTTATGTGGATGACTTGTTGATTACTGGGAGTAATTCTGATTTAGTTGCCAAGTTTGTGACTCAACTTAGTGCATCTTTTGCTCTCAAAGATCTTGGCACTCTTCATTACTTTTTGGGCATAGAAGTTCTGCATACTGCCACAGGAATTCTTTTGTCACAACAGAAATATGCTTTGGATTTATTGGCCAAGGCTGGCATGACTGAGTGTAGGCCTTGCTCCACACCATCTTCTCTTAGGCCTGAGCCTGATACTAATTCCTCTCTCATGCCTAATCCAGAGTTCTATAGGTCTATTGTGGGTTCACTTCAGTATCTAACTTTGACTAGACCTGAAATCTCCTTTGCTGTAAATAGTGTATGCCAACATATGCATATGCCTCTTGAATGTCATTTTACAGCAGTCAAAAGAATCCTTCGTTATATCAAAGGAACTTTGGACCAAGGCCTCCTCTTTCGTAAAGGGTCTCTACTGTTATCAGCTTTTTCAGATGCTGACTGGGCTGGGGATGCCACTGATCGACGTTCAACTGGAGGATATTGTGTTTTCTTTGGTCGTAACTTGGTCTCTTGGTCTGCCAAGAAACAGGCAACTGTGGCACGCTCATCTACTGAGGCAGAGTATAAAGCCCTGGCCAATGCTGCCTCTGAATTGGTTTGGTTACTTCAATTGCTTAGAGATTTACATGCCCCTGCATTTTCTGTGGCTCCCATTTTATGGTGTGACAATAATTCTGCGATTTCCCTTGCTACAAATCCTGTTTTTCATGCTCGTTCAAAGCATATTGAAGTTGATTTTCACTTTGTTCGAGAAAAGATTGCACTTAAGCAACTCCAGGTGAGACATGTTCCCTCTGAGTTTCAAGTGGCAGATGTTCTCACTAAGCCTCTGACAATGGCTCGTTTTCTCTTTCTCAAAGACAAACTGCAGCTTTCTGTAATTCCAGCATCAGTTTGTGGGGGAGTGATAAGTAATCCAGAGAAGTCCACGTGTAGTAATCAAGAAGAGTCCAAGACCACGTGTACTCCAGAAATATCCACGTGTGATACTGGTGCAATTAGAACTTGTCCACCTGGGCACATTAGTTAGCATCACAAGTTAGTTACGTTTAGTTACATTTCTGTATCTCTCTATTGTATCTCTTTTCCCTCTACTTGTATAAATACTCTTCTTGCGTAACATTTACGCTTAATGAATGAATGAATGAATCTCCTCTGAGTTAGAGAGAGAATACAGTTAGGTTTTTCTGAATCTTGAGTTCTTGTTGAGTTCTTCTTGAATGTTGTCTGGTTAAAAAAAAAAAATTAGTTGAAGTGTGCATAAGCTGGTATGAACACTTTGTTATAAAAAAAAATACTGATGTACAAATGTTAATAGTTTGAAATGAGAGGAAAAATTAATTCGTGAAACTGTGTTTGTTTGGAACATATCCTGTTTTGATGACCGAATTCTTCTTTTTGCTACCTATGAAGAAAAGTAAGATTTATCAATTGTTTACTCTTTGAAGCTCTCTAAATGGATTTATTTTACTGTAATGATTTTATAGTTTTATCCTTGTGAAGAAAAAAAGGACATAATTTGTCACATCTCAAAACTAAATGGACAACCAATGGAGTATGAGCTTGAAAAGGCGACTCATTGGATTCCTGGACAACACGGTCCAACACTACATTCCATATATTTGCATGACAACTAGATACATGTATCTATTTAGAGCGCAAAGAACACGTGGGAGCATCCGCATGAAATTTTTTATATTTGGAGTTTACTGGTAAATTCATGTAGAAAAAACATTATGGGGGTAACTATCGGTACATTGGTATCTTGTCAAATACAGTTTGTGTAATTTGGTTGTTTTATGATTTATTTCCTTCCTCTTCGTAATATTTTGTTCTTTTTAATGAAATGTTACTTTCCTTGCTGTTTAAAAAAAAAAAAAAAAAAACAAAATGATACATACATATGGTAAATCTCGCATTTAAACCATATTATTTCTGAAAAAGAAAGCACCAAAGTGTGTGTCATGTGCCTCTATGCAACCCCAAGAACTTGAAAAGCTACATAACTAATCATGAATAATAAGAAGCAATGTGGGTGGACATTTTCTTCCTAGGAATGTGGGGGGACAGCAATGTGGGTGGACTTTGTGCCTCTATGCACCAAAGTGTGAGTCGTGTCTATTGCCAAGATGAAATTTGAGGTGACTATGGAGATCAATGGCTCAGATTCAGATGCTACACTACAGGACCTCCCTACAGCACCCCTGGATCCAGGGCTGCAAACTACTAAGTTGCTTGCGGTTCATTAGTGCTCGGCTCGGCTTGACTCAACTCGTTTATTAGTTAATTAAGCCGAGTTCGAGTTCAAGCTCAAGTTTTAAAGCTCGTTATAAATGAGCTAAGCCCAACATTCCTTAACTAGACTTGACTTGAATAAGGTTGGCTCGATAATAGAGACTCATTTACATCTAAAATTCATACGAAATCACCGATTTAATCACTTTTTTGGGGCTTATACCCGATTGTTTTTTCACCTCCAAGTATAACAATACATAAGGAGTGAATAATTTTTTCTCTAGATCATAGGAAGAAGTCACGGGAGTATATCCGATTATATAAAGCTGGAAAAAATACTAACTGCTGCAGAAAAAACCTATAGCAAGCATGCCCATCAAAGTTAAAGGTCTACAGACTGCAACAATTAGGCCGGAAAAGGGAGGAAAACTTTGGTGCCGGACAGGTATCACATGACTGTACCCATCGCACATTTTGGCCGTCTAAAAGTGTTTTGGGCCAGTGGCGGACACAGGATTGTAGCTGCGGGGGGGCCACTCCATGGGTTGTCCGGATTTTAGAGAGAGAAAGAGAAGAATTCTCGGCCGATCAAAATAATTTTGAACGGTCAAGATGAACGCTCGGGCGCTATGTGTGCGGTGCCCTATTTGCACGCTCAATATTCTCCGGAAGAGATGGTACTAGCTAGCGAAAGGCCAAATTTTCTCTGATCATTCGTCCAAAAATTTCAACTTTGTTCAAGGAAAGGGCATAAAACCCTTTACTTTTGAGCCGACATCTAATTGGGTTAAGTTACTGGGCCAAGGAGAATTTACTGTTTGGACCATTTGGGCCAAGGGTAAGAGATTTTGGTATTGGACAGTTTTCGTGGGCTCATGGGCTGAGCTGGAGTCCTTGTTGCGGACTTTTTTTTTTTTTTTTTTTTGGTTCAACGGAAATTCAAAGTACATATACAACTCAAAAGCCTAAACAACAACAGATACAAAGATCAACCGAAAGTCCTCGGACTGGTTACAAGGTTTCCCTCAACGCCGAGGCATTACGCGCAAGGCAACCTCACCGCCGTCCCTGAGCTGCTGATGAAAAATGCTAATAAGAGGTGGCTGGACCAAACCCACTACCAAGAAAGTATAAAAAATAAAAAAAGTGGGAAAAAAAGGAAAAGGCCATGCTTAAGTGTAAAACACTCCCATTATGATGGCTCCTAGTAAATATTTTTGCGAATTTTTTTATAAAGGTCCACAAACATAACAAAAATCCCAATATACCATGAAAACGAATAACTAAATGTCAACGGCTAGTTTCACGCTTCTTCACCATAAAGGCATCAAATAATCTCTCATCGCTACAATTAGATCTCGTCATTTTTCGGAACAAACATGCAAGAGAAAGAAAAGTTACTAAAAACAAATCAAAATACAGCTCTGCATTTACTTAATATTAGTTTATTACTAGATAATCCATAATAGTACGTAGACTACACAACCAGGGGTAGTCCTCCCCATACATCTTGTGAATAACCACATTTGCTTATTTATCTACACATTGAGGGCATCCCATGCATCTTATTTTTTGGTAGGATAGACTTTTAATTATTTTTTAGATATAACACCTTTTTTTTAGTCCTCTTCTTCTCTCTCGCTCGATCGCTTGCATGCTCGCTACTTTTTGTGCAACTCCTTGAACCACAGGCCTTGAACCACAGGGACGAGAGCTTTGGATACCTTTGCAATCCATTTTTGTAATCCACGTAGTAGAGCCCAAAACGACTCACATAACCCAAACCCCATTCGAAGTTGTCCAAGAATTACCACAAAATTGTATATCCTTTCACATTGACACCTTGATTTCTACACACAACACACCACCCAAAAAAAAAAAAGAGAGAGAGTTAGGGTTTCAGTCGTTATATGATGCTAGGTGAGATCCGCCGTGCGAAGCACGGTGGTGAAACCCGTTGGTTTCGAACTGGTTTTGAACATGGAAACAACAAAATGGACCAAAGGGAAGCAAGCAACAGAAGTTGAAAAAAGAAATAAGAAGAGTTAACCAACACATAATATTTCAGTACTGTAACAGCGAACTGCTAATCCTATTTGGGTCTTCCAAGAGGTTTTGTTTTTGTTCAGCTGTAAAGTTGTGCTCACAAGCCATCTGGGTCCAAGAATTATTGGCCTTATGGTACTACAGGAGTATATGAAAAAGTCCAACAGTCAGTTTACCCCTAGAAACTAACTCAATTCTCCCCGTCACAATTGCTTAGGAATGAATCAGTGTGGTATTAAAAATGATATTTATTTGATGCTCATATGCCAAATCGTAACGTAATCAATCTCATATCCAACATAAGTTCTAGCAGCATGACACTGCTTTTGAACATGGTAAGGTAACCTATCAAGGTCACAAAAAACCAAGATTGGAAAATAAGATCCAACAGGAAAAAATGTTCCTCACGCTAGTGTTGAAGCCCCAAAGAGAGGTCTGGAAAAAGAATTCCAAATAAGTTACAAGAACCAAAACAAAACATCAAATAAAAGGAAAAACTGGAGGTCTAACCCTTAATCATTTACTTTATCAGCCAAGGAAGACTTAATACAGAAGCATGTGCCCTTTCTTAGCAACCTTGGACCAATCCACACAGCAACAACAGATTTCCAAACAAAGTCAATTGAGAACGTCACCACCAGCTTGTGATGATCTGCCCCAAAACAAGCCATACAATCAGCAGTTTCACCAGTACAAATTTCAGGCACTCAAATCGCATAATAATTAATAGGTGACATTGGCAATAACACACCAACATTTACAGCTAAGAACACATCACAGCAGGAAAAGAAAATACCCAGCCTTCATACTCACGAAGTTGAAAACCCAAAAAAGAAGGTTGGAAGGTTATGCTCCTAGCACCCTCAAAAGTCGAGAAATTACTGAAAAACAGATAAATTTAAGCGCATGACATGGGAAAATAATTTCACAGAAGAAGGCCTAAACAAGCACCCACTTGCAGAGCAAAAAACAAAACCAAGCACCTACTTCAATGGCAAACGATCTATAAGGGACATAATTAAGATACCTAATTTCTATAACCTATTCCACTTCATGCCTAATCACCATTTATTTCGTACTGATTTTCCAGCTTACAATCAGAAGTTTCAAATGGTACTATAATCCTGAACAGTCTTAGAATGGGCACCAAGGCCAATTACGTTGTGTTATGGCTAGGAGAAATCAGATAACGTTACAAAAAACAGATCTAAACATTGACCATTACATCTTTGGCTCTCCTTGTAGAAACTTCAATGACTGCGACCAAAAAATTCAGTTCTTTGGAAAGTATCTTCTAACATAATCGACTGTTACTTTTGTGGTTCTTATTTTTATGGTAAGTAGTAGTTGTATCAGTAGTTCCAAATGTATATTTATAAATATAATGTACATCTATACTTTTATTTATACTGTCATATTTTAAAAAAAATTAACTTTGTCAAGGAGAACTTACGTTTCTGGTTGAATACTGCAAAATTGAAAAGTGAAGTTATATGGATCTAAAAGAAATCAGGAAAATTTTAAAATAGAAAAGATTTTTGAAAAAGCCGGAGTACAAACGGAGCTGCTGTGTTATTTTAATGTATGAATCCATGGAAACGAAGAGAAGTGGTTGAGAAACTGGTAGTCTGGTACTATTACTGGCTAGCTGGACAATAAATTACAAAAGATGAATGGAGTGAATGACGACAAGTCAAAATTTTCTTCCAAGTATTCCATATATAATGCCAAACAAATACCTGAGCGAGAAGCTTTGATTTTCAAGATCCCTGGCTGCATGTAGAAACCAGAGAACGCATGACGGTCTACTGAACCGAGATAGCCTTGGTCAAAGATTGCTTCACCATCCATATTTATAGCAGCGTTGTGAGCAACCTTAGGCCAGTCTTCTCCTTCCTCCTTGTGGCAATGAGGTTTCAGCAATGGACAGTCCACAATTTCAAGAGCAAAGGGGGAAGTGGGAAGCCCCTCTTCCGGCAAGCGTACGAGCTGAGGGCAATTCGAAATCCACATCTTTTGAGGGAGCCAAGAAGTTGAAGACCCTTGTTGTTCAGTGCTTTGGGATTTGGAATCTTCTGATGTAGAGTCATGTAATTATGTAAGAGTACTGGAGGGCAGCAGCCCTTCCTCTGGAAACAACTCCACCACGTCTTCACCTCCCAATGCAAAGAGTGTGAGAGAAGGGAGTGCTCGAAACCCCAGTTTCTTGCAGTTCTACTTAATTTGGAGGCCAGACCCCCTTTCCTAAAAGGTTCAATTTCTGGACAATTTGATAAACCTAATGACAGAAGGGACAGGAGGAGGGCGTGCATTTGTTGTCGTAGAGCGTTCAGTTTCTCAGAGCCACGGACCCATAAATAAGACAGATTTCTAGCAGGTAATCCTCAGCAAGGAAAACATACCATTTATTTGGACCAACAATACAAAGGAATGCAAGTGATGTGAGATTTCAGAGCTCATTCCCGTTCGGAATCAACAGTGTCTCAAAATTCAAGACACAATTAGCAGCAAGCATGACTTTTTTAAGTAAAACATTAGGCAATAACTTAAACCCACAGTATTGTGAAGTCATCGTATTTTTCTTCACCCTACCTTTACCTCTTCATCAACCTCTAAAAAGATGCAGAATGAGGTTGGAAGTTGCAAGCTTCCATGTATTTTCTAACCTTCCACAACATGTTTATGATGACGCCCATAATCCAGTGAATCACAATCACGAATGACAGTTTAATATTAATACTAATAACATCACTCCTTTTGTAAAGAAAGTACTCTAGAAGAGAGAAATTCCACACACTTGCAAGGGATTTGAACAGTGACTCTTGGTCAATCGCTGGATGCATGCCTCAAACATGTACATTCATCCAGGCCACTGAAACAAAAGCATAAAAGTAACAAATGCTATAACTCTGGGGTTTCTTCTATCCAACTGCAATCATGTTCCATTGGAAGAAAGCAAATGTAAACAAGTCAGGGCTATCAAAAAGATCAATCGGACTAAAGCTAATTGGTTATAGAAAGAAAATCGTAATCATAGTACCATTTTATCTTAATATATTTTTTAAATACAAATAGAATAAATGATGGAAAAAGTATTCATACACAGTTTGCGGAGACACAGAGTTACGGTTATGCTTTGTGGGTAGAGAGGGGACAAAGAAAGAGATCAAAATCAGTTACCTGATTTGGTGCAGTAATGAAGTTAGGGCTACATCAGAAGCAGAAGCAGCACTCAACAATTCATTGCAGTAGATGTGTGGGTATTCTTTTATCAACACAAGAGTAATAACTTCGCCAACACACGTGTTCACAACTTTTCGATGTATTTCACGTGTGTTTCACATCTTGTGTTAATGCCACTGTAAATCAAACGATTCTGAAGAGATTTATTTATTAATCTGTGTTTGGATATTTGTGGTCATGGCAACGCAATTGTAAACAACAGACAAAATCTAGAGACATAAGTAAAAAGACTAACCTCTTGAGCAATTCTTTAGGCTAAATTAAGCCGTTTATGATCCCTGTCTACTCCTCTCTCATCTACTAAATTATCAACAATTCATGGAAACGCGACGGTATAGGGGGACCACTGTTTCAGTGGTATTCTGTGAACAACCACTTTGT
Organism: Vaccinium vitis-idaea; assembly: GCA_963854785.1. Lineage (NCBI taxonomy): Eukaryota > Viridiplantae > Streptophyta > Magnoliopsida > Ericales > Ericaceae > Vaccinium > Vaccinium vitis-idaea. The sequence continues at coordinate 8,817,535 of OY978223.1, forward strand.
GCATTTATTGCCAAAGGTTAGGTCTGTCTCCAATCCATCTGTTTCAGTGGTATTCTGGGAGCAGCCACTTTGTGCATTTATTGCCAAAGGTTAGGTCTGTCTCCTATCCATCCCCCGCCCATACCCCCAATTATTGGGGACTAAACGGGTTATGTTATTGTTGTCATGGATTACTTTTTATTTATCCAAATTTATCTACCATGGACATCGAATATCTAAAATACAAAAGCTCACATGATTTCTAAGAGCTTTGCAATATATTTTTAGGCGGAGTCTTAGAATGCAAAAGCTTTCAAACAAATCCAAGAAAAACCACAGAGAATAATTAATTCAATAACCGTGTGAAGAAATCTCTTACCTATTGCCAAAGCGCCAAAGCTCCAACAACCAACCACGATACACAGTCCTACAACGAAGAAACAAGAAATCACGAATCAATGTAACCATGACATTAAGAATATCTAAAATCACATGGTAAAGAACATTGATAATCCTTATTATGCTCCATCGTTGACACAAAAAGGGGAAACAACAAATTATAGATAAAGCTAATGAGTGGATATCAGAATAACTCAAATAGATCAACACCCAAATTAATATACAATAACAGCAAAAATACATAAATAAAAATCCCTTTTGAATGCCGGCCTATATATGAAAATGAGAGAGATCTCATAAAAAATTGAAAAAATAGTTGAACACAAGCCAAATCATGGTTAACGGTTATTTGAGCATATCTTGGCAAGATATTGAAAAAATAGCACCCAAACAGGAAAATATATACATGTAAATTTCACTTGTCTTCTTCAAAGGGGGCTTCATACATTCCAACAAGGCTGCAAATAGTGCTGAGTGCGTGGCTTTGGGCAACGTCAAGAAAGCCACCGATCTCGACCCCGACATCTCCAATCGGGGGCGGCGAAATGAGTCTGTAATAGAATCCAAACTAAAATCAGTCTCCATCAGTCAAGAAATCAAATAAAACAAACCCTAACCAAAACCATAATCAAATAAAACAAAATCTTTTTTACTTATCAACCACAAAATCAGTCTCCCTCTCTCTCCCCCACTGTCGTACTAAAAATCGAGATGACGATCATGAAAAAAAGAGATGCAATTTCTTCCAATAATCATAATAGAGATTTCACAAAGTGATACCAATACCTCTATTCGCAGGCCTTGGCCCAAATACTCATTGGGTAGGGTTTCGCAAAGAAAGAGAGTCAGGAGACATGCCTGGACGGAGAGAGAGAGAAGTTGTAATCAAAACGATGAAAGTTACCACCAAAATAACCTTTCACAAGTACCTCCTTCCCTGACTGTAATTGTCGAATCAGCTACGAAGAAAACGACCTCTGCGCCGGCGACCCTGGAGGAAGAGGAGACCTGGAGAGAGAGAGAAGGGCATCAGATGAGAGAGGGCAAGGGGTGAAGAAATAATTTTCAGATCTCATCTGTGAGAGAAGGAGAGGCGTAAAGATGAAGGATGAAGAATCAAATCTGAATTAGATTGTACGCATAGTCTGTAGAACAGGCCAAAGCCCCCAGAGGATACCAGCGCGCCCTCTGCATGCAGTAAAGCATGCCAGCACATCACAACGTGGAAACACTGATTTACCCCTCCAGTTTACACTTGAGGCTTCCAATTGGAGGGGCATGATTGGGAAAATCGCTCAAAATGTGGGCCGCCGCACCAAATTGCTCTAGCCTCTTTTTCTTTAGCTTCATGGATATTGAAGATTTTGTTATTTGAGCTTTATTGAATTTCATTACAAAAAAATATGGATTATTTTTTTCCCTTTTCAAAGTATAAAAATGGTGGCTGCTAGCCTGGCATGCCTATCACTAGATAAGAGAGTTTCTTTAAATAATGATAACATACTCAGCGACGGAACTAGAATTACATATACGGAGAGGCCATCATAGCAATAATAGGATGTTGAAATTTTAACATTGATGAGTATAAAAAAAAGTTAACAAAAATAATAATACCGTGTACTAAAACACATTATCAGGGTGCTTTAATTTAACATAACATGAACAAATATTAAAACGATAAAATTAAAGTATCTCAATACATTTCCTCAACTATATCAAGATGGAATGCATCGCTCTTTTAGATCCAGTCAGCCATCTATGATTGAGTCCGCACTAAATTTCGTTCTTAGAAAGAGGTTTGGTTTTTGTTTGTCTCAGAGAGAGAATTGAATTTTGGTCCCAAATGAAAACACACCAAAAAAAAAAAAAAATTGGGATAGGAGTTGGAATTTGAAATTATTTCGAAAGTAACATTTTCATATGGCAATATTATATAGGAGGCTCGGACATGATAAAGGGGAGTATATATTGAAATAAAAAAAAAGGGAAATGATTATGCCAAAATCATTTTTGTTTGTGTCAAAACTGTAGTGCACAAAATGCTTGTATCTTGCACATGGTACAAGGTTTTTAAGCACTACATTTTTTGCACAAACAAAAACGGTTTTGGCATTAACACCACCCAAAAAAAAAAAGTACTATATATTTTTAGGTTATTTTTGAAATTGGGGGTGGCCTTGACCTCCACAGCCCATCTTTAGTTCCGTCATTCAACGTATTGTTTTTTTTTTATCAGCAAAAGAAGAGAATATATTGAAACTCGATAAGGGTACATCGAGGGAAAAGAGGGAGAAGAGAAGGATATCACAATGCATTCATAGGCACTTACTTGATTGCGTCGTAAAGTTGATAAAGATGGCGATGGTATTAGTCTACTCTGGTGTGATCTTTACAAGCTTCAGAAATGGGTTTTCTGGGATCATTTATCTCATCCATGCCTACAAAGTAAACGGATAGTAAAAATTTTAGCCATAGAGAAAGAGAACAGGAGACGGATTCTCTCTAGTCGTTTTTAGAGATTGGACAGTCCCGATAGGTCATTTGTGGGCCTTTAATGCATGATCGAGGCCAAATTTGATAAGTTGGAACCATCATGTTTTAGAGTTTGTCGAGACCATCAAACATGTTAAGAATCATATTGATCGGATACATACCAACTATTACATACCAACTATTATAATCCCAAACATACTACTCCCTCCGTCTCATATTGTTGAGCATCTTTAACAATTGTTTATATCTCATAATAATCTATGATGTTTTTTGTCATTTTAATAACTTTGTTTAATAAAACTTAAAATTTAAAAGAATAAAGACAACAATAAGCCAAAAATATTATTTTTAACCGATTTTTGTTTTTAATACTGTAAAAAAATTTAGCGCGAATCATAATTTTTACTTTTTTGATTATTCTCATCAAAACGAAACAATAATCCACAAAAATTAGACACAAAACTAACAATTGCCCCAAAAAAAAAATGGTAATTAAAAAGGTTACCATTTTCTGTAATGTAAATGGTTGGATTGCCGTAGTTGTTCTTTATATGGAGCAGAAGTTTCCAAATCCCTTGTGGATAAATATACAGCCATCTGAACCAGCATACACAATTTCAAATAAGTGCTTATAATTTGCAAGACTCAAAAGTAACGTATTTTCCATTATCAAAGAGCTCATATCACTTGGAGTAATTTGAAGGCCTTGCCTGTGGACCAATGGGTTTCCCATTTCGCTCAGCTGCAACCAAAAAAATTTAATAATTAGATGAAAGAAAGAAATTAATGAATTAAATATAAAATTGAATTACTGATGACTTCTGCCGAAAATTTGTGCATAAAAATTGTATTTTGATGTTTATGGTATTCCAAAACAATAGAGTATGATTTTAGAGATTACTTTTTCGCTCAACCCGGGAATCTGTGATGTAACTTGGTTTGGCGACGTAGTAATTTGCATTAGCTGCATAAATAGCTGTATAGTAATTGAGTCGGATGAAATCGAATGACCCCTTCACCATTTTATTTTTTTATCAAAAGAAAAGTAATTTATTAATCTTTTAAATAATAAGTTACAAAATCTTTAAAATATTATGAATCGATAACCTCTTATGGATAAAAAGTTACGATTTTTTGTACAAAATTACTAGGGGTACCTGATAATACTTTTGATACACATTTACAGCATTAGCATGAGCAAGGAGTTTATCATTCCGTTGCACCAAAAAAAAAAAAATGAGCAAGGAGTTGGTAGTGTGCCACCGTATACGGTTCGGAGCCCGATGGCTTGGTTGGCTTACGACGACGGTCATTGTTACCACCGGTGATTTTATACCACCATCATTCACCCCATCAAATTTGTTACCACCGGTAACATTATTCATGCCACGAAATTTGTTGTCCTTATAATTCAAATCTGTCGATTCCAATTCTCCCTCAGCGTCATCAAATGTCACCTCTTCGAACGCGTCGATCAACGAGCCATGAGTTTTCCCCTGATCTCCTCCTCCTATGTTGAACGAATTAGCTTGCGGCCCATCCCCCAAAGGTGAATGAGTTAGATGCGTTAAACGCGACATTAGATGGCTGTTTTGCAAAGTTGGATGATGAATTATTTTCGCAAACTTTGTCCAGAAGAAATCCCGAATTTATGTCTCGTGGATCGGCGGTGCAATGACCGGGAGCTAGGCTTCCGGTCACGTACCCGCCGTACGTAGCAGTACGAGGGTGTTTCCACTAAGGTAGTTTTTTGAAAAAACTAGTTTTTCACGGTTTTTTATGTGATGTATTGTGAGAGAATGACCTGTCTCGGTTTTTGGAAAAAATAGTTTTTTGTTAATGGAACACCCCCTAAGGTTCGTTAAACGTGATCCAGTGTTTCACCCGATCACCAAATTTGTTGAAGCAAAGATCCGCATAGTCGGAAAAGTCATCCCTGCCACGAGCAAAATAAACCGGCTAATGGTCTTTCTTTTGGCTGATTAATTTCATAGTATGAACAAAAAACCAACAGATTTTTATGTAGTTCCAAATTGTTGCTTATTATGAAAAGTTCAAATAAACCAAAAGCTGTAGGATTTATTTTCTGCCACTTATCGTTTGAATTAAAAGAACAAGTTCTAAAAACTGAAGAGGAACTTTTGAAAAGTTAGGCGTTTAACATTGTGTTTTTTCTAAAAAGTTGTATTCTTAAGCACTGAGTTTTTAATTTTTTAAACATACTTTTTCTGTTGATATTTTTTTGAACAGAAGGCAAGAGGGTAATTCCGTTTAACCCATTCAATTAGCTAATTGCTGGCAAGTAAGGATCAAGAAGACCCTTTTAAACAAAAACACACACAAACCAGGGAAGCTAGCCCATGACACAGGCCCGAAAGCTTCACCCAACCTTCGGACGAGCTGAAGAGCATGAACGACTGACCATCTTTCCATGGTTGAAGTTGGGCCAATGATTTTTATTTTTATTTTTTATTTTTTGAAACAGACAAAAGGTAATTCCACTTAACCCACTAATTTAGGGCAATTGCTGACTAGAGTATTCGCATGAAAAAAATTCATGTTTGGGGTGTGGAGGAATTCTGGGGCCGGCAATTGGGGGTTCAATTGTGGCATTTTTGGGGTTCGTTTTTGTGGCGTGTTAGGAGTTTGATTTGGGGATTTTTTGGCATGAGCGGTTGTGGGTTTTTGAGGGGTCGTAGCGGCGGCGGCGGTTTAGGGGTTGTAGCTGTTTGGTGTCTCATATTGAGGATTGTTTGAGGGCTGTTGTGGGGGTTTGTTTGAGGCGTTGATAGAGTTTCTCAAGTAATTTCAACAAAGACGGTAGTAATGAACAAGAAAAGTGGAAATGGAAATGGATCTTGTATTATTGATGTAAAACTGATTACAAGAGTAGAAGAATGATGATGAGAAGGAAGACTAGAGAGAGAAACAAGATAAAGGGAGGAACAAGATCAATACCAGACACCCCTCTCCCTCTGCTCCCTCCCCTTTTTATGCGTAACTACCTAACCAAATCTGAGTAACAAAAAAACAGATACAACAGAATTACAGTGAAAAGCCCCTAACAAACTGTGAAATGACACTATAGTCCCCCATGCTTATCATTACCATCCCCTTCAAACCAACCTTGTCCTCAAGGTTGAAAAAGAGGAAATCGCAGGTGAATGCAGACCAATTCTCCCAAGTTGCATCCTCAGGAATAGAGTTAGTCCACTGAACTAAGACCAAGGAATGAGGCCTATTGTTCTTCTTGATGATTTTCCTGTCCAGAATAGCAAGTGGCTCTAGTTAGAGTTGGCCACTTTCTGCAGTTAAAGGAAGTCTGGTCTGAGCCACAATACCAAACCCCAGCTTCTTTTTCAAAAGGGAGACATGAAAGACTGGATGGATTTTGGAGGAAGGTGGAAAGTCAAGCCTATAGGCCACAGGCCCCACCTTTTGCAGGATCAGATAGGGACCAAAGAACTTAGGAGCAAACTTAGCAGTTCTCCTGAAAGCTATAGTGACGTGTCCGAAGGGTTGTAGCAGCAAATAAACCCAATCCCCTACTGCAAACACTTTCTCAGTCCTGTGCTGATCAGCAATTTGCTTCATTCTGTGTTGGGCAGTGGCTAAATGCTCCTTGAGAAGCTTGAGGGTAGTTTCCCTATCTTGCAAGAGCTGCTCAGCTGCAGCCACTGTAGTGCCACCTGGTACATAGTGGAGCAAACTAGGAGGCTTCTGTCCATAGAGGGCCTCATAAGGTGTAATGCCAGTTGAAATATGAAAAGTAGTGTTGTACCATCATTCAGCCATATATAGGTAAACATTTAGTCCAAACCATAGGTCTGTCACCAGTGAGGCATCTTAGGTAGTTTTCAAGGCATCTATTCACCACCTCAGTCTGCCCATCAGTCTGAGGATGATAGGATGTACTCATGCATAGAATGGTCCCCTGTTGACGAAATAATTCCTACAAAAAAGTGCTGGTGAAGACAGGATCTCTATCAGAAACAATGGAGCTTGGCATACCATGCAATTTGAAGATATTATCCATGAATGCTTGTGCCACTGTGGTAGCAGTGTAGGGATGGGCCAAGCTAATGAAGTGGGCATACTTACTTAGCCTGTCTACTACCACAAAGATTACTGACTTCTGAGAGGAGGATGGCAAACCCTCTATGAAATCCATGGAGATGTCACTCCAAAATCTAGTGGGGATTGGTAATGATTGTAGTAGACCAGGGGTAGCTATTGTTTCAGACTTATATCTCTGGCAGATGTCACATTTAGCCACATACTTGAGTACAGCTTGCTTCATCCCCTTCCAATAGAAGGCTTGTTTAAGCCTTTGACAGGTTCTTTCCCCACCTGAGTGGCCCCCAGCAGGGCTAGCATGGTGCTCATGTATGAGTTTGAGCCTAAATGACTCATTATTGCCCACTATTAGTTTGGACTTGTAGTAAAGCATATCATGGTGCCACACAAAGGAGGGATGACTAGTGGGATCTTGCTGCAGGTCCTGGATAACTTGTTGTAACTCAAAATCTTGCTTTCAGCTGTCTTGTAAAGCTCCCACCCAATTGCATAAGACCAATACCATGGCTGCCATGTTTCTTTGACTAGTAGGGACAAAATTTGAATCATCCATAACCCTGGACAAGGCATCTGCTGCTGCATTGGTTTTACCACTTTTATAAGTGATTTCATAATCAAAACCCATCAGTTTGGAGATCCATTTCTGTTGCATGAGTGTAGTGGCCTTTTGCTCCAGCAAGAACTTCAAACTTTGGCGATCAGTTCTTATTTGGAAATGCCTTCCAAGTAAGTAATGTCTCCACTTAGTGACTGCCATTACTACTGCCAACAATTCTTTCTCGTAGGTGGACAGGCCCAACCTAGTTGGGGAAATGGCCTTACGTTAGTAAGCCACTGGTTTACCCTCCTGCATAAGTACTGCACCTATCCCTTTACCAGATGCATCACACTCCAGGACAAATAACTTGGAATAATCTTGTAAGGCTAACACTAGGGCTGTAGACATGGCAGTTTTGAGTTGGGAAAAAGCAAATTCAGCCTCAGAATTCCATTTGAATGCATCCTTTTTAAGTAGCAAGTTGAGTGGTTGGCACATTTTCCCATAGTCCTGAATAAATCTCCTATAATAGCCAGTAAGCCCAAGGAATCCCCTCAAAGCTTTGAGTGACTGGGGTCTTGGCCAACTGAGCATGTGCTCAATCTTTGTAGGATCAGCTGCCACTCCATTAATGTCTATTACATGGCCTAAGTACTCCATTTGTTGTTGCCCAAATGCACATTTAGACGTCTTAGCATACAAGTGATGTTCCCTTAGCTTGCTCAAAGTCAGTGATACATGTTCTAGGTGGTCTGCCCAAGATTTGATGTAGACCAAAATATCATCGAAGAAAACTAGCACAAATTTTCTGAGGAATGGTCTAAACACATCATTCATTAGACTTTGGAAGGTTGAAGGTGCATTTGTCAACCCAAAGGGCATGACTGGAAATTCATAGTGGCCCTCATGAGTCCTAAAGGCTGTCTTTTCAACATCCCCAGGGTTCATCTTGATTTGATGGTACCCTGACCTTAAGTCTAGCTTTGAGAAAAACTGGGCCCCATGCAACTCATCCAACAATTCTTCAATGATAGGAATAGGGTACTTATCTTTTATAGTATCCTTATTTAAAGCCCTGTAATCAATACACATTCTCCATGAATTATCCTTCTTTTTAACCAACAAAACAGGTGAGGAAAATGGAGAAACACTGTGTCTAATAACTCCACTTTCCAGCATCTCCTTTACTATTTTCTTTATCTCATTCTTCTGGATATATGGGTATCTATAAGGTCTAAGACTTGGTGGTTGAGTGCCCGATTTCAGGGGAATTCTGTGGTCATGTGATCTGACTGGGGGTAACTCAATAGGGGAACTAAATACATCATGAAAAGATTGCAAAATCCTATGGAGTTCAGGGTGTACCTCAGGTGTAGGCACAACTTGCAAGTTGAATATCTGAGCCACCACTCCAAGAGACTTTTTCTTGAGCAAGTGCTCCATTTGCTTGACATCTACTAGCTACACATCTGTGGCATTTCCCCCTTTTAGCACATGTTGTCTTCCAAAAGCTGTGAATTCCATCTGCAGGTTTTGAAAATCCCATAATACTGGACCCAAAGTGGACACAACCATTGCACCCCTAATACCATGTCACACCCACCCATGGGAAGCAACCTTACTTCAGTGCTGAAAATAGTGCCCTGCATAGTCCATTTAAATTCCTTTACCAAAGCTACACTAGTGAGTTTAGTGGCATCTGCCACTATCACTGATAGAGGACTAGTTATTTGAGTAACAATACCTAATTTCTAAGCAAAAGTGGCATCTAAGAAATTATGGGTACTTCCAGAGTCCACCAATATTTCCATCACATGTTTCTTAACATACCCTTTAATCCTCATGGTCCTATATGACAGAATCCCTGTCAAGGCATGGACTGAGATTTGGAACTCCTTCTGTACTATTTCAGAGAGCAGATCTTGTTGGGCCTTTTCAAACACCTCATTTTCTATCATGAAAAGTTGTTTCTTTTTACACACGTGCCCCTATAGTATTTCTCGTCGCAACCAAAACATAATCCTATGGATCTTTTGACATCAAAGTCCTTCTGAGTTAGTTTCTTGACTGCGGTCCCAAATTCAGGAATCTTGGGACTTATATCCTGTGATCTTGGGAACAATGAATTGGGGGTGAATTTTGGTACAACTTTGGTTTTCTTAGTCACCGCATCAATGGTTTCTTCTTGTAATCGTGCTAAGCCCATTGCTTGAGCAATAGACCTAGGTGAGAACATCTTAACTCCTGCCGAAATCTCCTCCTTAAGGCCACTTATGAAACAACTTTCAAAGAAATCTTCTAATAGACCACTGGTTTTGTTTGCTAATTCCTCGAATTTTTCCTGGTATGACTTCACAGAACTCCATTGTTTCAGTTTGGTCAATTGTCCCATAGGGTCTTCATAAGCATTACTTCCAAATCTGAGCAACAAAACCCTAGAAAATTCTGCCCAAGTGCGAAGGGTGTGTGATTTCTCATACCATTTATACCAATTCATTGTTTTGTCTTCTAAATGTAACGAAGCCAAACGTAATTTCTGGGAATCATCAACAACATTTAATTCAAAAAACTTCTCGCACTTATAGATCCAAGATTCTGGTTCTTCCCCGAAAAATTTAGGGAAATCCAATTTTGGTTAGAAAGCTCTGTAATTCAAATGAGGATTGTTCAAGAGTGGAGGTTGCAGGTGGGCTGGGGAAGATGAAGAAGACGTTACCTTTTTAGACAAACCCTCATATTTCGAGTTCAAAGTGGTAATCAATTGGGTGAGCCCTTCAATTGAATTCTTGATTCCCTCCAACACTTCTGCGTGCTTCTCAATGGTCTTTGCATTTCGTCAAATGGATTCATCCATACGCTTCATTTCCTGTGATCGAGCCTCCGCCATGTTCTTGATTCTCCGTATTTCTTCACAGGTTCGAGAAAAGGTAGATCTGATACCACTTGATAGAGTTTCTCAAGTAATTTCAACAAAGACAGTAGTAATGAACAAGAAAAGTGGAAATGGAAATGGATCTTGTATTATTGATGTAAAACTGATTACAAGAGTAGAAGAATGATGATGAGAAGGAAGACTAGAGAGAGAAACAAGATAGAGGGAGGAACAAGATCAATACCAGACACCCCTCTCCCTCTGCTCCCTCCCCTTTTTATGTGTAACTACCTAACCAAATCTGAGTAACAGAAAAACAGATACAACAGAATTACAATGAAATTACAGTGAAAAGCCCCTAACAAACTGTGAAATAACACTATAGTCCCCCATGCTTATCAGGCGTTTGGGGTTATTGCGAGGGATACTGAGGTGGATCATGTATCTGCTGTAATGGCAGGGACGTTTGCGCCGTTCTAGGGAAGCAATAGGGGCTGGTTTTCCCAGGTTCTGGCGATGGCAATGGGTCTTTGGTTTTGCAACAGTGTCAGGGTTTGGGTGTCTACTGGTTGCTTGGTTGTCTCCTGGTCATCCGTCTAGCTACCTTTTGAGTCTCAAAAGGCAGATGATAGTTGTAGTTTGGGGTGCCAACTTCGTTGGATTTCTTCTCCTCGTTTGATGTTTTTCTCTTGTTCTTTTTAATAATGTATCCCTAATAATTAATTAATAAAATTCTTTTACCGTTCAAAAAAAGCAAAGGTCAAGAGAACACTTTTAAGTTCATAAATGACACGAACCCAAACTTCCCGATTTGGGAAGCCGTGTTAATTGCAAATAGTTTGAGACATGTCTTTCCTGAGTTAGGGCAACGTGATAAATAGAATGTTGATAAATTAGATGAGAAAAATTAATTACTTACACAATTTTAGGACTCAAGAAGCCTCCATAGTTTGCTTCCAAAGGTTGTGGAAGATCCCAGTGAAAGAGAGTTACATAGGGCTGTATACCTGCACATGCATGTAATTACATATATTTATACGTACAGATTTCTTGCAAGTGAAGTTATTTATATGGATACAGAGATATACCATTCGCTAGAAGCTCATCTATGAGGTCATTGTAGAGGAAAAATCTACAATACACACCCCTTTTAGGGTGTACGATATGCACTCATTGTGTGGTACATATTGCGCCACCTCATAAAAAATAATCTGGAGAACCGGTCATTCGTAACTTTTTTCGTTTGTTTCGTAACTTTTACACTAAGAATTCATAACTTTTAGATAATGTGATTCGTAACATTTTCTTTCATTTCATAACTTTTCATGTGTTTCGTAACTTTTCGTGGGTTTCGTAACTTTGACTTAAAAAATTATAACTTTTCTCAAATATGATTCGTAACATTTTTGTATGTTTCGTAACTTTTATACTAAGCATTCGTAACTTTTGACAATATGATTCGTAACATTTTCTTTTGTTTCGTAATATTTCTTTTGTTTCGTTACTTTTTGTGTGTTTCGTAACTTTTCGTGGAACTCGTAACTTTGAGATAAAAAAATTCATAACTTTTCACAGATATGATTCATAACATTTTTGTTGGTCTCGTAACTTTAGTAATAAAAAATCTTAACTTTTCAACCATGTATAATCGATTGTGTAATCGATTAAAGTGGTCTTCAAAATTGAGTTGTAAAAAATTATAACTTTCCTAGGTTTTTGTTTTCATTTTTTCTTTTTAATTTGTTAGGTAACCTGGTGCTCAGGTTAACAAGTTACCAATTTGTAACTTTTTATAATTGATTCGTAACTTTTAACAATCCAACGGTGGATAGCAAGGGTGCATATGATACACAACGTAAGAGGGGTGTGTATTGTAGTCGCTTCCCATTGTAGAATTGGAGTCCAGCCTCGCTTACACCCGCACTTCGTTTTCCATCTGATAACTAATTGGTAATTCGGATAAGTAAATTACAGTTATGCAAACAAAATGGAGTCTTAATTCCCAACATTTTTGTAATGTCCCAAAATGTTTGTTCTTTTTGAAAAGTTAGGAATTTTTTTTCAAAATTTCCAAAAACTAATTACCCTCATAAAAGGAGTAATGTTTTGTTGTTGTTTTAATGATGCGACAAATTTAGCAGGTCGGGCATATATAGTCACAAGGTTATTATGTGAGAAAAAACTAGGGGTTATTACGTGGTTGTCACTGTGAAATATATTAAGTGATCACCCATTTCTTTCCCAAACAATGTGGGATAATATTTCTTAATATCCCCCCTCACGTGCAGCCGATTTTTTTTTAAAGGTGGGGTGGAATGGGCTCCGCTCTGATACCATATGAAAACTTTATACCCATCTCAAAGCCAATTAGAAATGAGTGAAGAGGTCCCAACATATATTAAGTGATCACCCATTCCTTCTCCAAGCAATGTGGGATCCGAACAATATTTCTTAACAGTCACATGCTACCTGTAGGGCCTCGTTCAATTTAATTTTTCGTATTTTTTTTTGGTTTTTGTCTTTATTAAAAAAATCACATTTGTCAAGTTTGCGTAAACTTTTTAAGTTGAGTGATTCGTCTTGACGAGAGAAATTAGGAAAGTACAAAATTATTATGACTGAAACTCAAATAAAGAGAAAATCTAAAAAGTGCATAAAATCACAAAACTAGGCCCTTAATAAATTTACCCGAGTGCCACCCATCTCCCAAACAAGAAATGACACACGGACAACTGATCATGATATTGAGAATCTGAAGGCATCTACCCCCATGTCCTTCAATAGCGCAACGTCTTGCTGCAAACACACAATTACTAATTACTACTATAAGAAGTTAACTTACTAAAAATGATCAGGTGCAAAATTACATCACTTGGTTCTTCTGCCTCGCCGGTACAAGTGTTTTGCTTTGTAATCAGTGTGAATTTTCTTTTATACACGTAAGAGTGCGAATGGAGGCCCATATTTTGGCTAAGGAGAGGTAGCAGTGAGCCAGTGATACAGGTATTTGTAGTTGCGAAGACTACCATTCTTTGTGGCTTTCTAATCCTTTAATTAAGAACGAATGTTACTACTTGGTGATTGATTATCTTTTGTACCAATATTTTCTATCAAAAAATCTTTTACCATTTTGACAAAACAATAAATAGGGTAATTTTGACTTGAATTCCCTGCACTTCGGGATTAAACGAGACCCAATTCAGTCTAAACTCACTAATTGATTACCCACCATGTTTTAGAAAACCGAATTGGGACTAAACGAGACCCAATTCGGTTTTGGAATCCCCCAAAAAGGTCTATGGAAAATTATTTTGGGTAGTGTACACCGAGAGAGAGAGATGGGCAATTTGTAAACTGATCTAACGGTAATTTGGTAAAAAAAAAAAAAAGAGTTTTGGATGGAAAAGTGCCGCCAAAGCACTTTAGGGAGTGTTCTACTAAGGTGACTTTTAGAATAAACTAATTTTTCATGATTTTTTATGTGATGTATTGTGAGAGAATGACCTGCCTTGGTTTTAGAAAAAAATTATTTTTTGTTAGTGGAACACCCAATAGTTCGTGCAGGAGTTAATTTGGACCGAAAACTTAACGTTTTCAATTGAGGAGGTGTCTTTGAAAACTGGTCAAAGCACAGGGGTGTAAGTCAAAATTAACCAATAAATAAATTTGAAGGATATGACCAAGTAAACATCAAGTGGGTATCTTCAATTGTATACTTTAAACACGGGGAGTGTAAAAGAAACAGACTCTTAATTATGAGATCTAAACTACCAGGTGAATTGGTGAACTCTCTCTCTCTCCAAACACACCCCCCGCCCCCCCCCCCCTCGTTTTTTTGCTCCCCTTCCTCCGTCTTTTCCCCTCCGGTCACCATGTCCCCGCCCTATGGGGTTTCAACTTTCAAGTGAAGCTGAGCTCCAGCGGGTGATCTGCTCCGGCCGTTGGTTCGAGGGTTGATTCGGTCCGTCTCCTCCTTGATCTACTTTCAGGTGTCCGGTTGATGTGGTCCGTGGTGGAGCTAATAAGGAGGTAGGTGATTTAGGGTGTTTTTTTGGTTGTTCCCGGTTGGTTTCCCCAATCCGGATGTTGTGCCCCGGTCTGGTTTTCCCAGATCCGGTGGGTGGGATGGTGGGCAATAAAGTGTATTTTCGTTTTAGTCGTTGTTGTTGGCCGGAGTTGTAGATTGTTTGTTTTGCGCCTTCCGGCCACGGCCGTGTTGGTGGGGATCGTAATGTCCAGAAATGGCAACATCCCCGGATCGGCTCGTGGTTTTCCTTGCTTGGTTGGCTGGCATAGCGTTGGTTCGTTGTCGGATTGGGTTTGTGCGTTATTGGCACATCATAGTCCAAGTTTTCTCTTGGTTGTCTGATGTTTAATCTGTTCTTATAACCTGATCTTGTGATAATGAAAAATCTTCAATTTCCTTGTCAAAAAAAAAAAAAAAAACACAGGGAGTGTAAAAATTACAAGAAGACAAAAAAAGAACTTGGCCCCACCCATCGATATGCGCACAATCTATCCATAATCCGTCCAAAAATGATAGGTACACATCATTTGTGCCACTCTCCACCACACCCTCACTCACATGGGGTGTGGGCCCCATGTAGGCCCCACACCCCATGTGAGTGAGGGTGTGGTGGGGAGTGGCACAAAAGGTGTGTACCTATCATTGTTCTAATCCGTCGGGGCTCACAGGTGGAGTAAGAATTTGCTACAACTTATTCAACTAAAATAAATAAATAAATAAATAATTAGAACATCTTTCAATTAGTTTTCAGTAGCATACCTAGATAAATTAAAGCGCAACATATAGTAAAATTGGAATTAATATCATCATTGTGCTTCATTTTTTTTTTTGGAATTAATATCATCATTGTGCTTCATAAGGACATGGATATTCTAACTTTACATTTATTAGATTGCCATTCATTAATTAATTCTTTAAAAGTTTAAATTGTCAGAGATCAGATCGGTTAATTTTATTATTTGTATCATCAACGACATTAATGCTATACCTTGTATCGGTGATGAAAATCGACGGCAATTTTTCCGCTGCTTCTATCCTTTATCATCCCTGTGAAATGTAACCATAACTAAATCATATGATGTTCAATAAAGAATTGATCTTCTTTTCTTTTCTTTTTCTCTTCATTAAAAGCGATCTTAACAATGTTTAATTTTTGTTGTTCAATAGTCTCTGATGCAGTAGTATTAGATTTTGTCAATTTGGGCCGAAATAGTCATCCAAATTCCGGACGAGAAATGAACATGGCATCAAAACCTTTCCCTGATAAAACCGATGTTTTAGGATCCAGCCCATACTAGAAGAGCCATTCCTGTTGGGCCGGTACCCTTCAACGAAGTCCAAATTAGAAAAATGACAACAAGAAAAACAAGGCTCAGTTCAACATTTTGAGCCCAGAGAGAGAGAGAGAGAGAGAGAGAGAGAGAGAGATGGACGATCGTGGCAGGAGGTATCCCATATAGTTTTCCCACGCTTGTCAGCTGCACCTTCAAACTGTTTAAGAAAGTTGAAGGAAAAGAGTTTTAGAAAATTATGCACGTAAGTATGTTATTTTCACACTAATGATCCAGTTAAGGATCCCGGATTGAAGAAAAATAGGTGTTTTTAAGGTTTTAAAATGTGTTTTTGCATATCCGAACCGTCCAATTTGTTTAAAACGTGTTTTTAATGGTCCCCGCGAGAAATCATCCAAAAAAAAAACAAACGATCGGGAAGGGCTTGATCTAAGCGGTTTTTCACACAAACTGTACATATGCAGTTTTATGAAAAACTGCTTTTATCAAGCCCTTCCTGGTATATCAAACTGTACATATGCGGGACCCTTAAAAACACGTTTTAAACACATTGGACGGTTCGGATCATGAAAATTTGATCTGGAACTATGAGTCCCGGAATTAGGAATCTCGGACTAGATAAGGACTGATTATTTTTAATTTATAAATTACACAACTATTCGTAGTAAATTAAAGTATCGCCACGGAGAGAATATTACAGTATAAGTAGAAGGTAAAAGAGTAAAAGTCATCAATTTTTGTCTGTCAAATTTTGAAAAGGGACATTCATTTTGGAAAAACAAACATAAAAATAAAAATAGACTAACAATTGAAGAAGAAATTATCAGTGCCATCGGGCACTACCACGTGGTGATCTAATCTTTTTTCACTAGTTGGGTCCAAGGCAATATATATGGACACCATGCCGATGTGCAATGAAAAGGAACTCGGATGGCGTCCCGAGGACACTGAATAAGCATTCCAATTGAGAGGGAGGGAATACCTGATATGAAGAAGAAGCAGTGCCGAAGACAAACCATTTGGGAAATGGCAGCGATGGAGCAAAGGAGTGTTCTTGGGTAAGGTCAAGGCCTGGCTTTGGGACATGGCAATATATTTAAGTGAATTTATACTCCTACGTGCTTTGCTTGCTTATTTTTTGCTAAGGGATCTCCCGAATGCCCCCTATACATAGTTAAATAAAGGTTTGTTGCTTTCTAGGAATCTTAATGAAAAGATAAAAAGGAAAAATTCTTTTTAACAAAAAAATAAAAGGAAAATTCTGTGGGGGCACTTAGTGGTCAATTTTCCGATAAAAAAACGTAGTGGTCAATTTATAGAAAAATAGTTGTAAATATTTGGAGAATTAGGTCAAATTGGACTCACTTAAAGTCTATGTGTCCAATTTGAGGATGGAAAGAAAATGGAGGGAAAATTTACAAATTTAAGTGAGTCCAATTTGACCTAATTCTCCAAATATTTGGAACTTGAGGATGGAAAGAAAATGGGAGAGAAAATAATAAGAAGGAAAGTTTGAGGGAAAATTAGGAAGAAATTGGAGGGAAAATTATACTTGTTTTTTAAACTTTCCCTTCTACTATTTCTTTAGAAACCAAACAAGGGAAAGAAATTTTTTTAAAATTTTCCATCCTCTTTCCTTTCCATCCCTAAGTTCCAAACAGATAGTCTTCGTTTCTTCTTCCTTTTTCTAAACCTCTCCTTTGTCAGCAAAAGGGATTTTCCGTGCATCCTCTGCACTCAAAGTTCCGAAGCCCCTTATTTTCCGTTCAGTCACACATCCACACAGCATGATCGATTAGGGTAAACAGGAAAGAGGAACGAGGAAGGAGAGATGCAAGCGCTTGTTTTGGTTGTACGATCTCTGCCTTATCGCCGTAGCAACAGTTCTTGAAGGACAGTCCGACGCCGTTGGAACAGTACCTGAAGGACAGTCAGACGACTGTATCGCGTTTAGACACTGTAGAAACGGCGCTTCACTGTTGAAGCGAGTATAAAAGGCAGTCAGATGCTGAAATTTGGGCTTCGCAAGGGTTCCGCTTCCTCAATCCCTCATCAGGTATCTCTCTCTCTCTCCATCTCTCTCTCTCTCTGGATCGCTATCTCCGGGTGATGCCCTTGACCAATTCAGATAATTTTTTTTTCGAACTCTAGAAGATACTCGCAGTCGCAGAAAACCCTAGAATCGACCAGAACTCAACACTTCTGGCTACATTTGGCGTCCGGCAAAGAAAAGAACAGGTACCTCTCTCTCTTTACTCTCTGTGTCTCCGTTCATTTATTTGGTTACTCTCTCTCTCGCTACATTTTTTTGATTTCGTTTAATTAAACCAATCAAGTCCACTGATGAGAATCGGTTGCTGGTAAATGTTTGACACTTAAGTCCAAGGGTTTTTAGGCCATAACATGTGGGTAGGTTTGCTTCATGTTTGGTTGGTTTATCTGGGCAATCTATTGGTGTAAAGATTTGCCATGTTTGTTGAGTTTGTTTGTTCTATAAAATGGTGTAAGTTACCCAAAAAAAAAAAAAAAAAAAAACACCAGTCAAAACCTTGAAAGCTAAACTATCGGTGATAGCAAATGTGGCGTTGTATTTTAGATGTCAGGGGTGCGTCTTATCGGGAATCAAAATGAACTTGGAGCGAATTTTTTTTGTTAATCGGCTAGTGCACACAGAACTAAATGTTTTGTTGCTATTGGTTACGGTTAAAAATCTTAGCCATGGAACTAATTAAACTAAGCAGGCTTTCTTGTTCAAAACCAATTAAACTACTCAGTTTGATGCTGAACTCATCTAAATATTATTTGGCAAACAAAGAGAGTCAAAATCAAAGAAAAACAAGAACCGATATAAAGACCAACCAGTTACCTTATATAGTTTTCTTTTGGTGAAGGCAATATTGAAAATCGGGTGAGTTCTTCCTCAGATGGTTTTGGTGGTGTGTCCAGGACAGCTATGGTTTCCTAACCATTATGTAAACATTGAATAAAATTTGTGAGACAAGTATTTCAAATCATCTCAGGAGCAATCATTAGGGGCATCGGTGTTTGTGGTATTTTGTGTTTCTCCTCTGCAATGACCGATTTATATTTTATGATGAATCTGGATGTATTTAGGTTTGTGCTTGTTTTTCCCAAGATACTGCACTTGTTGGTGAAGCTTTCTCAATTGAAATAGGGCCTATTCCATACTCTTATTTAAAAAGTCAAAGCACAATTATACTCATTTCCAGCATGTTGTGCAGGTGTTGTAGTGATTGTGGTCTTGTTATTATGGCGTTCAACGTTGAAGATCAATGAGAGGATTCTTTAAAATGCTTTCCGGCTTTGCCTCGTTTGCAGTATGCAGCCTCTGGTTTGTTCTCTACTGAAACAGCCTCTTAATCTTTTGCTTGATTTTGGAAACTATGTCTGTTGGGCTTATGAATGACACCGATACTAATTAGGAATAAGTATTGTTTGTCAAAATATGCCCAGCAATGTTAGGGACACAGCCTATTTTACATCATCCTTACATTCCTCTCGCAAGTGAAGGTGAGACCCATAACACTGTTAAAAGGCCCCACCTCCCACCTTCACTTGTGATAGGGATAGAATGAGGTAAAATTGGATGTATTCCTAGCATTGCTCGTATAGGCCACTCTAAAGGCTGACAAATCTTCCTTTTTCTTGTCTTTGCACCTGGTTAATGTTCCTTGAGATATAAATTTGAGAAAGCAAAAGTGCAAAAAAGTGCTTTTGGTCCTCCCTCCTAGGCATGATAGACTTCACGAGTGATCATTGGAATATCAGAAGAAGTACTAGATCAACGATGGTTGTGATTATTGAACATATAATCACCAGTTGTGATTAAAAGCGCCAGTTGTGATTGTGTAGCGCTCCTTTAAAAATGTAGTTGGAACCATTATAATTTGCCTTTTATACATCATGTAAAGAGGTTGGAGCTAGAATTCATTCACTGTGTAATATGTAGCATTCTAGGAACAATTGATTGGTTATACTTTATGATGCAGAGTATCAGCCCTGTTGGTTGGTATCTGTTATTAGGTGTATTCATCAATACATGAAAGTGGTAAGCGGCATAAGCCTTCGTGTGATTTGCAAATAAAATTTGGTCTTGCCGATGGTGGTAGAGTTATGTACACGACTGGTTAAAAGGACAGTATTTTGTATGTATGTGTAGGTGATTCCTGCAGAGTTCGACCCATTTGTATTTGCGCCATCTGAAATGATGGTGACAGTAAACGGTGGAAAATGCAGTTACATTGTTGAGGTTGAAAATCAACAACTTACAAAAGGATGGTACACTGTTGCTCTTAACCATAAATTGGGAAAGAATTACACAATGCTTTTTGCTTTCGTTCGACGCCACGTGTTTGAGTTATTCATTTTCGATGAAGAAGGCTAGCGGGTGAAGCATGAATTGATCAACAATGGACTTGATAGTCAGGTTCATGCTCAGTTTCAGCAATTATGAACGTGGACGAATGTAAGTTTTCGTGCCGAGAAAACATAACATGCAGGGCATAATAGAATTATTTACCATTTTACAGACAATAACTCTGGGAATTTGATGTTTGCTAGCAGGTCCATTTGTTACATCTTATTTACCAGCGTCGTTCCAAGCTTCCAGTTCTGACTTCTGAGCATCAGTTCTGGAGGACTCTGCGGAGGGCAGATTTGAAAGAAATGGTAATCTTAGTTGCTCTTGTTTGCTGTGATTTTTCATAATATAAAATAGTAATATGAACATGTATTCGTGTCTTAGCCATGCCCTTACTTAGAGGTTGTGTTTGTGCTCTTAGGAGTTACCTAACATGTTCAAAGCAATCGCGAATGTCAGTGATCTTCAGCAAGTGACCCTCATAACAAAGGCAAGGACATGGAAGGTTAGGTGCGTTCATGGATACTTAAAGGGCAAGGGCTGGAGTACTTTTGTTGCGGCGCATAGGTTAATGTCTGGCAATGTCTTAGTTTTCAGTTTTGAAATGAGCTTTGGGTGGCACGTGTTGATCTTTAGTAAGAATGGTTGTGTACGCATGTATTCATGGTATTGACAAAGATAGGTTCTTAGTAATACCTATTATAGTAGCAAACCTTTCCGTCAGTACTATCAATGGAATTTCCGAGGTAATTTGCGTCCATCCTATTATCTATGTTTTAATTACAATTATAGTTTGGATTGAGTTTTTAATTTTTGGTGGATTTGAGATGGGCAATCTATATGCTCTGTGTTAAATATGGATAGATGGATGGAAAAAATCAAAGTGGCTTTTCCTTTCACCTTGTTGGCTTTTGTTTTTGTGTGGGGTATTAATTAATCTAGGCATTTGAGACAAAGTCAAGACATATGCAATTGGTAACATATGAAGAGGTAAACAAAATTAAGCAAGCTTACATATCCAAAGTTGCTTAGTCTGGAATTGGTTGGCCGTCTACACCAAGTTAGGAGTTGAAGCACCCATTCCCTCTGCCTTAGATGTGTTCTCTATAACCAAGTGTTTAGACCAAATTGGTATATCGGTCAAGCCCTTGGTCTTCCGTGGTTCTGAACCAGCTCCACCTAGGATTACAACAAATGTCAAGCATAGTTTGCAGGTCTTAAAGCTATGGAAGGTGAGTTCTCAAGTCTCAATTGAGGTATGTAACGATTGTGCTGAAATCTTGTCTTATGTAACAAATGGCACACCTAAACCTGCTACTAGGTACCGCCGAAAGAAGGTGGAGAAGGAAGACCTTCCAGAAGATGACTCAGAGCTCTATCTTGACCCTACTTTGGCACTTTACAAGTAAGACATGTTGTAGGTTTTGTTATGTTTTAAATTATATAAACTTGTGCCATTTAGAATCACATATGTTGTATGCTGAATTGGTACAGCACAGACGAAGGCATCGAGACTGGTCTTCCTGTCATGCTTGTTGATGGGTATAACGTATGCGGCTATTGGGCAAAGCTGAAGAAACATTTTATGAAAGGAAAACTTGAAATTGCTCGCGATAAGCTCATTCATGAACTGGTGACATTCAGTGCCTTCAGAGGTTTGTGCTTTGCTTCGTTACACACTTTCATGATGAACAACAAATAATGGATATAGAATTTTTTCAATGGATTTCTGGAAAACAATAAACCAATTGCCCTTGTGCTTGGGATGTGCGGAATCTTCAGCAAGCTTAAGTCGTCACAATTCCATTATTCCATATCCGCTGAATTTATTTCCATCTATTATCAACTTTTGCAATGTTACGTTGAGCGGATATAATTCATAACCACAAGAGTATAAGGTAGTTCATCTAAAGGTAGGCTATTGAGGGGACTGAAAATTAAGTACATTTAATCTTAGTGGCGACTCTGACAGATTTATGATGCAGTACTGCTTAAATGGTCTGTATTGTGAACTATACACATGTATGCCAAACCTATCAAGTCTTCTTCACTGTCATGAATCAATTTTTAGGTATCTTCTTTTTTTATCTTCATTCAACAAGAAGCCAATGCCGCAATTTTTTTTTCTTCTTGTAATGACTATGAACAGACAAGTAATCCACACGACCTCCAATTGTTTTGGAATTATTATTTCTAATGGGTAATTGAAGTGTTTAAGAAGTCTGTTTTGGTTGCTTAAGAAGTCTGTTTTGGTTGCTCTCCAAAACACATCCCCGAGTGAAGTTCCATGCCTAAAGAAATCACAACTGTAACTTTATCACAGCAAGAGGGACACTAAGTACCCATCTCATGAAGGGAAAACTCCTACAGGACCAAATAAAGCGCAAGTGTATAACTGTGGGATTGTTGTTGCCAAGATTATAGAAAATCAGTGCAAGGTTCTACTACAAGTGAGGGGATCTCTAGCGGTCGGATAGGATATGGCCCCACTTCAATTATTTCTCAGAGGTGCACTAAGTTAAAAAATCCTCGAAGGATTTACGAATAATTACAGAATCACTGAAGTCCCATCCTCATGGGAGGACACATCAGCCACTCAAAAGAGTAGTGGGCTGCCACTTTCACCAATAAATATAGAACAATGAACGCTCTAACCTAAAATATAAAGGCTCTAACCTGTGTGATGTTCCAAGGGCTGTTGGTTGTCTATGTTTTATTTGGTTCAGAAGTTAGGTTTCTTATAAGTGTGTTAGATTTTGGGTTTACAATGGATTTTCAGAACTTGAGAATCATATGTCAACTAGAGAATCTGAGAAGGTTGGATAAGAGGATCGTTAAGAAAAAATTATAAAAAACCCTAATGGGGCTTCTGAGAAGAATACCAGATGATAACATGTGGGTGCAAGAAGCTGCTTGTCCTGCTCATTCACAATTTTTGGAGTCCTTGCTTTAATTTCTCGTCCATTTGAAGGGAAAGAGTTAGAAGTGAACGACTAGATTAAGGACCACAAAAGAGAGCTTTCTGAAGATTGGACCAGAGAGGAGAGCTTTTTGTTCTCAAGATATGGATTCCAAATTTCTTGATTTTTCTCTTCTTCTTTTTTTGGGTAACTTTTGCATTGCAAACTTCCAATCTGGGTTTTGTTATATGGATGTTTATACTTAATAGAAGTTTACTTAATAGATGTTTATACGTGTCAATGCTCGAAAGGTAGGTTCTCTCATTTGAATCTATGAAGTTGTAAACTAGAGAGAGCAAGCTATGTTGAAAACTTGACTGCCATAGATTATTAGGGAGATTTAGGGAGAGAGAGACAAGGGATACGGCATTCTTGTTGCTTACTTTTCTACGATGAGGGACTTTCATTTCCGGATCGAATTTCGACGATCCGACGATCGGTGAGAGGACGGCATGCAAAGCATGCAATCATTAGTACGAATTTGGACTTGTATGGCAAGTTTGAATAAACACATTATATGTCTTTGTTGGTGATAGCACTTTCCCCACTTTAGTTCTTGATAGCTCTCTTGATGTTGTCAGTTATTTGTATTCTTTTCTCTTTGCTTAGTTTTTATTCAACCGAAGAAATTCTTCTACCATGTGGTGTTTGCCTGGTCGTGCATTTAGAAAGATCATGAACCCTCTTGTCAGTTTTACTTTCATCTTAATGTTGTGGAAACCTCCATATTCTGCGTGTATTTTGAGTTAATTAACCTTGCTGCATGAATTTAATGTATCCAGGATGATTTCTTACCAAGAACAGCAACCCCTTTGGTAGATATATTCAAATCAATCTTCTGGTGAGTTATGTCTTTCCATGTAACTTGGAGCCTGTGTAGCATTTGAAATATTTGTTTGTTTTTAGTTTTCAACCTCGTAGAAGTGCATTTTTATTATTATCTCTTATACGGTTATACCAGGCCTTAATGCCTTGGACAGCTTGCCCTGCTTATTATTTCTGGTTTGCTTGAGAGATACCTTCATACCAGAAGGTAGGAAGCTTAGTGATCCTAGAAGACTGTATGCACCCGGAAGAATGTATCATATGGTAGAAAGAAATCTTATGATAATTGCTGTATTTTTGGGAGTCATCGTAATTGACTTTCCTAGGGCCCTTCATTGTTGGTGTCTTATTGAGGAAGAAACCTAAGAAAATGGATGCCTTGGCAGCTACTTTTTTTTCATTTGCAAACACTGCATTCCGGGTTTGAAGCGAAGGCTTTGCTCATATTTTTTTGTGGATTCTAACGACCAGCCTGTGTTCCATTATGAAGTATTATGTGAAGCAATCAAGAGAATGCACTATTTAATAAACAGTGTTGCTCATTGTCTTCCATTGTGAATTCATAATTATTCATCATTAACTCATTGAAGGAAATCAACAAAGAAAAAGTATCATCAGTGATTGAAATGCCACTTTGTCCGTTCTTGCGCCACTGATAAAGTTCACTTCATCATATGTATGTTTTAAGTGCTAAATGTCAGTTCAATGTGATTACTGTCTTAAGTAGCAATGTAGAATTTACTCACTCTCTGAAACTGTGTGCTCCCTTGCTTGATTCATAGATGTGGGAGATTTCCTCTAGAGGTTAGAACTGCCATCCCAATAGAGGGAAGATTTGAACACATTGTCTTATCGTGCAATGCTACATCAGATTATGGGATCATTTGGATAGAAAAAGAATCAGAGAGAGCTCTGCATGTAAGTGTACAGAAATTTCATGCTCCAGTTGTTTGACTAATTATGCAACCATGTAGAAAAACTATATCTACCGGAAAGATTGTTTCCTATTACTCTTTGTTTACCGCGTTCCTGAAAGACTTTGATTTAACAAAAACTGAAACAAAAACCAAAAGATTTCCCTAATTCTCTCTTCTTTGGAGTGATTCTGTTTGGATTGAACTATTTTGCCTTCCAATTAATGCAAAGAGCCCTTTCCTCATTCTCTAATAACAAATACAGTAAGCTTCATAGCTCCAAGTCTCCGACCAATACTGGGCCAAGTCAAAACCAGCTGAAGGAAGGGCTTCATTCATGATTAAAATCGAATCCATATATTTTGGTTGATGATTTTTGCCTTTTGAAATAGACTTCCCATTACAACTTTTGCATTTTGGTGTGTTGGCCACACATCATGCTGGAGAATTTTGTGATATTTGAAATTTTGGACCATTATTGGAACATTGGATGCTTATTGAACCATGAACTTTAGATGCTATATAACTCTGCATGCATTCCAAGAAAGATTTGATTGAGTATTTACCTCTCATAAACTTGTATGGTCTTACAGAATATGAGGGAGAAGAATTCTGCGACCATAACAACTCCCCCAAAGGTACAAAAATCGAGAGGTTACAATTGTTACAACAAGAACACAACGATGCTTTGGAAAGGGCCATTAGTCTGAACATACCTCATGCTGTAACTTCCCCCAAAGAAGAAGAGCCCTCAACAAGCGAGAAAGAATCCATAGAATGCCGGGATTCTGAGCCTTCAGAAATCGAGAGCAGAATTAAGTCTCAGTCCGGTGGTGGAAGAACTAACTGGAATTTGGTGGTTGAAAAGCTCATAAAGAAAAATGAGTCAGGAGAACTACAAATGGAGAAAGATGCAGTTGCTTCGAAGTAATAATGCTTCTCCTATTGTTTCCTTATCCTTTGGTACTGCTACTGTAATGCATTAGAGTTTAGATCTTTAACATCATTTTGCTCATCATTTTTTGTTCTTGACCATTTTGGGTACACTATTCCGCATTATGTTGTAAAATGTAATGACAAATTTATGTTAACCCCAAAGAGAATCGCAGCATCATGATATTGTTTTGGATCTGTTTGTAAAGGACCTGTAATTGTAATATTGGATTGAACTCCATGATATTCTGTCTCACTTATGATATTGGATTGAACTTCTTGGTATTCTGTCGATCGGAAAAAAAAAAAAAAAACTTTATATTCTGTCTGTTTTATATGCTACTTTCTGTCGGATGTTCAAGTAGCAAGTGGTTGAGTAGGGAAAATCAATCTGATAATATGTTGCTTGGACGCCAAAAGTTCTTTTAAGCTGTATTTGGATCGAGGATTTGGCTGAAGAAAAAGGAAAATAATATGGAAAAGTTAGCAGTTCACAAATACAGCCTTAGGGATGGTCCAGAGTGTTAAATCCATCAGCGTTTACAAAAATAAACAGAAATTCCTATACCAACGTTCACAACATGAAACTACACAAAGAAATACACAGAGTTCACATCAAAAGAGAAGTCTAAGAACTTCTCCATAAGGTACTAAAACCACTATTACTGCCAGCACACCCATAACTAGGTTCAAAGCTCACTTGTCTGTCCAACAGATAAACCACAACGATACTCTAAAAGGTTCACTCAAAACCTACTAAAACTACGATTAGTTCCAACAGCCACAACTATGTTAATCGCTTAGTTCTTTACCCAAAACATAAAGGTTAACACCATGAATAAACCCGTTCGACTCCATTTTTTTTGAAGACAATGATACGAACATCCGAAGGCTCAAACACTGTCACCAGAACATTTGTTCTTTCTTTGCCCACAATTTGTTTCAATATGGGATGCTAGCGATTTTCTAAGCTCTTCTTTAGGATTCTCTCAGGACATGCCTTTCTCAAACTGGCTGCTTAATTGGATTATTCAGCTTCACAAGGACAAGAGGAAATTCTCCTATTTTATTTCTATTCTCTGGGCTATCTGAAAGAATAGGAATCGTGTAGTTTTCTCAAACTTTCAATTCAATATGGGAGCTACTATTAGCATGGCTAAGGACTCTGCTTTATGGTTCCTTTGTGTTTCTAATTGGCTTTCTAAAACCAACAATGTGAGTCAATCCCATATTTAGGATATTCGATTTCGTTTGTTTAATTCTGTGATGGACAAGTGTGTGTCCGTGCCTAAAAACGCTGCTTGAGCAATCGACACACATATCCGCACTCGTGCCTATGCCAGTGACCATTCTTTATGGTCTTTCAAATTTCAAAGAAGGAAAAGGGGATGACATAGTGAGAAAGAATGTGGTATAAATTTTGAAAAGAAAGACATAATATAATTTGAATTTTAGGTGTGGTAGATCAGTGGAGGATAAGGGTAGAGAGAGAGACATTGTGTGAGTTGAAAAAAAAAATGACTAGGACAAAAACAAAAAACAATTGTGATATAGATTCGAACTAAGCTCAGGCTAAAGGAAAATCCAGTCCAACAATCGGATCAATGTTTCTTGTAATGTTGCATGAACCGGACCAAACTGGTCAGCTCTAAAAATCAAACTAAACCACAAATTTGGTTCGGTTTTTGCTTTTGTTCTGGTTTAACCATAACCGGCCAGCTCTAAAAATCAAACCAAACCACAAATTTGGATCGGTTTTTGCTTTCATTCTGGTTTAACCGTTTTTTCTTGCACTCCTTAACTGAAGCGAAGCCTGAAATTTTTTAATAGGCTCTTAAAAATTCTCTCAAACTTTTGACGGGTTGTGAATTGCAGCTCCCCACACAAGATGAGTCTTGAAGTCACTCTCTCTCTCTCTCTCTCTCTCTCTCTATAATTTCTCTTTTTTTGATTCGTTTGGCTTGAAGTTTATGTTTCATTCGTTGGAGTAACAATAATAATAAAAGCATCTCCATCTTTTACTCAATTGTTTACCCAAATTTGAGTAAAAATTTTAAGTAAAAACTTGATCTAATATGAAACATTCCAATAAATAAAAGCAAATGTAGCCATAAATTTAAGTAGAGACTTCATTAATGACATAATGTTAACCTTCAAAATCGTCTACCAGAAATCTTTATATTGGCAAACTCCTCTCTAGGGAAGCCCAAGTTCTTTTCCAATCAAGCTCCTCTTCATTTTACAACTAAACAGGATACTCTCCTTTTATTCCAATCCACCTTACAAACTCGTTTGTATCTTCCTTTCACCTAGTTGTTTACATAAATGATCAAATCATTACCCAAATTTGAGTAAAATTTTAAGTAAAAACTTGATCTAATATGCAACATACAAAAGCAAATGTAGTCATAAATTTAAGAAAAGACTTCATTAATGACATAACGTTAACCTTCGAAATTGTCTACCAGAAATCTTTAGATTGCCAACCTCCTTACACCTGAAAGTTACTTTACAAAATCAGCTTCTCCGAGTCTATGTGCAATTGCCCAATTGCCGGAGTATATGTAAATACTCATGTTAATGCCCCAAGATCGGGTGAATTTTGCTAATTTCAAGACAACATCAGGTGCATTTTCATGAGCCTCTCCCATATTTGAGCTCCATCGCTGAACAAAATTCCAGGAACGAAACACTACAAAATGAAACCAAAACTGATACACTTAAGTCCCATATGATGCTCTTCAAAAGACACACTACAAAATTTTAAATACGTATCCATCTCCGAATCCAAGTTAAAAAAACCTATATCTAAAAACAAAACTTTCATTGAAAGAAGTGAACAAGAACACAAAAGACGTACTTAAAAACTCCACTTACTGATCGGCATAGCAATGTGACTGAACAAAATAACAAAATGTATGAAACTTCAAAAACACTAACAATCGAACAACACCTTTCAGCATTGAACAATCCTTAACCATTGAGCACACGGTGACGTGCGAAGCACGTCGGACTAAACTAGTTTCCATAAAGGCATCTCAAACCAACATCGTATAAAATTCAACACAACAAAAAGCGATTAAAAGGGGCTGCAATATTCATGTGAATTCCAACCAGATGCAATACTCCGTTTACATTTCTGTATTTTAAAACCTTCCTTCATTTCTATATTTTACTCTTCATACTCTGTATTTAGAGGATGAAATTAAAGGGTGGATCAAATGGAAAAAGAATTGAGCAGGTACTTGAGAGATTAATTGGAGTAGCAATCTCTTGGGGCCACTGGGACACCGGAAGCAGTCGAGGTGTGCGCAAACTAGGCCGGACATCCTGCTATAAAAAAAATAGAGGAATAATCAATAGCAGGCACTAGGCTTGTCAACGGATCGGATTTAATCCGGATCCGAAAAATCTGGATCCGAATCCGGTATTTCAGATCCGATATTCCGATAATTCGGAACCGAAAATTCTAATAAAATCCGGGTCAGATCCGAATCGGATCTAAGCTTATCGGATCCGGATGGGATCCAGATCAAATCCGACCAGTAAGCAAGCAAGCTAGCTGGAAAGGATAAAAAAAAATTAAATTAAATTACCGGATCGGATTTGGATTTTCGGATCGGATATCCAAAATTTGGATCCGGATCCGGATCAACGTTTTCGGATTTGTCAATATCGGATCCGGATTCTGATCCAAGCTTATCGGATTCGGATCCTTTCAGATCCGACCCGTTGACAGGCCTAGCAGGCACAGAATCAACCTCCACCACCTCGTATTGTGATTCCTGAATAGACTATAGGGCCGAACTCATATGTATAAAGTTGGAGAGATTGTAACATCCTATATCGGAAAAAGCGTGAAAATTGAATTTGATATATAAGGAAACGAAGCAACTACCGTTTGGATATACACCATGGAGATTCTCGAGAAAGCTTTATGCCACTAGTTCTTTTATTCTGCCGTCCACCATCTTTCACCATCGTACGTACTATTTGTTTGAATCTGCCGTCCACCATCTTTCACTGGTTCTTTTATTCTCATCTACAGCAAATTTGCTTTATGCTCTTTGAATACTCCCCCGTCCCAATTTCTTGGTCCTTCTTTCCATTTTTGGATATCCCAAAATATTTGTCCCACTTCTAAAAATATCCATCAAAATTGGGTCACTTTCCAATTTTACCCTTAAAAAGTACTTTTCCCATCTTAATTGGTTAGTCTATTATCTTTTATTTTATAACGGTTTTTATGATTTTGAAAATTTTGTATAATAAAACTAATTGATATCTATCAAACAAGATCCATATTGAATATGTTTTGACTTTCATATAATAAATTAGCCTCACAAATTTGGTCACAGTAATATTGACTGAATTTAGGGGCAAAATAGAAAAGTTAATACAAAATTTTCACACCCCTTAAAAACCCACTTCCCCAAAAGGGGCCAAGAAATTGGGACAGAGGGAGTAATTCTTTTGTTACGTGAAACTATCCACATCATGCCCTTTTTTTCTTTTCTTTTTTTTTTAAAGTTTAAATTCATTTTGTTCGCATGTGAAAGACAGAAAGATGGATTTGTCTTTTCTAAAGTTCTTAAATCAGGATTGGACCTTGACAAAAAAACGTATTATAAATTAATTTATGTACTTTCTTTATATATATATATATATATACATCACCAATGTTCTAGTCTACTACTCTTAAAGTCTTCATTTTCTGATCAAATTTTGATGATCCGAACCATGCAATATGTTTAAAACGTGTTTTTAAGAGTCCCGTATGAGAAATCATCAAAAAAAAAATCGGGAAGGGCTTCATCCGAGTAGTTTTCAATAAAACACAATACTCGGATGAAGCCCTTTACGGTCTTTTTTTATTTTATGATTTCTCATACGGGACCCTTCAAAACACGTTTTAAACACATTGCACGGTTCGGATAATCAAAATTTGATCAGAAAATTCTTCGTCGAGACAATCCCTGACTGTAACAATCCCTGACTGGATAGTTCCTGATATATACATTTTTTTTTTTTTTTATCATTCGTCATTCATAATCAAATACATGGGGGAGGGGGGAATGAGACTCGATCCCGGGATACATTGAGTCAGCCCTATTTGTTGAACCCAAGACCTCGCGGGTCAAAGAAACGCTACACAACCATTGGACAAAAAATAAATGCTTTTGTTGGTAAAACTTGGGGCGTTTTTGGGTTGATATTCAAGCCTAATTAGCCAAAACACCCCTTAATATAATGTGGAGATTAAAACTCATCAATATTCACAAGGTGCATTTTGTGCCTTCTTTTTCATCGAAAAAGGAATTAGATATACACGAATTTCTATTCCACCCTCTTTTATTGCTATGGGAGCAAAAAGCCCCTAGTTGGGAAAAAAAAAATTTAATCTGTTCAAAAAAATTTGAGCCGTTCAAAAAAGAAGCAAGATTTTGCAAGTACCAGACCTACGCCAAACGAAACGAGAAAGGCTTCAAGAAGATAAAGTCCAGGTACAAAGAGGGAAAGAGGTATGGAGAAGGAAAGGGATTACAGAAACCAGCAAGCAAGGAGAGGAGAGAAATGTTGAGAAAAAAGAAATAGCACCTCAAAAGGTTATCCACAGCATTACGATTCAGCCAGTTGGGAATGGATGGCTGTTCAGAAGTGCAGTTGGGAAGATGAGAAGATTAGTCTCAACCCAAAGAATGGAAGAAATTTTCAGGGAAAAAGGTATACAAGATGTTCAAATCAAAACTCTGGGTGGGAGATTCTTAATCATGACTTTCCCCAACAAGAAAGACAGGGATGAGCTTATTCAGAAGGCATGGATTCAACTGTGGTTCGAAGAGGTGAAGCCCTGGAATGGAGAATCTGCTCAAATTGAAAGATTTGTCTGGATTACATGTAGTGGTATGCCCCTTAATGCATGGTCAGTTTCAACGTTCAGAGAAATTGGCAATTTATGGGGTCACTTCATTGAAGTAGATGAAGGTACATTGAAAGAAATTTCATTTGAGCAAGGGAGAATACTTATAGCGACTGAGAATCAAAATCAAATCAAAGGAGAAGTAGAACTGCTGGTTGAAGGGGTGAATTACTTGATTAAAGTAGAAGAAGAGAGTTCTTTTAGGGCCATTCCATCAACTATATATGTGTCTGCGTATCCTATTATTTCTGGGTCGAAAAATGAAGATCGAAGAAGATGATGAGGTGGCAAGGAAAGACAATGACAAGGATGAGAACATAACATATGGAAGTGGCTTAAAGGATGACATGGCAGGCATGGTCAAGGGTTCATCTGCAATGGAAGTCAACATAGAGAATTATTCTTGTCCCAAGGTGATTCAATTAGGATACACAACTGAGCAGGAAAAAGTAGGTGAGCAGTTAATGTTGGTGAACACAATTAATTCTTCAATAGTTCCTAAGTCGGTTGAGCCCAATAAACTAGGCATGGATGAAGATAGTGTTAATGCTAATTCAAATTATGCTCATGATTTGGTCTCGTTAGTGGAGGAATCTGAAGGAACTTTGGATGGGAAGCAAAATTCAATTAATGAATTAGTTGAGGATAAAGGCAGTGAAGTTCAGTCAGAAGAGGCCTACGAGGTACTTGATACAGGACTAGAGGAACTACAAAAAGAAGCTGAAAGGATCCTCGAATCTACAGGTGGCCCAATTGTGATTGGATCGTCTAATTGGAAGGAATTAATCTCCAGGTGGACTTAAATCCAAAAAAATTCAGGAAAGCTTTAAGGAGTCTAACGTTTGAAGCCTGTAGAAGCTCAAATGAATGTGAGGAAATTCATAATTCTCTGATCTCAGCTTTCAATAAGCAGGAGGAAGGTGTACTGGAAGAACTTCAATATACCAAAGAGACGGGTTCCAGATTGGGGATTGATTTTGGTATCACAGATGAAATGATCATGAGGAAAATGATTGAAATTGAAAACAAAGAATACAGCTTGCTACAGAGAAATAACTCTGCATGCTAATTACTTGGTTGTGGGATTATTTCATGTTATTATGAAGATAATTTCATGGAAGGTCAGGGGGTTGGGAAGTTCAGTCAAAAAGAGTTTTGTTTCAAAATTGGTGTAGGAAAGAAGCCCATAAATATTGATGATTCAGGAGTCTAAAGTGGAGAAATTTGATGAGGGAGTAATTCAGAGGATGTGGGGCAATTCTGAAGTTGAGTATGCAGAATTAGGGGCAGAAGGTGCTTCAAGGGAAGTGATCACTATTTGGTCTCTGATGCTAAATGATATGAAGGCCCAGATGCGATTTTTGCTCTTGGAAGTGGAACACTATTGCTAAATATTTTGAAGGCCCAGGTGTCCATTAATTCCTGGAAGTATCTCTGGAGTTTGGCCTTTCCTATTTAGATTTTGCTATCCTCTGCCATATGGTTTACTGGGATTGACCTTGTGATGTTTTCCTTTTTGTCTGCATTTTTCTTTTTCAGCATTTCGCTGAATGCTTCCTTTGCCCGCACTCTGCTTTATGCCTTGTATGTGGCTTCCTATCTCGATGAACCCTTTGTCGAGTTTAATAAAATTTTGTTGCCGATCAAAAAAAAAAAAAAAGTAAGCTAGTAATTAAACACATTTTAGAAAATATCAAGTTAATAGAAATGGTATTGAACTAAATACCTAACTAAATTGACCAAATTTCAGAGTTCGTTTTTGAAATTGGGAAAAATTAAGAATAAACAATAACTAAATTAAATTGTTTCAAAGATACGCAGATCGTACAAGTTAAATTAGTTGTAAAAATACATTTTGTATTTTCTCTAATTGTGACACCCCGTTTTTTTTTACATGTAAAATAAAAATAATAATAATAATAATAAAAGAGAAGAAAAAGAGGGTTGGTATTTAGTAGCCGCCTACCGTTGGAATTTTAAGAAGTATATTTTTGTGTTACTTAAAGCATATAAAATAAAATAGCATACTTTTTGGTATGCGTCAAATTTTTTAGGAACATTTTCCAATATCATTTTGACCCTTTTAACGGTGTCAAGACACGAGAATACGGCACGAGTCACTGCGAAGAGACTAGCCTTGGAGCCCAAGCAAAGAGCCTTCCGGAAAATGGGCGAGGTGGCATCCTATTATTGGATGCTTGGTGACCAAGGAAGGATTATCCGGAAGCGGCGAGGTGGCATTTTCACATTAGGTGAATCCCCTAGTAATAATAAGGGGAAGATTTTATAGGAATTTCATAAGATATGAAAAGATTATGATGGATTTAGTGTATTAATAATAGACCCTTCTAGGTGCAAGTAGTGTTTAGTATAAATGGGCCTAAATCTATAACTTCCATTCGCAACACTCACAGCACACACACCCTCATTCACGCCACACACCTCACAGCAGTAAAAGAAACAAAAGAACAAGAAAGAAGAGGAGAAAGAACAATAGCCTTGAGAGGTGAGTTTACTCACATTTTTCTTCCATCCCAGTGCACACACACACCTTGCATCCATGGAACTCTATGAGGAACCAACCCAAATAAATTATTTCTTTACAAATTCAATAACCAACAAAGTGATGGCCCTTTCAAAAAAATTATCTCACGTCTTAAATATATTTCCTCTAACATTAATCTTGCAAGTAAGATTGGACCAAGCGATTCGGGATCAATTCGGTACATAAGTCATAAAAATCGGTCATAGTGTGTCTCTTAAATTGTTGGGAATAATTTGTGGCTGAAAATAAACCAAGTTACTAGCACATCATGTGACGCGGTTCGGCTCGTTTTATAATCGGACCGAACTCGAACTCAGATCTTGTTCGTATTGTAAATGATAAGGACAGAGCTAGAATAACGTACCTTAGCAACTCTTCCAGATAAGATGTTTGAAAGTTTAAACATAATTTTATAACCTATTTATACTATTAATGCAGGGTGTGGAAAACTATCCTACTTCACATTTTATATCTTTATAGAGTATTGTTTTGCTAATTAGAGTAATGAACAAGGTTGAAAAAAGAAAAAGAAAAAAAAGAAGAAGAGGAATAAAAGAAATGGTTTAATCAGTGAACTTCACATACAATAAGGACTTATGCAACTGATCGGAGCAACTTTAGCCTAATTTTTATCAAAAAATAGTAGTAACAAAACATGAATATTTCAGGATTAGGTACGGGTTCTTTGGAGTAATTGATCGTAAATTGGACAGAACGAAAGGTGAGTTATGAATTATCTCTGTTACATGAGTTTTTCGTAAAAAGTTATGTTTCCAGCTTACTAAAATGTTTCTTTTAACATATGAAATTCTTTTGTAGCAACTATACCATGGAATTAAGATATTTTGCAGTTTATGAAAATAGTATTATCGATACATCCGGACGATGTCCCTGAATCTGGGGGACGTTAAAGATACCAGTCGGAACGGTGTTATAAGGGCGGAATGGAAAGGGGCACAGCCAGGTGTCCAATTGAATTGATCAATTCAAGATGTTATATTGGGGGTCGCTCCCTCACAGCTGTTAGAAATCGTCGGATGGTATATCGTACATATTTATGGCATATTATGTTATATAAGTTTGTTTACGGATTTTGGTTACAGTTGAAGCCATGAAAAACTGATCATGCCATGATTTTGGTTACAGTTGAAGCCATGAAAAACTGGTTCCATGACTTATGATTCATTGACGAAAAGTCTTGTTTTAAAAAAATTCCATGGTAGATCATGTAACCTTGATAATTCATAATCTCACACAAGCAGTGTTTACGTTGTCGAAATCTTTCCTTTTCAGGTAATCAAAATTAGAGGAACGGGCCGAGTATTAGTAATATTAAGTTGAAGTTACGGCTATGTTATGAATGGGGCGAAACGTAACCAAGTTGTTGTTAGCTTAGTAAATAGAGGAACTCCAGTAATTTATGATTATCGGATAACGCTTCTGCGTATGTTAATATTTATTTATGTCTTTTTTTATTAAAAAAAAAAAGAAAAAAAGTTGAAGAGGTCGATAGAGGCCTTGGGTGAGACGAACTCACTGGCCGGTCACGATGTTCAAATTCGCTGAATTTGGGTTGTGACAGAAGTGGTATTAGAGCAATGGTTAATTATTGATAAATGGAAAAAAAAAAATTGGAAAAGCGATCCTTTAATTGACCCACTATTAATTGGTGCTACAGCAAGGCCATCGCTCCCGTGCGGTTTGGCAAGCCAATGTAAGTGTCAGTTTCCCTTTTTAGAGTAAATAATGTTTTGCCGTGTACAAGTTTTAATAAGAATTCATAATTTCAGGGGAGGGGTCCACGCGAGTCTGCTACAATCACCATTCGGCGTTGCGAACGGGAGTTTCGTGCATTGGCTCCCCCGTCGGCTCCTATTGTAGAGTTGGTTAGACAGGCAGGATTTTTTGGCCTTCTTAACATGCAGTACATGCAGTTAGATCTTGCATTGTTGACGGCACTAGTGGAGCGTTGGCGGCTAGAGACTCACACTTTCCATTTCACTTCGGGTGAGGCGACGGTGACTCTCCAAGAAACTACGTAGAAAGAATTTTTTCATAAATTGTGGGCGTGGGAGTGGACTTTTTTGTAGTGTTTCCCAGTATCAATGACGCATGCCTTTGTTTGGGACAGGATTTGCATGGAATCTTGTCCGTCATAATGCCGCATAGGGTACTTGCGGCATTGTAACAATGCCGCATAGGGGACATGCGGCATAGGGTTTTTTGAAAAACCTCGGATTTTTGAAAAAGCTTTGACACCATCCGAAAATTTTAACAACGGTCGCGATAGGGGTTTTCAAAAAATTAAATCACTTCAATTTTAAAGAAGTTTTGGAGTGCTCCCATCGAAATGTAATATTGCATCACTTCAAATTAAACGGTTCAGAAATGAGATGGACTTGATGGAGTCACAACCATCCCAGACACAAACCTGCACATTTTGTGAAAAACAAGGGCATAACAAACGAACATGTTCCAGAGTACGAGGACAACCATGAACTTCTCGAACCACCATGTAATTTGGTTTGCTATCTAATTGTGTTACATGTAACCGGGCTTATAAGTACAACTTATTTGACTCATCAATGAATTATTTGTGTTTGAATTTCCAAAAAATAAAAAATCTCGCATACATCGTATACTCACCATTATTTACCCCAACAAAATGCGTACTTGCTTGACCAGATCCTAGACCTAAATTAATGGGTTGCCCCAAGCGTAGGGCTGAGACCGGTGTAGCATAATACCCGGTAAGACCGGAATCGAATCCACAGGGACGGTGGAGAGTGCTTAACTAAAAACTCGGGTTGAGAGATTTAACACGGCTCTCAGGTAGCCACCCCTTGTAATCAGATGGGAGAATTAACTAAACTAAAGAAAATGTGGTTTTGCTTAAATTATTAAAAAGAAAGTACGGTCGTAGGGATCCCAACACTGGTGACCAGGCCCGGACATATCTGCTCCATCTGGTGTTCTAAAGAAAACATTTGATTTTAGAGAGAAAGATACCCCGAAAGATGCGAATCCTCGTGGTTGTCGTTTACCCATGTACAACGAAGAACGAGTTTCGGTCCCCCGTTCCCCGCGTTACATGGGCTCCGACAATGCCCGGATTCGTCTAACGGATGTTCTTTAATAACCTAAAATTGCTTTTTCCGTTGTTGACTTTGAAAATAGGAGCACGAATATCCAGCCCTAGCCACGGCGGGTTAATCACCCCGCGACCATACCTATTCGACTACTCACTCATATTAACTTGAACAATTAACAAGATTCTGAAATAACACATGCTTTTATAATTGAATATGGATTAAAACAAAAGATTCGAAAGCAAAACACGGACAAACACCCGTGAACTGAGATTAACGTAAACAAAACAGAAAGTTACCGACACAATACTTGAATCTGCGAACGAAACTTCAAAAACTCCAATGAAAAGATCTCCGGAAAGTAGAATCTCCAAAGGAAATAATCGGCTGCTAATTGGAAGAAAAGAAAACAAAGTTCGGAACCCTAATTCGTCCTAAAAACGGAGTATTTATCCTTTCCCCGAAGTCAAAACACGTGGCAAGTCAACCGACTGCGTATAAGCCACTCGGTATCGATACAGGTAAAGCCCAGTATCGATACCCATAGATTCTGTTCACTTGCTGACGCCTGGGTATCGATACAGGGGTTTACCTGTATCGATACCGACACCTTCAAAGTGACTTCCAGCTTGCTCGTCCTTACTTGGGTCCCACCGGTTTCCAACATGCCCGATGTCCTGTGTCCACTTGACGTGCTCCTCCGACCTGTTTCCTACAAAAACAAGCAAAAATACCAAAACAAAAGACAACACCGCATCAAGTGGAAAATGGAATAAATCGCGCCTCTAATGCGCTAATTCGCCCTACTTAGGCGCTTATATCTGTGACATTGCGCGCCTATCACACCCCCCAACTTGAGCGTTGCTAGTCCCTAGCAACAAAAAGAATAAAACAAATAAATAAAAGGATAGATCTTTTAAACCCCCGGGCGGCCCCGGTAGGACGAGTGAAGTCTCGTGAGGGTTTTCAGCAGTGATCACCCACAAAACACAAAAGACTCGGATATTTGAATGCAACTCAACCCGACCAATAGCCTCTCGAAACACTACAGTGACTGTCAGGCAAGTCAAAGGCAAGACATTTCATCCATGGACAAAGATAAACATGTGACTTCGCAGCAATCTTAGCACAAAAATTAATCCTCTCACCTACGATCGGATAAAGAATTTTCAGATGGCATGCATGCATCGAAAAACCACATATAGAAATTCACCAACCTCGAGAATAGCTCACACACCGTTGATAGCCCAATATTTCTTTAAGCACACTCCTTCCCTTTTTTTTTTTTTTTTTTCTCTTTGTGTGGTCGTGCAATGCCGGATCTCTCGGGCTTTCTAGTTGACTCTTTAGCGAGCTTTGGGTCGGCTATCCCCAAGCCAAACGGCCTTAGAGCACCAGGTTTTAAGAGACCCCTACGGACTTACTTGCTCAAGTCAAAAAGGCTTTATTGAGATCCAACTAACCAAATTTAGCGATACTTTCACAAGGTCTATCCATCTTTTGACGCGAACAACACGGTGGGAGCATACCCCGATTGTCCGGTTACTACTCAATGGACGCCCGGATAAGCATTAACAATATAGCACCCATAACTTGTTCTTCTCTTTTTTTTTTATTGGGGAAGGAGTTCCAGAGATTCCATTGAATAAGCTAACACATACTGAAATATCAAAGACATATGAACCAAACTCGAGACTGGTAAATACTCTAGTGGAACAGTGTGTGTGTGAGAGCATGTTTCCAAATGACCAAACGCTATCCGACTATAGATGATACGGGCTAACTAAGTGGTTCCTAACCATCATGCTCACGAGCTTAAGTCTATCCATGAAATCATATCGAGACTCCTACTCGCACAACGACCACTATAGTGCTAATTAACAGTCATCCACCAAGAATAGTTACACCCAAGCATCCAAATTCCTCTTTTTTTTTTTGGTTTTTTTTTTAAAAATAAGATGATACGAAGTACACCCTCCCCCCAACTTAGAACGCGCTATGCCCTCATAGCAGGAAGGCAAGATTATAAATGAAAGAACAAGGGAGAGAAATGGACCGTCGGATGGCAGCCAACCATCATGACCCCGGCCGATGTATGGGGAGTCTGTCGTCACCGTTGCGTTTCGTCATCGGAACTGCTTCCAAGATCCGCTCCTTCGGACCTAACGAGGTCCACAGCTAGTCACACAGAGCCGCGCCAAAGCTTTATTGGACTTACAACCGCCACACTTAGTGGCACCCCTGCTTGAGGCTCCTGAATGCCACACTCACTCCGGCGGAGAGGTCCAAACTACCAAGGCTGGTGTGGTAGCCTGCTCGTCCTGCAAAAGACTTAAGAACCAACTACCTACTAGACAACAAATGACATTAGTACTGCCCGCTCGCAGTAGCCGGGCCACAAGGAAAATAAAATGAAAAAGAAATAAAAAGAATTTTTTTTAGAGAGAGAGAGAGAGAGAGAGAGAGAGAGAGAGAGAGAGAGAGAGAGAGAGAGAGAGAGAGATATTAGCCAAACATGGATTTTGAACATTTAACATATCAACAAAAATTAGTACTATGAACACTCCACTCCACTCCACTCCAAACTCTTTGCTAAAAACTGAACTCGGCCAGACCACAAGAAAAGATACTTCGAGTAAAGCAATTGCCGAATTGTTTTAAGAAATTGAAGTGCCTCTAAGTGCTCACGTGAAACCAAATTAACTTTCGAGCAGTGGACATAATTTGCGATAGAAGGCAGATAAACAAAATCGTAATCATCAACACCAAGAAAATCAATATGTTCCACTACCATCGACTTCGACTCTTCTACCAAAACCTCCTCCGCCAAGTTTGGTTTCTCAACTAATTCCTCCTCAACAAAGTCTTGGTCCCCAACAATAAGAGACTCACTCTCACACCCATACTTCCTCTCTTGCTCGTCCATTAAGGACTACAAATAATCAATCTCAGCGTTCCACTCCTCAGCAGTGGGAGATTTTTCGATCGGACCATCACACGGAGGGCAGTGAGCTCCTCGTTCTCTAGACTCATAGGAGCGCAAAAGAAAAACGTAGGCAGCGCGGATCAATAGTGGAAGATACATAAGAGGGGGTTCGACCTTTACATTAGACTCAAGGGGGGGAACATTGGGCAGTATAACCTAAAATTGCTTTTTCCGTTGTTCATTACATGGGCTCCGACAATGCCCGGATTCGTCTAACGGATGTTCTTTAATAACCTAAAATTGCTTTTTCCGTTGTTGACTTTGAAAATAGGAGCACGAATATCCAGCCCTAGCCACGGCGGGTTAATCACCCCCGCGACCATACCTATTCGACTACTCACTCATATTAACTTGAACAATTAACAAGATTCTGAAATAACACATGCTTTTATAATTGAATATGGATTAAAATAAAAGATTCGAAAGCAAAACACGGACAAACACCCGTGAACTGAGATTAACGTAAACAAAACAGAAAGTTACCGACACAATACTTGAATCTGCGAACGAAACTTCAAAAACTCCAATGAAAAGATCTCCGGAAAGTAGAATCTCCAAAGGAAATAATCGGCTGCTAATTGGAAGAAAAGAAAACAAAGTTCGGAACCCTAATTCGTCCTAAAAACGGAGTATTTATCCTTTCCCCGAAGTCAAAACACGTGGCAAGTCAACCGACTGCGTATAAGCCACTCGGTATCGATACAGGTAAAGCCCAGTATCGATACCCATAGATTCTGTTCACTTGCTGACGCCTGGGTATCGATACAGGGGTTTACCTGTATCGATACCGACACCTTCAAAGTGACTTCCAGCTTGCTCGTCCTTACTTGGGTCCCACCGGTTTCCAACATGCCCGATGTCCTGTGTCCACTTGACGTGCTCCTCCGACCTGTTTCCTACAAAAATAAGCAAAAATACCAAAACAAAAGACAACACCGCATCAAGTGGAAAATGGAATATATCGCGCCTCTAATGCGCTAATTCGCCCTACTTAGGCGCTTATATCTGTGACATTGCGCGCCTATCAGTACTTCGTATAGCTTGAATCACGCATATTGAATTTTTTCTTTGCGAATATATCCACCATTTCAAAAATAAAAAATCACGTTTGGTACTATTCAAATATGGATTACAAGGGGGAAAAAAAAATTAGAGGACATTGTATCGAGGATAACAATCTGCAAAGTCCCTGTCACGTGGGCATGGGCTATAAACCGTGCGGCCTTTTTTCCTATGCCGCACGTCCTCTATGCGGCATTTTTAGAATGCCGCAGGTCCCATATGCGGCATTTATACGGACTAGACTCTCTGCAAAGCCTGTCCCAAATAATACAAAAAGTCCACTCCCACGCCCACTGTTAAAATAAAGGATTGACTGTCCATTTTTTCTTCTCCACTTTTAAAATATCACATTTGGTACTCCATTTTATAGTACGATGGAAAAAAAATTTCTCTTTGGTTATGCAAAAATGAAATGAAAAATTATGTTGTTGGAGTTAGTATAAATAGTGAAATAGTTTAAATTTATTTGTTGATAGTAGTAATTGTAAATAGTGAAATAGTGATAGTAGTACGTAAAATACTACTATTTTTAAATTTATTTATAAATAGTGAAATACTTTAAATTTATTTCGGCATTTTCAATAGATTACCTAAAATTGAATGGTTAAATGATGTGAGCTAATTATCATAACAATGGAATCCACTTATTTAAAAAAAATCAAGAAAACAAACAAATAATAATGGTCAATGGAGCGATTCTACTCCTAATTGAACCCAACCCTTTCTTACTTGAAAGCACTTGGGTGATGAAAATATTTTTTCAGTCACAAGTGTTAATCTACCTCAATATAGTCAGTTGTAGCCAAGTCGTAAACCATTTCAAGAACCCTCTCCCTGTTCATTTGCACTTGCATCCGATTCATTTGCATTTGTGACGTTACTACGAGAACCCTCTCCCTGTTCTAACTTTCTTCCAAATGGAAAGTTAGGATCCATTTCGCATAACTATCTGTGAAATACACACACATATATGTAGGGGTCTACAGTTAATGCCGCATGTTCCACATGCGGCATAGGGTTGAATGCCGCAGTTTAGAAATGCGGTTTAGTACGTGGCTCCTACGTGGCGCGAGTGTTTTTGTCAGGTAGGATGCCGCATGTCCCATATGCGGCATGGTATATTTTTAAAAATAGTTTCAGAAATGGTTTATTTTGGTGAATTGTTTCAATTTTTGGTATACTTCGGCAAAAGACCCTACTCTTCTACATAGGATTCATGACAGTGTCAGGAGCATCTCAGCTGCCGTTCTGGAGAGCAGACGGTGTGGTCATAACCATATTGCTGCATAGTGGTCCAGTGGAGTTCCTCTACTACTGGCTCCACAGAGCACTCCACCACCATTACCTCTACTCTCGCTACCACTCGCACCACCACTCCTCCATCGTCACCGAGCCCATTTCATGTAAGACCGATTAACATGGGAAGATATATTCACCTAATTATTTCATAACTATAATACATATGGAGTATATTCTCTAAGTCACTTTTTTCTAGATAATTCATGTGGAGTATATATATTTTTTTCGATCCTGATACTAATTGTTACGAAATTGTGTCCTCAGCTGTGATACATCCGTTTGCCGAGCACATAGCGTACTTTACGCTATTCGCAATACCATTGCTGACGACGACGTTGACGAGGACAGCGTCGATAGTATCATTTGCAGGGTACATAAGTTACATAGACCTGATGAACAACATGAGTCACTGCAACTTCGAGCTCATCCCCAAACTCCTCTTCAACCTCTTCCCTCCTCTCAAGTACCTCATGTATACTCCCACGTAAGTCACCTAAAAAAAAGAAAGGTTATTACCATTTGCTATGACTTTATACATAATACACCGACACGAAAGAGAAGTATAGTTTTTCATTGGCACATGGACTAACTCCCTAATTCCCCTGTTAACTCCCACTAATGTATATTGAATGGGAAAAAAAAAGTAAATTTTTTAGTTTTCAATCAAAATAATTTTAAATTACAATAATAGTTTTTAAATTCCTCTTCGAAACAAATATAAAAAAATCATGCGACTAAAAGGAAGGAAAAGTAACAAATCATGTTAG
Source organism: Vaccinium vitis-idaea (assembly GCA_963854785.1). Classification (NCBI taxonomy): domain Eukaryota; kingdom Viridiplantae; phylum Streptophyta; class Magnoliopsida; order Ericales; family Ericaceae; genus Vaccinium; species Vaccinium vitis-idaea. The sequence goes on from OY978223.1 coordinate 8,860,893, forward strand.
ATTCGTTGGCTATTATAAAAAAAAAAATTACAATAATTTTTAAATTCCTCTCATCAAAATAAATAAATAAAAATCATGTCACTAAAAGGAAGGAAAAGTAACAAATCATCTTTTTTTTTTGGTAAAGACCATCCGGTGTCCGGTAACAACATTAGCCCCGACTAATCCGGATTCGAGCCGGGTAGGACCACAAAGGCGGCAAAGCTCTCCCAACCAAGTTTTTACAAATCATCTTTGCTAGCTATTATAAATAATGTTGCACTTTTGAGCATTAAAGTTAGGCTGAATAATAATTACTAGGCTGTGTTCGTTCGTTTAGTAGCTATTATAAAATAATGTTGTAATTCACAAGTTCGTTAATGATCTTTCCCTCTCTCATTAGGAATATTTCCAAAATTGAAAAGGGAAAAGTAGACCCCACCACGTTTTTTTCGCCTAAATTATCCGAAATAGCCCCTACGACTTTTTTTTTTTTTTTTTTTGAACTGGAAAAAACGGTGCTCTAGTGGGGGCTTCATTGCACCGTTAGACAAGGGCCCCGGGGAAACCGGTTGCCGGCCCAATTTAACCCAACCCAAAGGAAGGGACCTAGCCACCGGGCACCAACGGAGTTCATCGTACCCCGGGCAAAGGCCCAAGGCCCCTACGACGTTGGTAATGAAGAAATTGTATTTGATTTTGATTTGTCTACCTCATGCAATCAACTCGTTCAACTACAAACATGCCTTGACATTTAATATTCTTTAATGGACTACTCCAACTAGGCCCTAGGGGCGGGCTGATCCAAGGTAAGTTAGTGGTCCTACGGATTACTTCAGTTGGAAGTCTATTTTTTTTTTTCCTGAATTTTTTTACTCCTATCTTGAATAATTTTTTTAAAAATGATACGTTTACAACAAAGATTTCCAAACCAGCTCCAACACGCTGACGTGGCACGCCACGTCAGCAGGAGGGCCCAGCTAATTAACTGAAGCAAAAAAAAAAAAAAAAAATCGAAACCCAGATCTCGTCTCCCTCACCCGACCCTCACCTCCTTTCCACCGCCGGCGACCCACCCGAGAACGGAATGGCGGAAGAATGTAACGGCGATCGGAGCGAGACGAGCGATGAGTACTCGTCGGAGGAAGAAGGGATCGAGACTACAAGTGTGGAAGGTACTCGCCACCGCCACCAACACTTCTCCCTCCCCCACCGCCGCCGCCGCTAACAGAGCGTCATCTGCTGTCGATCCGTCGCTGGCCATCGCCATCGAGACTACAAGTTTGATGGACGAGGAGTCAATGAGACACCAAAGTTAGGCCCATGGGACCTCCTAGAGTAGATTTCAGACCTAGAACTTGTGGACTTTCTCACAGTAACATGGAGTTTTCCATCTTCCCCAACCTCAGCCTCAGTTTGCAGAGGCTCTTTACCATCTAATGACAGTAGTACCGACCGCCAGCTGATGGTTGTTGTTGTCAGCGGATCTGGTGGCGATGGCCAGCGACGGATCGACAGCAGATGACGCTCTGTTAGCGGCAGCGGCGGTGGGGGAGGGAGAAGTGTTGGTAGCGGTGGCGGTGGCGAGTACCTTCCACACTTGTAGTCTCGATCCCTTCTTCCTCCGACGAGTACTCATCGCTCGTCTCGCTCCGATCGCCGTTACATTCTCCCGCCATTCCGTTCTCGGGTGGGTCGCCGGCGGTGGAAAGGAGGTGAGGGTCGGGTGAGGGAGACGAGATCTGGGTTTTGATTTTTTTTTTTTTTTTTGCTTCAGTTAATTAGCTGGGCCCTCCTGCTGACGTGGTGTGCCACGTCAGCGTGTTGGAGCTGGTTTGGAAATCTTTGTTGTAAACGTATCGGCCTTGTAATTTTTTTGTCAAAAGCATTAGTTTTGACAATAAATATATAAATATAAAATCAGGATGAATACCAAAAATATTACTCCTTCCATCTCTTTTTAAGTGGTCCTTATCGGAATACGTACAATTTCAAACTCCTAAAAAACATATTTCTTTATATAATTTTTTAATTTTTATACCAAATTAAAGTGTTCATTGAGGACTTTAATTTGGTGCAAAAAGATAAAAAAAATAAAAACGTTTTAAGGAAAGTATATTTTTTAGGGTCCATATTTGGGAAGGACATAATAAAGGGGTCTTTACTTTAATAAGGACATCAACTTATTTTTTAATGCTAAAAGGACAAATCACTTACACATTCCAAAAATATCCCCACGAGCCAATGAAAGTGCCTAAACCCCCCAACCTAATGAAAGTGCCTAAACCTAAACTCCAGGGTACCCTATAAAAGTGTCTAAAACCCTAGGTTATGAAAGTACCTAAAACCCTAGGGTACCCTATGAAAGTGTCTAACTACTAAAACCCTATAATTGAAAAGTGCACCCCGAACCTAAACCCTAGGGTACCTTATGAAAGTGCCTAAAATACTAGGGTATCCTATGAAAGTGTCTAAAATAGTAGGGTACCCTATGAAAGTGCCTAAACAGCTAAAACCATATAATTGGAAAGTGTACCCTAAGTGCCTAAACCCAAAATGCCTAAATCTACTATACCCTACACCAAAGAGCATAAACCCCCTAAAAATTAACCCCAAAAATTGAACCCACCCCCAAAATTAAAGAGAGAGAAATTAATTTTCTCTCACCCACCCAAAAGCCACGTATGAGAGAGAGGGAGAGAGAGAGAGTGACGACAGAATTTATAAGTCACTCTCTAAATCAAAGGTCAGTTCAAAAAGTGACGGGATGGGTAAAGTGACTCGGTCAGTGTTGGTCAGAACCAGACTTTCACTTGTCGGCAAAAAGTTCCTCCGCGTGGTGCGCGTGAGTGTAGGTTTCATTAAGGGTATTTTTGTCTAGTATTATTCTTGAGCCCCAGGGACGGAGGCACCCTTTGGCTATTAGGGGCCAAGGCCCCTGCCCAATCCAAAATAGCCACTGCAAATTTTTTTTTTTTTTTGATAGTGTAAAACCTTGATTGGCCCCCTGCCAAAATTGAAACTAAAGCAATCTTCGCGTGTTAGAACAAAAGTTTCGGCCCACTGATGTAGTTTGGGCCCCACTATTATAATAAATTATAAATAAACAATAAAGAAGCATAAAACAACTTCATATTGGCCTTTTAGGTTTGAAAACGTGAAAACAATCCAGGTTTTGTTTGGAACGATACAAGCCGCCACGCTGCCCACACACCTCTCAACCCTCTCTCACTTTGGCTGTGGACCACCGGCACGGTAACCCCTCTCTCTCTCTCTCTGTGGCTCTAGAGTATAACCTTCTGTTTGTTTAGACTTTAAAAAAAGGTTTATTTTGTATTTGTAGACTATCGATATGCGAAGGGTTTCCACCATTGATGGGTATTTCAAAAAAAAGACTCCAGATTGTCCAATTTCAGGGGTCAACATTGTTGGTGAGACGTCATTGCCAGCTTCTACTGCTACTGATAGTATACCAATCGAAAATCCACCTACAAAGTATAGGAAAATTGAAGTTGGAGAATTTGATGTGAGTTTGTTGGAACGTGATCCTGGATTACGTAAGTAGATATGTGATTATGATGTTAATCAACAAGATGAAATTCGAAGAGCTTATATTAAGTTGGGTCCTCACCAACCGTTACTTTCAAAATACCCAAAATCTGGAAAAGAAAATCACCGTCGAAGTTTTCAACCTGCGTGGTTCAAGGCATTTCCTTCATGGCTTGAATATTCAGTTGAGAAAGATGCAGCTTTTTGCCTACCGTGCTTTCTTTTCAATAAGTCTTCTAGATCATCTCTTTATCATGGGCAAATAACATTCACAATCGAGGGATTTAATTCTTGGAAGAAAGCTATGAATGGAACCAGGGGTGCTTTTTTGAGTCATGTGGGGAAAGATCCAAACTCTTTTCATAAAATTGCCCAGAGATCATGTGAGGATTTGATGAATCAATCGCAACACATACAAAAGGTGCTGGATAATTTCACTTCAGAGCAAATTGAGGATGAGTTTCTCACAGATGCTTTGGTTTTGTTCATCGAGAAGGAGATTTCCTCAAAAATCAGTTCTGACTCAATCATGGATGACTTTCAAGATCTGAAGGAGTGTCGCATTCCATTATGATTCATAGTTGAGGTAACGCATTGAGATAATTTTATTTATTTTGCTTTCTCGTTGCTTTTGATTTGTTAAGAGCACTTAAATATTATGTTTTGCATTGGGTACTATCAAGACATTTGTTAAGAGCAATTAGATATCGTGTTTCTAAAATTTTGTTGTCTGTGTTGCGGCCCCCTCGGATATGAAATCCTGGCTCCGTCCCTGTTGAGCCCTCAAAAATTTTCTATCAATGTATTAAAAGCATTAAAATAAGTTAAGCTGGACTAAACACCATTTAAAGTCTTAAATTTATCCTTTAAACCAATTTTCTGTATTTTTTAACATCCACAAAAATACACATTTTCCCAAAAGCATCACTTAAAAAATGACGGAGGAAGTACTAGTTTTCTGTGTATATATTAACGGCACATATACAAGTACATACTAAAGGCTGAAAATACTTTGACTAAAGGTCTCAGATATAAAAAAAACTTATTCATCAGGGTGTTCGAATCTATTTACGTTTATGTATTTATCTCTCGGAAAAACCTTTTAAAAGTAGATGAACATTACCCATTATGTTCCGATCTATTTTGATGATCAGTGCCTTATTACTCCTCCTTCAATCTGGTGATCACCTACATAATTTTCAAGCCCCAAATTCGTTAATTTCTATATAAGTTTCTTCGCATTTTTTCTTTCTTTTTGGATACATCTTGCATCGCTCTTTCCAGATTAGTACCACATGCTTTTGCGTACTCCGTTAATACTAAATTACATGGTAAATTAATTTCCAGGTATCACTCCCTTCACCACACTCAATTTCGGACCAACTACTCCCTTTTCATGCCGATCTAGGACTACATCTACGGCACCATGGATAAATCCACGGACACCTTATATGAAACCTCGCTCCAGCGATCGGAGGAGTTGCCGGATGTGGTGCATTTAACGCACCTAACAACGCCGGAATCCTTTTTTTTTTTTTTGGAACAATTTTCTTTTCTTTTTTTTTTTTTTTTTGGAACAAATGCCGGAATCCATTTACCATCTCAGACTCTGATTTGCCGCCTTTGCCTCTAGGCCTTACACTTATAAATGGTACTTGTGGGTAATGTGGCCTTGGACTTTTTGGCCAATGATGGTTACTTGGATTTAAGGCCGAACTTTTGTGGTGGAGAGAAATGTGTTGGGAAATCTCAAGTTACAAACTTGGGCTATACCAAAGTACAGCATTCAAGTAATAAGAATTCCATTTTTTTTTTACTTTGCTTTTTGTTTTTGTGTACATTCATTGAATTCTTTTTCTTTGTGTCTTATTTATTTGTTTAATGTAGTACTTTATGCATTGGCAAAGAGAGCCTATCAATAAGTTGATTGAGGATGCTATCCTTGAAGCTGAGGAAAGGGGCACAAAGGTTTTGAGTTTTGGCCTAATGAATCAGGCAAGTTTTGCAATCTCTCTCCCTCACTCTCTATTTTTCTTTCTGCATGCTACCATATAATCTATCAAGTTTAGGGATTTGTTCGGGTGCAGACAACCTTCAGCAGTACCGGGGGTGTGGGGGCGGGAGCCCTCGCACACCGGACTGCAGCGAAAACGATATTTGAGGGACCTTGGTGTGTAATTTCGGCTATAGGCCCGACCTAATTATTTCACTGTTAGTGTGTAATTAGGGTAACACGTTTTCAGAGAAAATAGTGAGAGAGAGGCAAGAGAAAACGCAGATCTCAGAGAGATTGCGAAAAGACTTGTACTCTTGATTTGGTGTGGCTCCCGTGGTTTTTCCTCGCGTTGAGGTTTTTCACGTATATCTGTGTCTCGCTTTCTTTTTCCGTTTTTCATTACGCACGATTACTTGTTTTTCTGTTCTGTGATTCATTGTTTCCAAGATCCGTAGGGGTGTTGGGGTGTTGTGCGGTTGCGAAATTCCTAACAAGATTGTCCCCTATTAGTCGCGATTATATCCATGGAGCTGCCCTATCATAATTAACATGTCAATTAAAAAATAATCACCCACGGAAAATAATCATATGGTTGAAATTTGAGTTGAAAGTGGCTGATGTGTTGAATTACCATCTATAAAGTTGCCAACCATTCCCAATTTTATATCTATCTCTATAGTGTTTGCTATCCAATATTTGGCCTCATGGATCGTTGGGTAACATTTATTGAATACCTTATTTTCTTCATTTGCTAAATCATGGTTACAATTTTTCCATTATATCTCGGGTTTTATCAATATCTCTCTCTAAATGCATGTTGTTGTAGGGGGAGGAGCTTAACAAGAGTGGTGAGATGTATGTTAGAAGGCACCCTCAGCTCAGAGTTAAGGTTGTGGATGGGAGTAGCTTAGCAGTTGCTGTTGTCCTAAATAGCATTCCAAAAGGAACAACCCAAGTCCTCCTCACAGCCAGCTCTTCCAAAGTTGCTTCTTCCCTTGCCTTAATTTTATGCCAAAGGGGCATTCAGGTAATTCTCATTCCCCACTTTTCAACATTTTGAAAATTATTTAGACCAATCATCATAATAACTTAGCCTCAAAAGCATCCCCAAGTGCAATAGGAAGAGACAAGGGTTTTTTCGAGGTTTTAGGCTGAACGTCAAAATGAGACCTACTTTATTAGATCGCTGCCGGACAGAAATTTGGGCAAAATTAACCCAAGTCGAATATGCTATGTAGGTGTCTATTTTGTATGAAGATGGGTATAACAAGCTTAAGGCAACCCTTGGCGATGCCGCAAGTAACTTGGTCCTTGCAAAACGTTGTAATATAAAGGTACATGCTCAATTCCCTCTTGGTACTCATTTATTTACAAACAAGTTTTTAATATGTTTTTGGTTAGCCAAATTGTCTATGGAGGGAAATAAAACTAATGAACAAATTTAGAATATTGAAATGTCATTGATTAATATTAATCTTGCAGACATGGCTAGTGGGAGACCGATTGACTGAACGGGAACAACTGAAGGCATCAAAGGGCACATTGTTCATTCCATTCTCACAATTTCCTCCAAAAAGAATGAGGAAGGACTGCTTCTACTACAATACACCTGCTATGGTCGAACCCAAGTATCTGGAGAATGTTGACTCTTGTGTGGTAAAAAGGATGCACATATTTTCTTTTCCTTAGATTGTAATTATATCCATCCCTTTATATGTTAGAACTTTTGACTCATATAGAGAGGCACCAAGAAGTTTCTAATGGCCCACAACGGATTCGGCGTAGAGTAGCCGTATAAATACTCTCTATATTATAGACCCTGGACGATTGATCAATAACAAAGAACTCGCTCTCGCTCCCGTGGAGGTACCAGGTTTTGGGAACAACGTAAATTCTTTTTTGTATTCCTATATTGTGTGTGGTGTTTACGCTTATACTTTTGGTTTATGTGTTGCAGAATTGGTTGCCAAGAAAGGTGATGAGTGCATGGCGCATAGCAGGGATAGTTCACGGCTTAGAAGGATGGAAGGTGAATGAATGTGGAAACACAATGTTCGACATTGGCCAGATTTGGGAAGCCACTCTTCGACATGGGTTTCACCCTCTCAAGACTTGATCACAAGATAAACAGAAGGAGGCCTCGCTCTGTCTCTATTTTTGTGCCTGATTTCTACATGTGTGTTTGTGGCTTGGCCTATTGTAGTACAATTTGTCTTTAAACAAGGTTTGGACTTTCGAGAGTTGATGTGATCTATTTATTTGTCTATGTAATATTTTTTAATGCTAGTAAATGTAGTACATTGAATTTTTAATTGTTTTTTACGCAAGGAATGAATTTGTTATCGAACCCTTGATAAAAACATGTCTAAAAAGTAATGCTCATATTCTTGGGGAAAAAAAAAAATTTGTGATACCGCAAGTGATTTGGTTTTCAATGGAGAAATTAAAGTTGTGATGTATATACATGCATCGAAGAATTGGTCGCCAAGAAGGGTGATGAGTAGTTGGCAAAATGGTTTTTGTCTTGGGATTTAGGGGTTTGCATTCATCTAATTAAGGTTACAGACTCGATTTCCCTTGTCAGCAAACTCTTAGGGGCCACTAGGGGTTATGCATGGTCGTTACCACCAGGGGTCCAGAATTTGTTAAAGTGAGCGCAAGCTGGCCCAGACTGTTGGAATTGTGCCTTGAATTTCCTCTTTTGGAGATTTCCTATTGTGTTTGGGATTTCTTATTGCGTTTGAAATTTCCTATTATGTTTAGACTTCTATGGTAATGCTTTGATTGTGTTTCTTATAAATAGGAGCCTTGTGGCATCCTAGGGCTTTTGGACTTCTTGAGTGAATCCCTTTAAGGGAGCCCCCCATGGGGTTTCCCGTAGTGTGTTAGGGTTTCTTGGTCGTTCCATTGATAGTCTTTAGTTCTTGGGATTCGATATTAGGGTCTTGTGTGTCTCTTTTGTGTTCTTGAGACGTTTGATACTCTGTAGGTAGAAACAAAAGCAGATGACGCTCTCTCTCTCTCTCTCTCTCTCTCTCGATCTAAACCAGAGAACCAAAACTAGATCATTTTCTCTCTTCCCACCACCACCGCTGCCGACATCAACACCAAACTTCACGCCACCGAGCGGGTCCAATAATGAATAATTCAAACTTCTCTGTAAAATTGGGAAGCCAATCCTACTCAGTTCAACCAACCTAAATCAGATCCAAAAGGATTGAAAGATTCAAATCCAACTACGAATACTTGTCTGCCATTGCTTTGGATTATTGATTAATCCACCGTTGCATCGGATAAATTCGTCGCCCAGAAAAAGTTTCTTTGATTTTTTTTTTTGCTCGGTAGCAAAAAAAAAAGTTCTTTTTACCATTATTGCACCGTCTAAAAATATAAAAACAGACAATTGGTGGATGAAGAAATCGCATTATCAAAGTGATTTGCGATTGAGCTGGTTATATTTTTAGTGATTTTCTACAGAATGGAAGTACTCCATAAGTGAAATAGAAGCCATTTTCCTTTCTTCTTTTTTTTTTCCTTTTCCTTGTTGATCTAGATTCTAGAACACTTAATAACCCTTGATTGATGCACCCAAGTGTAAGAAAATGGTATAAGGTGCCAACATTCTTGAGAGAAAATGCCCCCCACACTCACTCTCGAAAATGGTATTTTTTTGAATTTTTTGTTCGAAATTAAAATTTTTTAAGATTAGTGACATTTCTCTAATTTTTTTGCTCGCCGGAAGTGGATAGCCAGAGGTGGGTGGTGATTTTTTTTTGAATTTTATGTTCGAAATTAGAATTTTTCAAAATTAGTGACATTTCACTAATTTTATTCCCGCCGGAAGTGCTCGGCCAGAGGTGGGGTGGTGGTCGGCCGGAAGTGGGGTGGTGATTTTTTTGAATTTTATGTTTGAAATTTGAATTTTTAAAAATTAGTGACACTTCACTAATTTTTTTGGTCGCTGGAAGTGGTCGGCCGGAGGTGGGGTGGTGGTCGGCCGGAGGTGGGGTGTTGATTTTTTTGAATTTTATGTTCGAAATTTGAATTTTTAAAAATTAGTGACGCTTCACTAATTTTTTTGGTCGTCGGAAGTGCTCGGCCAGAGGTGCGGTGGTGGTCAGCTGGAGGTGGGGTGGTGATTTTTTTGAATTTTATGTTCGAAATTTGAATTTTTAAAAACTAGTGACACTTCACTAATTTTTTTGGTCGCCAGAAGTGCTCGGCTAGAGGTGGGGTGGTGGTCAGCCGGAGGTGAGGTGGTGATTTTTTTGAATTTTATGTTCGAAGTTTGAATTTTTAAAAACTAGTGACACTTCACTAATTTTTTTGGTCGCTGGAAGTGCTCGACCAGAGGTGGGGTGGTGGTCGGCCATAGGTGGGGTGGTGATTTTTTTGAGTTTTATGTTCAAAATTTGAATTTTTAAAAATTAGTGACACTTCACTAATTTTTTGGTAGTTGGAAGTGCTCGGCTAGAGGTGGGGTGGTGGTCGGTCAGAAGTAGGGTGCTAATTTTTATGAATTTTATGTTCTCGAAATTTGAATTTTTAAAAACTAGCGACACTTCAGTAATTTTGTAGGTCACCGGAAGTGGTCAGCCAGAGGTGAGGTGGTGGTTGGCCGGAGATGGAGTGGTGATTTTTTTGAATTTTATGTTCAAAATTTGAATTTTTAAAAATTAGTGACACTTCACTAATTTTTTTTGTCTTTATATTCGATTGCAAAAGTTCATTGTCATTCCTTTTAACAATGGCAAATGTTTTTTGTTTTTATGTTCGATTGCAAAAGTTCATTGTCCTTCCCTTTAAAAATGCCAAATGTTTTGGATTTTTGGCTAAGTCCGTGTGCCGACAAAACTAGCCCACTTGAAAAGCGTAGGTAGCACAGCTAGCTACACATGAAAGAAAAGGCTACAAAAGAGGCATAAAAATGGGAAGATATAAAGTAGGGAAGAGGGCATTTTGAAGTGCGGCATCCGAGCCGTTGATCGCACAATCAACGGCTTGGATTTCATCTTGGCCCTTGCATGATCCGAGTCATTCATTGTCGAGATGAAATCCGAGTCGTTGATTGCCGAGATGGACAGCTCGTATTATAGTGCGGCACTGCACTACAAGACCCCCGGATCCGTAAAATAGCACAAGCATAAGTACTACATGGGTAGTTGATCCACCACCAGTTTAATTAATTAAATTCCACCAATGTTACAATTATAATCTAGCTCAATACATTGCTTGAGTAATAGAAACCTAGCCCCAGGGTTTTTTGGGCGTTGGTTGGTATTTGCTCCTCACACAACTGGTCAGAGTTTGATTCTTAGGGCCAGGTCGCAACAAAGTAATTTTAGTCTTGGCGTGAATATCGTGTATTTGACCTGACCAGAGAGGAGAGTAGTCGAGTGTGCGTAAGTTGACCCAGACATCTTAAATCGCTGAACCAAAAAAAGGAAGAATAATCAGAATCTTACAAGCACAGGCAGCTCTACAGCCATGAGGGGGTGGTCACTTGAACACCATTCCATGTCTTGTAACACAATTTCCTATAAAAAAAAATAAAAAAAAGAGAGAAGGTATTAGAGTTTATGCTCTGGTTTAAATTTGTTTGGCTCAAAATATAGAAATGTGCCAAGAACAATTGTAACAACTTTTGTATTTTTTTGTTGCGTTATTTGCATTACTGGAGTTTCATAGTACTATATATGACCGGGTAATAGAGCTCTTACACTTAATTTTCAAATCCCCTATCAAAAATTCCTAGAGCCGTAAATTCCTATTTTCGTATTGGTTCTGATTACTAATTTTGCCGACCAATGAGGACACAACATTCTTTGTACTAGTGGTTAGTAGCTCATGTTGAGTAATTGACTAATCATCTAACTCCACAACGCCATTGAAAAATACCCCCTATCCAGAGTTATTGTGCTATCCAAGGGTGCTTTTTTGAGTCATGTGGGGAGATCCAAACTCTTTTCATAAAATTGCCCAGAGATCATGTGAGGATTTGATGAATCAATCGCAACACATACAAAAGGTGCTGGATAATTTCACTTCAGAGCAAATTGAGGATGAGTTTCTCACAGATGCTTTGGTTTTGTTCATCGAGAAGGAGATTTCCTCAAACAGTTCTGACTCAATCATGGATGACTTTCAAGATCTGAAGGAGCGTCGCATTCCATTATGATTCATAGTTGAGGTAACGCATTGAGATAATTTTATTTATTTTGCTTTCTCGTTGCTTTTGATTTGTTAAGAGCACTTAAATATTATGTTTTGCATTGGGTACTATCAAGACATTTGTTAAGAGCAATTAGATATCGTGTTTCTAAAATTTTGTTGTCTGTGTTGCGGCCCCCTCGGATATGAAATCCTGGCTCCGTCCCTGTGAGTGTGTGTGTGTGTGTGTGCGTGCGCACGCGTGTAAAACATTATATGTGAGAGTTGAGAACTCCTTGCATATCCTTGCGATTGTCAATAAGTAAAAAAGGAAGAGCAAGAAGAACATATCGTGATAAAATGAAGAAGAAGAAGATGCCTTGAAGTATTAGGTAGTTGTCCTTGTTCCAATCAAGCAGGAACACTCGGAAAACAGAATGAACCTCCCACCCAGGTTTCAGCGAATTTGCTTCCGACATTACCAAGTAAACAGAGATGTGATCCTTAATGTTTCTGCTTTTGTTTCCATTTGGGTGGATAACTAGTTTCCTGAAAGCAGAAAAGGGACTCAACTAACTCTAGCCGGGCAGAGGCGCGTCACTTTGGCTGGAGAAACGAAAGAAAAGATGGATATAATCAAGGAATTTAAAGAGAATGAGGAATGTGTACCATTTGTAGCCTCCAGCTTCGAAATCACCTGATTTGTATCTCTCTATATTGTTTGTTGTTAATAGTGAAGATAACTGGATTTTAACTGTGTACGTAGTGTGCCAGTGGCGCATCTGAAGTTAACCTTGAAACCCCTGCTATAACATTAGTTGGAGGAAAATAGGTAATAGCTGAATTTAGTATAAAAGATCACAAGCTTGTTGCCATCTTTTTGGCTGTCCAATATGAGAGAGAGAGAGAGAGAGAGAGAGAACTACCATCTCGGTCATCAAAGATAAGATCTCCCATGGCAAAATATTCACTGAAGAATTTTTATAGCTACGGATATAAACAACAATCTATTGGCGCGTTCGAATTTATAAGCCAAAAAGGGGAATGGCTTTAATTCCAAAGCCTTCCAAAGAATTTATCCTTTTCTTATTTGAGGACTTGGTGATTGTCCTTTGGACGAAGCAGCACCCATTCCCTGCTTGTTAGTCATGCAAATCTTTGCTTTGAATTGAAAATTACTCCCTCCGTCCATTTTTAATTGTTGAGTATTCTATTTTGGATTGTCCTCTTAATAAATGTGTATTTTGAAAAGTTAATGGGTAAAGGTTTGTACATTTATTGTTTTCCTTTTTTGAAAAGTTAATGAGTAAAGAATTATTAATGGGTAAAAGTAGAGGATAATATTGAATAATGGAGGTAAAAATCAATGTGCAAGGTGTAAAGTGGAGGTAAAAGTTGATATGAAAGTATTAGACGACATCGTATTTCCATTACATAATTCCTTAGGAGCATCTCACATCAACTATACACTGGAGCCTTCAAATATTTTGCACCCACTATATTTTCATTTTGTAGCCGTTGATGTGTTAATTGCTCACTAAAAAATCGATCGGATATTGGAAATGACTCGGTTTAACCATACTTTTTAGAAGAGAAATGAATTGCTAGAGCCTAACCATTCACTTTTCTTGTGGTGACAAATATGGTTCGCATGTACGACTATCGATCTCTGATCGACCTAGCTTTTTATATAGAGCAAAAATACATTGAGAGCTTCAAAATGAATTGTGTTGTTCAAATAAAATCTCACTCTACTCCTTTCATATCAACTTTTACCTCCACTTTACACCTTCCATATTGATTTTTACCTCCATTATTCAATATTATCCTCTACTTTTACCCATTAATAATTTTTTACCCGAATTGCTATAGGGTCCACTATAACTATTTACTAACACTTCTGGTTCACCTAATATTATCCTAACACATCCAGTCCACTCACATGTACCAATTACAAGAATACCACTCGTTTCTTAGTGTACCCTAAAATCATAGGGTACCCTAAAAACGTAGGGTACCCTACCCTAAAATCCTAGGGGTACCCTACCCTAAAATCCTAGGGTTCCCTATGGTTTTAGGGTAGGGTACCCTACGGTTTTAAGGTAGGGTACCCTACGGTTTCTTAGGGTAGCCTAAGAAAAAGTGCCTAAAATCCTAGTTGAAGAGGAAGTGCCTAAAATCCTAGGGTACCCTATGAAAGTGTCTAAACCACTAAAAACCCTATAATAGGAAAGTGCACCCTAAACCTAAACTCTAGGGTACCCTATGAAAGTGCCTAAACCTAAACTCTAGGGTACCCTATGAAAGTGTCTAAACCACTAAAAACCATATAATAGGAAAGTGCACTCTAAACCTAAACCCTAGGGTACCCTATGAAAGTGTCTAACCCACTAAAAACCCTATAATAGGAAAGTGCACCCTAAACCTAAACCCTAGGGTACCCTATGAAAGTGCATAAACCTAAACCCTAGGGTACCCTATGAAAGTGTCTAAACCACTAAAAACTCTATAATAGGAAAGTGCACCCTAAACATAAACCTAAACCCTAGGGTACCCTATGAAAGTGTCTAACCCATTAAAAACCATATAATAGGAAAGTGCACCCTAAACCTAAACCCTAGGGTACCCTATGAAAGTGCATAAACCTAAACCCTAGGGTACCCTATGAAAGTGTCTAAACCACTAAAAACCCTATAATAGGAAAGTGCACCCTAAACATAAACCTAAACCCTAGGGTACCCTATGAAAGTGTCTAACCCATTAAAAACCATATAATAGGAAAGTGCACCCTAAACCTAAACCCTAGGGTACCCTATGAAAGTGCCTAAACCTAAACCTAAACCCTAGGGTACCCTATGAAAGTGCATAAACCACTAAAAACCCTATAATAGGAAAGTGCACTCTAAACCTAAACCTAAACCCTAGGGTACCCTATGAAAGTGCCTAACCCACTAAAAATCCTATAATAGGAAAGTGCACCCTAAACCTAAACCCTAGGGTACCCTATGAAAGTGTCTAAATCTAAACCCTAGGGTACCCTATGAAAGTGTCGAAACCACTAAAAACCATATAATAGGAAAGTCCACCCTAAACCTAAACCCTAGGGTACCCTATGAAAGTGTTAAACCTAAACCCTAGAGTACCCTATGAAAGTGTCTAACCCACTAAAAACCCTATAATAGGAAAGTGCACCATAAACCTAAACCCTAGGGTACCCTATGAAACTATATTATGTATTAAATTTAATGTGAGTGTACATTTGTCTATTAAAAATGGAGAGTGGACCTTACACCTTAGAAATTGCAAAATGGTGGATTAGAGGAGTTATGGAACTAAGAGGTGGACTAGACATGTTACAAAAAGCTATAATGGACCTTAGAGTAATTCTTTAATTCCAATATGGTACCATTGGTTCACGCATGGGTGCGCCGGGCAAAACTCATAAAACCAACTGGTAAAGCAAATAAAACCGAATAAAGTACTCCAATCTAACACTCCTAGGCGTTTTTTTTTTAGCAAACACAAACATATATTCATAAAAACTAGTACAAAGGACACTACCGGTCCGAAATACAAAACAAAAAGAAAGCAAAAAAACCAAAAAAAAAAAACAACAAAACAAAACAAAACAGAAAACAGCTCAGCAACGATGTCAGACCCAACCTCCTCTCGTGGAAGTGGGTGGCTGAAGGACCGCCTCCTCTGCGCCTTCACCGCCCGCTGCAGGATCGCCACTGGATCTGCACTTCTGCGCCTTCATCGCCGCCGCTGGAGAGCTCAGGGGACCACCATCCGAAAATCGAACAGGACCACCGTGCAAGAGCCAGTACCCAGATCTAGAAACACCAGATCTGGGTCTCCCAAATCCAAAAATGATGGGGAGTGGGAGATCTTTTCTCCCGAAGGAGAAAGTCTCTACCACCCGCAACCAGGGAGGCTGGAGAGGAAAAGAGAAGAGATGGGAAGCCTGGTTTAGTAGGTGACTGAGAGGGGAGGAGGAAGGAAGAAATGACAGGGGGGAAAACGGAAAGGGGGAAGCAGGGAAGGGGGGCGGTGGAATGGGGTGGGGAACCCACTGCCCCAGACTCTCTCTCTCTAGACTCTTCCTCACTTGGCCTCGATCACTCCTAGGCGTTGATTTCAAAGAAAGTACTCCTAGGCAAAACAAGCTTTTCTTCTGAGTTCTGATACGGCTGGAAAATACTCCGTAATTATGGGCACACTATTCACTCACACCAAATATTTACTAAGTTGATGTGATAGGTGAGGAGAAATTTACTCCCTCTGTCCCAAATTTGTTGTCCGTTTACGGGAATGCGTGTCATTTTTCAATTACTTATATCTTTCAATCTATAATGTTTTTTACAATTTCGAAAACTTTGTTTAATAGAACTCATCGAGAGCTATCAAACAAGATCCATAGTGAATATATATAACATTATACAAATGAAAATATAAACAATTTTTTGAGGTGCTGTGAATAGTGCAACTGGACAAGAAATATGGGACGAAGGGATTACATTTTTTGATGGGCCTCACAGCTGGGTTTCTCCTCATCCACTATATATATTGTGTATTTGGTGTGTATGAGTAGTGTACCCACAGTATTTCAGGGCTGGGCAGACATTATTGCACTACTTGGTACTTTTTGAGAATTAATCGCGCCATCCCACGCGTAAAATGTCAAAATAATCCTAGTGGATTTATGTTGAGGTTTAAATAGGAGTTGTTGAAAATGTATGAAAAAATTACTCCATCATTTTCAAAAAGTTGATCTAATATTTCATTTTGAATTGTCTTAGAAAAGGTCTTGTTAATTTGTGTCAACTGGGCACACAATAAACACTAAAAAAACAACTTGTTTTGGCTATCTAAATAAGTTACTTGTCTTATATTTTGTCTTGCTAACGTGTGTCATGAGCACACAATAAGCACAGAAACAAACAAATAAAACAAACACTCCAATACACCTTTTACATTTTTCAATACACTTTCATATATCTCTATACAATTTTCACACAATTCAACCTTAATGTGTGCTTGTTGAACACATATTAGCATTTTTAAAAAAAATTATATAAAATATTATAATTATAAGATTTAATTATTTAAAAAGTGACATGAATTTGGAAAATAGACTTCAAATCGGACAGATGGAGCACCATGTAGTATAATCATTCTGCCGTGTCAGAAGAAAACTCATTGCCTAGGAGTACTTTTATCAGCCCCTAAGAGTACTGGCACTACTGGCACAGAAGTGACGGAAAGTAATTATTTATTCTCATTTTGGAACACCTAAGGGTGGTCACTAGCACAACCCCTTTTTTGGACCCATAAGGGGGTTCCGGCGCCGTCGGTGCGTGGTCGGTACCATTTGGTCAGTACGGGTAGAATGGTTCGTTAATTTATAGTAATCAGGGAGTGGCCTGAGGGGAAATGGTTTACCAACCTGAGGGGAAAAGCCTTTGAATACTCAGAACAAATCATTATAGTATTGTTTCTGGGTTCAAAAGGGCTAATATTGCTTTTACCAAGAAAAAAAAAATTGGTTTTCTTGACACTGCGGTACCGAAGTCTGTACTGCAGTACGGCAGTGTCTTTCATAGAGAAAATTTTACCACGCTCAAAACTGAAATTTGCTATGAGGCACGAAACTAGGACAGAAGGAGGGACCGAATGACCTGGACTCCCATGGGACCCACCAACTTTTCGCCCAACTCAAAAATTCTGGGACTAGCCCGCCCAAATGAAAAAGTACTCTGTAATTTCAAAAAAATTGGGGTAAAAATATAACTCCCTCCCCTTTTACCTCCCTCCCCAGATTGTACGTGCTCCCCTCTCTCCCAAACCACCATCACTCCACCACCAGCGCTGTATGACGACCACCACTGACATCGTACAACCACCACCACCGGCGCCGCTCTCCTCTCTCTCTTTACCACTCATCGCAAACCACCGATCTGATCCTCCGCCATCTGAGCCGCCGCCACCAACTCCTCGAGTCCACGGTCAGTGTCAATGGAAGTGCGGGTGTGGGATGTAGGAGGGGGGAGAGAGAGAGAGAGATTTGCTTCACACTTGGAGTGTGCCCAGAAGATTCTCGTCGGTGGTGGTAGTCGCCGGTGATGGAGTGGAAGACCCTCGAGACTTGGAATATTCTGCATTTGTTAATAATGCTTGTTAATAATGCTTACTGGAAAAAAAAAGAGTACATGATGATCAGTTAATTGCCCAAGTTGGGTTTAACTTTTTATGTTCTCTCTATGGATTTGTGCTACTATGCTGGGGATGTTAACTGCTGAGAGAAGAAATTTGATGTATAATCAAAGCAGTTCGTGCAATGCTAATTAAACTTTGTTTGCTTCTGCTGCAATAAGAATCAGTTTTTTCTTTGAGCAATCAGAATGCTTATTGATCTAATTTCACTTTTTTTTTTTTTTTTTGTACCTTCAAGTAAGGTTTTGCCAATGGGAATGGATTTTAGTTCTTTCATCAATAATAATTGTTGGAGACTTGACCGTAAGTGCACAAGATTCATGCATAACTAAGATTCATCCTAATTTAGGTCATTACGATACCAAAACTGTTTTCATAAAAAAAATCTTCCTTCCATTCATTCATAAACAAGTGCAAAAATTGTTCATTAACCATGAGCATTTTTGCAACAAAACTAAAAGTTGTGCGCAACACTGATACAAACCCATCTTATATAACACTTAACACTATCTGGAATTTGCCAAATCCTAACACAAATTCAAGAAATACATAAGCAACAAACAGAGATGGTTATTCAAATCTGAGTCGCTGTGGACACCACCGGCAATAGGGAATCGCAAATCTGAAACCTTCCGATCGAATCTGTACATGTTAAGATGGTTATTCAAGGCTTCAGAGCGGGAAAGCTTGTCGAAGAAGAACAGAGGCCTCGCCGTAGGGATAAATCCGGGAAATCCGACTCCACCGCCGCCGCCGAGGTACGCCAGGTTGAGATCGAGAGACGGTGGAGCGATGGGAATGGTCGTAAATGTCTGCGGCGGCAGTGGCGGAGCGTAGCTAGAGGACTCCACCGTGCTGCTCTGGCTAGGGCACCAGTGGCGGAGTGGGGGGCAGCGCCGTTGGTCGTGTTCGTAAGCCATTGGTGGCTCCGGTAGTGGAGTGTCGGTGGTTTGGGAGGGGGAGACAGACAGACGGATACAGAGGGGGTAGAGAGAGAGGAATGGTTAAAAGGAGCTGAGTAAAATTTCCCACGTTGGTGGTGGAGTGGTGGTGGTCTAGGAGAGAGGGGAGCACGTACAATCTGGGGAGGGAGGTAAAAGGGGAGGGAGTTATATTTTTACCCAAATTTTTTTGAAATTACAGAGTACTTTTTCATTTGGGCGGGCTAGTCCCAGAATTTTTTAGTTGGGCGAAAAGTTGGTGGGTCCCATGGGAGTCCAGGTCATTTGGTCCCTCCTTCTGTCCTAGTTTCATGCCTCATAGCAAATTTGCTCAAAACTTCTTGGTTAATTCACAGAAAATCCATGGGTACCGATCCCATTATACCGACCACGCACTGACCGGTGTCGGGGACCCACTTGTGGACCCCACACAGTCGATCCGAGCCGTCCATTCATTCCAGAATCAAATTCCGAGTGGGTCCGCATGGAAATAACCTCAATCGGACGCTCCTAAGTGCTCGATCCAAAATCACCCCATTTTGTTCAAAATTTTTGGAGCGAAATGGAGTGCTTTTGGATTGAGCACTTCCGAGGGTCCGATTGAAGTGATTTTCGGGTGGGACCACTTGGAATTCGATTTTGGAATGAATGGACGGCTCGGATCAACCGATTTGAACGCGAGATCCTTCAAGTAGATTTTGAACGTACTTTTCCTTCTTCGAGCCTCATCAGTAAGGGCGTCTGAACCTTGGTGTGATGTTAAAGTGTAATTTGAACACAAGTACAGGGAAGGAAAGCTGGGTCGTGAGTTTGAAAGCTTGCGGGAATGAGCTTTAGCAATATTTCGGGTGGGTTTCTTTGGCGAGTTCCTGACAGAAGGTTTGGAATGTTAAGCTAGAGAGAAGAAGAAAGGGAGATTCACTATTCAAGCTATTTTTTTCATGAGGGTTTTTCAGAGATTTTTTTCATATCCTTGCACCTTCAAACCTCTCGGCTTTCAAACCTCTCGGCTTTTGTAGGCGGAGTTCGACCGACGGTGTCCTTAGCGGTTACATAAAGCGGAGGTAAGCTATGGCGGCCTATGGTGGGCTACCAGCTTTAGTCCTCTGGCGCCGAGATCCTCTGGAAAATCTGGTGGCGGTTAACAGCCGCAAAGCTTGACACAAACTTCTAAATGTCGTGCAGCAGTTGGCAATGTAGCACTACAGTTCCATAATGCCGTACGGCAGTACAAGGTGGCAAATTGCCACACCGTGGTTTGACCACTCGGTAATTCCTTTTGCACCGACCATGGTGCGCAGATGAGGTACCGACGGCGTCGCCGACGCCGTTGTGAGTCCCAACCGGTCAATCCGAGCCGTTCATCCTTCTCAAAATCAAATTCCGAGTGGGTCCACGCGGGAATCGAGGCAATCGGACGGCTGTATGAGCTCGATCCAAAATCACCCCCATTTCATTCAAATTTTTTGGTTGAAATGGTGGTGATTTTCGATCGAGCTCATACAGCCGTCCGATTGCCTCGATTCTCAGGCGTGCCCACTCGGAATTTAATTTTGAGAAGGATGAACGGCTCGGATCGACTGGTTGGGACCCACAACGGCGTCAGCAACGCCGTCGGTACCTCATTTGTGCACCACGGTCGGTGCATATAGAAGAGTTCTTGACCACTGGTCCTAATGTCATACCTTAGTCCCTCACTGTCACAACCCAGTCTCATTCTTTGATTTTGATTCTTTTGGCCTTCCGGAGGTTCGTGCGTCCAAAATTCTCTCGTTTTGGTCTCGTTTTCATCATCGGGGAACTTTAAAAATGCTCGTGAGTTTAAATTGGGGTGTCTACACCTATTGTATGGTCCAGATTGTCTCACCTCATTGGCAATCATAACATTTTTAGTTTTTTGTAACTTTTCATCAATTTGATTAGTAACATTTTCTATGATTCGTAACATTTTGCTATGTTTCATAACTTTTATAAAAAAAAAATCATAACTTTTATAAAAAAAGATCGTAACTTTTATAAAAGAAAATTTGTAACTTTTATAGGGGTGTCTATGATACACATCCAAATAACGGATGTGTATTGTAGCATTTTCCTACATACTACTCTATTAAGAAATTTTTTTAGTGAAATTTCAGAAAGCGCTTTTACTTCCCACAGGGGGGGAAAATTTCCTTGGAATGAAAATTACCAAAGGCGTGTACGCGGCCTCCATAAATGAATGTACCATAATTTTAACGTCAATTGCAAATTTTTAGTAAGTTATTACGAATTTCGTATTATTAATTATATTCTACAAACTTTTAGATTAATTAGTCACGGTAGATCTAGTGCTCGGTAGAGTTATATTAGAAATATACGGCTAATTGAGGTTTGGGTTGGTTGGATTGGGCTGGGTTTGACTAGACCTGTATTTAACTCACCCATATTCAACTTGTATACTATTGCCACATATTCAACTTACCTATGTTCAACCCATCCAAACCTATCCCAACTCACCCATTTGCCACCTCTATTTTTTATTTTTTGTCAAGAAGACGAGAACAATTGGAGGGAACTAGAGGGAAATAAAACTGGATAGCTAGGAACCCACTCGGGACTATGATAATAATCTTTTTTTTTCCAAGTGAGACAAGGATGATCATTTTTTTTTATAATAGTCGACTATTTCATTTCGGTTATCTCTTAATAAGTGTGTGTTTGAAAAGTAAATGAGTAAAAGTTTTGTACAATTGTTATTTTGCCCCTTTGAAAAGTTAGTGGGTAAAAATTTAATGGCTAAAAGTGGAGGGTAATTTTAAAAAGTTAATGTGAAAGGTGTAAAGTTGAAGTAAAAACTGATGTCAAAAGTGTAATAACAATGCCTCTTTATAATACGAATTGAATTTACGAAGCAGCACATCTAAAAATGAACAAAGAAAGTACGAGGCAAATTAGGGTAAGAAATTTACAATTAGCATCAAAAAATTATTGTTTCGGTAAGTTAAAGTTAACAACTACTGGTTGAGGAGTCAACTGTAGTTATGACAGGTGTGGGACAAGAGGAGAGGGGCAAAGATTTAGGGTGGCCTTAGGGCATCTCTAGTCGATACGACAAAAATGTGATGGTATATGACACAAAAATATAAAAAAAATGGATCCTCCATTTTTGTATTGTTATGACAAATTGTGTTAAGATAAGGAGTGTTGTAGTGGTGTTGTACCATTTTTTCGTCGATTTATACCATTTTTTTTATAACCAATTATGTTGTTAAGGTAAGAAGTGTTGTAGTGCTTGTAAAGGAAAAAGTATCACCGACTTCTGAAAAAATGTTGCCTGGCGTTTGCAAAAAAATGCGGTGCAATAACTCCATCTAACGTGCATTTTCAGAAAAATACAAAAGAAATGGCATGCATAAATGGAGTCCGTGAGCTAAGACATGCGAATTCAATGTTCACGAAGTAAATTTTTACCAACCTCCCCAGCTCCCCTTTACCAACATGTCTCTCTCTCTCTCTCTCCCTCTCTCTCTCTCTACCAAAGGCCAAATGTTAGAAAACGACGACTGAATTTTTTGTTTTGTACCTACAAAAAAAATTTCCCAATTTTATACCTGTACCTCCTCGGAGTCTCACACGGATAAGAGCTATTCATATTTTTAAAAATATTGTTTATTTGTACTCCGTAAAAAAATTCAATTAAATCGGATACAGGAGGAAAATGGGATCTACACTTTTACCAACCTCTCCTTTACCAAAACACCTCTCTCTACCAAAATCCAAATGTTTGAAGACGTACGACGACTGAATATTTTGTGTAGTACGTACAAAATGTCTTTTCCTGATTTTATACATATCTATTGTTTTAAACCTCCTCGGGGTCCTACACGGATGATCAAAGTTGTTCATAATTTTCAAAATATTGTTTATTTGTACCCCATAAAAAATCAACTAAATCGGATATCGGAAAATGCTCCGCCGATTCATCCAGTTTTTTATTGAACCTATAGAGCATTTCCGTATATGAACGGCTCTCATCGTCTGTATAGACCTCATGAGGCTCAAAACAATAGATTTGTAGAAAATCTGCACAAAAACTTATGTACGAGTAGTCCTGTCCGTTGACACCAGTGCCAAATGCTACTGATACACTGCGTTGCCCCTGAATTCACTTGTAAGTTGTGACTATACCATTATCTAGTGGCTGAAAATGAGAATCTACAGTAGGGTAATAAGGTAAATTGGACTGGGGACTTGTTGAAATTTGAAAATTGGTTCACTCTGGTCTCTGGAGGCTTACCAGTACATAACTCCACTTCTGGTATTTCTTTCACGAAAATGATTCAAGTTTCTTAATACAAATGAAATTATTTCATTGTCTGACGAAAGCCCACGTGGAAGCTGCAAAAATGCCAAGACACGACCCACATTATTTTAGTCCGAGGAAAATATTTTGGGTACCTGCCGAGTACCACGTGGCCGAGCCTACGTAGTACCCAAACATTGCATCCGAGCCGTCCAAAAGTGTATTGGACGGCCGAGATCAAAACACTCTCTCTCCTCACTCTCTTTCCTCTTTCTCTCTCCTTTTTCTCTCTCCAAATCCGAACCGCCCAAAGCTAAAATAGACGGCCTAGACATGGTACCCTCCCAGCACTGAAAAATTTCTCTAGTCCGAGATCACCGAGAAAAACTTTGGGTTCAAATTGGGTACAGGTAACGTGGTACCCTTGCAGTGTATCCAAATCGTCTAAAAATGCATCCGACGGGTCCGGATTGAAATGCACTTTTATTTTATTAATTATTTTTTAAATTTGGATAACAATTTCAATCCGAGCCGCCGGTTGCAATGTTGGATGGCCGGGATGCACCGAGAGGGTTACATGTAGTACCCTCCCTGTACCCAAATTCGTCTCAAGATCTCGTGTGTTCAAAAAATAATGTGCCTTTGTGCGATTTATTTGGGATCGTTGGATGGTGTGATTTTTGGGTTTTGTTTTAAAATTTTCACGTGATCCAATGGCCGGAAGTGTACTGGAACAGAAGAATAAAGGAGTTTTGGAACAGAGGATTTTTTTTTTTTTTTTTGAGGAAACAGAAACATATCATCTATAGAAAAAACAAAGAGTACAAAACAAAAGGACAGTCAGAAATTCAAAAAAAAAAAAAAAAAAGGAAGTTGAGCTAGACGATATACATTAGCGGGACAATGGAGTTAGTAGTGTTAGTAAGTTAACACACCAACTGAGCTAGCCCGGCGGTTCTGATTCCCATTAATTTGTCCACAAGAAAAGTGGAAGAAGCTAACCAGCAAATACCCACACGTGCAAACTTGAACCCTTCTACCTGCACCGACGGGAATGCAACGACCACGTACCGACGGCGTGGGGGACGCCGTTTGTGGGTCCCAACTGATCAATCAGAGCCGTTCATCCTTCTCAAAATCGAATTCCGAGAGGGCCCAAGAGGGAATCGAGGCAATCAGATGGCTGTATGAGCTCGATCCAAAATCACCCATTTCATTCAAATTTGAATCGAGCTCATACAGCCGTTCAATTGCCTCGATTCCCGCGAAGGCCCACTCGGAATTCGATTTTGAGAATGATGAACGGCTCGGATCGATCAGTTGGGACCCACAACGGCGTCCCCGACGCCGTGAGTACATGGTCAGTGCATTCCTGTCGGTGCTGAAGGAATTATCGTGCAAACTTAGATCTAACCCACACTCTTTCTCCCTCTCTCACTTTCTGAAAAAATTAGTACTCCTATGAGAGTAGTCCTGTCCGTTGACACCAGTGCTAAATGCTAATACACTGCGTTGCCCCTGAATTCACTTGTAAGTTGTGACTAGGATTGTCAAAAAATTATGTACCATTATCTAGTGGCTGAAAATGAGAATCTACAGGAGGGTAATAAAGTAAATTGGACTGGGGACTTGTTGAAATTTGAAATTGGATTGTGCAAATATGTTTTTTTAATCATATTTGCACAATCTAATTGTTGAAATTGGTCCCAAAAAACATATTTGCACAATCTAAAAAACGTGTGATGGTTGAATAGGGGAGAGAGAGAGATAGACTAAAGACCCAAAATTAGATTGTGCAAATATGTTTTTTGGGACCAATTTACGAGTTTCATACAAATGATCTGATTTGTTCATTAATTTTAAAATACTATTTCAAGTAACAATGGTAAAAATCAGCTCAATTCGATAATGATAAGTGCTTCATTCAATCTTCTAAATTTTCTTAGAATTTAAGATCTTAAATTTTGAATGAAAAATTAGATAATAAGATCAAACACTTAAAAATGGAGTCTGTGAGCTAAGACATACGAATTCAATGTTCACAAAGTAAATTTTTACCAACCTCCCCTTTACCAAACACCTCTCTCTCGACGACTGAATTTTTTGTTTTGTACCTACGGAAAAATTTTCCCCAATTTTATACAAATTTATTGTTTTGAACCTCCTCGGAGTCTCATACGGATAGGAGCTATTCATATTTTTTTTTAAATATTGTTTATTTGTACTCCGTAAAAAATCAATTAGTGAATCGGATATAAGGAGGAAAATGGGATCTACACTTTTACCAACCTCCCCTATACCAAAACACCTCTCTCTACCAAAATCCAAATGTTTGAAGACGACGACTGAATATTTTGTTTAGTACGTACAAAATGTCTTTTCCCGATTTGATACAAATTTATTGTTTTGAACCTCCTCGGGATCCCACATGGATGATCAAAACTGTTTATGTGTACCCCATAAAAAATCAACTAAATCGGATATCGGAAAATGCTCTGCCGATTCATCCAGTTTTTTATTGAACCTATAGAGCATTTCCGTATATCCGATTGAGTTGATTTTTTACGGGGTATAAGTTAACCTTATTTAAAAAAATTTGAACGGCTCCAATCGTCCGTATGAACCCTCATGAGACACAAAAACAACAGATTTGTAGAAAATCTGCACGAAAATTTTTATGTACGAGTAGTCCTGTCCGTTGACACCAGTGCTAATACACTGCGTTGCCCCTGAATTCACTTGTAAGTTGTGACTAGGATTGTCAAAAAATTATGTACCATTATCTAGTGGCTGAAATGAGAATCTACAGGAGGGTAATAAGGTAAATTGGACTGGGACTTGCTGAAATTTGAAAAATGGTTTACTCTGGAGGCTTGCCAGTAGGGCTGTAAACGAGCCGAATCGAGCCGAACCCTATGAGGTTCGAGATCAGTTCGTTAAGGTATGGGTCAAGCTCGAGTTCGGTTCGGGTTTGATTCGAGCCTAGACAAATTTGTTCGAGTTCGGCTCGTGAAAAAATTTCAAAGCTCGGGCTCGGCTCAGTAGAGCTCGTTAAACTCAAACGAGCAGAACCGAGCCGAATTTAGGCTCGAATCCAGCTCGGTAGGACTCGTTAGAAATTTAAAACACAAATTGAAAGGGGAAAGAGATATGCTTCAAAACAATGTTATATCTAAATCTACCACATAATCAAGAAAAAACAAAAAACAAAAAATAGAAAACAAACAAATCTACCACAATAATCAAGAAATCAAAAGAAAAATAACACGAAAAAAAAAATACTGAGAACTAAATAGAGTACTCTTGTTAGGGATAAACTCATCTATTCGCAGTAGAGTACTCTAGTTAGGGATAAAAGAATAACAAATTACATATGAGTTTCTCAATTATAAAATCTTTACATGTTGACCCCTAAAGTATTATTAATTACATTTTGACCCCAGTTCGCAAGCCTAACCCAGCCGAATCCACTTAGGTTCAGGTTTGGCTCATTTATGGAACGAGCTTAATATTGAGGTTCAAGTTTAGTTTATTTAGTAGACAAATCGAACTCGAACGAGCTCTTATCAAACCGAGCCGCAAATAATTCACAAACGACTCAATTCATTTAGAGCCCTACTTACCGAAACATAACTCCATTTGTGGTATTTCTTTCACGAAAATGATTTATTTCTGATTCAACTTTTCCGTATACCCTCGTCTTTTTTTTTTTTTTTTTTGGTATACCATCGTCTTTTGCACCGCTCTATATTCCGCAAATGATCTTGATTTTGGGGTCCACCCCCACATGATTTTTCTTTCTCATCTTTTATGAATAATGATACAGTCACTCCCCAATTGCCACACCCAGCCACTCCCTGCCACTGTTCACGCGCACTGTTCACGTGGGCCCCACCCACTTGACCCCAGAAAAAAAAAAAAAAAAAAAAAAAAACCTGAAATTTTCAAAATCCCCCAATCGTCTGTTTCACTCTCATTTTCGCGGGATTGAGAGACAGAGAGAGAGAAGAGAGGAAGAAGATCAGGGAGACCCATCGACCCACCCTCACCCTCCGACGATCGACTGCCCTTCACCACTGCCCTTCTCCGGCGGCCGCCCTTCACCGGCGACTGAACTTCGACTCAAGCCCAACCCGTCCGATTGAGCCACGACGCCGCCACCCAGAAATTGGTCGACTCAACCAAGGTCTCTCTCTCTCTCTCTCTCTCTCTCTCTCTCTCTCTCTCTCTCGATCTTGATTCAGAAATCGATTTGCCCTAATTTGAAAACCCTAATTCGAAAACCAGTTACCCTAATTTGAAAACCCTAATTCGAAAACCTGTTCATGTAGCTTTATTTATGGTATCATGTTGCAATTGATCATGTTGTGGGATTTGCATTGTCCAGGAATATCACATTTGTAGAGTACATTTGTGGCAGCAGAGGGTCCTGCCATGAAATTCTACCATCACCTATTAGTGGATTGAGGAGCTGACTTTGTGTTGGCATTGTTGGCTTCTATTCATGCTGTAATACCCTTGAACCTTAATTATGCTTTTAAGTTGACTATGTGTCGGGTTCGAGTATATTGTGTGGGTTGTCGGACTACTTAACTTAGCTGAATTGAATGTATTAGTTGTGTATATGTATCTTGATATAAATGGTTGGCTAATATATATAACATGTGGGTTACGTGGGCTCGTGTGCACTGAATAATTATCTTAGGGGCCTAACAAATCAAAAGGGAGAGATCGACGCTCCCTGTCATTCTTATCTTCTCCACCGATTCTGCGTATCATGAGAGAGAGAGAGAGAGAGAGAGAGAGAGATGGAAGAGGGAGAGATTGACAGATAACCCTAGGGACATCTAGAGGAGGCGGAAGAAGAATTGGGGAAACTTACTTGGAGTGTAATTGAAGTCCTAGTTGGTAAGTATAGCAATCCTTCATCTTAGATTTCATATTCTATAAGTTTATATCCATAATTTTGGGGGTTAATTCCAGGGGTTAGACTCTAGGTATGGAATCCTTGCTCGTGAAGGTTTTAAGGGAATTCTTGATAAATTCTTGGTGAGATTTGAATAGAACTCTGACTGGAACTTTTGAACTTGATAATTACCTGTTTTTCACGAAATTATTAGAGGTACATAGAAAGCTTGGAAATTTCTTATATTTTTTTACTGCATATTTGTCTATGAGTCTACTGTATTGTGTAAAAATTTCAGAACCAAATTCGAAGTATCGAGTTCTCTAGAATTTCTTAACCTAGCTACTGTCAGATTCGTTACTCAACAATCTGCACGAACACACTTTGGGAAAACAGTCATATCTTTTAGCACGAGTATCGAAATCGCGCACCGTTTCTTGATTTTGAAACTAGACTCATATACCTTTCAAAGTATGCAAAGATTGTACCTTAATTTTGCTTGAGCAAAATCAGTTTTTGGTTTACAGTTTGCTGAAGTGCAGAATCTGCAACTCTGTATTTCCTGAAGGTAATTGTCTAACTTTAAATGGGCGTAGCCATGTCATCCGAACTCCGTTTTTAGCATATGACCTATCGTTTCAAAGCTCTTAAAGTGCAATTTTTATTGATGGTGGTCCGACGACATAAACTTAAATGATTTTATTACCTTCTGCTATTAGGCTTCAATCTAAGCTCCTAACTTGACCATAGAATCTTGTTAGTGCACATGGGGTAATGGGTTCAAAGTGTCAAGAAACAAATTCAGTATTTGGGACCCTAATTCAGTATTCACTAACAATGAGGAAGAAGGTTAGCGGCTATGTTACGTGGAATGTTTTTAAGTACTAGTGTTGAAAACATATCGCTCGGTTAATGGCATGGAATATGCGTCAGAAATGAATAGTCGGAATATTTGGTAATTCTAGGATACTGTATAACAATTGCTAAAAACCAAGAAACACATGTAACCATTACTGCATACTACTTGCAACATTAAGAACAAGTTATTGGTATCATGTTACTCATTAGTAGTATGTATTTCTCGCATGCTAACTTCAGTTATTGGCATAAACGGCTTGTTATATATCAACTGACTTTTTTTTTTTTTTTTTTTGTAGTGCTTACATGGCTTCCGCTTCTTCCAACGCCACATCTGGATGGCCTACGAAAGTTTGTGCTTGCGGAGTCGGTCCGTGCATCCCCACCAAGGCTGGCCCTACTGCTAAAAACCCTAGCCGATACTATTATAAATTCCGTTATTGGGATTGTAATTTGTATATTACTAGTTATCCACCTTTTGTATAGGTAATCTGTTATGTAATATGGTGAGATACTGTAAAATAGTTAATTTCAAGTCCGTTCGGACCATGATTATGTAATGGATGACAAGGTTATGTAATGAATGACAAGGTTAATTTCAAGTCCATTTCGGGTTATTGTATGGCCTAGTTTTATGTTGTTGCTTATGAGTTGATTTTCTGATGAGACGCTTAGACGTCGGGTATGCAAGAAAATAGCGGAAATGCTGCCCAAATTTTTCCAGAAATTGCATTTAAACATTGATACGTATACAAAAAACGAAAGGTTCAAGAAAATAGAGGAAATGTTGCTCAAATTTTTTCAGAAATTGCATTTGAACACTGAGACGTATACTAAAATACTGAAAGGTGCAACCAAAAGTCATTTTTCTGCACTTCTAAACCAGTTTCAGCAAGTATAACTCGCAGTTTCTGCACTTTTATAGCAGTTTCTGCACTTGTAGCCCAGTTTCAGCACTTCCCAGCCAGTTTTCAGCAACCTAAAGTGCAGTTTCTGCACTTTTATACCAGTTTCTGCACTTCCCAGCCAGTTTTCAGCAACCTAAAGTGCAGTTTCTGCACTTTTATACCAGTTTCTGCACTTCCCAGCCAGTTTTCAGCAACCTAAAGTGCAGTTTCTGCAACCTAAACTGCAGTTTCTGCACTTCTACACCAGTTTTCAGCCACCAAAAGTGCAGTTTCTGCACCCTAAACTGCAGTTTCTGCACTTCTACACCAGATTTCAGCCACCAAAAGTGCAGTTTCTGCACCCTAAACTGCAGTTTCTGCACTTCTACACCAGATTTCAGCCACCTAGAGTGCAGTTTCTGCACTTTTATACCAGTTTTCAACACTTCCCAGCCAGTTTTCAGCAACCTAAAGTGCAGTTTCAGCAACCTAAACTGCAGTTTCTGCACTTCTACACCAGATTTCAGCCACCAAAAGTGCAGTTTCTGCACCCTAAACTGCAGTTTCTGCACTTCTACACCAGATTTCAGCCACCTAGAGTGCAGTTTCTGCACTTTTATACCAGTTTTCAACACTTCCCAGCCAGTTTTCAGCAACCTAAAGTGCAGTTTCAGCAACCTAAACTGCAGTTTCTGCACTTCTACACCAGTTTTCAGCCACCAAAAGTGCAGTTTCTGCACCCTAAACTGCAGTTTCTGCACTTCTACACCAGATTTCAGCCACCTAGAGTGCAGTTTCTGCACTTTTATACCAGTTTTCAACAACCTTAATGGTCCCGATACGATACGGACACGATACGGTAAAAATAAGAGTAAAACACAATACGATACAATACGGGCACGATACAAACAACACTTCATTCATAGATACGGATACGGATACAAAAAACAAAATGGTGCAACAAAATGTACGGATACATATACAAACAGGACACGATACAATAAAAAAAACAAAGTAAAATCCATTCCATTCACAACCGGATATGGATACGGATACAATACAGATACGGATACAATACAAACACGATACAAACAGACACGATACGAAAAAAAATAAAGAGTAAATTATATTCCATTAACCAACCAAGTGTTCTACTCTTCCTCATTGTTCATTCCATTCATCATTTCTAAAAAACTTGGTTGAACACCTTGGCATTCTTGCAATCGACTTCCCATTAAACTTGATTGTGGCCCTCCTCTTATTGCCCTTGGTGGATTTTGGAAGTTATGGGCCATAATGTTTGGCCACATTAATGCTCCCATGTGTGGCCACATTAATGCTCCCACGTCGCTCCCATTATTCTGCCATATAAAAAAAAATTTAACATAACTCAAGACCAATAAAAAAAGAGTGTAAGAACAAAATACGAAGCTCATTAGTTACTTACATTGACATTGACATTTACAATACTCTCTTGTGTTGTACCCATATTGACAGCCGCAATATCTCCGATCTCCTGAAATTAACATATGATATTACTAGGAATAACTCATTCAATATATCTATGTGGTCATATTAACTACCAAGAAAAACATTGCATAAAAAGTTTATACCTTAACTTGGTCGTTCGACACAGCGGCCTTCGTACCGGTCAAGCATTTCTTCTTAACTGCTTCCCTTTTCTTCTTAACAGCCTTTTCCACAACACCTTGCTTCCTTTTACACGGCGGTCTCCCTTTTCGAGTGACTCTTTTAGGGTCAAGTATGTTCGTGCTTTGCTTGGAAGGTATAACTCCATCTCCAAATGAGTAAGAATCAACCGTATCACCCACCATATTGCTTGCACAAACAACCTGGCTTTCAGTCAACTGGGTTTCAATGAACTGCCGTTTGAACTCGTGCCCCTGTGCCATCACCAAATTATACTTCTCTTCATTATCTTCCACCAAGTCGGCAACCTCCTTGTAGAGATTGCAAACGTTGTCATTCCTGCACGCTTCAATGCTTTTTCCCGATTTATCATAACTTATTTGAACTTTAGTGTGTGCCCTTTTCACATTTTTGCACCATCTTCTCAACACATACTTTTCTGGCACTTTGTGAATTCCCCTAAGCTGGTACACAAACAGTTGGTGCTTACAAACCATTCCTTTAGACTCAAACAACCGGCAATTGCAATGAGTTTCATTTGTTTGAGCATTAAAATGAATTTTAAATGGCGCGCACTTCTGAAATTGCTCTTCTCCTTCTCCAACTGTAATTAACTCTTTCACCTCATATAATGTCACAACATCAACTACTTTTGTTTCACCTAAAGAACATACCATTTTTCCACAATATTGCTCATGAAACTGTCTAACCTTGGTATGAGTGTAAGCAGTCACAAATTGCTTCTCCAACCCATCGGCCGTTATGCAAGGAATGTAAGTGTGCCAACTAGTGTGATCTTCTTGCTTTTCATTTTCCACCTTTTTCGTCAATGCATTTTCATATTGTTCAACGAATTGTTTCAAGGTCGTCGTTGATCTAATGAAACCATCAAAATATGCATTCATACTCTCGCTCCGTTGTGTAGATGACATTCCCGCCCAAAACACATCTTTCACAAATGCCGGCACCCACCTCTTCTTCTCCAAATACAACCCATGTAACCATGTGTTACTCTGAAGGTCGTACTTTTTGATGAGCTCATCCCAACCAGTCTCAAATTCTTCTACTGTCAGTGAATCATAAACTACGGAGCGAAAACGGTAACTAATTTTTTCATAAGCTTCGTACCCTTTCAACTTTTCAGGCACCTTCTTCATAATGTGCCATATGCACCATCGATGTCGGGTATTGGGGAATATATTCTCTATAGCATTCCTCATAGCGGCGCATTGATCGGTAATAATTGCATCGGGATGACGACCCGACATGCATGTCAACCAATTCTTAAAAAGCCAGGAAAATGACTCCGTATCTTCATGGGAGATAAGTCCACATCCCAATAATACCGAGCTACCATGATGATTGACGCCTACGAAAGGAGCAAAAGGCATGTCGTACCGGTTGACGAGGTATGTTGTGTCAAATGTCACGACGTCACCAAACTCCTTAAAAGCTGCCCTACTTCTCGCGTCAGCCCAGAATACATTCCTTAATCGACCCTCCTCATTCAAATCAATTGCATAAAAGAAGTCTCCGTTGTCAGCTTGCATTCTCATGAAATATTGATTCATTGCCTCAGCATCTCCTTCCGTAAGTTGTAAACGGCGAACCTTATCCAAATAATTCCGGCAATCCCTCGGCAAATATGGAACCTTATCAGGTCCACCAGCTTCAATTTGAAGCGAGTCAATACTCTTATTCAACCTGATACCAGCTTTGTCGTTCATCACAAGAATCCTTTTCACACTTGAATCAAGAACCCTATTGCTCTTAAAAAATCTAGACTTTCCCGGACTTTGTTCATGATTGTGCTCCAAGATAACCCGACTTACCCTCCACTTTGCCTCCTGGGTTAAACAAATGTTAAGGTGAGCCGGACATTCCGTTTTTGCCTGTGGACGTGGCTTGGCAAGGTTGCTTCCTCTAACCCTTGCCTTTCCACGTTTGCTACATTCAAACATTACATGCCTCAACACTCCATCTTTTCCCTTTTTCGAAGTTCTTTTAGCCACTGCAAACCCCTTTTCTTTCGCAAAATTTGAGTAATACAAATAAGCATCGCTGGGGCTGTCGAATTCCATTCCCATCTTCGGTTCCTCGACTGTCTCTTCGTAATTCTCAATTGGAGCTTTACCATCACCTCCCTCCTTTATTGGAGAACCATTCGTAACCTCTTCTTCTTCTACGTTGTCTCCACTCCATACCTCTTCCACTTGTTCGTCCCTTTCTTCAATTTGGGAAGATATAGGACACATCACCGATGGTGGTGATGGTAACTGAAACATCACCTGCGGATTAAAAATAAACAAATTCAAGTGAGTATTGAATCTCTTCACCAAGGGTTCATGCCTTTTATACACATATAAAAAACCATTGAAAGTTCAATCCGGTTCTCAAATCATTCATAAAAAAATTTAACTACCTATAAAATGTATCAAACAGACAGCAGAATACAACTGAGGTGAAGCACTATGATGATACACTATAGCTTATAGAACCCAAAGCAAAGCATAATTGAAGCATAATAATACAAGAACAACAAAAAAGCAAGCAATGGTGACCCGTCAACTCAAAATTTCATATACAACAATCGAGGAGAGCGTAAGCTGGCTCATACACTATTGGAACCCATTGACCAAAAGACAGGCACATAACGGATATCCAATTCACTTGAACCAACCCTAGCTAACAGCCCCACAATTAGGACCACTCTAACAATGGGATATTCAAGAAAAGGGATGACAAATTTGGTAGTCCTTGGTAAAACCAACGTCATATACATTTCCAATTTTCGTTCAAATTGAAGGGGGGCCAGTAAGCTATATGCATTAAAGCTATCAATTTTCCAGCATTTGGGTTCCCAAATCTAAAAAAGTACCAACAAATTTTGTGTGACCAATGGGAGGAAATTTGACCACTAAGCTTCCTAGCTAGACCATAGCTTGTGGAACCAACCAAGAAAAAGGTTTGATTCTTTATTTATTATGATATGAAATGCATGCATGATGTGTTTTGCTGTTTCAATTTTCAGAAGATGATGAGAATGTGAGCAACCAAGAAAAAGGCTGGGAATGTGAGCAAGATCGATGCATTCCATAGGAGATGATGAAACATGTTCGTTCATATCTTTAGTTGTTCTTCGTTACTCCTGTTAATCCTATTAATTTGGTCTCAAATGGACCTCAGAGATGGTATCTTTTCAACATTTTGATGAACAAAGTAACCCAAAATCAGCTTTCAAGAACAAACTTACTAGTATTGAGCATACATATCATTGCAAAATATTAAAAGTGTATTTTTCCAAGTTGGGCCTTTTCAGCTCTTTTCCATTTCGAATTTGAGACCCTCTACGTTGGTTTGCTGCAATCAAGATTTCTGGGTTTTCGATTTGATCAACATTTTCTGAATCAAGATCGAGAGAGAGAGAGAGAGAGAGAGAGAGACCTTGGTTGAGTCGACCAATTTCTGGGTGGCGGCGTCGTGGCTCAATCGGACGGGTTGGGCTTGAGTCGAAGTTCAGTCGCCGGTGAAGGGCGGCCGCCGGAGAAGGGCAGTGGTGAAGGGCAGTCGATCGTCGGAGGGTGAGGGTGGGTCGATGGGTCTCCCTGATCTTCTTCCTCTCTTCTCTCTCTCTGTCTCTCAATCCCGCGAAAATGAGAGTGAAACAGACGATTGGGGGATTTTGAAAATTTCAGGTTTTTTTTTTTTTTTTTTTTTCTGGGGTCAAGTGGGTGGGGCCCACGTGAACAGTGCGCGTGAACAGTGGCAGGGAGTGGCTGGGTGTGGCAATTGGGGAGTGACTGTATCATTATTCAAACACATGAATCAGCTTTCTTCACTTGGGTTCTTAGAATCTCTCTCCCTCTTAGCACGATTTTTGTTTAGTTTTTTCTCAAATTATTATTCCCATATCTGTCTCCAGTTATTACCCAAAAACCATCCTCAACCCTTCGGAGTCCCGGACAGTTTCCAAACCCAGGGAACCTTTGCACGCCTATTGTTAATTTTTAGGTTGTCCCCAATGACATAACCAAAAGCAAAAGTTTTAAAAAGTTAACAATGTTCGCTTAAAAAGTGGCTCACAATGGAATAACTAAACTTTTAACAACTTTTCAATCAATAACCAAATTTGAGTATTTTAGTGACCAAAGTTTGCAACATTTATATCAATGACAAAAAGTAGTGGGTCCTACTCACAAAAGTTACTCCATATATTTTTGTTGTTGTTTGAAACTCACCCTCCATAAAAAAAATGTTTTATTGGTAAACGAATCTCACTCTCGGTTTTTCTTAGTGATAGCCACCTTTATGGATTTTAACTAATATTCTCCACTTTTACTTATTTTACGAGAATGTCATTCAATGTAGACGATTAGACTGGAAAGAATAAAATTGACTGTTGGATTTGAATTTTTGCAAACTCATTTTGATTATGCCATTGGGGAGCTTAGAACATCCCCAACAATGAAAACAAAATCCTCTCGAAAAAAGATTGGTGAACAGTGCACATTTATAATTTTACCCGCTCACATCACTATCAATACTCCAACAACACTATCTATCTTACCTCTCTATTATTAAAATATGATTTCTTTTAGTGGGGGGGGGGGGGGGGGGGAGAGAGAGAGAGAGAGAGAGAGAGAGAGAATTAAAAAATGTTTGGTTAGTGAATAGTTACTTAACCAAAGGGGAGGTATTTGTTAAGTTACTATTCATTCATGTATTTTAGGGAGCTTTTTAGGGAGTCTGTTGCAATGGATTTTGAGGAGAAATCTTCGTAAAATAGGGAGAAACCCATTTAGGAAGCTTTTTAGGGAGTTTGTTGGGAATGCTGTGGGATTGGTAACTTTAGACTGAGTTTCTTGTTTGATTTTATCAAATGAGGTGGAAGGTTGATAAAATCTTAGGCTTTTTGCATTGCTGGGATTTTATCAACCCTCCACCTCATTTGATAAAATTAAAGGGTGATTTTATCAAATTTTGATAAATTTTTTTTTTTTTTGAAAACTAGGCCAAGTCAAAAACTGATATGACAAGTTTTAGGCTCTGTTTGGTTCTTTGGGAAAGGAAGAGAAAGAGAAAGAAAATTTAAAAACTTTCCCTTTGTTTGGTTCTATGAAAGAGGAAAGAAAATATTCAAATTTCTATTCAACTTTCCTCTCATTTTCTCTTCAATTTTCCCTCTCATTTTCTTCTTAATTAATTTCCCTTTTTTTCTCTTTCTTTCTCTAACTTCCAAATAGAGCCTTTAGTTATTCAAATTTGATGACGTCATTACCTGGGAAGTTAGAACCTTTAAAAGACAGGCCATTTGGTTCAATAAGTTCCTGTTTACCAGAGAGAAACCGGTTCAAATCCTCGGACCCTTTTAACAGTTTTTTGCTTTCAGCTGTATCATTCATCATCCTCTGCAAAATTGAAACCAATCCCCGCAGACAAAAATGACGAGATTACTATCAAAAGCATTCCGATCTCTGAAACCCCATATTCATCATCATCATCATGCTGGTAGTAGCCCTAACCCTAATTCTCTCCCTAATAAACCATCCAAATCTTCTCCCTCCTCGCCTCTGCAACCTGTTAGTAATTCCCAATCACCATCATCTTCTTCGTCGAAGAGATCCAAATTGAAGCGTTCATGGTCGGTCTACCTCATTCTCTCCACCAATATCCCAATCAAAACTTATGTTGGCGTCACTACCAATTTCTCTCGCCGGTATTATTCCTCTATCCCTCTCTTCTCCCTTTTATTTAAGAATCGCCGATTGTTTCTTGCAATTAGTCAGACTAAAATTGTTGTTATGATTACTGCGGTTCGTTCAGGACGTTAATTTTGGGTTCTGCTTTGTTTTATGTTGATGGTGGTAGGATCATGAAGATTAACCCAATGTGCTAATTAACGTGGGTGTTTTCTGTAGCTGAATATGTTTTAAATGAATTATAGCAAATCACAAGTCAGAAACAGCTTTTCGTTTGTAAGTATATTTCTATTTAGACTGTTAGAGTAACAGCAGAAATCATAGATTTGTGATTTGTGTTGTACTTATTAAGGAGGATCTTTAGTCAAATATATTACAGAAAGAAATCAAATAGTTGAGATTTGCATAATGTGTGAAAAAGGGTGATAAATTCCTTCTACTTAAGACTGGAGAAATGGAAAATACTTCCTTGGTGGTCATGTTTTCCTATAGGGATACTTAAATGACATTTTGCACACAGATACACTCATTTGAAGCCGGTGAATTGAAATGACATTTTCTGTGTCTTTTAACTTGGGTACAGTTCCTGTTTGCAAGAGTTACCCAGATTTTTCCGTGTGGAATGTTTTCCTTTTATGTTACGTTTCTCTCTTTGTTGCAAGATTACAACTTTTTAATTTGATGTTTCTTACTTAATACTTAGAAAACTGCGCTCTTACTTGATACTTGTACTATTAGAAAAGCAGTAACCCCAACGTGTACATGATATAGAAGCAATTTTCTAAAAGATTGTGTTCTTTTATAGCCTGAGACAGCATAATGGTGAACTGAAAGGTGGTGCAAAATCTTCTCGTGTTGGAAGGCCATGGGTTTGTGCATGCATTATTCAAGGATTTTTGGGCCAAAGTGAAGGTATTTAACCAGCCTAAAGCTGTAGAAGATCATGTGACTACGTTAACATAGACAAATTTGTTTTAAATAGCCTAAAGCTGTAGAAGATCATGTGACTATGTTAACATAGACAAATTTGTTCAGTACATGCACTTGTTCTTCAACGATTTCTTACACAGTACTTGGAATAATAACTTAGCTATGCTTGCATTCCACGAAAGCGTTCCACCATTTTGGGTGGTATTTGAGCTACTCAAACCACCTAGTTTCACATTGTTGCAGTGCAGAATGATTATGAATTTTACCGGGTCTTCCAAACATAGATATATTTTAGCTTGTTTGACTTGTTTGCTGCCATGGATAAACCAAACCAAACCAAACTGTGTCATAAATCTCAATCAATTGGGGGCTTCATGAATCCGTCTTCTTCATCATCTTTATGTCATAAGGATCTAATGGTTCTTTTTGTGCTTGCTATCAACCATGGTTGTCAGAATCGCACGATTCACGATTCGATTTACGATTCGATTCACAATTATGTGCAAAAACGATACGAATCTATAGGTGAATCAAGGTTGATATAGAATCGGAGGTGAATCGTCCGATTCACAGTTCAATTCGCGATTCGATTCCCGATTCACGCAAAAACAATTCGAATCTTTAGGTGAATCAAGGCTTATCACAACTTACATTCGACAATATGAAACTACTTTTGCTATTTTGCCTTGTTTTTTCTTATAGAAAAGTAAGAATATGAGATCATATATTACGAGAAATCATATTCCTTATTCAATGGAGACGAATCTACCATGGATATGTAATTTCACAAATAAATCCTTTTGATTCTTGTATCCTCTAAATCATAGATCAGGGCACGACTCTGAGGCTCGGACTAAACCACATACGTTGCCACATAAGCTAGTTTCCTACCTATTAGGCTACAAGCTTTATTTTGTAAGCTTTTTATTATGAATCCTTAACATCCATATGCATATAATCAATGTTACTATAGTATTTATTTTGCTATGATGCCATGTGATCATCAATTTATACTAGAAAACAAACTTAAATATGTATTTCAGCTTAAATTTTACAATTTTACAATGTATATTTATTATGTAGATGCATAGATACATTTTCTAATGTATTTGTGAAAGTTGGACCGAATCGTTACGATTCACTATTCGATACAATTCACGATTCAAAAAAGGGTCAATTCGATTCTCGATTCGATTCGCGATTTGACAACCTTGCTATCAACTACTTTACGCACGACCCAAGGAAATACATAGAATTGAGTTGGAATAATAAAAAAAAAAAAGGTCTGTTTTCTCAGTATGACCTCATCCCAAAGCATGAAAAAGACGGAGTTGCTTGCTGCCATGTATGGTTTGCGTAAAACAATTTATCTGCTCCTGACAAACTAATCTTTGATGGCCATTTGAGAGTGAGACCTTCGTTGAGAGCCGGATATCCTTAGCTAACATTGTGAGAGTTAATTTAGCATGTATTAACACTTATAAATCTTGTACCCTAAACCAGTCATTATAATTTGTACAGCAGTCGATAATTCCAGTCATTACTAGTACTGTTTGTGACATATTTTAGTTAACGTGCCCTACTGCTTGCACATTTGTTGGTTATTTTTCGAGCAATTCTTTACCAACTAATAGGGGAAACTTCACTTACACCCGCTGTCATTTGATCGATGTGCGGATGGACCCCCTGAACTTCGTTTTGTATCACATAACTCCCATGTGGTTCGTGTACTGTACACAATTAAGTTTTGGTTAAAGTTACAAAAAATGGAGGATTTTAGTTCATTCGCTCCCAAGATCAGCATAGTCAGAGTTGCGACCAAAAAAATTGGCGTATCCAATAATTAGAGGATTTGAAATTTGTCTTCTCATATAATTTCAGTCTTGTGTTTGCAAAGGATCTTGCTTGTCAATAGAGAAGGTTGTAGTAACAACAGGGGAGTAGAGGGAGAAAAATGGCAATATGTATAAATTTAAAGATTTTAAGAGTGCAATTTTGACTTAAAAATATAGGTTACTCTCTATACGGGCATGTGAGTTTCATTTTATGTTTAACTTTAACGGAAAACTTAACTGTGCACTTAGTACACAAACCACATGGGGGTTATGTGCTGCAAAATGAAGTTTTAGGGCTCCTTCAGCACATCAACCAAACCACAGCGGGTGTAAGTTTAGTTTGCCCTAGCTGATAATGTCGAGACGGGACAAATGATGTGACGTAAAAATTGTGACGAAAAACTAAAAAAAATGTAAGTAAAAGTTAAATGATATCATCTGTCCTTACTAAAATTTAATTTCGTCGAAATGTACTCTCTGTGTCCCTTGCATATCATTCAAGTAGGTCCAGATGCTGTAGTTCATTACACTCCCCATTTGTAAGATAAGGTGTGGAAATATCTTTACTTTGTGTATAATATATTTCCTCATTTAAATTTTTTTTTTTTTCCCATTTGTTATGGTGTTCTTAAAGTATGAGGCTGCTAATTATTTTCCATGACCTCTTTTGCAGCATGTGCGTTTGAATCACAATGGAAGATCTTTTCAAGGAAACTGCCCAGGAAAAAGAAAATTGATGAGACGGAGAAAGAACTTGACAATAAATCACTTCTGCTATTGCAACACAGGCAAGCAGCTCTAAATAGGGTCAAAAGTTCGATCAATTGCACTCACTTAGAAATTCACTGGCAATTGAATCCTTAGTGATCCTATAATTTTCATTTTTCCTTTCTTTTCTTGTGCTGTGTGATCTTGGATTTGGAGAGAGGAATAGGAATATCGGTTAAAAGCAGTTAAACCTAGATGTCACTTAGCACTCAGATGCACGTAATCCACCGTGAACCATTTATTTCAGGAAAATAAATTTATACATACATATTCTTTTTTTTTCAGGTATACTAAGTAAAATGTATTTTCATTTTCTTGGTTTTGAACTCAGCAAAGACAAAAAAAGGTTCTCTCACGACAAATTTGATATTTATATGTCTTCTCATTCCTATCTTTTCTTTCCAAAGATCCGAGATCTGATCATAGTATTCACAATTCCTGTAATCTTCAATATTTGTGGATGGAGATAAAATAAAACATGGGTGATGTGTTCTTGAAATACTGTTGTATGTATGTTCAATTCTGCAATACACTGACAATACAGCGTATATTTATTTACGTACACTTGCCAACTTTGTAAACGTATGACAAGCTAGTGGCCACAGCCACTTGAAATAAAGCATGGGTGATGTGTTCTTGAAATACTGTTGTATGAAGTTGTTTGGAATGGGATTTTGAATTTCTTGGTTAAGTGATGTTTGTTGAAGAAAAGAGAGAAAATAATTGGAGTATATGATCTACTCATATCTGCTGGCTAGATACACATGAAAATGCAAAGTTTGTAAAGACAAAATATTTAGTATCTCGTTCTTTAGTAATACAATTTTTCGATCGGAATATATTTTTACATAGTTGTATACACATTTGTAGCACTTTCTCCACCGTACAGAGCCGGCATTGTACTCCGGACGCTGCTAGGTGTACAGAAAACAATGGACAGAAAATGTACCGATCGCGTTCGGGGACCCACTTTTGGGTCTCACACGAGTGATCCGAACCGTTCATTGTTCTTAGAACATTTTTCCGAGGGGCCCGGCAAAATTTCAGCTCAATCGGACGGTTGGAAGTGCTCGAACCAAAGTCTCACCGTTTGAATCAAAAAAAATTTTGTTGTGTAACTTGTGTTAGTGAATTTGTTCACCCTCACCTTGATTGGTTGAAATGGTGTGGAGTCCATGAAATCAATACACTTTTTGGTAAACATGACATCACTTTATGGTGGGATCCACACTATTTTTTGTGGACCCAACACCATTTCAACCAATCAGGGTGAGGGTTTTGTTCACCCTCTTTTGGTGAGGGTGAACAAATTTTTTTCCGTATAACCCTAGCACACTTTGTTCCATCATCCATCTCTTTCGGCGGCTAGGGTTTTGTGCACCTCAAAAAACTACAAATATTGAATGGATCTTTGATTCTCAAAATCATCTTCGAGGGGTGTTCTTACATCAACAATACTTTTCTTCAGAACAAAGTCCTTTCGTGGAGTTCGGAAGGCAATCAGTAGGAAGGCTTGAGGATTCAAGATTCAACAATCATGTAGAGGTGTGATTAACGTGGATTCGGCAAGTAGGTTTTAGGCTTCGTGGTGAGGATACACGAACACTGAGTAAGATCTCTTGTATTCACACAATGATTATAGTGCATGATTCCTTCCCGTGGTTTTTTCCCGTTTTGGGTTTTTCCACGTAAATCTTTGTGTCTTGCGTGATTGATTATTTTTCCAGTTTATGCGATTGATTGTTTTTCCATTTACTCAAGTTAAGTTAATTCCGTGACTCGATTAAGGAATTTCAATTGTATTCCTTTTTGGCTGTCAATAAACTTTTCCAAACATGATGGAAATATTTTACAACGATTTTTTATTTTTAAAAAAATGGTAAACAACTTTCTGATAAATGAGCAAAGAATTGTTTTTTCAATTGGTCTTATACCGGTGCATTTCACTTGGTGCAATACTGAGCTATGCAAGGGCTGAGTTTTCCGTAGAACAAACTTGAAATCCATCCAAAGCATTGACTAACACAACACTATCTATCTGGACCCTTCCCTCGAGTGGTTGAGGCAAGCAGTTAACATTTTTCACTTGCATTTTTGGAGTTTATGCTGTCCTTGATTTGAATCTTTGGTGTAACGAGGATTTTTTTGTTTAGAATCATAGACAAGTTGGTTCTAAGCTAATTCAGTAGTTACTTTTTATGGTTCAGTATTCAACTCAGCCGAAGCTCTTGAAGCATCACAAAACATCAGTCATTTGGCTGCTATTGGTGAACGCTTTCAGTTTGGTCCAGTTGTACAGCTTCTAAAACTGCAGATCTCGGGTGCCCAAAATTGTGTGGAGCGAAGGCAGAAATTGTGTGGAGCGAAGGCAGATCATTTAGGTCATGTTTGTGTTATGACTTTGTGGAGGAAAGAACTCGTATCGGTTTGGCATTTCATGATGGTGATCAAAACAGTTTTCAATGTGTGACACAGAGGAAACCAAGTTAGGTTTATAAGTCTGAGGTGCTGCTGTTATAGTTCTATGTCTCATCACAAATTTAGCGACATTTTCCTTGGAGTTCTGCTTTTATCAATGCAATTTCTTTGAGCTGGAGATGAAGTGTAATGGGCATACTCTCTCTCTCTCTTTTGGCAGAAACAACGCTGTAGCCACTTTTTGAATGACAATGTTCTACATTTGTAACTAACTTTGAAGAGACATCGACACGCTCCTATTTGGATGTTAATATGTACTCCTAGGACATTTGTAAGCAATGTTAATTTGTTCTACATTTGTAACTTGCTTTGAAGGTAAATTGCTCTCATAATCTGCTAATACTTGTGTTCTCTTATTCCCCTTTCCTCGGGCAAATTTTATGCAAGGTGCATTTCGTTAGTTCTTTAATAGTAGTATGGTAAGATGGCCACGTAAAAGTGCATTGCTCCTCAAAATGGGAAGTAATCTTGCCGGACTTGTTTACTTTCAGACTTACGGCTGTCATTAGAAACAAGAAGCCCCATATTTGGGTGACGGTGTTCATAACTTATAACACAAAGTTGGTTTCATCAAGCTGCATTGTGGATTGATTCATCCCCATTTCAAACAACTATCACCACTACTACCACCAATAACAACAGTAGCAGCCAAATTAGGTGAGCCCTACAACAAAAAGCAGTTTTAATAGCAGGCCAAAAACCCTATAAAATGATGAACATAGCGTTTTTGAAATGTTGTGTTAGCCCCCGCTATAAAAAGTTTGGGACATCTCATAGCATTTTGCTGACCGCTATCTTTCATGTACTTTCCATAGCATTTTTTGAAGCCTATTTTTGGTGTTCTACTTTCTAGCATTCCTAGCGTGCTATTTTAGCTACAATTTTTGATAGCATTTTTGGCCTTCTATGTTAGATACAGCTTGCAATAGCATTATTGAAATGTTATGTTTTGCCGAATGCTGTGTTTTAGAGTTTTTATTTTTTATTTTTAATGTATCATTTTTTTGTTTTATTCATTACATGTTGCAACCTGTCTTGAACACTTTCAGTAATCTTTTCTCATTCTAACAAACCTCATACAAAACTCAAAAGAAGAACTAAGTACTCATTGGTGAGTAATATACCCCCAATATACCAACATCAAGTACTACATTTATTCCTAAATAGAAG
Source organism: Vaccinium vitis-idaea (assembly GCA_963854785.1). Taxonomy (NCBI): domain Eukaryota; kingdom Viridiplantae; phylum Streptophyta; class Magnoliopsida; order Ericales; family Ericaceae; genus Vaccinium; species Vaccinium vitis-idaea. Next base: position 8,905,187 of record OY978223.1, read on the forward strand.
GAAATCATTAGAGTCTACGTCCACCATAAATATCTATACCCCAAGTGAAGACTACAAGCCTTGACAACAAAAAAGATAGTATACGTCAAGGAGAAGTATTCAACTATGTGACGACCCTCACCCCCGAAAAGTGATTACGATTATAGTTAAGTGATTAAAATGGTAATTTTAATCCTTTTTAAATTTCCCTATTCAGAAATAGGAAAATGAGGTAGAATGTGGGTAATTTTTAACTTGCACTTTACGTATTGGACGTGAACGGGGTCACAAACACTTATTTGATAGCCAAGGGCCAACCATTTAGGAATTTGTGTTCCGATATTTTCTTAGAATTCTGAGAACAGGGTTACTCTTAAAATAATTTATTTATGCTATTGTGTGTATTCCGTATTTTTCTGAGTCCGAAACTCGGACAGTTTTCTGCACCGTACGACTCACGTACGGCTATGGCTAAGTGTCAAATTATTTGACACATGGGGGGACATGTGGCATAAGCACAACTAAGTGCTTTGTTATTAATATAATACATGTATATTACTCTAGTAAGTAGTAAGTGTAGTATATAGATTTTATTAAGTTAAAACTAATACTTAAGGGAAAAGGGGGAGTCGGCAAAAAAACAAAGAAATAGAGGAAGAAAAGAAAAAGAAAAGAGGGAAGAAGAAGAAGAAGAAGCATCGGTGGCTAGCGGTGGTGGTTCACGGCAATCGACTATCCATTTCGTGTTTTCGCTGGAGAAATTCGACTATCCAGTTGGGTAATCTTCTTCCTAAAGTACTTTGATGCCATTAGGTTAGAAGGGGCTACTGTAATCCCTTGTTCTTGGTGTCTAAAAACCATAACCATAGGATTTTAAGATGTTGAGAGCTGTTTTGTTCTATAGAAGTTGTGCAAATCCTGATACAGATTTCGTAACCCTTAAAGATTGCCATTTTTGAGACCCTTACGATATGAATTGAATTTTGAAGTCTTCACAACTATTGTAGTACGTTTGAATACGAAGATTTTTGTACCAGAATCATGTAAAACGGATTAATACAGAATTAGTTATGAATTATTTTGTACACCCTGTTATTTTCATTGCGAATCTGTCTTGAACGACCTTATTTTGATTTCTGAGCATTTTCCACAACTGATATGGTTATGAGGTTTTTACTGGAAGTGTACTTTGATGTTGGGAGTGTTTTGGAGTTGGAACCAAATCATTTGGATAAATATGTGATTTTTAGTAAATAATTGAAGGAAGGCTGTTTGTCTGCGCCAGGAACTGCATACTAGCTGTCTTGTTTTGATTTCTGGGAACAACCCTTTCCAAGTTTAATTCTGGAATTTTTACTGAAAATAAAGCTATAAATTATGCAGATTTTGGCGCTGGTTTCACCCTTTTTGGATTTGATACGAGTGAGTTATGATTTTTCTTAGAAACTGTGACAGATTTTCCTAGTTGGTTCAATAAACTGTTTTTCTACTAAATGTTATTTCTAGACACAAAATTAGAGTTTTCTACTGATTTAGTACTCTAGTTTATAAAGTTATAAATAGGAAAAGAGTCAAAGTTCCACTATTTTACCTCTAATAGGTGAAATCTCTTAGAACCTTAGTTTGGGAGAATAGCTCTGAGCTTTAGAGACTTAGCGCTTGTTAATGGTGGATTAACCCTTAATTGAAGTCTCACCAGTTGTATTTCGACCCCACTAGTTAATGTTGTCACTAGTCCTAAATGGTTGCTGACTTAGGTTAATTATTTACAGATATCTCGTGTTAATGATCATTGGTACGTCTCTATATCTAGGTACTAACTCAATGGAGTAACTCGCACGCATGACGAGTTAGGCACTTATATTTGGTGAGTACGCAATACCTTGGTTACATGTATTTGCTCAACTATTTTTACATCAAATGCTTCTTGCTTTTAAAGCTGGAAAATGTGAATCACGTGTTTTGTTTTGATACTGGCTATTTTGAATTGAATTGCGGTTTGCTTTAAAATGATGGAAATATGAGGCATGATTTTTGATACAATAAGTGCTATTTTGATTAAACCGTGGATTATCGGAGAATGGCCTATTCACGTGCATTTTTATTACGGATGATTTAGACCATGGAATATGTTTGAGAACATGACTGTTATGATTTGCTTAAACATGTTCTGCTATGTTACGCGGTTCGGACGGTGTCCCGAGCCCTAGGGGACGGTAAAGAAGCTAGAGGCCTGAGGAAATAAGGGAGGGGTGCAGGCCAGGCACCATTATGATATCGGTATCATGGGTCGCTCTCTCTGACCTAGGGGTCGCTCCCCATTACGTCTGGCAATACCGTCGAACACTAATATTATTTTCATGGCCTTCTATGGAATGATAAAGAGTCCTTCTACTGGGACTAATGCGAATAATTGAAAGGCAGATGCTATGGATATTGATGTTCAATGATTTATTCTCTCTCATCCCTACTTGAATTTGAAGCATTATATGATATGAAAAAGGTTTCCATGGTCAAACTTGTAACCTTGGTATTTCGTACCACACGAGCATTCGCTCATGAAAATCTTTTCCATTTTCCAGGGAATAGCGTGTTTGGACCTCGACTCGTCAATGATTGTTGGTGCTAAGTGGACACTCCTAAGTTGTCTAATGGTTTGTAATTATTATATCCCTACACTTAGAAGCTCTGGGATTATGTTAACTATCTTACGCTTCCGTTTACTTTGATCTATGTAGTTTGAAATGCTGATGACGATGAAAATCCCTAAACTAGTTTTTAGTAGGCCTTTGGCGGCTTAAAACCCGCTTGGCCGGTCACGACTTCCAGGGTCGGTTTTGGGTCGTGACAAACTAAGTCCAACCAGCACTAGCACATGAACATATTTCTATCTTCAACAAAAAGTCACGAAACACCGATCTTCTCTTTGAACCGGCAAACTTACATGTACAAGAAGAAAACATTTCAATCCTGGCGTAGAGCATATGCATCCACACATTTAAGTACTACATTAGGTACTCATAGGAAAATTACTCTATACATTTTTTGTCAATCAACCATACCAATTGGCCCGAATTCACTAAAGCTAGATGCTCCATCAATTTTTGGAACAAGAGATATAAGGGTTGAGTTGATACATCTAGCAAGCAAAGCATTGGAATGAAATTCATTGAAGAAAGCTGTGATGTCCTTGTTCATGAAAGACCATGCCTTTTTCACAAAAGCAAAGTTGAAACCATCAGGTTCCAGAGCTTTGGAGCTGTTGCAGGTTTTAAGGGCATCAATAATTTCGGATTCTTGGAAGGGTCTTAGCAAGAAAAGAGCTTCCTCAGAATTTGGCTTTCTAGGAAAGGGTCCATCCAGTGTTTGTTTTGCACTTCACAGAAGATGTTCGTAAAGTGATCCATTGCAACAAGTTTAATTTGATTGTGAGAGTCAATCAAGCTTCCATTGATTCTGATGGATCCAATAAGGTTCTTCTTGAATCTGTAGTTTGTTATAGCCTGAAAAAATTTGGTGTTTTGGTCACCAAGTTTGAGCCAAGAAATCCTTCATTTTTGCCTCCATAGAGATTCAGCCATTTTGGATAGCTTCCAATAATCATTCCTGATATTGGATTTCTGAATTGTTTTCATCTGAGGGCAATTGCCTTTGCTTCCCTAAGCAGGTCCATGATATGCATCTTGGATTCAATATCAGCAAGCTTGGTGTTAATCTTACCAAACTCTTCCTTGTTCCAGATTTTGAGTTTTATTTGACAGCTTTAAGCTTCTTAACAAGCTTGACACATGTCCAACCAACAGTGTCTACAATTAGCCAAACTTCCTTTGCCACTTTCAAGTAGTTAGGATTGGTGAGCGTGAGGCATATTTTTAGGAATCTAAAGGGCTTGGTCCCCTATCCCTGTTATCATCAACTAATAGTACAGGGTCAGTGATCAGAAATTGGCCTGTGAAGACCCCACTGAACCGAATTGTAGTTATCGAGCCATTCATGAGATAGAAGAAATCCGTCAACTCTGCTATGAATGGAGTTGTCTTGAAAGTTTGTCCATGTAAATTTCTTGCCAATCGTATGTAAATCTTACAATTCCATGCTATTTGAGAAATCAAAGAAATCTCTCATTCTCCTCTCCATCCATCCCACTTTTTCAGTGATGGTTTTGATTTCGTTGAAGTCCCCTCCCAAGCACCATGGTTTTTGTGAAGATGCTTTAATGAGTTTGAGCTCTTCCCAAAGATCCCTTCTGCCTTGATCATCATTTGGAACATAAATATTCACAATGACACATCCAAATTCCTTTAACATGGACCCCTGAAGGAGAATGTAGTGTTTATGAATGGTCACTGATGATTCTGATGTGAGAAAATCTTTATTCCACATAGATATAAAACCTCAAGAAGCTCCTCCTGCTTTAGAGAAGACTCCAATCACCTCTGAGCTTCCCCAAAGACTATAAAAAACTAATTCATCCATCTGTTCAAGTTTTGTTTCTTGGACTAATAAGAAGTCAGGTTTCCTGGTTTTTGAGATTACTTCCAAGACCTCTGATATTCCAAGAAAGAAATTTCATCTTGTCTTGAAAAGAAGTCAGAGATCGCCCCTTTTAACCAAATAAGAAGCTTATTTTTCAACCATCTGAGAATATTCCTTCAGCTGTGTCTCAATTAATGGTTTCCATAGCAGCCTTTGTTTTGGTACCATTACTCATTGTATGAGCATAAGTTTTTCCTTGATATCCTTCAGAGGAGAGATTAAATCTTGTGTCAGCGCTCTTCTTCAAATTTTTTGATTGTTGATTGTTGTCCTTTCTGCTTTTGAAGGAGGCGATTTTAACCCAAATTTCCTTGATATCCTTCAGAGGAGAGATTAAATCTTGTGTCAGCGCTCTTCTTCAGATTTTTTGATTGTTGATTGTTGTCCTTTCTGCTTTTGAAGGAGGCGATTTTAACCCAAATTTTGTTGTTGCCCGTCTTCATTCCATTTGCACGCAAAATGGTGAAAAGGAAATGCTGTGGGGTTCGTTCACTTCTACCACAAATGCCCAATCAATTAGAATGGGAATCAAATTAGGAAAAATCTAGGGAGAGTTGCTCCCCAGTCCATTATACCAATTTCCTAAAGTCAAGGGTCCACTCCATAATTTCGTAACATCAACAGTCCACACGCGTGTCCAATAGACACAAATACCCCTACCTATATAAATTCAATCCTGAACCTGTGAACGTCATTCTTGGGCCCTAATCTCTCTCTCTCTCTCTCGATCGCAAAATCGGCAAACCTCAGGCAAACACACCACGGTGAAACTCTGGCAGAAACGATCAAATCATGATCTAATCACGTCGTCATCGTCGTTTGTGGCTGAAATTAAGTGAAAAACGACGTTTGAGTGAAATTAATTTCAGCCACAAACGACGATGACGACGTGACGTCGGCGATGGACAATCCCTGTTCGAGTGAAAAACCGTTCTGATCTGTGCCGTCGACGTTTGTGGCTGAACCGTTCAGATATGTGCCGTCGTCGTTTGTGGCGATGGACAATCCCTGTTCCCTGTTCGAGTGAAATTAAGTCGTTTGTGGTGGAACTGTTCAGATCAGTACAAGTTTCAGAAGCTGGAAAAACTCGCGTTTTGTGGGTTGATTATGTCAATTTGTTAATGGTTTGATTGTTTGTTTCAGGCTTTCGGTATTGTTATTCTACTGGATATTGTCAGAAAATGGAACTAATAGAATGTTGAGTTGTTGTGTCCTTAGGCTGGAGAATTGGTTATAATATATCCTTTATGTGTCAATTTGGTGGTGTTTGATTGGCTGGAACGATTTTGGGAAGGAATGGAAGGGCCGTTCCTTTGTTTGGCCCACTAATGGAAAGGCTATTCACCTAAATTGATAAGTGATGATTCCATTTTGCATGTACATTCTGTCATTTTTTAGCAAACCAAACCAGTGCCTAAATGAAGTACTGTTCAATTTCAGCTCATTCTGGTGAACCAAACATTGCTTGTAGCCTTATACTAACATATACAGGTAGTCATTCTCTTTGAAGATTATGGTAATTAAGGACTATATAGGATTAGTAACAGGTTTATTGCCTTTTCCTTTAGGATGGTTTGCCATGTGCAGTAGACCTAATTTGGTGTTAATGAGGACTTTTACATATTGAGGCAAGAAAGTATAATGAATTGAAATTCATACATTTTTTTCAACAACAATCCTGGATTATGTACTTTATTATCTAGACTAGCTTTATAATGAATATATATTTCTAATTTTTAATTTCGTTTGTGGTCCAGTTTTAACAAGCTAGTAGACTTTTGAAAAATAAAGAGTCAAGATAACCACATCTTGCGAGTTCAGATAACCACCTCTTATGAATTTAGATCATCATATCTGATCCCAAGTAGGCTTTCAAAAAAAGATATTGCATAGATAACCACATCTCGTTAATCTAGATAACCACCTCTTGTGGTTCCAGATATGTCACCTCGCCCCTCTCTCCTATCACTCTGTCCTCCGCCAACGAAGAGAAGAGGAACTACCCCCACCACCCACATACATTGTCAGTGTTTTACTACTTCCACCACCTCATCATATGCATTACAGATCTACTACTACCACAAAACAACAATCATGTACATATTCTCTCTCTGTCTCTCTCTGTCTCTCTCTCTCTGTCTCTCTCTGTCATAGATTGATTTCGTAAAATTCACAGCAAGCTCCGTGCATGTCTTTGCATCTACTGCACTCTGTCTGTCTATGTCTAATACTCCTACACACTCTGCTACTGTTGGCGAATTCTGCTTTGGAGATGGTTTTCGTTCTGGGTTCATAAGGAACGATTAATCGGAGTTTAAAGGATTCTATGGTCGGCGGGAGGAATATTCTGGCGAGAATGGAGCACCGCCGAGGTCTTAGTCTCAACGGAATCTCAAAGGAAACCGACGAGAACTTGGATCTCTTCTCTAGGAACTGCCGCAGTCTCTCCCTCGCTTCTTCAGACGAATCTGACGGTACCTCCCACTCTTCATCCCTTTTCACCTCAATTTCCTCCTTTTCGCTTGTTTATTTTGATTCCATAGACCAAAATGCCCTCCTTAATTCTCAAATATCCCGTCTACCCCATGCTCCTCTTTTACTAATTACTCCGTAATACCGTTTATCACAAGGATTGGATAATTGTAGTTTTTTGCAATTCAATTCCGTTGTGATCGATGATGTATTAGAACTCATTAGATGCTATGAATCCAAAGCTGATCCTTTGTGTGATTTTTTCTATTGTTGGGTTATTTCATATGAGTTTATCATTTGTTCTTGTTGTTCTTCTGTTTTTGAACCTTGGAATCGGTTAAATGTTTCTTAGGTTTGTTTTGCGTATGAATTGCAGTTTCAGTGAAGTTGGGGAGACTTTCTGTGATTCTGTCGTACCAGCGAAATTGGCTAAGAGTGGAATGGATGATCTACTTTCAGCGGCGGATGGAGGAAAGCATGACTATGATTGGTAACATCCCGCTCATGTTCAATAATTGTTGTGTTGAATCGTGTACATAGTTAGCTGGTTATCTGATTTCAAGTAGGCTTTTTTAAAAAAAAACATATAGTCTGGATAATCATACATTGTGAGTTCAGATAACCACCTCTTGTGATTCCAGATAATCACATCAAATCCCAAGTAGGCTTTTTTAAAAAAAGATAAAAAAATAAATAATTAAAGAGAATCAAAAGGGAGAAAGACTAGATAACCACCTCTTGTGATTCCAGATATAGTCCAGATAATCATATTTTGTGAGTCCAGATAACCACCTCTTGTGATTCTAGATAAAGAGGTGTTCCGTTAAGGGTCTTTGGATGGTGAAACGGTGTATGGGGAGCTCTCTGTTATGCATGTTTAAAAAGTAGGTTTCTTTCAAAAAAAATTTGACAGCATCTCCCCTATTTTCTTGCCTAGCCCGACGTCAACGTCTCATCAGACAGTCAACAAAAACAACAAACACAATTCAAATAATTTCAAATACAATCATATTAAAAATTGAAAGATCAATTGATACAAAATTCCCAAAACATTTGCTTCGTTACAAAAGTGTATTACATTTCCATTGAAATTGCATTACATCATTACTAAGGAAGAGCTAAGTTTTTGCCTCTTCCCATTGAAGAGTACATGCACAAGATTAACCAAAAAACAAATGCAAATCTTTGAATGAATCTTCATTTGCATTGTAGCATCAGTGATCCCGGCACTTTAATCATTTTGCTTGGATTCCACCTCAGACAAAGGCATTTCTTTTTGGGTATCACCTATAGCTTCATCGGTAGATATATCCTGGGGAACGGCTGCTGCCTGTTCGGATTGGAGTTGGCATTCCAAATTTGCTGTTGCGGTGTAGACTACCACTTGAATCAGTGAGGGGTCAAAGTGAAACAAGTTGCTGGCAATTGCAGAATGGTGGGTGGCTAGATAAGTCAAAATCTCAAGTACTAGGTGCAACACCAAGGGCGACGAACTTTCACATGAAACCAACGTGCAAAAACATGTAATCTCATTAGAAAACATGAAGTACTAAGTTATTCCTTGAACCGCAACAACTCCAGAGTACTCCCTTGCCGCATATCTTGAATCACCTTTGCTATATTCTTTCCCTACAAATCAACAGGTAATATCATCAGAAAACATGAACTAATAAGTTCAATATCAGTCCAATATCCATCATCAACTATAGCCAAAGGAAAAAAATTCATGCAGTTAGAAGTCATAAGTACACTATAAAATCCTTAGAGCAACAGCAAAGCACTTGAACAAAGCAAACCTATGGAACTTTCCTCCAGAGCCAATTCGTCTCATCTTCAGTATCTAAATCCTTCAAAATATCTGCAACAACAAAACTTCCCTTGGGGCTCAGAAAGGCATGAACTAATTATCCCCAAAAATTGGCATGTGATTACGTAAGTTTTAATGAACTTTTAGTTGGCTTTGTCATCTCCCCCAAAGAATCACTTTACCATTGTTATCATTCTGCTTTTTCTTTGGTTTTATGTTCTTTTTTTTCAGTTTAAAGACATGTAAAAAAATGGCAAAGTCAGGAAAAATTGCATGCATGAAGTCAGTCAGGAAAAATTGTCTCCAATAGTTTGATGATTCTCAAGCCAATCTTGACACGAAAAATGGCAAAGCCGTGTGGTGTCATATCAACATGGGTGTGTTGCAATGTTTATCTAGTCCAAGGGATCCATTTCTTTTTAGCTAGATAGATACTACGTATATGGCGACTCTCATATGCAACCTTTAGCTTAAAAAATTAGATACTACGATAAGCACCAATATCAGCTGAGAACAAAAAATACATGTAATAAGAACAACAAACCAGTAATGAGAACAAAAACTACAAAGATAAGCACCAATATCAGTTGTGCAAAGAAGGCTACGATTAGTGTTGCTACAGACTACCCTTAAATAAATTAATAGTTGCATAAATTGCAATGTAAAATGGATTAGCTAGCATAAATTCCTCTCATTTAAGCTTTTCCAACGCCATAGTCCAGAAGGTGCCAGGATGTAATTCTAGGATCAATAGGTTGATTTACATTTTTTAACTGTGGAACACAATTGAATAAAACCAGAACTACTAGTAAACTATTAACGATTCTAGTAATTGAACAAACCAAAAGGTGCAAGCAAAAAACAATCAACTCATATCAGCAAGAAATCCGAAAATTTCAACCTATACAAGGAAGAATGGCCGAAATTACGTCTAAGGAACTTGGCAACATGCTCCAAAGCTCCAAACAAAATGGGAATTAAAGCAACTGCATCAAATTTGAGCATCAATATGCTCTAGGTTTCTGCGAATTTGGGGGTTTTTCAAATTGGGGTTTTTTGGGTGTTTCGAATTAGGTTTTTTTTTTGCAAACCGTGAAAGAAAGAGAACTGTGAGAGAGAGAGAGAGAGAGAGACCTTGTTGTCTGGTTTGAAGCTCTGTTCGCCTGGTTCGGAATGTTCGAGAGAAATCCCGTCTGGTTCTCGCCCATGGTGGTGGTCGGAGATGGTGGTGCTTCGCGATCGCCAGTGCTTAGGGCATGGTGGTGGCCGTTGATGGTCGATCACCAGTGGTTCACAATCTCCCATGGTGGTGGTCGGAGAGTAGCATTATTGTTAAAACCAGGGCACTTTTGTCCTGTAAAAAAACAGAATGGGCCCAACACAATATGAAAAGTGTCTGGGTGGATTAGATATGTTAGGAAAACATTAGGTGGACTAGACATGTTACTAAAACTTATAATGGACCCTACTTTTAAAAAATCTATGGTACTTCCCGTTGAAAGAGGCACATTGTACGCCTATTATGTATTATTTTGGTACTTGTTACATGTGATTTTGGTAGGTTACCGTGAACGTGAATATTGAATTCTTTTTACAAACAATTGGGTTAGAGCATCAATATGTGGCTCTCTACTTTAACTTTTGAGTTAAAGTAGAGAGCAAAGTCTCCAAAACCCTTAAAAATCAGGCTCCTCAAATGCCTCCCTAATTTGCTATATTTTGTAACTTTGCTACAGTAACCCCCCAAATTTAGGGAGGCACTGTTCACGCACCAAAAGAGGTGGAGGGAGGAAGAGTAAAATTTTGAATAGAGAGTCTGATTTTGTAAGTTTTTTATAAAGTGACTTGCTAAAGTTTGAATGGAGAGTCTGTTTCTGTGATTTTTTGATAAAATGACTTGCTAAATTATAAAAGGTGTTTTTGAAATTAAATTTGATTTTTTTTTTGGAAAAATTAGTCATAAATGCACCATATTTTGCCTTTTTTAAAGGGAAGGACAATGTACCTTTGCAATCAAACATAAAGACAAGGTACTTTTGCAATCAAACATAAAGACATGGTTTTATTATTCATTTAACAAAAGGACTAAACACACACACTCTCTTTATTTTTGACATAAACACCCTTTATGGATTCAAATACATCTAAAACTCTTCGTATCCGGTTTCTCTTGAGGCTAACGATTATATGAGGCTGTAAAAGTCCTGTTTTCATGTATTTCATTGTTGGAAAATTTGAAAGGCTTATTTGTTATTGTTACTTTTCCTAAAAAATGGCAACATTACTAATTTCTGTTGGCACGAATTTCACAAATTTTGCTTCGTCATGCATACCGTCGAATCTGAATTGAAAAATGAGGTGAGTTAAAAATAAATGATCATCATACCTTAATAGCATGCCAAAATGACACCAAAATATGTCAATGCAATAATATTACAGTTTTTTCTTAAGAAAAAAATATTGACAGCATCAAAAAAATGTAAATTGCTTAGATCTATGGGTGTCAGTGACCAAAGAACGAAATCATGCAAAAATATTACAGTTTTTAAAAGGAACGAAATCATGCTCTCGAAATGATTATTCCAACTTTTGGTTTGCAATAATTTTTTTTTTCTATAACGCGGGATATCAGGGTTAGTTTACGTGCACCACAACTAATCTTGTGAAGTCGATTTTGATTACGTGCACCTCAACTTTTGGTTTGCAATAAATTTTTTATTTTATTTCGAGGTCTCAGAATTCGATTTTGATTACGAGTTTGATCCTTCTCACTTTTATAAATTTACTCGGCTTGAATCGTCTCTCGAGGCTCAGGATGCCAAGCGCTGTTTTGAACCAGCCCCAAGTTATCTACCTTCCCATAAGCATTCACAAATGTGTTTGTGCAATTGAGAGAGATTAATAGGAAACATGATAATCAGGTTAATCTGTTAATGATTAACCAACAACTGTTATAATAAATGGAATTTATTTAACAAGTGAATGAGAAGTTATCTGACACTATTTTATTGTTTTTTTTAAAAAAAATTTGGTACGAAATTAGAAATTTTAAAAATTAGTGACATTTCACTAATTTTTTTTTCGCCGAAAGTGGTCGGCCGGAGATGGGGTGGTGTTTGGTCAGGAGGCAGGAGTTGATTTTTTCAAATTTTCTGTACGAAATTAGAACTTTTAAAAATTAGTGACACTTTACTAATTTTTTGGTCTCCTGAAGTGCTTAGCCAGAGGTGGGGTGGTGGTCGGCCGGAGGTGGGGCGTTGATTTTTTTGAATTTTATGTTCGAAATTTGAATTTTTAAAAATTAGTGAAACTTCACTAATTTTTTTGGTCGCCGAAAGTGGTCGGCCAAAGGTGGGGTGGTGGTCGGCCGGAGGTGGGGTGTTGATTTTTTTGAATTTTATGTTCGAAACTTGAATTTTTAAAAATTAGTGACACTTCACTAATTTTTTTGGTCGCCGAAAGTGCTCGGCTAGAGGTGGGGTGGTGGTCGGCCGGAGGTGGAGTGGTGATTTTTTTGAATTTTTAAAAATTAGTGATACTTCACTAATTTTTTTGGTAGCCGGAAGTGCTCGGCTAGAGGTGGGGGTGGTGGTCGGCCGGAGGTGGAGTGGTGATTTTTTTTTTGAATTTTATGTTCAAAATTTGAATTTTTAAAAATTAGTGACATCTCACTAATTTTTTTGGTCGCCGGAAGTGGTCGCCAGAGGTGGGGTGGAGATTTTTTTGAATTTTATGTTCGAAGTAAGAATTTTAAAAAAATTGTAACATCTCACTAATTTTTTTGGTCGCCGGAAGGGGCAAGAGGTGGGGTGGTGATCAGCTGAAGGTGGGGTGGTGATTTTTTTGAAATTTATGTTCGAAATTAGAATTTTTAAAAATTAGTGACATCTCACTAATTTTTTTAGTTGCCGGAATTGGTCGGCCAAAGGTGGGGTGGTGGTCAGCCGGAGATGGGATTGTGATTTTTTCGAATTTTATGCTCGAAGTTAGAATTTTTAAAAATTAGTGACATCTCACTAATTTTTTTGGTCACCGGAAGTGGTCGCTAGAGGTGGGGCGGTTGTTGGCCGGAGGTGGGGTGGAGATTTTTTTGAATTTTATGTTCGAAATAAGAATTTTAAAAAATGAGTAACATCTTACTAATTTTTTTGGTCGCCGGAAGGGGCGAGAGGTGGGGTGGTGATTAGCCGGAGGTGGGTGGTGATTTTTTTGAATTTTATGTTCGAAATTAGAATTTTTAAAAATTAGTGACATCTCACTAAATTTTTTGGTCGCCGGAAGTGGTCGGCCAGAGGTGAGGTGGTGGTAACCGGAGGTGAGGTGGTGATTTTTTTGAATTTTATGTTCGAAATTAGAATTTTCAATAATTAGTGACATCTCACTAATTTTGAACAATTTCCCTTTAATATCAATGTGGATTACCTCATTAATTCTGTCCCATACCTCTGCAGCAATCATCATTTTTCCCGCAGCAAATGAATAACCTTTCACCATAGCGTCATCCATACAAACGACATGTCACGTCCTCAAATTTAATAATCCAAATACAGATAAAATACACGTGGGACGAGTCAAGAGTCATACATTTACCCTTTGAATAGTCAAAGTCAAAATAGGTACATACTCACCATTAACAAGTAACGGGTTCTAACTACAGGTACCCATAACCCGAATGCATAAGTATCAAGTTCAAGAGTTATTAAATTAACCAAATAGCCAAAAGATTAACAAATAAAAGTTACAAAATCATCTTTCAAAAATATGAAGTAAAGATGGGAAAATAACTTCATGCATGTATAGGCTCCAAGAAATGCATCACTCCTCAAGCATCAAATCTCATGCTCCATGCCGTGTACCTGAAAGTGATAGGTTGAGCAAAACATGCCCAGTAGGAAAACTCATTTTACTAACGCTAGGTGTATAAACAATATACATGCATGACAAATGGGGTATTATGAAGGACACAATCAATGTATGTGGTTGGAAGGGACGAATAAGTATAACCCGACCACCAAGTACCCAAATATCTCAAGAATGTGTCTAGGTGTCCAAAATGTGTCCCAGTATCCCAAAACAATTCTAAGTGTCCAACAAAAGCCCAAGTATTCACCAAGTTAACATTTTCGCATACCAAAAGCCAATTTTCGCCAAAAACACCGAGATTAGTCCAAACATACCATTTTCAATATTTCACAAGAAAACATTCATAATTCATAATTAGGGAAGTATCCCTCTACCGAATTTCGTGGGCTCCGCGCACCCATGGCTAGGGACACTAAACGGTGACCCTAGTATGCTCATAATGCGATTATATCATCTCAAAACATTTTGTAATTCAAAAAAACTTCCATAAGTTCCATTTGTTCCAAAAGTTCACAATTTTCGTCAAAATGTGTCAACCGACGCGTGTCCGATACATATGACCAAGGGATTTGTTGATTCACGTGTCAAAAGATTAGTTTTATGATTCCAAAGTGAATTCGAGGTTCAAAACGAAGGTATGGGTCAATTACACGAAGAAATGGACGATCGGGGGCCAAATGGGCATCAAGGAACGAACCGGGACAAAACCAGCAACAAGTGAACTTGCTGGATTTTCTGCCCTGGCGGCCCCCAATCCCGCCCGGGCGGGTCGGGCAAGTTCTGGGCATCCAAAAATGTCAAATTTTCACCACTTTGGATGTGGAATTTCAACCCAAGTCCTATTTTGATGATTGTGGCCAAAAATTGGAAGTGTCAAGCAACTAATGGACATGGAGGGAGGGTAAAACAAACAACAATTGCATCAAACAACTCAATCCATAGATCAAAAACCCAAATTGAACAAAACCCACTTAGGAGGAGAAATCATGATTTTTGAGAAAATGGATGAACAAGAACAAGATATATGCAACATATCACATAGATATAACTAGAGGGAGTAGAATTTGTTCCCCTACCTCAAGATTGAAGCTTCAAATGAGGAGAAAATGCAAAACCCTAGGTTGTGAAGCTTCCAAACCTAAATGCTTGATCTTCACAAAGAACCACGGTGAACCCGACTCCAATTGATGCGTAGATGAAGGTTTTGAACTTGGTTCTTGAAGAGATTGAGTGAGAGGAGTGGATTTTGTGTGAGATTGGAGGAAGAAATTTTGGGAGGGGTAGAGAGAGAGAGAGCAATGGTTGATGTAGAAGAGAGGGGGGTGTTTTGTGGGAGAATTTTACACTACACACACTCATATACACATATTCATGCACTTGCACCCCCCTTATCTTTCAAATGCATTTTAGAAAGACCCAAATGCAATCTACTTCCATCACATTGACCCCTTTTTGCCAAAATTTGATTCCTCACATTTACATTATTCCGGAAAAATTATGCGAAAAATACGGGTCCTTACACGACCTTCCCCCATAAACTAGCAATCTTGCGAAAAGTCACGTGAACAAGACTGACCTGAATAAGAGAGTAGCCAAGTGCAGGAACGACTGGAGAAGACGACCAGAGAGGGGGGAGAGGAGAAGGAAACAGAGGAGAAGCAGCAGCCAGAGTGAGACCCGAAAGGGCACCAATCGTAGACAAATCGATGATGCTGAACCGAAAAAAAAAAGGGCAAGAGGAGGGCACCGGATTGCAAGAGAGGGATGGAGAGAGGTTGGATAGGGGCGAAAGGAGAAGGACCGGCCGGCGATGGACCCCGGATAGGCACCGCAGGGGAAGGAGAACGGGTTAGGGTTTCATGGCGCCGCAGGGGAAAGGGAAACTAGATCGTTTTTCATATAAACGAAAGTCATTTGATTTGTGAATTTACTTCCACGAATATTGATCATTTGTAATTCTTGTTTGTTACTTTGAGGTTGTTGGTTTGAGGTTTACTTCCACGAATGTCAATCTCTTGGGTGAGTCTTGCAGTGAGATTTACTTCTTACTTCCTTTTTCTATTTCTTCTCTTATTTTTTGATTATTTTCTTGTAAAGATTAAATGAGCTTCTGTTATACATCATTTGATAATCTGCAACTCTCCCTCCTCTTGGATTTTTTCACTTCCCTCTGGGTTTCATCGCTGTTACTTATTCCATTACAATCTTCATCATCAGATATATATTCTTTAATAAATGCAAATGATCTATTTACAACGATTTCAATTTTCAAATTATGAATTGCACTCCATTATTTAGATATTAAAACATGAAACTAAATGCATAATTCATAACTTAAAATTTGAAATCAAACACATAGCTCATATATAAAAATATGGATTATTGGAGGCCACATGCATCTTAAAAATCTACTCTCTCTCTCTCTCTCTCTCTCTCTCTCGACCTTGAAATATTTTTTTATGGTAGTTAAGCTTTCAAACCAAGCTCGAAGAAACTACTGCTTGGCATGTTCGGCTTATGATGTATAAAAGATTTGAGCTATTCGAGGTCTGTTCGATTAAAGCTCATTCCAAGAAACTATTGCCTCTTGTAGTTATTTTGTAGGTTGTTATCTTTGCGCTTGTATCCTCTGAAAAATCCTAGATTGCCTAGATTAAATAATTTGCTAGTTTTTTTTATCTCAATAAAAAAAAAATAACATCAATCAATACATGAACCAATCACAAACAAAAAGCAATTAAACGATGAAGACCAGATATACGTGGAAAACCCCAATACGGGTAAAAACCACGGGAAGGAATCAAACACTATAAAACATTGTGCGATTACAAGTAATCTTACCCTACGATTCTGAATCCTCAGAAATCGTCCTAAGAACTACTTGCCGAATCCACGATCACCACACCCAGTGCTTGACTGTCGCTGCCTTGAATCCACAAGCCTTCCACTAACCTTTGGAAATCCACCAAAGGCCCACTCAAATAGTTTAATCAAAGTTTTTATAAAAACTTCTTGGAGTTATGCTTGTTGCTCAATGATCCATCGATCTTCTTTTTACTCCAAGATTCCAACCAAAGACCCCCTTCAATATTTTATGTGATTAAAAGGAGTTCTGGAGCAGCTCTCTCATATGTGGTGATCAATAAACCCGAACAGACTTATTATTTATAAGCTGCTGAAAAACAGACCACTTGCTCGAGCAACTCCTGTAGCCTATCAAGCACTTTTTCTGAATCGAAATCTTGATTTCTTGAATTAATGTTGCCATATATCGCAACCCCATAATTTTTTTTTGATCTTTTTCCCTTATTGAAGTTGCTAAATACTGAAACACTTGATGCCATGATCTCCCTTGATTTTCTTCCACCTAAAAACTCAATCTTTCTGTTACAAAATATTGATTTCCTTCCACTTCCTAAACAGACACTCTAAATTAAAAATAAATAAAATACAACTCGATAAATAGGGAAACAAATAAATATGTGTTTTGTCATGGAATTTGCCAACACAGACGAACCGTGGCCTATGGTCCTAACATCCTCGAATCAAAATTTTGTGGATTATAAGTTGCGGCATCAAAAATTTGTTTTAGAATAACGTAGTATTTTCTTCCACCTAAAAACTCAATCTTTCTGTTACAAAATATTGATTTCCTTCCACTTCCTAAACAGACACTCTAAATTAAAAATAAATAAAAGGGAAATTTATCGAAATGGTCCCTCTAGTTTAACCCCAGTCTCGATTTCGTCCCCCACATTTCAATTTCACTCTAACGACCCCTGTAGTTTCAATTTTGGTTGGATTGAGTCCAAAAGTTAACTTCCGTTAGCAAACTTAACGGAAATCCCAATTTGGGGTTTTTTTTAGGGGTAGAATAGACATTTTGCCCTCCCTCTTGCCCAATAACAAACCCTAACTCCTCATACCCCTTTTTTACTCTCTGCAAATCTAAAAAAAAAAAAAAAAAAAAACATAAAATTGAGAGGAAATTGAACCACCACCACTCTCACTGGCGGCCCAAAATGGCGTCCAAACCCGACACCGAGAAACCCAATGGGCACATGGCGGACCACGACAGGTGCCCAGTTGAGGAAGTTGCCCTGGTGATCTCTTTAGCTTGAACTCGGGTCCGTTTAGTATGAAGGAGCACATCGTCATCATCGTGATTGCCAATTGCGGGGTTACTTTTAGTGGGAGTGATGCATATTGGGGCTTTTTCGGTTATGATTTTGATGTAAGATTAAGTTTTTTTGATTTGATGATTTTGTGATTTTGCCCATTTTCCTTTGGGTTTAATTTGATGAGAGATTAAGTTTTTTTGCCCCTCAATTTTACATTTTTGGTGGGAATTTTTTTTTTGAGATATGTAGAGCGTAAAAAAGGGGTCAGAGGAGTTAGGGTTTGTTATTGGGAAAGAGGGAGGGCAAAATGTCTGTTCTACCCCTTAAAAAACCCCCAAATTGGGATTTCCGTTAAGTTTGCTAACGGAAGTTAACTTTTGGACTCAATTCGACCAAAATTGAAACTACAGGGGTCGTTAGAGTGAAATTGAAAGGTGGGGGACGAAATCGAGACTAGGGTTAAACTAGAGGGACCATTTCGATAAATTTCCCTAAATAAAATACAACTCGATAAATAGGGATACAAATAAATATGTGTTTTGTCGTGGAATTTGCCAACACAGACGAACCGTGGTCTATGGTCCTAACATCCTCGAATCAAAATTTTGTGGATTATAAGTTGCGGCATCAAAAATTTGTTTTAGAATAACGTAGTATCTTCCTATTGCAAGTACCTAAACACCCTTTAGCTACTTACTGCGGCAACTCTTGCAATTTATCCGTTGACGCTATCATCAGAAGCACTACCCACTCGGTCCGACTTACATGTAGGTGTTTTGACAATCCATGCTACTTTTGAAGACAGATGGGATGTTGAATGCTATAAACTTCCATAATCTTCATTGTTTTGACTCCTTTTTAAATTTGTGTGCTACTAGCCT
The DNA here is from genome assembly GCA_963854785.1 of Vaccinium vitis-idaea. Taxonomy (NCBI): domain Eukaryota; kingdom Viridiplantae; phylum Streptophyta; class Magnoliopsida; order Ericales; family Ericaceae; genus Vaccinium; species Vaccinium vitis-idaea. The sequence goes on from OY978223.1 coordinate 8,923,846, forward strand.
ACTACAGTAACACGATTGCCAGTTATCTTCAATATTTTTTTCCTTGGTTCACAAATCAAGCCCAACCATATCATGTATGCATGGGGGTTGCGTCCACGCTGACAATGATTTCAATTTTCAGATTATGAATAACACTTCACTGTTCAGATGTTAAAACATGAACTGAACATATAATTCAGAACTTAAAATTTGAAACAAAACACATAGCTCATGTGTAAAAAATATGGATTAATGGAGGCTGCATGCATCTTAAAAAAGATGCATACACGTGTACAAGAGGCATACCCCAGGCGGATACTATTTCTGGAGCCTCTGTCGTCCACAACATCTTTAAGCCTAATTTGTTATCTTTCTACTCTGTTTACTTACTCCCCATCAACTATTTGATAAAATATGTCTCGCTCACTTCGACGATAGTCAAAATTAAGGGAATTATGTCAGACATTGCCCCCAATGGAAAGTGTTCAAGGGTACAATGGGAAAGAACCGCAAAAGAATTGAACTTGGCACAAACCATCTCGATCAAATTGTTGGGATTTGTGTAGGTTCTTCATCAAAGGGACGGAAATGCCTTTCGGTTATCCGGTTTTGTTGCTATCTCAAATAAGATTGTTCTCTCTTGGATTGATTGCTTTCTATTGAATAGCCGAAAGTTTGGAATGACCCATCTAAGCAACGTATGAATTTTGACATTATGATTTCTAGTATTGACATTAGCATTAGGGAAATACTCTTGAGTAACATTATGCGGTTTCATCGCCTTTACATGTGGAAATCATTTCCCTGTGCAGACACCCGAGGACAATATACCAATTTTGATGTGCAAACGAGCGATGTCATTTAGCTATAATTGTGAAATAGAGCAGTCCCTTGAAGATAATCATCTATCTTAAATCTCTTTATCAACAGTTATGCTAAGTTTGTCATTAAAAAAAAACAGTCATGCTAAGTTTAAGTTAATGATAAAGAATCACCAAGATAGAGAAATTGTATTCCTTGCAATTTTTTAGGGACCAGGCTAGCTAGTTTGGTGGACATAACCACTAAGTCAAGGACTAGTGGGAACTACTTATCCCTTTTTTTATTTACATGCTTCACTTTGTAACTATCAAAAGAATGTGAACTTTTTTTTTATATCAGAAAAGAATGTGAACTTCTTGTAATGCCAATACATATTGTAACAAGTTGTAAACTTGAATATTTATGCGTCGAATTACCATGCCATGTATGGCATGGTTGGGGGTTGTGTCTCAAATAAAAAAGAAAAGAGTACCAAGTTACCTTACAACGATTTCAATTTTCAAAATATGAATTACACTCCAGTGTTCAAATGTTAAGAATTGAATCTTAACGAATAATTTAGAACTTAAAATTTGAAATGAAACACATAATATATAAATTAAAATATGAAATAGTGGAGCTGCGTGATGATCTACAAAACCAATAATAAATATTGTAGACACCCCAATTTTTATCCACAGATGATATTAAAAATTCCCGATGATGAAAACGAGACCAAAACGAGAGAATTTTGGACGCACGAGCCTCCGGGAACCAAGGAAAAACAAGTTGGAGGATTGAGACCAAGGCACGACAGTGTGACACTTGAGCACAGCAGTACCACACCACCGTGCCATGCCCAAGCACTGCCGTGCGGCAGTGTATAACCCACACACCGTAGTGTGCAAACCACCGTGCCATGAATACGCACTGCTGTGCAGCAGTATGGAACCACCGCGCAGCAGTGTTCGAACTAGAGTGCCATGAATATGCACTGCCGTGCAACAGTTCCTACATACCACACAGCAGTCCATGCCTTAAACCGCCCTATGGCGGTGCCCCAAATGCGGTGCGATTTCTAACCGCTACAAGCCGCAATTGTAGACCAACTCTTTGCAAATTTTTGTTCATATCCGATGCTTGGGCAGCAAGCATGCGTGGGGAAGCAGCAACCTCATCCTATAAATCCCGCGAAGCTTTGATCGGAAAGGGAGATCAGAACTCCCTTATCCTTTCCCTCCGATCGACCCGACATGAAGAAAAATCCCAGGAAAACTCTCCCAAAAATGGCCTGAAACCTTTTGCTCTCTCCCTCTCCATCCTGCTCCTACAAACTTTGAACCAAAACCTCCTTGAAAACAAACCCATCCCATAATATTGTTCCCGTAGAGTTCTAAACCGAAAACCGAGCCATTTTTCGAACACCCAACTGCGTTTTAACTTACTGCGAAGTTTGAAACACCAAGGTGTGAAGCTTTGTTGTCCAGTTGTTTGAAGATACGAAAGGAGCTCGTGTGTCCAACAATTTTCTCGGAAAATTTTCCTTTTGCAAAGGTAAAAGTTTTGATCATGGTCTTGTCAATATGAGGGGAGGCTGTCCCAGCATCTGAAATGATTACCTAATATCATTTTGGGACCTGGTATGCCAACATGTTTTTACAAAAATTAAAACAATTTTTTTTTCCGCATTGCCGCACCGTAGTGATCACTGCCGCACGACAGTTCATTGCATAGAAACATTTTTCCCACGATCAAAACTCTCTGGTTAATCAATAATCAGGGGGTAATCGAACCGGGTACACTCCTTACCAATGGTATTGCATGAATCTGTTATTTCAAACATGAGTTTATCATGAAAATTCTGCTTTGCAAACAAAATGAATGGAGTACGGCCTATTACCGCTGCTGTACGGCAGTGGTATTTTATTATAAAAAAAAAAAAGAAGAAATAAAACGTTTTCTTAGAATGGGCCAACACCCAGATTTAGTAATTTGTCTTTTTAGTATTTATGTATCTTGTTCCATTTGTTGTTTACACAAATGATTTTCTTTTTCTTTTTTTTTTAAAAAGAGGAGAAAGAATTTTGTTTATCTCCCCTCTACAGTGTCCTCAATTTATCTAAACTTAGTTGTTCATTTATTTATTTATTTATTTTTTAATCTCTTAATCATTGCTAATTAAGCAATAAAATTTTTCTAAAAATCCCACAAGCATTAAGTAAAGACCAATTTTAAATTGGGCGAGCAGGGTGCCTTAAAAACCTTCCCCACTCGTAACCTAGCTCCCGAACCCAGAATTTTCTATTTATTGCAGGCCAAATCTTTTCCAAAAATTGTTGGCACGAGAGTCACTATTTTCTAAATTATTTTTTACAGGTTTCTCGGGGAATAAATCCTTCTTCAAAAATAAAAACCCCGGGTGGCGACTCTGAAATTGTTTTCCGAAAATCATTTTTCTAAACTATTTTCTAAAAATCAATTTTCCAAAACAAACAAAATAATCATTTTTCTAAATGAAATTATTTTCCAAAAATCATTTCCCAACAAAATTATTTTTCGCGTGGCACTGTCTACAAATATCCTTTGCTTCATCCGTACATTGTAGACGGTTTTGATTGTGCTACATTTCTAGGATCTTCATGTTTAATGGAACTTAGGATTTGTCTAGATTTAGCTAGAGTTGTTAACATATCCACCAACAAGGACTCCTGCTTCGAGGATAATGACAAAACCGTGTTGTTCACCGGTACTTTTTATCCACTCTTTTAAGGCATTATCAGTGGGAAACACCAACCAACATTAAAAATTCAAGTTTTAATAATTGAACACATGTTGCAAATTCAAATTTTAAAAGTTGAATTCTTTACTAAGTTCCGGACATAAATAATTGATGTTAATCTACACATTCCATGTTTTCCCATATTCAGATTTTTAAACTTGAAGTAATTGGTTTAGTTCACATTTTAATTTATTAATATTTAAAACAAATTCGGATTAAAAAAATGAAGCATAAGGCGGAAATTAAATCTACTAGTTTCAAACAATATCATTCATGTTTTAAAATCCGAATTAAAGTACATCTTTCAAACTTTAAAATCCAAACACATTGTTAAAATTCAATACTGGGTATCCGAATAATGAACGACCAAAAATAAAAAATTAAAATCTAGGTCTTATCTCTAGGTGCTTTTGCCTCCCAAAGCATCATTTCCTTCCCATAAATTTCCTTGTCGACCTCTGTGCCTTTTGAAATCGAAAATTCGAGCCTCATTGGTGTTCTTCCATTTCAAAATATGAGAGTAGTGGGTCAATGGAAGGTCCCCTTCCATTGATTACTAAATTGGGTTCTCCATTGAGGAATGAGGAGGGGAGTGAAAGTTCTTTAGGGTTAGAGGTGGGAGATCTGGGAGAAGAGAAGAAGAAGGTTGACCGTGTCGTGCCGAGTCAAAATTATATTTATAAAAACTTAGAATTAACTACTACTCAGAAGAATAGTGGTTAAGTCCGAGTGTCGATCCACGGAGACAATTTGGCTAAGTTACGTTAGCTTCGATTAATTTCTAATTTAATTCGAAAAAGAAATTGATTGATTGGTGTTGATTTTAAGAGAAACTAAATTAAGTAAAGCAGTAATTAAATTAAAGAAAATTGTGGAGAGAAGATCTAGGGGTTCAAATCCACCTCGACCACGTAACTAGGCTATGTATAGGCTAGGAATATTATTCGAATCGCAATTTGTCAAGAAGATAATTGAGTTGTCAACAGGCATGGACTATCCCATAGCACGGACAGTCTCGCTAGCACAACCCGTCTCTTTCACGGGCTGTCCAGTGACACGATCCGTCTTACGAGCATAATCCATCTCAGTTGCCCAAGCACAAGCATAGAAAACTATTGATTAACTAGGTATTTGAGATCGCGCACACAAATACACAATAGATTGAAAGCCTAAAAATTATTCCATTCGATCGTAATGAAACAGGTTCTTAGTTAAACAACTAATTCGAATAAATAAACTTAAATCCTATACATAAACAAAATTACTTGGACTGAGGGTTCATCTTCCCCCTAGATGGGTGTTTAGCCGGCCATGAAAATCACTGAGGCAGCTGTGCTCTTCTGTTTCGTAACCTGCTGCTCGCGGCTCTGTTCTAAGTCGACCCCCCTTTTGATCTCATGCGTCATATATATATATATATATATATATAGGCAATAGGCAGCAGCGCCCGTTCATCTTGTCCAATTCCCAAAACCCTATACTAGTAATCTAATTGTATAGCTTGGGTCCCGTCAAATTTGATAACCACGTGCCACTACTCTGGTCCATGAATCACTCTCCAAGAGAATACATTTGCTTCAATTTCTTTGTGCAGAGTAATGGTGGGTCCAAAGGAAAAAATAATCTAGTGCTCCCACACCTTTAGTTGCAGATTGCATCCAACGGTTAAACTAATCCCTCATTAGCATGATTATCCTCAAAATACCTACGATCACAAAAACAATGTATTAAACTCCAAGTGACAATATTTACGGACTTAGCAATGGTAATTTAGGGGGCGCTTATGTGAACATTTATGCGCCTATCAAAGGTTTTTAGGGCATGTAACGTTAGGGACATGGAGGAAGAAGAAGAACACGTTGGGTTTCTTCTTCTTCTTTTTTCGGGCAGATGATAAAAGGAGATGGAGAAGATAAGATGGACAAAGGGTTGTAGATAATTGTGTGGTTGTGTTTTAGTTGGTTTGTGCTATATGCATCTCACTCATTTAAGGACAAAAAAGTCTTTTTATGCACGGATATTTTTGCCTACAATTAGTTAAACGTTAGTGGGTTGGAGTTAGCCGAAAGTCGGTTGTTAATAGAATCCTCCCTGGGGGTGGGAAAAGCAATTTGCTTCAAGATCGGATCCAACTTCTCTCATTTCGCTCTGTGACATCACAAACAACTTGCCCCCAAATTGTACTTTGTGTAAGAAAAGCGGATGCCAAATGTCTTGGAGCTCTACTTGCAGTAACCAATACGCTCTCTATTGCTGAGACTCTCTCTCTAAGAAATTTATGCCGCCTTTACTTTCTCTTCTTCTAGGGTTTGTCTTGGGAGGGGGTGAGGCCACCGCCTCATCTGCCTTCACCCCCCTCCCCTCCTCTCACAGATCCCTTCCCTCCCACCATCATCTTGTCCTCCTCGTCCTCCTACCTACCGCCCACCATCCACCTCCATCTCTTCCATCTCATCTTGTTTTGCTTCCACCGATCCACCTTCCGCCTCCCTCCTTGGCTCCGGTAGTTGGGATCCGTTCAAGCATTGATCTGCAGATGGGTGGTGGGGGTTTGCTCCTCCGGCGAATAAGTCACTAGATCTGGCGTGGCGACGGTTTCCGGCGACATCTTCAACCGGCGGCAGTTTTTCTTTTTTTTTCTTTGCTAGCTAGTTGTTTTTTTGTTTAGTTTTGCCCCTCTGTGGGATCTTATGCCCCCTTTCATGGGTGGTTGTTTTATGATTTCATCAGTGTGTTTGTATGTCTGGTTTGAGCTGGGTGTCCCTTTTTTGGTTTAGGATCCTCTTCTACCAAATCGAGGACGGACTCTACGCCCGCACTTAGTGTAGGTCTACTTTTGCAATACGTGTCTTGGGACTGTGAGCCTGTGTGCTCTTTGCAGTTGCTCGTGTATTTGATTTTGGTAGTTTTAGTTCATTCCTGTTTATTGTGATGAAATCTTTGCATTTGGGCCGGTTATATGAAATGACTGTTATAAAAAATATATATATGTCTTGGAGCGCCAATGGAAAATACTCATGTCCTGTTTATGGTATTAACCCCTGTAATATGTTCTTCTCGCTAAAGCTCCTTTTTTTTTAAAAAAAAAAAATTCATAACATTTGTAATTTGACTAAAACCTTACGTAACAAAGTATAAAGTACCAAAATAATAGGTAACAAAGCGTATTGTCCGTCCCTTTTCAAGGATCTACTATAACCGCCAATTATCAAACCGCCAATTATCCAGTCTGGGATCCCGGACTAGAGGTTTTTTGATGTTTTGAAGGTTTTAAAACATGTTTTTGCATGATCCAAACCGTCCAATATGCTTAAAAAGTGTTTTTAAGGGTCCCCGCGGAAAATCGTCAAAAAAAAATACCGGAAAGGGCTTGATCCGAGCAGTTTTTCACAAAAACTGCACATATACAGTTTTATGAAAAACTGCTTAGATCAAGCCCTTCCCGGAATTTTTTTGGATGATTTCTCGCGGGTACCCTTGAAAAACATGTTTTAAACACATTGGACGGTTCGGATCATGAAAATTTGATCTAGAACTATGAGTCCAGGACTTAGGAATCCCAAACTAGATCCGGACTCCTACTATAACAACTCAAATTATCTCTTGCTCAAGTGATAAAAAGTCTTCAACGTACTGTGAAAACTTTATATCCATCTCAAAACCAATTGACAACGAGTGAAGAGATCCCAACATATATTTAAGTGATCACCTATTCCACTCCCAAGCAATGTGGGACAATATTTCTTAACATCCCCCTCGCATGTAGTTGCATTTGATGTCTGTTACATGTGGCCACTTTTTGGATCCTATCATCGTGCAGCCTTTTTTGCTAGTCTGTCATCGTGGGGCGTGAATTGTGATTTTTTTTTTAAATGTGGGGTGGAATGGGCCCTGCTTTGATACCATGTGGAAACTTTATATCCAACTTAAAACCAATTGGCGCTCTACTACTGGATATGCCATTTATCTTGGGTCCAATCTTGTTTTTTGGTGTGCTAAGAAACAACACACCGTAGCAAGATCCTCCACGGAGGCTGAGTACAGGGCAATGGCCCACACTGCTGCAGAGTTGATATGGATTCAACAACTTCTGACCTCCTCATGTGTTGTGGTGTGACAACAAATCAGCGATTTCCTTGGCTTCTATCCTGTGTTCCATGCTCGCACCAAACACATCGAAATTGACTACCATTTTATATGAGAACAAGTGTTAGCTAAGAAGATTTATGTGTTTTATGTTGGCTCTCAGGCTCAGATTGCTGATATTTTTCACCAAAGGGTTACCAGTTTCTCGATTTCTTTCGTTGAAAGGCAAACTAATGGTTGGTGATCCACTCATTAGTTTGACAGGGTTTTTTTTTTTTTTTAGTAAAAGGAAAGGCGAAAGAATTGTTTGACGGGAGTTGTTAAGCATGGTCATTAGCTGGTCATTAGATTTCCTTTACTTTTGTTCAGACTTTGTTTTGTATTAAAGGAGTTAGTCGAGTCTGTTAGGGGAGGTTTAAACTGGTTATTAACCTCAGCAATCCAGGTGAAGTGTGGTCAGCCAATGAGATTCATTTGTGCTAGTTGAGAGTCTGTACCATATACTCCCTCCGTCCCATATTTCTTGTCCAGTTGCACTATTCACAGTACCTCAAAAAATTATTTATATTTTCAAATGTATAATGTTATATATATTCATTATGGATCTTGTTTGATAGCTCTCGATGAGTTCTATTAAACAAAGTTTTCAAAATTGTAAAAAATATTATAGATTGAAAGATATAAGCAATTGAAAAATGGCACGCATGCCCGTAAATGGACAACAAATTTGGGACGGAGGGAGTAAAATGGAAGAAAAGCCTTCCGTGTAATCATCGAGAAACAGTTTAGTTTGAAATGAAATTGTGATTGTTTGCGTTACGAGCAAGTAAATTTTAGTAATTTCCATGAACTAAGCCAAATTTCTGTTGGATTGTATCTTTTAGTAAATTAATGGTGTGGTTTTACCATTTGAAAAAAGCTTTGTTTCATCAAAGTCATAGACTCATAGCCAAGTGGATTTTATGTATGAAACTTTATTTTCCCCATGAAACCAGATATAGGCCCGTTTGTTAGCACTTATAATAAATTGAGGGGGTGTTCCACTAATAAAAAATTATTTTTTCCAAACACTGAGACAGGTCATTTTCTCACAACACATCACATAAAAAACCATGAAAAACCAATTTTTTCAAAAAACTGGGTTAGTGGAACACCCCTGAGTTATTCATTTTATTTGCATGCTTAGAAAAATCTAATGAAGAGTGTTTACTACCAATTGTAGATAATTACTTATTTTTATTTTTTTTTAGCCAAATATGCTAAAAATTGAGATTATTTTAAGCTCAATTTTGTCAAAGTTGACCAAAAAAAAAAATCCTTAATTACGATGTACTCCCTCCGTCCCTTTTTTAAGTGTGTAGTCTCGTAATTTCAATTTATTTTCTCTCACATTAACTTCTACAATTTTTACATTTACTTTCCACTACTTATCCTTATCAATATTATAATACCTACTAGCTTTTCAAAAAGGAATCTACTTTTAAGGAAAAAATAGAAAATGTGTCCACTAACTTTTCAAAACACAAATTTATTAAGGGACAACCCAAAATGGAAAGTTAAACATTATAAAAGCCTAAAAGGGACGGAGGGAGTATCTTATGTGTAAGGACAACTTAGACAATTATGGGATTATAAACTTAGTATTAAGTCTTTTAAGAAATTGATTTAAAATTTTATAGTATAAAATTTTAACTTATAAAAGTGATAACAAATAGGACCATAGAAAAAATGTCCAATAAGTAATCTGTTAAAGTAATTTTCTTCCGTACAAAAAAAAAAAGTGTACTCTCTTAAAGTTCTCAAACAGTGGCTGTTTAAGGTCATCTCTAGTGGTGGAGTTAAAAATGTGTTGTTATATGACACAAAAATGTAAAAAATAGGTGTCATTTATGTATTGTTATGACAAAATATGTTGTTAAGCTAAAAGGTGTTGTAGTGGTGGTGTTAAAATGAATTCAAGTGTGATGTGGATCCCACTTATTTTGACCATAATCCACCTATAATCCACCTATTTTGGCTTTATTCAAAAAAATTTGAGTTTTGACCATAATTTTATACTTGTTAGATTCGTCTCGTCGAGAGGAATCCAGAAACCACAAAATCTTGATGCAAAACTAACGAATGCAAAAAAAAATTGAATAAGGACAAAAGTGATTTTTTGGTTTTTTGGTTTTTGGTTTTTTACCCAAACCACCCCTAACTTGTCAACCAAATGCGTGAAAAATGGGTCCCGCTTGGTACAATAACGTGTGAACAATCATGCACGGCAAAAATGGGTCCCGCTGAATGTGCAATCCACTCTATGCGTGTCAGGCTGTGAATCCTTCAAGTGTTTTGCGTGTACTTGCATTACTCCCCATCACAGCAACCTCCGGAAAATTTTCCCCGTGGGCCCCGCTTGGGCCCACTTGACTCTAGCTACTGCTGGAGTGACAGTTGACATCTGACATAATTTTTTTTAACCTCTGACACAAGTTAACTACACCACTATATACCGAAAATAAAATATTTTGATGCTAACTGTTAGTTTCTTACACTAATATGTCATTTAACTCTACCACTAGAGATGGCCTAAGAGGAATTCACTATTATTATTATTATTATTATTATTGGAAATACAAGAAGTAGGAGTGCACACACATTGGGCTGGACCAAGGCCGGGTTTATGTTAGGCAATAACGAGACTTGTGCATGCCCAAACCCGGCCCATTAATAATTGGGTTTCATTTAATATTCCCAAACCTGATCATAAAGTTCATTTCCCAAATTCGTCCAATTAGCCTATTTATGTTTCTTAGTTCTAGTATCCAAGTGAAAATTAATCATCCACACCATTACAGTTAGAGTTTTCTATTGTAAATTATAGTTCACGACCATAATGATAATAGTTATTCAAAAACCAATGAATATATTGTATATATATGCTTTAAAGAAAAGGGTACTTTATATAAGTAATAGTGCATACCCGTGCCTAAGGCACGGCTTGAGCAATCAACGCACGTTTCCATGCCCATGTCCATTCTTTATGGCCGATTGATGTTCAGAGAGGGGAAGGAGGGGAGGTAGTGAGAGAAAATGTGGTTTAAATTTTGAAAATGGGAGAGAGAGAGAGAGAGAGAATGTGGTTTGAAATTTTGGTGTGGACGTGTGGTGGACCGGTGGAGGAAAAGGGTAAAGAGAGAGAGAGTTGGCAGAGAGTGTTTAAATAATATGACGACTGGACAAAAACCGCGGTGTATTGTAATATAGATGATAGTAACTTTTTTCCTTTTCAATGTATTTTTTTTTAGGATAATTATATAATTAACATAATTATCATTATTTTATATGGGCCGGGCCAGACTTGAATTTAATACTCCCTCCGTTCCAAAATAAGTGTCCACTACGAAAAGTCGTGCCATTTTTCAAATCAAAAAATTTAGTACTTCCATTTATCGTTTTTCAAACTTTTTTGCACCAAATTAAAGTACTCATTGAGTACTTTAATTCGGTGCAAAAAAAAACGAAACACAATACACGGAAGTACTTAATTTTTTAATTTGCAAAATGGTAAGAGAGAGAGTAAGGAACACTTATTTTGAAACGAAGGGAGTACATGGAAAGTCCATAGAAAGGAACTCGTCAAGTCAGAGTCCCCGGAATCAAATTTACTGACTTCATGGCCGCGGTGGGACCTGCTTCTTACCAGTTACCAAAACGGAAAGTTTACCTGCAAGTCAGTCTGACGGAATTTCTAATATTCCATCAACAGGTGAAGAACAATTCATTTTTGCAGAGGTTTTCGCAATCTTTGGAACTTCGTACATGACCTCTTTGATTACTTTGGAAACAAATTAAACATGGCTGCGACCTTTGTTGGAGGAGCACTTCTATCTGCTACAGTTCAAGTGCTGTTTGACCGTTTGGCTTCCCGGGAGTTCATCAACTTCTTCCGGGGTCGAAAGCATGACGAAAGGCTCCTCAAGAAGCTAAAGCTGAAATTGCTAGGACTTAATAAGGTGCTCAATGATGCAGAGAACAAACAGATCACTGATCAAGCTGTGAAAGCTTGGTTGGACGAGCTTAAAGATGCGGTTTACAATGCCGAAGACTTGGTGGACGAGATTGCAACTGAGGCTTTGCGGTGCAAGGTGGAAGCTGAGTATCGATGTGGCCCAAACCAGGTACAATCTCCAATCTCGACTTCCAGTAGTTGTTTATTTGATGCTGAGATAGAGTCCAAGTTAGAGAGGATGATTGATATATTAGATGATTTTTTGGAAGAAAAAGATGTACTTGGTTTGAGAGAAGTTGTTGGACAGAATTGGTCGCACAGGTTGCCAACAACTTCTTTGGTGGATGAATCTTGTGTATATGGAAGGGAGAATGACAAGGAGGAGATAATGAAATTGTTGCTATTGGATAGAGAAAGTAGTAATAAGATAGATGTGATTCCGATTGTGGGGATGGGTGGGGTGGGTAAGACCACCTTGGCTCAACTTTTGTACAATGATGGTAGAGTGGATGAGCACTTCGGTATGAAATCATGGGTTTGTGTGTCCGACATATTTGATGTTTCAAGGGTCACAAGAACAATTGTCGAGGCAATCACTGGGCGGGCTCTTGATGCAAATGACCTAAACTCACTTCAAGTCAAGTTGAAGGAATTATTGAGTGGGAAAAAGTTTCTGATTGTCTTGGATGATGTTTGGAATGAGAACTATGACCATTGGGACTTCTTGATGGCTCCTTTCAGATTTGGAGGACATGGGAGTAGGATTATTGTCACGACTCGCAATAAGAGTGTTGCTTCTATCATGAAAACAGTTCCTATTCATGGTTTGATGGAATTGCTAGACGAAGATTGTTGGAAGTTGTTTTCCAAACATGCATTTGAGGATGGAGATTGCGATGCACATCCAAACCTTCAAAAGATTGGTATGGAGATAGTGAGAAAATGTAAAGGGTTGCCTTTAGCTGCCAAAGCACTTGGTGGTCTTTTGCGCTCCCAACGAGATATTAAGTATTGGAAGAATATCCTGGAATGTGCCATATGGGAGTTATCAGAGGAGAAAAGTAGCATCCTTCCAGCATTAAGATTGAGCTATCATTATCTTCCTTCCCATTTAAAAAGATGTTTTGCTTACAGTTCCATATTTATGAAGGATTATGAATTCGACATGAAGGAATTAGTCTCAACTTGGATAGCAGAAGGTTTTGTGGAGAATCCCAAAATTAATAAGACAGTGGAGGAAGAAGGTTATGAGTGCTTCCGCGAATTGCTTTCAAGGTCATTTTTTCAGAGATCAAATGCTAATAATTCTTGTTTTGTCATGCATGATCTTGTTCATGATTTAGCTCAATCTGTGATTGGAGATTTCTGTTATAGATTAGAGGATTGTAAGCCGCACCGTATTTCTGAAAAGGTACGCCATTTCTCGTATGTTAGAGATAGCTTTGATGGCTTTGATAAGTTCAAGTTAATTAAGGACGCTAAGTATTTAAGGACTTTCCTTCAAATAGACCGAAGAATCTATGGCAAACAATGGTTGAGCAAAAAGGTTCTAGATGACATTCTGTTGGGACTAACACGCTTACGGTTGCTATCTTTGCCGAGATATCAGATTGCGGAATTGCCACATTCAATTGGCAATTGGATACATCTACGCTTTTTGGACCTCTCCTACACCCTAATCAATCATTTGCCTGAATCAATTTGTACCCTATATAATTTGGAAACGTTGTTGTTGTCTAATTGTCATCTTCTCACAACCTTGCCAGTAGAGATTGTAAAACTAATTCTATTGCGTCATCTTGATTTAAGTGGAACTAACTTAAAAGAGATGCCAATGCAAATGAGTAGGTTAAAAGATCTCCAACAACTAACTGCTTTTGTAGTGGGAAAGTGCGGCGGGTCAAGTATTAATGAGTTGAAAGAGCTTCATCGTCTATGTGGAACAATCTCCATTTCAGGTTTGCAAAATGTTACAAGCGGCAAGGATGCATTCGAAGCGAAGATGAGGGATAAAAAGCACCTTGAAAAGTTAGCATTGGAATGGGGTAGCACTACAGATGATTCAAAGAATGAACGAGATATACTTGAAAAGCTAGAGCCTCACACAAACTTGAAGCACCTTGAGATAAAAAATTACGGAGGCACGAGATTTCCTACTTGGATAGGACATCAATCGTTTGGCAATATAGTGTCTTCACGTCTGGAAAATTGCCACAATTGTTTTTCCTTGCCGCCATTTGGTCAATTGTGCCTTTTGAAAGAGCTTACCATTTCAAGAATGTCGGGAATAAGGAACGTGGGTCAGGAATTTTATGGAGAGAGCGATTCTTTAAGCAAACCATTTGAATCACTGGAGACTCTACGGTTTGAAGAAATGTTAGAGTGGGTGGGTTGGTCTATATTAGACGCTGGAGAGTTCTCTCGGCTTCAAAAACTTGAGGTAATCAATTGTCCCAAGCTGATCGGAGATTTACCGAAGAAGGTGCCTTCTCTAGTGAGACTTGAGATAAAGGAATGCCCAGAGCTTGTGGCTTTGCTTCCGAGGACTACTTCTATATGCGAGCTAGTGTTGGACAAATGCCAAGGGGTACCGTTGGAGTGGCACGTTGTGTCTTCAATTGAAACACTAGAAATTTCAGGTTTTGCAAGTTTAAAGGAATTTGCAAGCGACCTGTTAACACTAACGAGTATGAAGGAGCTGAAGGTAGAGAAATGTCCTGCGCTTTTGTCATTTTCGGAGGGAATGAAGCTCCCACAATCTAAGGATATTAGTCACTGCTACATGTCTCTTGAAAGGTTGACCTTGTTTGGCTGTGAGAATCTCAAATCCCTCCCACTTTGTACATTCCCAAAGCTTCAGCTTCTGGATATTAGTTTGTGTATAAATTTTGAGACCCTATTGCTTCCAAACGAGATTGAGCTCCAAAATATGACATTGCTCGAGTCCCTTACCATTCAATTTTGCAATAAAATGGTATATTTTCCTTGCGGAGGATTTCCTGCTCCAAAACTGTCTTATTTATGGATCGGGGATTGCGAGAAAGTGAAGGGTCTGCCAGAACAAATGCACACCCTACTCCCATCTCTTCGGTTCTTGACGTTATGCAGATGTCCAGAAATTGAGTCCTTTCCGGAAGGAGGTCTCCCCTCCAAATTAAGTTATCTTAGTATATGGAATTGCAAGAAACTTGTTTGTGGCCAGAGAGATTGGGGTTTGCAAAAACTCTCCTCGCTCACTCACTTTACACTGTCAGGTACATCTGAAGACGTGGTGGAGTTGTTTCCAGAGAAGGGGTTGCTGCCCTCCACTCTGAAATATCTCGGCATCGGAAATCTGCCAAATCTCAAATCAATGAACAAAAGCGGCCTTCAACTTCTTGGCTTTCTTGAGTACATGGAGATTGAGAATTGCCCTCAGCTCAAATCCTTGCCGGAAGAGGGGCTTCCCACTTCCCTCCTTGGGCTGCGAATTGTGGAATGTCCGTTGCTGAAACTTCATTGTCGCGGGGAGGAAGGAGAAGACTGGCATAAGATTTCTCACATCTCTGCTATATGTATCGACGGTGAAGGAATCTTCGACCAAACCTACCTCGGTCCAGTAGATCCTTCTGCATTTTCTGATTTATCAATATTACAAGGGAGGAAGTCGAGGGTCCAACAACAAGACATTTTGTTAGATCGGTTAAGAGTGTTTTAATCCAATTTGTAATGTTAGAAACATTGGATCATCTCTTTTTAAATCTTGAACCAAAAATGGCAAATATCGGCTATAGGACTTGCCCAATTGAACTTTGAGAAAGTGATGAATGTTTTTGGTATGGACTACTTTATACATAAATGGAGGCAAAAAGTATTGATTTGGAGTTTTTTTTTTTTTTTTTGTTGCCATTCGTTAATCCTAATCTACTATATGGGGAGGGGGTGGGTGCTTAACTTGATCAAAACTCCTTTTTTTCTCTAAAATGTGTTGTACATCTGACGTCGTTCCCATACCTGATATCATGAAGGAAAAGAAGCTCAAATGCACTGCTCCCTTTCAGTATGGTAAAAACCATTCACTCATTCCACAAAATCGATCTAGATCGAATTCCTTATTTGTTTCTAACCCTGTAAGATAATTCATTTTTTTGGTAACTTTGGGATCTATGCATCCGTGTCCAGCTGATACGCAAAAAGAAAGTTTGAAGATTGGATATTGTGTTGTGGACGCATTGCGCAATCACGTCTGCGCCAGCAAAGACCTTCTAGCTTCTTCACTTGGACGAACAATGATCATTATCCAGATTTCAATAGGCTAAACAGGTAACACAATTTGGCTTCCTATTCTGTTGACTTTGCTAATTTGATAAGAAATCATTAGCAGAATTATGTGAGCATAACATCATTAATCATCTAGAAACACATCTTAGCTGATTATCGTTGTCCAATAGTTGTGTTCGCCATCAAATAATTATTTTAGCGGAATTGGATTGGCCATTTTCCGAATCGTGAATTGAATCGAATAATATATCGTAATGATTCGGTCCAAATTTCAAAAATACATCGAAAAATGTATCTATGCACCTACATAATAAACATATATTGTAAAATTGAATTTTTTTTTTTAAGCAATTACTAGTGTAATTATCATCTAGCAAATTAAAAACCACTTCAAAGACAATGAGTGTCACACCCAATTCCAATAAACGTGACAGAGTCACCAAGGCCTCCATAATTGTCATCAAACAGAGTATTCCATAATACCATTTATAGAGAAACGGCGGAAGTGTCATAATATACATCTCCAGAATGACTAAGTGGCAGCCTAACATTTTACATAATACAACCCACAACTACACATTTACAATCACTTCTTATTTCAAACTGGCTATATATAACTATCACTCGTGCAACTATACAAACTACGTCCATGCTATCTACATCAACAACCTTGCTATTTACGTCAACCTGGAAAAAGAAAACAGAAAATATCACCATTCGACGGTTCTTTTATTGCCAGTCGGTTGGGGAGCGACCCCATTAGAGAGTGGTATGATATCAATACCTGTTTGGTGACTAGCTGCACCTCCAATCTTATATCCTGAGTCACTAGTCCATTTAATGTCCCCTAGCGCTCGGGACACCGTCCGAATAAGTTATATCATCAAGCATGTATTGGCAAGTATTTCATCTTTTCAAACATATTTTCATGGCCTAGTTCGAATAACCACAAAACATTCGTATGAAAACCATTTCTAAATCAGCCTTTATCAATGATACCAACTCATGTACAGAAAACAAATGATTCACATTTTCTAGTCATTCAAGCAAAACTTTTCAGAAAAGCATTTAGCAAATACACAAGTAACCAAGGTATGCATTACTCACCGGAGCAGGGATGATTTCTGGAATGGCCGACAACCGTGGCTACCGGGTTCCGGCGGTGTTGGGTGTGGGGTTTCAGAGTGTAGGTGTTGTGTTTGTTCCTTTGAAAGTCCATAGGCTACCTATAGTATCAAATATATGCAAATTAGAGAGTGGGAGAGAGATTACCGTGAGAGGAGGGGTGGAAATTCCGGCGAAGTCAACTGGAATGGGAAGCGGCAGTTGAGCGAAAACTGGGTTCGGGACGTTTTCCCCTTTTCTTTCTCTCTCCCTTCCCCTCTATCTTTGATTTTAGGGTGAATTTCACTTACCTCTCCGATTAGTACCGTTTCTGCGTAAATCATGATTCAAATCGTAATCAAACACTGAAATGTAAGATTCAACATCGATTTTATATAAAACTCGATTCGTGTATAGATTCGTATCATTTCGCGTGAATCGTAAATCGAGTTGTATGTTACACATTCTGTAATTATATAATTCAAACTGTTAGCTCACAAAGATTCTAGATTCCGATGAAAAGTTCAATGCATACTTGAAGAAACAAGAAACTAATTAAGCAGGTTACATGATTTCAGAACTTGATGTTTCATGCTAAAAAACCGAGGGAAATAAAATTATAGAAAACGTGCAAGTCTGACTGGCACAATGAAATTTCAATTAATTAATTTATTTATTAACTAGTAACTTAATATTTTGCCTATAATTATGGACTATGGAGTTTCATACATGAGTAATGTTGACACCCCATTTTTGCCTCGCTGCTCCGAATAAAGCAGGATACAGGGATAAGATCTTCAGAAGCAGCAATTCACAGTTCGATATCCTCACCGTGGTATTGCGGGTGACAATGCGAGTGCAACTGCATATTTTGGAAGCGCAATCGGATTAAAGTTCATGTTTTCAACAGTGCAAGAATGTGCGCCAAAATAAAGTAATTCGGGGCCCAAAAGTATATGGCCGAATTCGAAGATCATTATAAAATTTGAAAGGGCAGCCGTGTGTGTTTTCGAAGTTCAATGGGACAGCCGTGCGCGTCTCGAAAGGACGACCGTACATGTCTCGATGTGCGAAGGGGTATCGTGGTTTTTGAAAGAGTGCTTAGCCATTACTAAGTAAATAGGCTCATTGGACCATAAGCTAAACCGCCAGTTCTGATTGGAGCTCACCGTGTGCCTCATGTGTGAGGAATGTGCCGCAAGTAGTCGTGGCCCTATGGGCTATGGCCCACCACCAGCTGCATGAAGTGGTGCGGGCCAAACCGTCATCTGTAAGCCGCCCTTGTTTCTCTTATAAATGGGTCCAAGCTGCCTTCAAGAAGGAGGAGAGAGACTGGGAGAGGTAAAAAGAAAAACGGTTTTAGTTTCCTAGGCTGTCTTTCTTCAATGTTTCGTCCATATAGAGAGGTTTACTAAAATTCTCTCATTTCAGTGTTGTGCGTGAATAAAAAGAGTTGTGTTTTTAGGTTTCCTTTTGGTCTCTGTTGGTAAAAGGCTTCAAGAGCTTGGAGGTGATATCTAGTTCTGCCAGAGAAAAATTTTGTGCGCGGTAACGTTAGCATAGCTCGCGATAGAATACCTTGTTTTGCTATCTCGGGTTATGGTTTCGATTGCTAAGCATTATCTTTTGCCTTTGTTGTAATTCCGGATTCAAGGTAATACTAGCAATTGCACTTTTAAATTTTTGTACCGTTCATTTTATTATTGCACGCTTAATTTATTCAAAATGTAAATATCCTTTTTGTTACTATTAATATAATTCGAAAGATTGTGGTATGGTTACTGAAACCCGCCGATTTTTCAAATTATAATTTCTGTTTAAAATGTAAATACCCTTTCCATTTTAATTCGAAAAACTGTAGCACGGTTATATTATCACCCGCTGGTTTTTCGAGTCATTATTTATGTCGCGAAACCTAGTCTGTTGTCATTGGCAGCCGAAGGATGTCACCAAGTGCCAGGAATATGACGCACTCTAGATTTCCCAATATAAATTCTTATTTGGAGTTAAATTCACATCTTGGAAACTGATCCAACATCATTGGCAGTCAGAGGATGTCACCAAATGCCGGGAATATGATTCATTCTAGTTTCCACAATGTGAATTCGACTCGTCAATTTAAAAAGGGAAAGGATATTTATATTTACTCATGGCGCCATACTGTCTGAATCAAATTTGTATCTTGGGAATTGATCCAATATCATTGGCAATCGGAGGAACTGAGTCACCAAATGCCAGGAATATGATTTATTCTTGTTTGCACAATACGAATTCGATTCGCGAGTAAGGAGAAAAGGATATTTACGCCTTGTTCGTGATATATAATCCAATGAAAAATGATTGTGCTTAATTCTCCGCTGTAATTCTCATTCCTTCCAATGTCGCTAATTTCATGTGTTTTAAGTTGTAAAAATTCTCATTTCCCCTCTCGAGGTCTATTTGCATTGAATTGAGGATACTGGCGGCCGTCGGATTCAGTAGTCCGTTGTCGGTATCAAAAATGAGATTTGCACGTTCATGTGTATTTTCATTTAACCGAATCAATGCAAATCGATTTTGGGTTTCATTATTTCAGAAAATTCAAGGTTAAATTATATTGAATTGAGGGTCCCGGGCGCCGTCGAATTAAGTAATCCGCGCTTGGTATCTAAAATGAAATATGTCCTCGCGGTCATTTTTCATTTACCAATTCAATATAAATTGACTTTGAAACTCCAAAATGTTCGGACTTTGAATGGAGCCGAGGGTATGAACGTCAAATCCCAATCACGCCGTTATGCCGTCCATACACTTGGATCTTTGTTCTTAAGGAGATGTTCACTATCTTTTATTTTTCCGGCTAGAGATAATTTTGAAAAGGGTTAATTTTGGAAAAGAAGTACCGAAAGGGCGATGTAGGGTGCCTAACACCTTCCCTACTTGTAACAGTAAATGCCCAAACCCGTTCTCTGTTTTCGCAGACCAAATGGCAAAAATCACCAAAATATTTTCCGAAGGATGTTTTTCTAAAAATATCTTTAGGGGCTGACTTAACACACCCAAACTCATTGTTAAGTGGCGACTCTGGTTTTTAAAAAAAATAGTCCCGGCTGTCAAATTTCATTAATATAATCGTCGCATTTTTGTCAAGTATTCTCTCCTGCCGTTTTCCTAAAATTGGGGGAAACACTCGTAGCCGAAAATTTTGGGCGCGACAAGTAATACTCTACCAAGTGTGGCTGATGTTTCGGTGGTTGGACTTGTGGAAACTTCATATCCAATCATAAGCAAAATTATACTAAGTTCTTATCAACTAGGGTAGACATATATATACGCATAAACCTTTTCTTATGAGTATGGGGTGATCTTTCGTTCTTATCTCCGACGTGTAAAACGCAACCACTAATTGACCCAGAGGTCTTTGTTTTTTATGTCTTACCTACTGCACATGGGTATTGTATGTATTCGATTCTGGTTCAGAGATCGAGCTTAATTGTTTTTGAATTCGTCTTTGACTGCTACACATGACATGGTATTAATATCTAGGGAGCTGAGCACTCCAAAATTTAATAAAGTTTCAAAACTACCCTTTTCAAAATATAAAAACTACTGGAGGCACTTCATCCCAAAATTATCCCCTCATTTACTTGAGGCACTCCTAACGGAAAAAACTTTCTGAAGTGTTCACTAGGGCTGCACAAAAAAACCGGTGAACCGTGAATCCGGTCCGGACCGATCCGATCCGCACGTTTTGGATTTTAACCGTGGATTAATGGTCCGGACACGGATCCAAAAAATAATAAACCGTGACTCGCGGTCCGGACATGGATTTTGATTTTGAAACCGTGGATTAACCAATCTGGACCGTGAGATTTTTATTATATATAATTTTCAAAAAATAAATATATGTATGTATGTATAAATAATTTTACCACTTTCATAAATATTGTCAACTTGATATAGGGTTATAATGTTATCTCCTATAAAATCTAGGAGGTAAATTGTTACCCCATTTGATGTATTAATTCCACTGCAGTGCATTTGTATTGGACTTTAATCAATTCAGTAGTTGTTCACTGAATTTAGTAGGTGTTCATTGTTTTTTTTTTTTTGCTATTAAACGACCTTTGTTTCTATTCCACTATGTAACTGAACTAAGCTACATGCTTTCCACTGCTGCTTGTTTAGGCCCCGATTGTGTCATCACATGCTCCATCAGGTCTCTCTGTTTTCTACCTTGGATTTTTTAGGATTTTATTTTGATGAAACCGTTTGTTACTTGTTTACGTATGACACGTAATCCGTGGATAAAACCGTAACCGATCCGTGACTCGCGGATCGGATTAGAACCAAACCGTGAGACTTTTGGTCCGGACACGGATTGTATTTTCTAAAAACCGTGACTCGCGGATTAGGATTGGATTCATGCCAATCCGATCCGATCTGGACCGTGTTCACCCTTCAAAGATATTGGGCTAGGCAACACCAAAAAGAACATTCAATTTCACTTATATAAACATAACTAGAGAGCTCGTAAAAAAAAATTAGGCATATTGGTACCTATAGCTTCTTCCTTCTGATGTTTACAACCTGATTTGGGACATAATCCTTTTGAATCTTTCTATCGAAGTCAACCTACCCATCTTTGGGCTTAGATTCCAGCAACACGTGGATGCCAAATGAACATCGTAAGCCTTAAAAAAAAAAAATCGAACACAGTGAGTAAAGAGTAGTTGTCATATACTAGGATTCTTTTTGCACTATTCTCTCAAGCTATTGTATCTGAAAACAAATATAATGCACTAACGAGTCCTAGAGGGGGGTGAATAGGACAACAATTTAAAAATTAAGTCTAATTAAGAGAAATCCAATCATCCATGCTCCATTCAAATTGCCACAATTTAATATGCAAGATATAAAACAATTAAAGTAAAGAGACAATACAAAAGATATACGTGGAAACTACTTAGGGTCTAAACACCCTAAGCATAAAACCATGGCCTAGTCCTACTTATGCATTCCATAAATCAAAAGGTTTACAAGAATTAACAAGACTAGGAATTACCTAACAAGCCCCTTGTGACACCTAACTCCAATTCTTGATGTAGTACCCCGTACCCCTCTTTGATTTCATGGGCTCCACAAGCACACCCGTCTTGATCTCCGAGTCAACTCGGCACCGGTCCAATTGGCTCACGTAGGAACCAAGGCAATCAACCATGATATGAATGACATGATGATGAATGAAGATTTTTGTGAAAAATAATCAAACTAGATATAATCCATGGAGTATAAAAAGATTAATCTAAATTGACAAAATAAATGATCAAACACAAGGTTTAAATCATATAATGCATCAAAAACCCATAAAAGATAAAAGACTTGATTTTTAATGAGAGCTTTTGAATGAAGAAAATCAATCTAGAGCAAATACATGGAGAACAAAAGTATTGCACTAGATTGACACAAAAGATGATCAAACACTAAGTTTAAATCATACTAAAAGCATCTAAACACATGAATCTTAGAAAAGATTGTTTCTTGATGATGCAAAGAAGATTTGAGAAGAATCAAACTAGAGCATATACATAGATATTAGAATATAGCACTTAGAAGAATAAAAGATGATCAAATCAAAATAAAAATCACCTCTAAAGCATAGAACCCCATGAACAAATGAAGGAGAAGTGTTTCTCTCTCTAAGGTGGGCTAATGCTCTCAAAATCTGACCTAGAAGTGTGAAAAATTAGTTTATATAGTGCCAAGGTCGGAGCCCTAAAGAGGGCCAATGAGAAAACGCCACATACTCAAGAAAATAGGCGTTGCGCTAGTAAGCGCCGGCCGAATAGCTAACAAGCGCTATACGAGCGCTGCGGAATAAAAGGGTGACATCATGCATGACCTCAAAACGCGTGGCGCCAGTAAGCACTACGGACGCTACGACAAGCGCTCATCAAGCGTTGATCTCTGAAACTATTTTGAATGAAGCAAACCGAAGCGCTAGATTAGCGCTAGTAGCGCTGAACGAGCGCTGCGCTCTGAATCTCTTTTAAAATAGGTACATGCCTTAGAAAAATACTTGATGCTCACATTATAAGGCTAAAATGTAAAATCATGCCACATAAAACAATTAAATCCCTAATCTAAATGAAGAACATGATAATGTAACTTTATACCTTTCATAAGCCAATCCGAGCCAGGGTGCGTGTAACTCCATTTCTCCAATCCTTCAACCACCGGGTGGAGCATCTAGACTCAATCAACTAAGCTACCTCCCAAACCCAAATGGAAAAAGATAGAAGTACATACACCAATGGTTTGTCGAAATCCGGAAAATGCCAATAACACTAACAATATCTAAGAGATCCATTACAATAAAGTTTCATAGGGTTTATAAACAAAATAGAAATACTAAAACTTCTCCTTTGATAATCCATTGCCCCCAATGGCTATTGGTTACTAGGCTATAGGATAAAACTTCCGTTCTTCAGAACATGAATCTCTTTTGTTTTCATCAATTCCCATAGCAGGTGCGAGATGATACTCATATAATTTGCATATCGATCACGCCACATGCAACGAAGAAAGATATAATCAATAACCTGATGGAACAGAATGCAAGCTATAGACGACGATCGGGAGCAGTTACTGGCGACGAAAGGTAATGGAGAGCGGCGCTTGATGGGTAGGATTTGGGTGGACGTCCATTTTTCTTCTTCCATTAGGCATTAACAGAGAAGGCAGAGGAGAAGAACACGCAAAAAAAAATTTGGAGTGTCTGAAGTAAAATTGAAACTTGCAAAAGGGTGGTTTTGAAAAACCACTGTAGCTTGGAGTGCCTCCATCAATTTTTGGAGTGCGATTATCAATTCCCTAATATCTAATCCTTGTATTTTCTTCGTGTATTTTCTTAGAAAAACAGGTAGTGCCAAGAGCCCTACGTACACCCCTATGGTAAGGATAGGTACTTTGTTTCTGACTTATACAGCTAGGCCCCGTTTGTTTCGGGCAGAGAATGTTTTCTGAAAAACATTTTCCGTGGAAAACATTGACCAAAAAAACATTCTCCGTTGACTTGTTGTTTTCCGTTTTACCAAACACCAGAAAATGTTTTCCGCCCTAAACAAACAGAGCCTCATACTCCACTATCAAATGGAAAAAGAGCCAGGTCAATGTGCGGTGTAGCTCGCAAGACTCATCGCGGGTCTTTAATTTTATTATTTGAACCTCTCATTCCATGGCACTAAAAGTGCATTTTCTCAGTGTCAAAAACTTAGTTTCACCCGAGATCGGTTTGTCGTGATTATCTTAACATAAAAGTAGTCTTTTTTCCAAGTATCATACTGTGAGTAGATTATGTAGAATTTGGATAAGCATAAGGTACAAACCTCAATAAATTTTGGTTTCGAACATTTTGACTACCAAAAAAAATGCATAATTAACACCAAGAAATGCATACAACTAATATCAACAAATCACATAACTGACAAAAAAAAGCGCAACTCTTCTGGGGTTCACCGTACCTCTATCCGTAAAAATGCCCAAAATTTTAACTACCATATACTTTCGAGGTACATTCCGAGTAACATGGACCAAAAAAACGCTTAACATTATCTACATCCCTAGATGTACCAAAGCTAGGGAATTAATATCTAACCTTCACTACCGCGCACGTCATGGTATTAATTTCTAATCCTTGTTTGGTTCCTGCAAGCAACCCCCAGTGATGGTTGTCTTCATAAAAAAATACTCCACAAATTCCGCTCACGCAATGTCCTTGCGTAGTCAATTCTTGTTGGGAGTGAAGATAAACCAACCGGTAGCGCTACCATAGATTTGGTGTAGCGCTACCCAGGACCTAATTTGGGAACAGAGAGTTCTGGAGCGCTACAGACGTTTACCTGTAGCGCTACCGCGAGCCTTTAAAGTGTTTTTAGGGTTTTGGCCGACGTGTGTGTGCGGCATACTGTGTATCACTTTTTCAGAGCGTGAAAAAGAGAGAGAGACGAGAGAAAACCAATCTCAGAGAGATTGTGAGAAGACTTGTACTCCTTGATTCGATTTCATAGTGGACTGGTGTGGCTCCCGTGGTTTTTCCTCACGTTGAGGTTTTCCACGTATATCTTGTGTCGTGCTTTTTTTCCTGTTTTCATTACGCACTTATTTGCTTGTTTTTTCCTGTGATTCATTGTTCCCAAGATCCGTAGGGGCGTTTGCGTTGTAGGATTGAACAGGTGTTCGGCGTTAATCCATAACAACTGGTATCAGAGCCGCGGTTGCGGTAGTTTTTTGTTCGACATGTTAGGGTTTAATCTCGTTCGGGCAGGCTAGGGTTTCAGTGGGAGCTATGGGTTCTGAAGAAGGCAAACAGAGGATCGACAAGTTTGATGGGTCAGACTTCGCGCACTGGAAAACGCAGATAGAGGACTATCTGTATCAGAAGGATCTTTACCGGCCGTTGGAAGGTATAGAAAAGGGGAAGAAAGCTGAAGAGAGCGACGATGATTGGAACGTTTTGGATAGGAAGGCGTTAGGGGTTATTCGCCTGTCCCTTTCAAAGTCAGTCACACACAACATACTGAAAGAGAAAACGACGGAGGAGCTTATGGAAGCGCTGAAGAAGATGTACGAGCAACCGTCTGCTGCGAATAAGGTACATCTTATGAAAAAACTTTTCAACCTGTCAATGGCAGAAGGGGTTTCCTTTATGTCACATCTCAGTGAGTTCAATATGATTGTTGATCAACTTACGTCTGTCGATATCGAGTTTGATGATGAGGTTCAAGCCTTGTTAATTCTGTCTCAGTTGCCAGAAAGCTGGCAGAGTACTGTAACTGCAGTCAGTAATTCGGCAGGGAAAGAAAAGTTGAAACTGAGTGAGGTTGTTAGCTTGATTTTGACTGAGGAGGTCAGAAGGGGTTCGATCGATGGTTCAGGTAGTTCAGGTTCAGCTCTAAGTGTTGAGCAGCGGGGCAGAAGCCAGGCCAGGGGTGATCAGAATCAGAACAGGAACAGGTCGAAATCTAAGGGGAAGAGAAATAAGGCCAAATCTCAGGTTCGGCCTATTAAAGGTGAATGTTGGAATTGTGGTCAGATAGGCCATATGTCACAAACTTGCAAAGCACCGAAGAAGAATAACAGTGAGCAAGAGGCTCATATTGTGCACGATGCACTTATTCTTGCCATGAACAGCGACGCCGAATCGTGGGTGATTGATTCGGGTGCCTCATTCCACGCCACTGCTAACAGGGAGGTTCTGCAGAACTATGTAGCAGGGGACTTTGGGAAAGTATACTTGGGGGACGACGAGCCTTGCAGTATAGTGGGAAGAGGGGATGTTCATATTGCGACGCAGGGGTACAGATGGTGTCTGAAAGATGTCAGGCACGTTCCGAATTTGAAGAGGAATCTTGTTTCGGTTGGACAGCTTGCAGCAGCAGGTTATACTTCGACATTCACAGGGGACACGTGGAAAGTCTCCAACGGTACCATGGTGGCGGCTAAAGGCAAGAAAGTTGGTACACTTTACTTGACTTCACATGGTAGCGATACACTTGCTGTTGCAGACAGCAAGGAGAGTTCAAATCTGTGGCACAGAAAACTGGGGCATATGAGTGAGAAGGGAATGAAGGTGATGCAGTCGAATGGGAAGCTACCGGGTTTAGAGTCAGTGGATATTGACATGTGTGAGGATTGTATCTTCGGGAAACAGAAACGGGTTAGCTTTCAGAAAGGCGGCAGGCCTCCCAGGGCTCAGAAGCTAGAGCTTGTCCATACAGATGTGTGGGGTCCAGCTACAGTGTCTTCTCTTAGCGGTTCTTATTACTATGTTACCTTTGTCGACGATCACTCGAGGAAGGTATGGGTATACTTCATGAAGCACAAGTCAGAGGTCTTTGAAGTCTTCAAGAAGTGGAAGGCCAGGGTTGAGAATGAAACAGATTTGAAGGTGAAAAGGTTGAGGTCCGACAACGGCGGAGAGTATGAGTTGGGGGAGTTCAAGAGAGCCTGCGCTCTATTCGGGATTCGTTTAGAGAGGACACCTCCAGGGACTCCGCAGCATAATGGCATTGCAGAGACGTTGTGTTTGATGAAAAGGTGATGTACAAAGACAGGGACAGCAAACAGAGCAATGGGAGTACCACTTCGGATGGAGATACGTCCGAGTACTTTGAGTTGGAGGATCTTCCAGATAACAGTGGGGTTGAACAGAGGTCTGGTAAGGCAGAGGAGAGAGCTTTAGATGAGACAGTTTCAGAGGGGACAGTTTCAGATGAGGTAGCTCCAGAGACAGGGACTAGTTCAGCGGTCAGAGTGTTGAGGAGGACAACCAGAGTACACAAGCCAAATCCGAAATATATTTCTTCGCTTGATTACTTGCTTTTGACGGACAGTGGAGAACCAGAGTGCTATGATGAGGCTATGCAGGTTTCCGAGTCAGCTAAGTGGAAGATTGCGATGCATGAAGAGATGGATTCTCTTCATTCCAACGATACTTGGTAGTTAGCTCAGCTTCCCGCAGGAAAGAAAGCCTTGCAGAACAAATGGGTTTTTCGACTTAAGCAGGAGAGTGATGGCAAGAAAAGGTACAAGGCAAGATTGGTTGTAAAAGGCTTCCAACAGAAGGAGGGGATCGATTATACAGAGATATTTTCGCCGGTTGTGAAGATGGCCACTATCAGAGTGGTGTTGAGTTTGGTTGCTGCTGAAAATCTCTACCTTGAGCAGTTAGACGTTAAAACTGCTTTTCTTCACGGGGACTTGGATGAAGAAATCTACATGAAGCAGCCTGTTGGCTTCATTGTGAAAGACAAGGAGGAGATGGTGTGCAGGCTCAAGAAGAGTTTGTATGGTTTGAAACAGGCTCCCAGACAGTGGTACAGAAAGTTTGATGGTTTCATGCAGCGCAGTGGCTACACAAGGTGCAATGGGGATCACTGTTGTTACTTCAAGAGGTTTGAGTCTAGCTACATCATTTTATTGCTCTACGTAGATGATATGCTTGTAGCAGGTTCCTGTGTTAGGGAGATCAACAGGTTGAAGCAACAGTTGGCAACAGAGTTTGCTATGAAAGATCTGGGTGCAGCTAAGCAGATACTTGGGATGAGAATCAGCAGGGATAGGGCTCAGGGAACCTTGCGGTTGAGTCAGGCTGAGTATATTGAACGCATTCTGGAGAGGTTCAATATGCAGAGTGCTAAGGCAGTTGGCACACCCTTGGGAAGTCATTTCAAACTTTCTCAGGGGCAATCACCCAAGACAGATGCAGAGAGAGAGTACATGGCCAAGGTTCCGTATACCTCGGCCGTGGGTAGCCTGATGTATGCGATGGTGAACACGAGACCAGACATTGCCCGTGCAGTGGGAGTTGTGAGCAGGTTTGCTAGCAATCCAGGGAAACAGCATTGGGAAGCAGTAAAGTGGATCATGCGATATTTGAGAGGTACCACTGATTTGCCACTTTGTTTTGGGAGAGGGAAATTGACAGTGCAGGGATATGTGGATGCAGACTTTGCCGGTGATCAGGATACGCGGCGAAGCACCACGGGTTATATCTATACTATGGGTTCAACAGCGGTGAGCTGGGTCTCACGTCTGCAGAAGTTAGTGACACTATCCACGACAGAAGCTGAGTATGTGGCCGTGACTGAGGCTGTAAAGGAGATGATTTGGTTGAAGAGCTTCTTGGAGGAGTTAGGTTTGAAGCAAGAGAACTGTGTTCTTTTCAGTGACAGCCAGAGTGCTATACACCTTGCCAAAAATCCAGTGTTCCATGCCAGGACGAAGCATATTGATTTAAGGTACCATTTTATCCGTTCGCTTTTGGAGGATGGGGATTTGTTGCTAGAGAAGATTTTGGGGGATCGAAATCCGGCAGATATGTTGACCAAGTCTGTTACTGTTCAGAAACTGAAGTTGTGTTCAACTTCAGTTGGCCTTCATGCTTGAAGAGATGATGGGCCTGGAGTCACACCAAGAGGGGTCAGATGACTACGTCCACGGGTTGATTGAGATCATTTGGGTCTGCGGTTGGTTATTTGCGGATGCTTCAGGTTATCTTCAAGTGGGAGATTGTTGGGAGTGAAGATAAACCAACCGGTAGCGCTACCATAGATTTGGTGTAGCGCTACCCAGGACCTAATTTGGGAACAGAGAGTTCTGGAGCGCTACAGGCGTTTACCTGTAGCGCTACCGCGAGCCTTTAAAGTGTTTTTAGGGTTTTGGCCGACGTGTGTGTGCGGCATACTGTGTATCACTTTTTCAGAGCGTGAAAAAGAGAGAGAGACGAGAGAAAACCAATCTCAGAGAGATTGTGAAAAGACTTGTACTCCTTGATTCGATATCAAAGTGGACTGGTGTTGCTCCCGTGGTTTTTCCTCACGTTGAGGTTTTCCACGTATATCTTGTGTCGTGCTTTTTTTCCTGTTTTCATTACGCACTTATTTGCTTGCTTTTTCCTGTGATTCATTGTTCCCAAGATCCGTAGGGGCGTTTGCGTTGTAGGATTGAACAGGTGTTTGGCGTTAATCCATAACAATTCCCTCCATGAATATAAAATGCATTCATTCCATAAATTTCGCTCACCCTTATAAGGTTGCAAAGGCTTTCAATCTTGGTTTCCTGCACTGTTCGTTTCCCTACCATATTGCATTTTGTGATCTCTTTAGTCTGCAAAGAGCTAAAAAACATGGCTAGCGTAGCACTTCT
The DNA here is from genome assembly GCA_963854785.1 of Vaccinium vitis-idaea. Lineage (NCBI taxonomy): Eukaryota > Viridiplantae > Streptophyta > Magnoliopsida > Ericales > Ericaceae > Vaccinium > Vaccinium vitis-idaea. The sequence continues at coordinate 8,953,536 of OY978223.1, forward strand.
CGGCGCTGGATTTGGAGTGCTCCTTGACCGTTTGACTTCCCCCGAGCTCATCAAGTTCTTTCGGGGTCGAAACCATGACGAAAGGCTTCTCAAGAAGCTGAAGTTGAAATTGCTTGGACTAAATGTTGTGCTTAATGATGCAGAGGAAAAGCAGATAACAAACCAAGCTGTTAAAAACTGGCTGGACGAGCTGAAAGATGTTGTCTACCATGCTGAGGACTTAGTAGATGAGATTGCCACTTCGGCTTTGAGGTGTAAGGTGGAAGCTGAATACCCAAGCGGCCCAAACCAGGTACAATCTTTGATCTTGACTTCCAGTAGTTTATTTGACACTGAGATAGAGTCCAAATTAGTGGATATGATTGATATATTAGAAGGTTTTGAGAAAGAAAAAGATGCACTTGGTTTGAGAGAAGTTGTTGGACAAAAATGGTCTCACAGGTTGCCAACCTCTTCTTTGGTGGATGAATCCTATTTTTATGGAAGGGAGGGTGACAAGGAGGAGATAATGAAATTGTTGCTCTCGGATGGAGAAAGTAATAATAAGATAGATGTGATTCCGATTGTGGGCAAGACCACCCTTGCTCAAGTTTTGTATAATGATGACAAAGTGAATGAGCATTTTGGTAATAAAGCATGGGTTTGTGTCTCTGACGAATTTGATGTTTTAAGGGTCACAAGAACAGTTGTTGAAGCAACCATTGGGCGGGCTTCTGATGCTAATGACTTAAACTCACTTCAGCGCCAATTGAAAGAATCATTGAGTGGAAAAAAGTTTCTTATAGTCTTGGACGACGTTTGGAATGAGAACTATGACCATTGGGATGTCTTGATGACTCCTTTCAGATTTGGAGCATGTGGGAGTAAGATTATCGTTACGACGCGCAATGAGAACGTTGCATCTATCATGAAGACGGTTCCTATTTATGGTTTGCAGGAATTACCAGAGGAAGATTGTTGGAAGTTGTTTTCCAAACATGCATTTGAGAAGGGAGATTGCAACATAGATCCTAACCTTGAAAAGATTGGTAAGGAGGTAGTGAGAAAATGTAAAGGTTTGCCTTTAGCTGCAAAAACACTTGGTGGTCTTTTGCGCTGCCAACGAGATGTTAAGGATTGGAATAATATATTGGAAAGTGCCTTATGGGAATTATCAGAGGAGAAAAGCAACATCCTCCCAGCCTTAAGATTGAGCTATCAGTTTCTCCCCTCCCATTTAAAAAGATGTTTTGCTTACTGTTCCATATTCATTAAGGATTATGAGTTCGATGTGAAGGAATTAGTCTTAACCTGGATAGCAGAAGGTTTTTTGGGTAAGCCCAAAAGTAATAAAACTGTGGAAGAAGAAGGTTATGAGTGCTTCCACGAATTGCTTTCAAGGTCATTTTTTCAAAGATCAAGTGCTAATCGTTCTTGTTTTGTCATGCATGATCTTGTTAATGATTTAGCTCAATCTGTGATTGGAGATTTTTGTTATAGGCTAGAGAATGGCAAGCGGTGTGGTATTTTTCAAAATGTACGTCATTTCTCGTATGTTCCAGGTAAATTTGATGGCTTTGAGAAGTTCAAGGTAATTAAGGATGCTAAGTATTTAAGAACTTTCCTACCATTGAAGTGTAAAAGGAATGAAAAACGATGGTTGAGCAAAAAGGTTTTGGATGAGATTCTGTCAAAGCTGACACGCTTACGATGCCTTTCTTTGTCAACATATCAGATTGTGGAATTGCCTCATTCATGTGGAAATCTCATTCATTTGCGCTTTTTGGACCTCTCCAATACACTAATCAAACAGTTGCCTAAACAAGTTTGTACCCTGTATAATTTAGAAACATTGTTACGACCTTGCCAGCCGAGATTGTAAATCTAATTCTACTGCGTCATCTTGATTTAAGTGGAACTAACTTAAAAAAGATGCCATTGCAAATGAGTAGGTTGAAAGATCTCCAAGAATTAAGTGTTTTTATAGTGGGAAAGTGCAGCGGGTCAGGTATTGATGAGTTAAAAGATCTTCATTGTCTTCGCGGAACAATCTCCATTTCAGACTTGCAAAATGTAACCAGCGGTAGCGATGCATTGGAAGCAAAGATGAGGGACAAAAAGCACCTTGAAAAGTTAGCATTGGAATGGGGTAGCACTACGGAGGATACACAAAATGAAAGAGATGTACTTGAAAAGCTAGAGCCTCATACAAACTTGAAGCAACTTGAGATAAGAAACTATGGAGGCACAAGATTTCCTACATGGTTAGGAGATCAATCGTTTTGCAATATGGTGTCGTTTCATTTGGAGAATTGCGAGTTTTGCTTTTCCTTGCCCTCACTTGGTCAAATCCGCTCTTTGAAATATCTTACCATCTCAAGGATGCCAGGAATAAGGAACGTGGGCTATGAATTTTATGGAGAGAGTGATTCTTTAAGCAAACCATTTGAATCTCTAGAGACTCTACGTTTTGAAGAAATGTCGGAGTGGGTGCAATGGCTTCAATTAGAAACTGTGGAGTTCTCTCGACTTCAAAAGCTAGAGGTAATCAAGTGTCCCAAGCTGATTGGAGACTTACCAAAGAAGGTGCCTTCTATACGAGAGCTAGTGTTGGAGGAATGCCAAGGGGTACAGTTGGAGTGGAAAGGTGTGTCTTCCGTTGAAACACTGGAGATTTCAGGTTTTGAAAGTTGGAAGGAATTTGCAAGCGAGCTGTTAACACTAACAAATCTGAAGGATCTGAATGTAAAGAAATGTTCAAGTCTTTTGTCATTTCCGGATGGAATGATGCACCTCAACAATTTGACAGATCTTGGTGTTCGTTGGTGTCCGAAACTAGTGTTCCCCCTATCTGTGGAGGTGAGCCACTGCTACGTATCCCTTAAAAGACTCTACTTGGATGGCTGTCAAAGTCTCAAATCCTTCCCTCTAGGTTTGTTCCCAAAGCTTCAATATCTAAAATTTTTTGAGTGCATAAATTTTGAGACCCTGTTGATTCCGAATGAGATTGAGCTCAAAAATCAGATATCGCTTCAATTCCTTATTTTTATATCCTGCAACAATATGGTATCTTTTCCTTGTGGAGGATTACCTACTCCAAAGCTGTGTCTTTTATGGGTGAGTAGTTGCCATAAACTAAAAGCCCTGCCAGAACAAATGCACACCCTCCTACCATCTCTTCAGACATTAATTCTAGCATATTGTCCAGAAATTGAGTCTTTTCCGGAAGGAGGTCTACCCTCCAAATTAAATAAATGCTCTTTCGATCAGGGATTGCAAGAAACTTGTTGGTGGCCGGAGAGATTGGGGTTTGCAAACACTCCCCTCTCTCACAGAATTTACACTGTCAGGTGACCTTGAATCTGAAGATGTAGTGGAGTTGTTTCCAGAGGAGGGGCTGCTTCCCTCCAGTATCACATCGCTCGTCATCACTTATCAGAAAAATCTCAAATCACTGAACATAAGGGGCCTTCAACTTCTTGGTTCTCTCAAACACATGATGATTTGGCACTGCCCTCAGCTCAAATCCTTGCCGGAAGAGAGGCTTCCCACTTCCCTCTTTGTGCTCAAAATAGGGGAATGTCCATTGCTGACACCTCGCTGCCACAGGGAGGAAGGAGAAGACTGGCATAAGATTGCTCAAGTCCCTATTATAATTATGAATGGTGAAGCAATCTTAGACCAAGTCAATCTCGGTCCAGTAGACAGTGATGTTTTTCGATGGTAGTATATGTAGCAAGGGAAAACTAAAGCTTTCCACTCAGGTATTTGTTCTGCACCATATATATTACACTTCCAAGAAAATTTTGACCTGTCGTTATTCATTCCATTCGTCTTTTGATTCTTTTGTTAATAATTCTCCAGCCAGCCAATACTAATTTCTCAACCACTTCTCCTTTGGGGGTAGTCAAAAGAATTGTAAATTTTATTTCTTTTAGGAAAAGCAACTTTTATTTTTATAAAGACGATGAAATTCCGGAAATTTTGATGTTTTTTTTAACATCCGAAACAGGGCTGCATGCAGAGAAGTATGGACCTCCACATTCATTTCTTTTCCTTGTGATCTTTTTTGTAATTTCCATTCTTTGGCATAGTCATAAAGTCTGTTTGATAAAGCAGTTTTGCGGATTGGTTCAACCCCATTCGGAACTACTATTGCTACTACGAACAAAAAAAATAGCAACCATAAAAGTTATAGTGATTCTTCTACAACATTTTTTCCCAAGGAACTGAGAATTTGTTTGCCATCAACCAAGTTTCTGCAGCAAGTAGCGCAAAGATATACTGGTCTGAACATATAGCTAAATGCAAACAGATTTCTCCTAGCTGTAACACAATGTAATTGGCCTAGGTGGCTATTCTAAGATCGTTCCAAATCTTAGTACTATTTGGGACTTATGTTTTGTAAGATGAAAAATCAGTACGAAAATACATGGTCATCAGATGTGAAGTGCAATAACTTGGAGGAATTAGATATTGTAAGCCTGTCCTTTATTCTCATAAAAATTGAGTTGTTTTCCATTGAAGTTGGTGCTTGTTTAAGCATGTATGTTAAATTCCTCTACGGTGTTATACAACCCGCTTAAATGTTTTTTTCCATTAATTTTCCAACTTTTGATTAGGCAGTGACTGCAGCTTTCCAACATTCTTTTTTTGGTTTTCATCTTCTTGAACAATCTTGTTTGGTTTGCAACTTCCTGAGTTTGAAATTTAGCCATAATAAACAACTAGAGGCATGCTCAGGTATGCATGTTTGATCTCTCAACTTTCTCTCGGTACGTGCACTTCTATTCTTGTCTGGCTTGGAAATTTTCTTTTTCTAAATCATATGGGAAGGTTAACACACGAACTTCTTTCCAAAAGATGCGGAATTTTTTTTCCATTTTATTAAATCATCAGAGAAATGCTTTTTCAATTGGTACTATGGTGGTGCATTTCACTTGGTTTAATGTTAGCATTTGCACTTGCATTTTCCAAATTCATAGTTCCCTTAGGTTTACCTTTCGGAGAAGAATGTGATTTTGTTGCATCATTTTCTATCGTAAACAGTTGGTGCTTCTGTAGAACATCTAAGCTACTGCATATTTCTCTAGTTCAGTGGTTAATTTCTTAGGTTGGTATTCTACTTAGCATAAGCTCTAGAAGCATCACAAAATCTCAATTATTTGATGAAAGCTTACAACTTTGGTCTGGTTGCATTGCACAGCTTCTAAAGCAGGTGGATCTTGGGTGGCCAAAATTGGACGGAGGCGATGGCAGATCATTTCGGCCGTGTTTGAACTATGACTTTGTGGAGGGAAGCACTCATATGACTTTCGCGTTACATGATTGTGGTCAAAACAGTTTTTAGCGTGCAACATGGAGCACAGGGAGTGACAGAGAAATCTGAGGTGCAGCTATGTTTAGTTCTTTCTCATCACAAATTCAGTGACTTTTTCCTTTAGGGTTCTACTTTTATCAGCTGATTTCTATGAGCTGGAGTTGGAGTGTAGATGTTATGGGCCTACTCTGTTTTACGTTAATTTCTTTGCAACAATTATAATGTAGCCCCTATTTGATGATTAATGTTCTACATTTGTAACTCGACACGTTAAATTCATCTCCTAAATCGCTAATACTTGTTCTCTCTGAAAACATTTGGTTTGACGGTGTTAATGGTTGATAGTTGTTGTATGCATTGAATTGTTTGTTTATATCTCCACGTGCGGGTCAAGGGTCGCACGTGCGGGGGAGTGTTAGAACTTGTCCCATATTGGTTAATTATAACCTCCAAAACTAGTATATGAGTCTGAGCGGCCTCTCCCTCGTTATCAATTGATTTCGAGTTGGACGCTTTAACAGATATAAACCAGGTATCCAGAAATATCAACTTGGCGACAGGTCTAAAACATGACAGGAGCTACTGGATGCTCAGAAATAATTGTGAGGTCACAAGTTATAGCCAATAATTAAAAAGATAAACAAGAATCTCCTGCTTCTCAATCTGATCAAACCCATCCACTTTCTTTTCCTAGATTCTGCACAAAAGATCTCATCTGGGGTTCTCATTCCCTTCTCCACTTCAAAATCTTGACTTTATGCCTGGTTTCACTTTCCTTGGAGAATCTCCATCTGGGTATTCTTTTGATTCCTCCAAGTTGCTTCTGGCTTTTATATGTTAACACTATCAATCTCTGTTCATGTTTAAAGTTGTTCTATGCACGTAAGTCAAAGAAAAATATTGGTGTTGATGGGGTTTTGTTTGACTAATGGAATTTATGCTGTGGGCAATTGAAACATCAAGATATTCTTCTTTGCATATATTCTGGATTTGATTGAAAGCAATCATGGCATCCTACTTTAGAATAGTTGGGGAATTAGGTTAAATTAGGTGAAAACATCACTTTCCTGTTCTATCAGTCCAGAAAATGAGAATTGGGATTTGAGATTGAAGCAGGTTTTCGTTTCGACAAGCGAAAAAAAAAAACATGGATGATGGTGAGATAGAGATTCCAGACCAGGGTTTGCTACAAAATCCCTATCCTTCCAACAACATTCAGACACCTTCACCATCAATTGATTCATTTCTGGATGAATTCTTGAAGAACACAAGAACATGCACTCACACCCACACATGCAACCCTCCAGGCCCTGATTCGGCCCACACCCACACTTGCTACCATACTCATACCCGGTTATTTCCCTCCGGAGAAGAAAGTCCGGTGGGAAAACCCCGGAGGCCTTTAGGGAACAGAGAAGCGGTGCGAAAGTACAGAGAGAAGAAGAAAGCACACACGGCTTACTTGGAAGAGGAAGTCAGGAAACTGAGGCTGTTGAACCAGCAGTTGGTTAGGAAAATACAAGGGCAGGGTATACTTGAAGCCGAAATCTTGCGGCTGAGAGGGGTACTGATGGATCTTAGAGGGAAGATTGATGGTGAATTGGGTGGCTTTTCGTTGTGCAATCCTACTTCTAGTTTTAAGGAAGGTGGTTGTGGGTTGGATTCTAATGGGACTGCATTGGGGTTAGAGTGTGGGAATGACTTGCCGTGCTTTCATACTCATTTGGGTGCACCACTGGAGCCTGCAAGTGGTGGTGGTGGTGGTGGTGGTGGTGGAGGTGGGACGATAGCAGCTTCGTGGGAAGAGAACTGTCAACCGGCGGTGATCGACTGTCGAGCTAACACAAATGATGCAGTGAATGCTGAAGAAATCTGAAGGGGAAGATGTCATCTCGTCGTGAGTTTCTCAAATGCTTTGATTTTCTTTCTGTTGGGATTTTTTGCACTTGTGATAATAAAAAAAAATGAAAAATGTAAAATGAAAAGAAAAAGAGTTATGAAAAGTGGGAACCATGTTTTAAATGGAGTATTTTCGTTGTGGGAAAACATAGGGCAGTTAAATGATTTTGTTGACTTAGTGTACCTTGGGCTTGGAAAGGTGTTATTTGCTTGAATGGCTTTGATAGTAATGCTCTCGGGAAGTGATGCTTGGGCAGACAAATGAAAAAGAGGAGTTAATGAAATGGCTAGCATGTGGCATTAAAAGAGCATACGGAAGCTTCACGGCATTTGAAGAGTTTTTAGACAGTGCCTATATATTGTAGCAAGTGGTTTGTGCAGAATAAGATGAGAAGAGTGGACAGTTTTGAGAGCAACGGAGAAGGGCACAAGGGAAGGCAGCCCGTGGGGGGGTTTGCCGTGCGCTCCGGTTGTGAGTTTGAGAGGAGAAAAATTGTGAGGAAAAATAGAATGTGGGGGTGAATGAAAAACTATGTATAGAGCCATGTGTTAGGTGCTCTTTGGGTGGGTTTTTCACGTCACATTGTATCTCTCTATTTTTCCAAATATAGTGAAGACATCTCTCTCCCGTGGACGTACCCGATTTGGGGAACCATGTAAAAATTGCTTGTGTGTTCTTGTGTTGTGCTTATTGTTCGTTATTTTTACGCTTCCGTTGCGGGTGAGATTGGGGTGTTGAAATCCCCAACACTTTCTTCTTCTTTTTTTATGGGCAAAAGAAAGCTTTGATTTTCTTCTTGTGATACTGCTTAAATTCAGAAAGCAGATAGTGCTTTCTCTTGTTCGTATTCACGGAAATAAATATATGTACTCATACTTATAAAAGCTGAAAAAACATCAAAACAGGTTTAACCCAGCACAAATCTACCCCATTTTGAGAATGTGCAAGTTTTGTGTAGACATGGCATGTAAATTAACCTGACTGGTTTTTAACTCATTTTGTATATTGGTGCGCTGGAAAGTTGTCACTGTGTTTTAAAGTTGAAGCAAGAATTAACAGATACGATTGCAGTGTTCTAAAAGTCGGTCGCCTAGGCTGGCTAGTCACCGCCTATGCACTAGGCTGTTGTCCGGCGCCTAAATTTGGAAGCCGACTAATCACGTCTAGTCCCTGCCTAGGGTGCTAGGTGGCCAACTAGTAGGCGCGCCTTCACCACCCAACTAGCGCATAACGAGTTTTAGAATGTTGGATGATTGTTATGTGTTCCTCCTATTTGGCTGATTGGTGGTTTTACCTGATTTTCATGAACAATTCCAACTATATGATGATCTAATTGGACCACAGTGAACCTTTGTGTAGTGCCACTGAGACCATGAATGCCGATTGAAGCATGGATATATTCCCATAGTTTTAGTACATGGTATTAGCTTCTATGCAGGGTAAGGCATGTGTATAGTATAGTATAGTATAATTCACATAATTTGCGTGCGTAAGTGCAAGTACGAGTACTACCGCGAAAGCGTTTTTAAATCACATCTCAAACAATTTAAAATCCGCGAGAGTGAAGATTGAGAGCGCTTTGCGAGGATTGAAAACGAGAGTGCTGGACATTTTAAAGTATTACTCCATTTGACTAAGTGTATACCCCCACCTTAATCTGGGTTGTGACTTGTGATAGGCGAAGATTCTGAAGGTAAGGGCAGAATATTTTTCTGTTGTTTAATCACATTATCATCGAATTCCTTACCTTTCGAAAAACAATCAAGATTTCTAAAGTAGCAATGGAAAAATAGTCTGTTGGAGAAGGCCGACGCGTGTCGAAATTTTGGACTTCTTATTTTGGCAATATTTTTTTTTTTTTAACAAGAGCCTTCGGTTGAGAAAATCGATCCACAACTTTCGAGTTATCTATGTGGGGTGGGTAGGTAATTGCGGGAAAATCACCTAGCTCATTTGAATAGTGAATACCCAAAGGATAAAGAAAGTTCTATGAAAGGAATAGCAATCTCCACAAACGGGGATAAAAGAAAACAACAAAAAATAAACAAGATCGATATGGGAAAATCTGTCAAATTTCGGTAGAAAAAATATATTTTAAAGACTTGGGAGTTAAAATGTGCTCAAGTCAACGCCAAAATGTTTCCAACATCAAGATATTTTGTAAATTAAACCCAACTACTGTAAACTCTTAAATCCACCCAAAACCATAATGAAAATTCTATATAAAATTTAAACCAATTTCAAATATTAAAAATTAGAAGACACCAAAACCTATGAAGAAATGAGCAAATGTAAATTATATGTATGGACAACAATAAAAGTTAGTGCTCTTACCAATTGTGACATGTAGCTACATGTGTCTGCTATACCTTGACACCTAGCCATGCAAAATATTAGTGGGCTGGAGCCCGGCTCGCATATCGTCCAAAATGCTTTCTGGGTTCCGAACTCAGAAAAATAATGAAATTCACATCGTACTATAAATAAATAATTCTAAAGATAACCTCATTCTCGGAATTTCGAGGAAAAATCCAGAACATTATGATCAAATGTCAGTCGAAGCTGACCTGATGTTCATTTGTCAAATTCCAACCAACTGTGGGCTTTCGGTTTTGGGTCCAAACACAACCCAAATATCATCTGGTCTGTTGATAAAGAAGAGTATTTTCAAACTGAAATTGATTCTTTAATTCTGCAACTAAGAGCATCTTCAATCAAACTCCAAAACTTTATTTTGAAGTGCCAAATCTCTATTTTGGAGAACAAGGCCCATGGCGGCCCACTTTTGAATCTCCATGAGATAGATCTTCTGTTTATTAAATGCATAGTTTTTAAGATGTAAATAAGTGCATATAAAATTAGTTCCGTTAAAAAGATATTGACAATATACCTTCAAAATGAAATAAATGTTCGATACATATAATACTAAATACTCTCTTCATCCCTCTTTGAGTGTCCCACTTTAAAATTTTATTTTTTTATGGAGATATCATCATTAAACTTTAAAAGTTAGTACTCCCTCCATCCCTTTTTAAGTGTGTTGCTTCATAAATCCAACTTATTAAAGAAATATTATCATTACACCTTTCACATCAACTTTTACATTCACTGTACACTTTTCATATCAACTTTTACCTTCACTTTCTAAAATTATCCTCCACTTTTACTCAATAACTCTTTACCCACTAACTTTTCACAAGGGCACATGATAATTGTACAAGGCTTTTACCCATTAACTTTTCAAAACACAGACTTATTAAGGGACAGCTTAAAATGGAAGTATAAACACTAAAAAAGGGTCGGAGGGAGTATAATTTTCCACAACCACCCTTTATGAAGACATGATCATTACACTAATTTTACCCATTAACTTTTCAAAAGGAATTTACTTTTAAGTGGAATATGAAAAATGTTAAATTTTACCTTCAATATTACCACAAAATGGACACTAAGGCACGACCCAAAATAGAATACGGGAGTCTTAAAAATCTACGAGGGAGTATGTAAAACTATTACAAGATTTTGAATGAAAGATTGAAAGTTATGTTTTGAAAAAGGAAGATATGTAATTGAAAACGGAGAGAGAAAAAGATGTCAACCTTGTTGGGATGTTACACCCTTATTGTGATGTATTTTCCTCGTCCCTTTAATCCCTTGTTGCGATGTTACATTTGTTTAATTAAATCTTTTTTCGCCATAAAAAAAACGGAGATAGAAATAGAGAGTTGTAGTTGGTCTGCCAAAAGTGACATGCTTCGATTATACTTCTTTGAACAAAATATAATTCGCAAGTGGTGGTTAGCTCATGTGGTAGAGCTCTTAGATGTCTCGCACTGCATCCCGGGATCAAGTTCCATTCCGCCTCCCTATGTAATAGATTAGGAATGACGAATGACAATAATAATAATAATAATAATAATAATAATAATTCAATGGGTCTCCAAGATAGAGCGTAGGACCACAAAACGGCTAAGTGTAAATAAAGAAATAGACAAGACAATTGGTGCTCACTTGGGGCCAATATTTATGATGGTGCTTGGGCCAAACTTGATGTCTTCATTGGTCAGGAAATCTATCACAAACCGGCCCATGGGCCACCTAGCACACCAGAGAATGATATACCAAAAGTAGTTGCAAGGACAATTGGATAGATATCACTCAAAGAGTACCAAATATCTGAATGCTTTTCTAATTTTCCCATTGGTAAAGTTGACCAACATTGCATCCCGAGATAGAGTCGCATTCCCCTCTCCTCTCATGTAATAGATTAAGAATGACGAACGACGACAAAAAAAAAAAGTTGACCAACAATAAAGGATCACGATTATCCTCTTCTTCCTCAAACTTCCCTTTTAAAAAAAATAATGGCACCCTTCAATTTCTATTTTCTAATAGTCACGGTTCGTTTACCAAAGTACCATGGTCTTGTAATGGGGCTGCACATTCATAAGCAAGAAGTAGGCCGATAGGAATAGGACTGCAAGCGAAACGATATGGTAAGTTGGAAAATTTTAACGCTAAGTCATACTTGGTTATTTGGTTTGTTTTCAAAATGATCAAATTGAACTAACTTTTCGAGCCTGTTTTGTGAAGTTGGATATTCGAGGTAAAGTGTGACTCGTTTATAGTATGAGTTTTGGCTTGAGCTTGAGCAAATCTCAATCATGCTGACATTCTTGGGCGGAGATACGAGATAACTTGAGCTCGATACATTATATTCATATAAATACGAGCACGTAAGGTCCTTTTGTTTGACGGGATTAGGTGTATAGATATATCACTTATAGAATTAATTTATAATCTCATTGGACTAACAATGATGACATTAATCATACGGCTCCCATAATACCGTGTATTTCTCATTTTGTGAGATTATAAATCTGATGCACTTTTAGTCCGGACGACGAATCTTTTATCCAAATAATGCAAGATATGTCGTCTCCATGTGATATCTGATGAAACAAGCAAGGCCACTATTGTTTTGCCTCTTGATGATTTCTACATCTCTATAACTTGTATGGAGTACTGTTTGGTCTTTGACATCATAAAATTCAGTCCCAAATTCTTCACACTAAAAGTACAGTGCTATCAATATCAATAAAATGTTACTTTCTTTGTCGATCAAAACAAAACTAAAGGCACTGTGCTCAATCATACCTCGGGTTTGATAAATGGAAAAACCATACCTTTCGGGTAGTTTAACTCGTTCCACAAACTAAATCAATCAATTTGAATGAAATTTGGTTGATGTGTTGCAAGACAGTGACCAGCCTCGTAAATCGCAGTAAGTAAAATTTGACTTGAAGTAACAAGTGAAATTTGCCCTCCTTCCCTCACTCCCTATTCTGCTCTTTTCTGTGTGCTAAGCAATAAGGTTCAATGTTTCTGCTCTCTTTTTCGGCCGCTTTGCTTGAAAATATTACTACTTGTTTTCAACGTGGCCTCTCTCTCCTTCAAACAAAAGGCCCTACATGTCTTTTTCAAAAGATTTGAGCAAATCTTTTCGAGAATTTTGTACTGTGGAAAAGCATAAATGACTACAACAGCCAACACACCTTTTCATCACCTTTTTTTTTTTTTTGGCAAAAATAAAAATGCATCAAGTTTGGGAGCCTCATTTTTGGGAGTGGGTTGTGTCTCCTTTTTTTTCCCAAAGGGAAATTGTGTTGGCCTTATTTGTTTCCTTATTTAGTTTTAGTTTTAGTTTTAGTTTTAATTTTGATGACATCATCATTTCTCTCTTTATCTCTCTCCACTCATTACATCTGCTGACATCATCAAAACTAAACTAAATAATCGTAAATCAAAATCTTGATTCGTTCCTCATGTGCATATTGTACGTGAACTCGAATCAATTCTCAACTTTATGAGTTTTATTGATATGTTGAAATTTATTTCGACGATAACAAATTTAGCAAAGTTCGATCGACAGCAAAAAAAACAACTCCAAAGTAATTTGGCAAGGACATGACTTGCCATAAATTTGAAATTCTACTTTAAGAGTGAGCAAAATTTCAAGTCTAATTCTTGATTACCCAGCCAATCTGGGTTTATGGATGGGGGAGCTTTACGTTGTACAATTTTCATAATGTACTACTCCTATATATAAGGTGAGAGAAGTGGGGTCAAGTAGAAGAAGAGGAGACCCTCAATAATTCATATTGAGGCAACCTATTTGTACTCTCTCTCTCTCTCTCTCTCTCTCTCTCTCTCTCTCTCTCATACTGTTTGATTGTAGTAGTATAATGTATAGTAGCATCTGGCTAGTGTATTACATGTGCTCCTCGCAATTGAAAGTGACCTTGTATGCGCAAACGACAACCTTTAATTTCATACTGATGATGAGCTCCACAGACCACAGTCCACATATTAGAGGTGGGCATCGTGTTGTATTGCATCGTGTTCGTGTCATTTTGTATTCGTGTCAGAATTCTCTTAATTTTAATCTTAACCGTTTATTTTTTCGTATTATTGTGTTGTGTCATGTTCGTGTTTCGTATCAGAAATAACAGACTCTAACCCGCTAACTTCGTGTCGTGTTTGAAATTTCCGCCCCTACTCACTACCATATACTTCTGCCCCTCACTCTCTCTCTCACTCTCACCCTCACCCTCACCAAGTAGTGTCGTAATCAAAATGGCAAGGGCATGTTTTGACCCCAAAAAAAATATTCTAAAGAAAATAGTTGGTATTGATGTTTTGTGACTTTTATACGAATAATTTATTTTAGAGGAATTATTTGTCTCGACGAGACAAGTTTATACATTTAAGTACGAACTGATATTGAAAATTTTCATATAAGACGACATTAAAAAAAAAACTAGAGACTATGAATTATTACAGTTTTTGAACTTTTTTCTGCTCTCAGTGAACGTTTTGAGACTTTTAGCATAATTTTTTACTTTTTCAATTTCGTTCATCAAGACAAACATCGAAAATTCTTGAAATATAATGACAAGTACTAAATTTTTGTTTGCTCGATACGAGGGTTCAAGTCTCTGTAATCGCTTGATAAGGTTATATATAATTGTTTTTAGCGCTTAGAACACGCCGTGATATCTAAATAGGAGATTTGCCGCATAGGGTGCGAGGGGGATGGGATATTGGATTCAGTATTCCTTAACGAATGCATAGAGTAATTAAGCAAATCTTTCACCAGAAAAATAAAAAATAAAAAATAGTGCTACATGTTTTGGCTAAATAAGCTATTTGGCTTAATTTTTTGTCCTTATTCAAAATTTTCTTGTATTTGTAAGTTTGGTGTCAATTTTTTGTGGCCTATTAATTCATCTCGACGAGAGAAATGGGAAAATTAAGAAATATTGTTCCAAACTCAAATTTATTTTAATAAAGCCAAAAAAAATTACTTTTCTCATTCATTTTATTGAAAAGAATCAATAATCCACAAAAGTCGAAACTAACAAATGTGAGAAAATTTTGAATAAAGACAAAAATAATAATAATAAGCCACGTGACTTATTTAGCCAAAACATATGTCAATATTGGTTTGTACTTGAGTTTTGAACTTATCATTTTTTTTTCTCAGTAGTTTTGAACTTATTAGTAATTAGAAGTACAAAACAACGGCTCCTTATTTTTGAACTGTTTGCAGTATTTTAGAACGTGACACGTGCACACATGCTCACAACTAGTTTTAATGATCAATAATAATTAATGGGAGTGCTAAAATATACTCCTATTGATCTTTTTAAATTCTTTTTTATAACAAAGGTGTCCAGACTGTTTATGCGCACTTCAATTAATTTTGGGAAAACAATCTCTCGTCCTAGCGACGGGGCCAAAGAGAGCCGGGGCAAAGCCCTATATGAATAAAACCCAAAACTATTTATTATATTCAGAAGATTTCAAACATGAGATCTTAAAAGAGTGAGTAAACCCTATCAAGCAAAGGACTTGGGGTTGCTGCTGTGCAACCTCTGCACAGCAGCGTACTGTGCACCCCGTGGCGCGGCTGCGCCGGAATTTTTTCGACGATCGGAAACGTTCACTGCGTAGATCTCGTCGAGTACTACAAGTGTACCAAAAATCAACTCGATCGGATATGGCTAAGTGCCTCATCGGAACACAAATAACTTGAAAAACATAGGTTCAATGGTTTTGTTCCAGTGTTTGTGTTCATTTGTGTTCCATTTTTTTTCGAGGTATTTGTGTTCCGATGAGACACTTAACGATATCGGATCGAGTTGATTTTTGATATACTTGTAGTACTCGATGAGATCTATGTGGTGAACATCTCTGATCGTCGAAAAAATTCCGGCACGGCCGCGCCACGGGGTGCACAGTACGCTGCTGAGCAGGGGCTGCACAGCAGCAACCCCAAGTCCCAAGATTTGACTACGGTTTTCCCCTATGTTTGAATTTTTTTTGTTCTGCCAGTGGGGATACTCTAGTGAGAGACACTTTTGGCCACATACCTGTAAAGGTTGAGAGAGAGTGCAAAAATGTGTCACTAGCATTTTTTTTTCCTTTCTATTTGGCAAGTATGTAGATCAATTTACGCTCTACTCAATATAACTAGGGGAAAATCAATACAAACAACCAGCAAAAAATTGACAGCATTCAAACCATTTTAATCCTAGATTTTGAGGTTGTGCTTATTGTGAGCCCTATTGGACTCATGATAAACATAGGGGGAAAACACGCATCCAGCGTACTCACAATAAACATAGGGGAAAAAACACGCACTCCAGCGTACCCTTTACACTTTTTAATACATTTACACCTATTTTTATCCACTTTTCATATATTTCAACACTCTTTTTAAATCTTAACATAAACTCACTAGACCTATTTTAGCATTTTCTAATGGTAATTTTTATTTTGGGTTACCAGCAATAAAACTCAGATATATATATAGTGGGCAGGAACATTTTCTCCAACAGACAATAGAACTTATTAGTATTGTGTTTTGGTATGAGTGAAGGGCGTGAAGCACAAGATTGATGTTTTCCTCTGAACTTGGTTTTTTTTTTTTTTTGTTTCCTCTGCTTGTCATTTGCCATATATCTTAACTCTCAAGGGATCAGGTGATTTTTTTGTTTCAATTTTGTTTTGGTTTGAGAACCATTGACCAAGCTATATACTAATTAATCTCAGCTAAAAACATGATAACGTAAAAGTGTACAAGGCCATGGGGAGAAACAATTAGGAGTACTTTTTGTTGAGAATCCAACAGTACAAGAAACTGATAAAAACTTGGGTGTCGGACGGGTACCACGTGGCAATACCTGTCGCGCATTTCGGTCGTCCAAAAGTGTTTTGGATGGTATGGATTTAAGAAACGGAAAGAGGAAAGAGAAAGAGAAGAGACGAAGGGAGAAATCTGGGCCATTTGAAACATTTTTGGACGGCCAAGATTCACACTCCGACACCACATATGCAGTACTCTATTCGCACCCAAAATTTTCTCAGAGAAACCTGTTTTCTGTTGGTCTCATTTTAATATTTATGTTATCCAAACTGAACTAGAATTAACCAAGCATATATATGTACACTAGTAGACTTGGTTAATGTGGGTGATTTATTTCACATTCTGTTGGGAACATTGATTCGTAAAGTTATTTATTTTTATGGAGGAAAAGAAGGAAAAAGGCGGAAAATAACAAGAAAGGAGAAAAATAGGTGGAAAATAACAAGAAAAGAAAATCTTCTTGCAACTTTATTTTTTTTTTCTACGAATTCCTCCATAAATATTCGTAAACAATTTAAGTGGGCTTGAAACTAAATGAAGAGAGAAGGCGAGCAAGGCTTGAGCCTCGGCCCCCCAAAGTTTGTAGAGTGTTTTACAAGGTCAAAAATAAATCCATACAAAAAAGAGAGCCCATTGAAAAGGAGATCGCAAGAAAATTGACTATCTAGCATAATTAGGTGAGGTTTGGCTTAAAAAGCCAACTTAACTTATTTTACTGTTTTTATTTGATTTTTTTTTTCGTTTGTTAGTTTTGCATCAATTTTTTGAGTATTAATTGTAGGTTCGTCTCGACGAGAGGAATCCAAAATGGTAAAAGAATATGACTAGAACTCTCAATTTTTCGAAAAAAATGTAAAAATCTGACTTTTTACACAAAAAGTTGACGTAAAGCTAAAAAACAAGAAGAAAAAAAATCAAATAAAGACGAAAAAATAAGTCAGCTAACTTTTTAGGCCAAAACACACATTAGTACTTTTGTGGTTAAAAATGGAAGAAGAGTGATATTCAAGTGATATTTTTACTTTTACTACTTTCGGTAATCTAATCTTTACCTTGTTTTATTTTTGGACTGATTTAGTGTTTATCTTGTTTAGTCATGAAAATGAAATTACATGAGGAGCCCCAACTTAGAAGTTCGTCTCAGACCTCCAAAATGTCTAAGAAGACCCTGAATAAATGCTTCATCTCCTCCGCCACCGCCTCCTCCGCCATCCCCACCTTCTCCGCCATCCCCATCCTCCATCTCCTCTTCCTTCCTCCTCCACCGCCTTGTACCCTCCACCCTCGCTTGGGTTCTGGGCCAGATCTGACAGAGAAGTGTTGCAAGGGTGGCACGGCTCCCCTCCGGCGAATAAGCCACCAGTTTTGAGGCGGCGTTTTCTGTCGGCAGGTGACTGACCGGAGTTAGTTTTTTCTTCTGTATTTTTTGTTTTTCGCTATCCCCGTTGTGGGATTTATTGCCCCTTACGGGTGCTTTTGTTGATTTCATCTGTATAGTTTTGCTAATGGGTTGAGCTGGGTGTCCGTTTTCGGGATTCTCTACTACTAAATCCATGACGGACTCTACGCCGACCTTGTGTTGGTCTGTCTTGGCAGTACGTGTCTTTTGGGCCTGTGAGCCGGTGCGCTGTTGCAGTTGCTCGCGTCTAGATTTTGGTAGTTTTAGTTCAGTCCTGTATTTTGATCGAGATGAAATCATTTGCCTTTATGGCCATGAAATGAATGACTTGCCTTGTTCAAAAAAATAAAAATAAATGCTTACCTACCTAATTCCAAAGAACTATGTT
Source organism: Vaccinium vitis-idaea (assembly GCA_963854785.1). Classification (NCBI taxonomy): domain Eukaryota; kingdom Viridiplantae; phylum Streptophyta; class Magnoliopsida; order Ericales; family Ericaceae; genus Vaccinium; species Vaccinium vitis-idaea. The sequence continues at coordinate 8,971,733 of OY978223.1, forward strand.
ACTAATTAGTACACTATGTTTTCAATACTCATGTAAGATGAGCGTATAAGCATTCATTCAATATGTAGTTCGTGATTATTATTTGAGCCCAATTATGAGTACTTTGGTGTACACCAAATATACAATAATCAATACCGTCGCATGGACTCAAATTATTTTCCGTATTTTGCACATTAATCGTTTGTGACAATAATCAATATCAAAATAAGTGAAACAAAAAGGAGGGGGCCCTAGCTTTGGAATTCACTTTGGATTCCGACAAATTGAGAGCCGACCCAGATATCAGCACCAACCTATTTTGCTTTTTTTGATGAAGTGTCCAACTGATCAATTGGATTTTTTTTTTTTTTTTTTTGGTTCAATCAATTTGATGTTCACTCACATGCATTTGGAAGAAAATTTATTCAGTGGCATTGTCCCATTCCTGTAAACGAGCCGAATCGATCCGAGCTATAAAATGTTCAAGTTCGTTCATTTTTTTTTAAACGAACTCGAGCCGAGCTCAAATTCAATGAAAATTTGACGAGCCGAATTCGAGCAGAGCTTGTCGAGGTTTGAGTCGAACTCGAACTTGTTCACGAGCCTTAGCGAGTAAAAAATACTAGATATTTATGATCTCATACAAGTCTAGAACTACAAATAAATTTTTTATTTTGTACATAAGAAGCCTATCCATATATAAAATTATAAAAACATATTAAAATTTAAGTTTACAATACATTTATAAGTTTATACATGTACAAGTTATAAACTTTCATTATGTAGATGTGAAAATTATACATATTCAAGATTATCTATGAAATTCTTATGAGATATACATATATATTCTAAGTTCGCGAGCCTAATCGAGCTGAATATTGTCAAGTTCAAGTTCGGCTCGTTTATTAAAACGAGCCTAAAATTGAGGTTTAGATTCAGTTCATTTAGTAACCGAATCGAACTCGAACGAACCTTTACCGAGTCGAGGCTCGAATAGTCCACGAACGGCATAATTCATTTACAGCCCTACCTCCACTACCTCACAGAGATGTGTGGGTTCAAAAGTATGTAAATTTCATACAAATGAATAAAGGGGTAGAAGGCCTGAATAATCTACCATGAAAATTACTGGGTGTTTCTTGGACATGATTTATGTGGTGTTCTTGGATCCCTAATCACCACACACTTTTATGAGATTGACATTTGAATTAATAAAATCCTCGTGTTTGCATGGTAATTAAGGATTTTAGAGCACTACGTGAATGTTTTGTTATAATACTCATTTACCATAGTGAGAAGATACTAATAGATGGACACCATATGCATCCAAAAGTAAAGAAAATAAATCAGCAGATGTTTTTGCAAGGCAACATTAGGTCCCACAAAGATGATTCGAACCGTTTATTTTTCTTAAAAACATTTTTGTGGGTTCCTATACAAATTTAAATGAATCAGATTTCGTAAGGGCTTTTTCAAAGGTGAAACTGAATGGTTTACTCTCCAAATTTTGAAAAAGCCTTATCAACATCCGATTAGCTGATTTTGAAAAGTGTGAAAAGTGTATTGCAATATGCGAAAGTGTATTGAAAAGTATAAAATGTGTATTAAAGTGTTTTTTTTTATGATTATTGTGTGCCCATTAAACACAGTTAGCAAGACAAAAAAAAAAAGCATAAAGTTGGAAATAAGGGTTGGCTGTGTTTGGTTGATAATTTTGAGAAGAATATTTTGAGAAATATTTTTGAGATAGTGTTTGGATGAGTTTTTGGAAATGTAATAATTAGAGAAAAGTGTAATAATTGGAGAGAGATAGAGAAAGAAATGAGAATAATGATTGGAGAGAGAGATGTGATTAATGATTGAAGAGATGAGAGATGAGGAAAAAATCTTTTTGGAATTTTTTGTGGAAATGTGAAGTGAACAAAGTGGAACATTAATATCACATACGGAAATCATCATGATGCATAATTTTACATTAATTTATTTTGAAAAACCATTACGAGGCATTGAGGACTAGCTTTGTGCTTTGTGGGAGAAAGAGAAAATATATGAGCATCCCTAGCGGACGTGGTCGATTTATGGAAGCCAAATTTATTTTCTGATTTTTAATTACTTTTTTACATTGTGATTTTGCTAAATTTAGCAAAATTTCTCCAATAGAACCAAAATTATTTTTGGCTAATTTGATTCGTAGTTGTTGAATCACTCTCACATCACAAGTCATAAAAAATCACACCTAATTCTAGAGCCATTTTTCGGCGGCTAAATTTGGCCAAAGAAATGGTTGGGGCCATTCTCAGCTCCCTGTTTTGCTTGTCATTTGGAGAGGTGCGAAATAACCTAAGAGCCAATTTTTGGCTTTGGCCGGGGTTTGGGTTGCCGTTGGAGATGCTATATAAGTATATACAACAGATTGAGTGATCATAATACCTGGTCATTCATTGTCTCACACCGTGTAATTCACCGTAGCTTATGTACTCTCTCTGTCCCAAAATAATTATCCCCATTACACTATTCATACTTTTTAAAAAACTATTTATATTTTGCAATTTTTTAGTTAGCTACTAAAAACTGCACTTTTGGGGAGGTGTCCCACACTTAAATTAGTTCACTTTTCGATGAAACAAGACAATTTATCAATCACAAGTAGCAACTACTCATTTCTCTTCCAACTACTCACATCCATATTTCCCAAGCATTTTTACGTTGTACCTAAGTAGCTGGAACATTGAAGGATGGCACTACTAGATTCGCAGGTATGTTTGTAAGAGCAAAGCCAATGCAATTGTCAAAATAGCTATTGCTATATTGGACTCTGGGGGGTGCTGCATAGCCAAGTGTTGTGCAGCCGCACGGCGCAGCCACGCTGGCCACATTCTGGCGATCCGAGACCTTCACTGGATAGCCCTCGTCGAGTACTATAAGTATACCAAAAATCAACTTGATCGGATATTGTTAAGTACCTAATCGGAACACAAATAAATTGAAAAAAATGGGTTTATTGATTTGGATCCAGTGTTTATGTACATTTGTGTTCCATTTCATTTCAATCTATTTGTGTTCCGATTAGGCACTTAACAATATCCGGCCAAGTTGATTTTTTAAACGCTTATAGTACTCAACGAGAGGTATCCGGTGAACGTCTCAGATTGCCGGAAAGTGGTCGGTGCAGTCGCATCGTGCGTGCACAGCACTTGACTGTGCAGCACCCCTCCAGCTTCCTACTATATTTTGGCACCAAAAAGTGGTTTTTTGTGCTAAAATTGAACCCAGTCTTCAGTGCTTGGTTCTAAAATAGAACCAAACAGTTCCAAATTTAACTAACTTTCTCACCACCTCACTTTTAATTACGCTTTCAACCCCAATTCAACTATGTACGTTATTTTCAACCCCGTTTTTTAACCCCCTTTCCGAATTATTTTTTAATTACGTTTTTTTTTTCAAGATTACACTTTACTGCCTTTCCCTTTCTCTTCCAAATTACACGTCTCTCTCTCTCTTCTTCTCTGTAAAAATCGAAAAGGGGCAAAACCCCTAGGGTCGGCCAACCCAACCGAAACTACACGTCTCTCTCTCTCTCTCTCACAAGCACTCTCTTTCACTGTCAACAGCCGATGAAACCCAAGGGAAAAAACGATGAAACCCAACCTTTGATCGGCGTGTCCATCTTTTCCGACGGTTGATGGCAGCGATCAAAACCACCACCGGTGTCTTCGTCTTCGTCTTCGTCATCGTCAGTAATGGCAACAATTCCGGCGTATTTTAATTTTCTGGCCACTTTCCGATTATTTTCCGGCAAGAATCTGGTTAGTCCAATGTCCATTTCCCTCCCTTTTTCAGTTGGATGATGAGTTGTCAAGGATGGCTACAACCATCTTTGGTTCTATATTTAGCACCAAGTATCAATCTGTGCCATTTTGCATCTGGATTTGACTATGCGTTGGATTGCTTAGTTCTAAAATTGGTTTCATATTATGACTATAGCACCATGGATAGCACTGCATTGGATTTGCTCTAACTCATTCAATCTCCATGCCATTCTCATAGAAAACATTTCCTGTATTGGAACACTTCATACGAAATTGGATTGCAAAACATGTGCGAAAACTATGCAGCCAAAGTGTTTAATCACTCACTCAAATCCGAGCCTTCACATGAGTCTCCCATGTCAAACAAACAATACGGCTGGAATAAAGCTGCATGAATCAGAAAAATTAAAGTCCATATTTATACTTGTTCTATCTTGGAGTCTAAGGCCATCTCCTGCGGTCTCGTCAACAGCTCCGGCGAGACCAAATGGCGAGATTCTCCCCGAAAACGGCACCCAGCAGCCTCGTCAACGATCTCGTTAAAATGGTTGCGGCCGTAGGAAATTGCCACAGCAGGCGAGGTATGGCGAGATCGCCAACGACCCTCTCTCTCTCTCTGTCGCTCGCCGAAAAAAATGGATCGTCGGGATAATTACGCTAAAATCGTTTTAAGACACCCACAGTGTAGCCGAAGTTGAGACGAGTCGATTGGTGCAAGATCCGTCGTCGACAGAGCTCCGGTGCCGTCGCACGCGCCGGTCAAAGGTGGCGCGTGCCGGCGAATAAGATCTACTTGCACGCGTGTGTCGACGCGCCAGACAGGTGGAAGACAATTCTGGCATTTTGGCTAGGCTATTGGGTGTTGGATCCTCTGGGTGGCTTGCCAAAATAGTTTTTTGCACTTTTTCTAGCCAAAATGGTGAAAATTTTGGTGAGGCTATTAGAGATGCTCTAAAGGGTGGGGGGTGATCGAAGTCTACGGTATGCAAGGACGGAGGAACACAGGGCACGTGAAGTCACGTGCCCCCCTCAATTTCAATTCTTTTATTATATATATACACATAAGAGAAATCACATCTAAACGAAAAATAAAAGCACGAAGTGATGAGTTAATGATCAACTTGATACGTACATTTTTTACATGCGCCATAGATGAGTTCTCAAGGTTGAGTGGACTTTTTGTACAAATGGTGGAGATGGGATGACAGAAATTGTAACCTTTAGTTTACTTAGCATTAATCTTACCAGCCACAACTACTACAGTCGAACATGTATTTTCAACCATAAACATTGTGAAGAATCAGTTGCGGAGCAAGATGAGTGATCAATGGTTGAATGGTAGCTTGGTGGTTTACATAGAAAGAGAGAGATGTTTTTTATAGACTCGCTAATGAGACAATCAAGCAACACTTTCATGATATAAAAACTTCGGCGCAGTCAACTATGAAAGCGCACATAGAAGCACTAATTAGTGAGAGATATTTTGTTTATTGCACTAATGTTTTTTTTAACTTATGTTTAAAAACCTTTAGAAGCATAAGTTTTCCATTTGATAAACTATTTGCTAAAATCAAAGATTTTTGTGAGAGATAAAATCAACGATTTTAATAGATTTTATCAAATGGGTAACTCATATTATGTTTTTTGTGCTTAAAACCTTTAGAAGCATTTAAGTCTTATTGCATAAGCTATTTTATATTATTGTGCTAGGCTTCAAATTTGTGTTTAAGCTTAGTAGAAATTTGTGCCTCCACTGTAGAGAATTCCTAGATTCGTCTCTCGCGGTTTGCTTGTCGGAGGTATGTACAATCCCAGCTAAAGAAAAGTATTCCAATCAACACTAACATGCAGTGTCTAACCCAATGTCGTTGCTGTAACGGCATTGCCGCATGTTCAATTCCTGAAGCAAGACAAATATACATAAATACAGAACTTAGAAAATCGAACGTTAAATAAACATCAGGAACACGCTCCACACTACAGGATCCCCGATTTCCATCTTCTTCACCTAGCAAGGCTTCAAAATCTCCCAGCAAAAGACCCAGAGCCAGCTTAAGGGCAAAGCATAAAAAGATTGGTCTTCAGGCTCATAAAAAACGCTAAAAATGGGGGCCTCCAAATTTGCAGGAACCCTATATATAAATATTAGGCCCAGATAATGTTTGTCTAACCTTTTATACATAAATAATGAGTTTTAAAGTATTGTAATGGTTATTAATTTTCGAACAACCATACGTTTACACTTTGCAATGGTAAATATTTTGTAATAGTTTCTATAAAAACTTTCTATTAACTAACCTTTGTATGTAAAATATAGAGTGAGCCTTGTTTAATTAGTTCACTTCTGACTCCTGAAATCTTGAACCAACTCTGTATATACCCATGATTTCCCCCTCTGGGTCCAGGATACAAGACTCTGAAAGAGTTTTATTTTAAATCCGGACCATTAATTTTTGCAATTGACAACTGAAATGGGCGCTGCACCCTTGCAGTGCGGAAGTGGCGCTACATGAGACCAGATTCCTTCCTCTCCCTCCCCCTCCCCCTCTCCCTCTCCCTCTCCCTCTCCCTCCCCCTCTCCCCTTCTCTCACTCTATCACCCTGTTTGGCGACTTCGTTACTGCCCGGATTAACCTTTCACCTGGATTTGCAGTCAAGGGGCCACCCCAAACCGCCGTTTGGGAAGCGATTTTCGCACCTGGAGTTGATTCACTGTTGGTACTACTACTCCCCCCTCCCTTTCGTTGGCCAACGGCGGCCTCCACCCAATCGTTAGCAAATCCGGTCTGATTTGCTATTTTTTCTCCCTATTGTACCCCTCCAAATCCGGGTGATTTAGAGGGTTTCTGTTGATACGTGTTTGCGATCTTATTTTTCAATCAGAGGAAAAGAAAGAGGAGAAAAAAGAGAGAAGGGTTTCGTAGCAGCAGTCCAGTCGCCATTGTTGCTCCTCTTCACTCGTCTTGACTCGTCTTCAACCTGAGGTATGCGATTTTTGATGTTCCATTAACTCGATCCCTGGTCTGTGTTTTGGTTACCTCAATCTGTCCCATTTAGCCCTAATTTCTCACTATTTTGTCTTGAGTTTGCCCTAATTTCATGGCCACATCTCTTACCCGATTTAACCCTAATTTGTAACCCGAATTAGCCCTAATTTTGTACTACGATTTAGCCATTATTTTATTTCCAGAATTTTTTTTTCAAAATATGGTTTTAATATTTTTATTTTATTTAATGTGCATTTTCATATTTATTATGTATTTATTTATATTATAATCGAATTAATGCATTTAGTTTAATAAAATATTCAGTCCAGGGGTAAAAGGGTCATTTGCTCACTTATCCTATCAAATCCACCTTCCAAATTCACCTTCTCAAAATACCATTCAAACACTTCACTAACAAATCCACCCTTCTTATGAGGTGGGGTCACCCTCATTACAAATCCACCTTCAAATCCACCCTCATTACAAATCCACCAAAAATCATCTCCAGTCGCCAAACGGGACCTATATGTTGCATGATTTCAGAAGTCGTGTAAAAAAGTACTACTCCTAAAAGAGCTAGAGAGCACGGAAGAAAAGCATAGAGAAGACTAGGGGAATAATCTAGTGCATTACCCTCATGCCAAGTATTGTAGGATCCTACTGGGTGTTACAAGTCCACACCCACATACGTAGTTGCCAATCAAACTAGGATCAAACTATTTCTACTCGTTTATGTTCCAAAACTGATGTCCTTGTTCGGTTTTGGTTTTGGGTAGAGAGAGAAATAGGAGGAATAATTGAAAATAAGAGGTAATGATTCAAGAGAAATAGAGAAAAAAATGATTGAAAATATAGAGTAATGATTGAAAATAGAGATAATAATTAAAGGAAAATAGGAGTAAATTTTTTTGAATTTGAATCTCAAGACCCAAGCCAAACAAGGTGATGTGTTCCACCTACAATTATCACTCACGTGCCGTGTCGGGTCTTAACCACTTGGAATTCACCTCCTATTTACTGCAGATAGCCAAATTCTCTTTAATTTCTATTATTGGTTTACTTGATCATGACTTAAGTCCAAAAAAAAATTGTTGATGTATTTTGAAAGAAAGACTTGTCTCGTAAAATAAACTAAGTCAATTTTTAGAATAAGTTAGGAATTAAAACAACCCCTTAATAACATGATCAAATCTGTTGCAACTCCACTTGTTGCATTTCTACCTCTACCATCACTTTTTCCATTTTGATCACCATAAATAAAATAAAATAAAAAATCATTGGAGCAACTTAGAACTTTGCCATTTTACAACAAAATTTCCATCAGTATTGATGCATGAAATTAATGGAATACTCCATTTGTGCCAAATTATAGGTATAGAATCATTTTTTCACCACCATTAGAGCAAGTGGGAAGGCACTAATGAGCGAAGTGGGTCTTAAGAGTATCTTCTATCAAGCTCTAAAACTTTATTGTAGAGACTGGATGTGATATGTTGATGAGATATTTTGTAATGTACTTTCTCTTTTTTTCAATTTTTTGTAATTTATATACGGACTCATCGTCCTTTTTTTTTTAAAGGGAAAATGTTTGGTATTAGAAAGAAACTCATAAAATCACCCAAGAAATGAATCCGACGGTATTTGTACCGGATGAATTTCACTCGTCAGATATATTTTCTAGGTGATTTTATGGGTTTCTTTTCTGGTATTGTTCCAAACCTCAGAAAGAAATAAGAGGATAAATTATAAAATCTCTCCTAAATATGTCACCTCCAATCTCTCAAAGAAATCGAATCCTCTGCCCCCCATTTTCAGTGGTCAAGATTTCACTCGGCAATGGACGGTGCAGATCAAAAGTGCAAGCATGAAATCTGGACCGTTGGTTGCTGAGATCGACGGTTGAGAAATTGGGGGCAGAGGAGGGGGGTAGGGAAAGGGGGCAGAGGATCTTCCATGTCTCTCAAATAACTCGATAGTAAAATGCTCAGTAGATGATAGTGGAAAGGGAGATCACGCGCTATGACTGCATGTAGGGCTGTACACTGCTCTAAATTGTACTAGCACAAGAGAACGTGCACTATTTCAAAGCAGCAGATCTTGTCCTCTTCAGCACTGTAGCTCTCTCTTTCTCTCTAGCAGGAGAAATTATACCGTACTTCTGGACCATTGGCTGAGGCCATCTCTAGTGGTGGAGTTAAAAATGTGTTGTTATATGACACAAAAGTGTAAAAAATGGTCCCATTTATGTGTTGTTATGACAAAATATGGTGTTAAATTAATAAGTGTTGTAGTGGTGTTGTTAAAGTGTAAAAAATATACTCCCTCCGTCCCAATTTAAATGCTCCCTACGGTTATGTGTGTTTCTTTAGAACTCTTATAGTTTTCATTCTATAATGTATTTTATATGCAATATAGATCTTATTTGATAGACCTCAATTAGTTCTATTAGACAAAATTTTTAAAAACTTTGAAAACCTTACCAATAAAAAGATATAGGCGTTTGAAAATGACACGAATATATGTAGGGAGCATTTAAAATGGGACAGAGGAGTACAAATATAAACCTTTTTCTCTCCCCTATCTCTTCCCCTCTCTTTCTCTCTCCTACTTTTGTCCTACCAAAGCCGGTTCTCTCTCATGTGTCAGAGGCTAAAGGACAATTGCTCTCTCTTTTCTAGGGCTGCAAATGAGCCGAGCTGTTCACGAGCTTGGCTCGGCTCGGCTCGGTAATGGCTCGGTTCGGCTCGGCTCGGCTCGAAGTCTTAACGAACGAGCTCGAGCTACGTTTTATGGCTCGTTTAATAAACGAGCCGAGCTCGAGTCAGGGAAAGCTCGGCTCGAACCGGCTCGCGAGCCAAGGTATATATATATAGAACCGGCTCGCGAGCCAAGGTATATATATATAATTCTAGGGCTTCTACACTTCTACCCTCTACCCCCGTTGTTTTTTTTTTTTCCGTTCTTTTCAAGAGAGAGAGAGAGTCAGAGAGAGAGAGGCGGTCTAGTCTCCCTCTCTTCCACCGCCGACCCCAAATCTAGCCGATCGTCTCCAGCCATCTCCGCCCATTGATGTGTTTGTGCTGTCTCTCTGTTGGTTTTCCCCATGGTTTGATCGGTTAGTTTTACAACCCATTGATGTGCTTGTGCTACGAAAGATTAAATGATGTTGGTATTTTCCAACCCTTTTTTCTTCACTGGTTTTTTCAAGTATTCACAGTTGGGAGTGGTGAGAGTGGTGCTATATGATCAGAGATTCAGAGATGTTGAGAGTGGTGCTCACGTTTCTGGTTTGGTAACTTTTACAGCAACACGTTTCTGGTTTGGTTCTCCGGTCAACTCCGGTGAACAGTGTACCCAAGAGGATGATGAATAGTGCAAATGGGTGGTAAGCAGTATTACAATACCGTTTGCTGGTTTTGTTGGGGTGAGGGAAAGTTGCCCAATGTGAAATTATTAGGGGTTAATTGCTTTTATTGTTTTTTTAATGTGTAAGCTAGATATTTTTTTTTTCTGGGTGTAATCTCTTAACGAGCTCGAGCCGAGCTGGCTCGTTTATCTATTACCGAGTTTGGACGAGCCGAGCCCGAGCCTTGCAAATCCTTGACGAGCCGAGCTCGAGCCATGCTTTTCCAGCTCGAGCCTTCCTAAAAATGACCGAGCTGAGCTTGAACATGTTAAGGCTCGGCTCGTTTGCAGCCCTACTCTTTTCTCTCTTTCTCTCTCATCTCTTCTTTGTAGTTACCACAAGTTTCACAGTTAACTTCCGGACTAACTATTTTCTAACTCTTACACATTTTAACTACCTCTTAACTACACTACTATGAACCAAAAAAAAGAAAATGTTAGTTAACTGTGTTAGTGACTGACTAATTTGGGGCTTTAACTCTACCACTACAGATGGCCTGATTGGCACGTGATCTTACAACTACTGCACATAAATCCGTTGGTTTTAGAGGAGAGATTTTTCAACGCTGAGCAGACACCATCCTACGTGGTACTGAGCAGCAATCTCGGCTGTCCAAATGTGTATTAGACGGCCCAGATTTCTCCCACTCTCTCCCCTCTCATTTCTCTTTCTCTCTTTAAATCTAGACAGTACAAAACACATTTGGACGACCGAGATTGTCACTCGACACCATGTAGTGCTCACACTCGGCATCAAAAAAAAAAAATCAAAATTTTTCATTCCAAAGAAATTACAATTCAATGGTCATGAGGCCAATGCCACATTGTGTCCCAACACTCTTCTCTATGATAAATTAATTTATGGTCTATACACTTTGATACTCTTAGGTTAAGTTTTCCGTTTTTAGAACCAAACGCTAAAATGAACTGTTGCATAAAAATGCTAAAAGGTAAGCCAAGTTGCTAAAAGCAATGAAGCAAATAAGAATTTGAGTGCCAAAAATAATTTGACTTTTAGCAAATGGAAAACCTTTTTGGCCTATATGAATGTGTAGTGTAGAAAAATATTAAAGTATCACATGACGGTACTCGAGAATTACTAAAAGAATTTTCGTCGGTCTCGTTGGGGAACCTCAAAGCTATTTTACAGATTTGACTCAATTAAAAATCTAGTACTCCATCTTTGATTAAAAAAAAAATAAAGGAAAGAAAAAATCGTAGTAGTAGTATTGGTTCGTGTTTTTATAAAAGGGTAGTAATTAATTTTCATATATACACCCCCAAACTATATCAACACTTCATTCTTTGTCTTTATTTACACAAATACAATATTACCCTTTTACTTGTTCAGTTTTTTCATACAAAGAAAGGATATTGCTGTAAATTCACATGAATGCAAACGAAAAAGGAGTGCACATAGTAAAAAGGGAGATCTAACAATATGCGTCATGTGGGGGTTGCTATGCTGGTCGCATATTTCCACCATTTTTCTGTCAAAAAAAAAATAGTACAAAGAGTGTCAAAATCAATTACCTTTATATGAATAATAATTTAATAAGATTGGGAAAATTTTATTTTCCGGTAAAAAATGGTGAAAATTTAACTTGCAATTGAATGACAGAACGATGATTAATGATAATTTATGGGCCTAAATGCAATAGTATATATATATATATAATGTCGAATCTTTTGGGATTATTGTGCTTCGCTTAATAATATGAACATTGATTGCTTTATGTATTGAATACCATTTATTAAAAATGAACATTCAAGAAAATAAAAAAAAATCCAAGAAAGAGTAAGAACTCCATTTCATAAGAGATACTATTACAAAGCTATCGTGTGCATCAAATACGAAGTACAACTGAAAAATAAATAAAGCACACAAGTAGACATATAACACAACCGAAACAAATGAAGGAAACATATATCCAATGATAGCTGTCAATCAGCAGTTGTCACAGTATTTGCCCTATTGACGAGGCCTATATGCAGAAACTGACTAATACAAACTAAGTGACTGTAGCACCTCAAGTCGAGAGCACTGCATGCACGATTAAACATCATGCAACCAGATGACCAAAGGCCAACTACAACGCTCTAGAAATCAGTAGAGAAATTGTCGGAAAGAGAAACGCAGCCGTGGTTATTGAAATCGAAACTGCTAAGGCCATGATGTGGTGTACCCTTTTCAACTGTCTGGGGCTGTATCCTTAGTTGTATTCGGTAGTTTTTGTGAGGTCCGATTGAAGAATGTTTTGTATCTCATATCAATTATTTTTCCAATTAATTAAAAAATGACTAATGATTTTGACATCGGTTATTAATAATGCAGCTTCCCCCTATTAGATATTTTCGGTCATCATCAAGAATAGTCTTAGATTTCTCACTAATTAATGCATTAGGAAGATTGAGTATTCTCAATATATAATTCGTGCTTTGAGGGCATTGAAGGGCCCTACCTACGTGACACATATTGTTATTCTACTAAGAACAGTGGAAGTGATAATTTTATCTGATATTGATGGTCACATAATTAGATAACATTTGACATATTCGACATGCCTAATCATTAGTATTGGCCATTTTGTAAAGGATAGTGATACGGGTACCGACCAAAAGGGACCGAAAATGTACCGATCGCCTTCGGGGACCCACTTTTGGGTCCCACACGAGTGATCCGAACCGTTCTTTGTTCTTAAAACATTTTTCCGAGGGGCTCCACAAAATTTCAGCTCAATCGGACGGTTGTAAGTGCTCGAACCAAAGTCTCACCGTTTGAATCAAAACAATTTTAAGAACAATGAACGGTTCGGATCACTCGTGTGGGACCCAAAAGTGGGTCCCCGAAGGCGATCGGTACATTTTCGGTCCCTTTTGGTCGGTACCCGTATCATTATCCTTTTGTAAAAAAGAATTAAATCTGACCATAGTATTGTCAACAGTAAGGTTAAGTTTCAACTATCGTATTTTGGATATTTTTTTTAATATTTTCAACGGTATTTATTTTTTTAATATTTTCAACTGTATTTTGGGTATTTTCTCACGGGTCATTCTCCTCACATATATCAACTGAGTTGACATTTAATGAAAACAAAATATATTGTTGACTATAGTATGAATATGGTATTTAGGGCCATTGGAAGTTATGTCCGGTCGTTACCTCTAGAGTCCGAAAATTAGTCGAGGTGCGCGCAGGCTAACCTAGACATCTGTTATAAAAAAAGAAATACAGTATTTATAGTAGAAACTTAGTAGTATAAATCAACGAACTTGAATTTTTTATAAAAAAAAGAATACTCTATGTACGATGGCCTCTTGCATGGGTGGGTTTCAACAGCTATTTATGTAGGGCTATAGCAATCGTTTAGTAATTTTTTTCCCTATTACAATTTGCGTATAAGTTTGAACCATACGTATACATCTTTAAAAATCCTTGATGGTGTGTTGTTATACAACCGATGAAATCATCCATTTTAGGAAAAATAGTAAGCAAGGTGGGCTGATTCTTAAACTTGATTTTGAAAACGCATATGACTGTGTTAATTGGGGTTTTTTGATTGACATGCTTTGAAAAGTGGGATGTGGGAATAAATGGTGGATTATGGAATGTAAGTTTTATCTGGTATACGTCTGTTTGTAATTAATGGGTCTGCTTCTAAGGAATTTAAACCTCCAAAAAAAAAAAAAAATTACACATGGTGACCCCTCAAGTCCGTTCTTGTTTAACTTGGTGGTGGAGGCTCTGAACTTGTTACCGGAAAGAGCTATAGAATTGGGGATAACCAATGGTGTTAGAGAGGGGGCTAATGGAGTTGTGGTTTCCCATTTACATTTTGCAGATGATGCAATTCTTTTTTGCAACAATAACCTTGAGCAAATTCTGAGAATATTAAGAGGATCCTCAGATGCTTTCAGTTAATGTCTGGCCTTACAATTAATTTTTCTAAAAGTTCGATCTGTGGTGTTGACATTGAGGACCTAGACATTTGGGGTTGTAGAAAAAAGTCCCTTCGGTTGAAATATTTTGGTTGCCTTTGGGGCCAATTCTAGGAGAATTATAACTTGGCAGCCTATTATAGAATAGAGAAAGTAAGGAGAAAACTAGCTCTGTGGAAGAAGAGATGCCTAGACCAAAGTAAGGAGGAAATCTCTACTCTTTGTGGCCTCTCCACATATTACATGTGACTTTTTAAAACACCCTCTTATGTGGCCAAATCTATTGCAAAGGTCCAGAGGCAGTTTTTATGGGGTGGTAATGGGAACAAAAAGATAAAAACTGTAACTAAAAATAAGAAATTTGGAGATCTAGGAATTACAAGGCTGATGGAGCAAAATGAAGCCCTCAGAGCAAACCCGACAATAGGTTGGCAAATGTGTAGTATACAGTGCACATATCTATTACAGTTTGACACTTTTCTATCAACACTCTCAACACTCTAACAATACTCTCTATTTTACTTACGGTCTATTAAAGTATTAATATTTATTGAGGAAGGGATAGAAAGAAACAATAAAATAAAGTATGAGAGTGAGTAGTGCATCAACAAAGGAGGCCTTATTTGAGGAGGCACAGTTCATGGATGTAGTTTATTGAGCCGGGTTTGGGGGGTTTTGACTTGGTGATATAGTAAAAAGCCTCTTGAGAGAGGCTGTAAGGGATGCTCTCATAGCAAGGAGTGGTGGAGATTCAATAAGAAAAAGGAGACCATGTGGGTGAAAGTAGTTTGTAGGAAGTATGGCCTTGAGGAATGATGTTGGATTATCGGGGGTGTTCCATTAATTAGTTTTTTTAAAAAATTAGTTTTTCCCAAAAATCAAAACATGTCATCCTCTCACAATACATCACATAAAAAGTTATGAACACAAAAACCAAGGTAGTTTTAAAACAAAACTCCCTTAGTGGAACACTTAGAAATGCTAGAAATGCCTCCAGCAAGCTAGGATTCAAGGATTTTACAATCCTTTAAAGACATGCCACTGTATCATTAGTTTCTTTTCAATCGGCAAACCATAAACAACGAATGGTTAGTATAATAATTCCTACGGCATAAGAATAGATTAGTCTTAGGACACTTGTCATTACGAGCCCAGATCCTCTGTGCTGAGAAACCTTTGTACCTCTGTGCCAAGGAGTTTTACGGGCATTGGATCACCCAGAAATATTAAAACATAAAAACAAAAATCACAATCAAACGGCCCAAAACCCCTCGGCACAGAGGCACAGGGGCTTTGGGCACAAAGGATCTGAGACGCGTCGTTACCAAAAAAATTATATTTCACTTCAAATACTCCTCTGTTCCCTATGTTTGGTCTCTAACATCACTTTTTTTTCCTAATTTTTTTATCCAAATTCAAAAACTAAGGTAGCCTTATACCACGAGCCTGTTTGAATGACTACTTTTTGCATTTTGATTAGAGAATTAATATTGATGCTCTTTTTTTTTTATTGGGACTCATTTATTTTATTTTTTATTTTTATCTCTAGTAAATAAAGTCATTAGTAGAGGATCCCTAATAGAGACAGAAAAGAGAGTGTCAATATCACTCTAATTATCTCATTTTTGCATTTTGGGTGTTTGGCCTTCCTTCCCTATAACGAGTTTTCACAAAATGTAAAAGTAAGGGGAAATAAGAGGCTGTTTGGGAGCCTTTTTATTGGGTTCTCATTTTTCCATTTTCGGGTTTTGGTTGTTTGGTAGCCTCTTTATTGGGTTCTCATTTTTCCATTTTCAGGTTTTGGTTGTTTGGTAGCCTATGTATAAAACATGTTCTACGAAAATGAGTTTTCAAATTGTAGGTTTAGGAAGCAGAAGTCAAAAGTAGATTGTGATGAACTCTTTGACTTCTCATTTTCAATTTTTCCCATTCTGATTTAAAAAGACATAGATAATACATTATGCACATAGCTCTCAAACACTACTCCTGTTGCAGAATGCATTCTGCACATTTCTCCCAAACACTCTTACTAGATTTAAAATACATTCTGACCATAATTCAAAAAGCCAAAAAACCAAAAAATTGAAAATGAAAAGTTGAAAATGAGGCTCCCAAACACCCCCTAAGCTTTTAACTTTTCATTTTTCACTTTTTTTAATTTTGATTAGCAAAAATACCTACAGAATGTATGCAACACGTATTTCCCAAACACTACTCCAATTGAAAATGCATTTTGCACATAACTCCCAAATGCTTTAAAGATTCAACAATATATTCTAAGTATAAGTCCAAAAACAAAAATTACAAAATGCAAAATGAAAAAAGTAAAAAAGAGAGGCTCCCAAACGCCTACAAATCGACTATTCATAAATGGGTTCTTCTATTGTCAGACAAGTAGCAAAGAAAATTTTACAAAAAATATACATTTTAGTGTATTTTTTTTATACATATTTTAAAACACATTCACAAACTTTTACTTTATATTTTCACTTATTTTAATACATTTTTTAACCTTAACAAAAACTGATTACGCTAATTTTAGAAAGAGAATTGATATTGACACTTCTATTTTCTCTATTGACACTCCATTTTTTTTGTCTTTATTATATAAAATTATCCTTACACTTTATGAATAGAGACAAAAAAAAGTGCCAATAGAGAAAAAAGGGAGTGTCAATATCATTTCTCTTTTTGAAATTTCCATCATAAATTTAGGTAATTGATATTCACACCCCTTCACTCCTAGGAGTATTTTTTTTGCTTTTAGTGAAATTTTTCATTCCCCTAAATTCACCTTTTCTTTTGCTGTCATAAGTTCACCTTTATTGTAGTAGTAAATTACTACTAATGAGATCTAATTATGACTGAGCAAAAACAAAGAGATCTAATTATGAATTCACTGGTGTGTATATGTATGTATACATGTATCTATAGAGCGAGAAAATCAGCTTCACTGTCCACTTACCCGCAAAACAATAAGAAAAGAAAAGTGAGTGAGAGGGAAGCTTCGAACCAAGAGAGAGTGCTCAGCTGCAGGAAGCAGTAATTGATGGGTTCTGCTTCTGGTTGCTGCTATTTCTGCAACCTGCATAGATACAGGGCGGTGGATATCCTTTGGTTTTTGGAGTAATAACTTTTGATTTTCATGTTCAAACCTAGAGAGAGAGAGAGAAAGTATTGAATGCTCTCTCTTCCTTTCAGACCTCGTCAGAAGAGAAAGACTGTGAAAGATTTCATGGGTAAGTTGAAAAAGGAGTTCAAAGTCCTCTCTTTTAAGTGACCTCTCTCTCACCTCCTCTACCTCTGCTTTCTTCCATAGCTTTCTTTACAGAGAAATCCAACTACTACCATACTGTATTAGTATCTTTTGAAGAAGAAAAAGAAAAAGGATAACCTCACACGGGTTTTCTCCTTTTTAACACTTTCTTTTTGTGGGTTTTCTTTTGCAGGAACCAAAGAGAGAGAAATACTCACTCAATCACTCTCTTAAGCTGTTAGGTATGGTCTGTGGTAGTTGAAGAAAAAGAGTGGGCTTTCACTTCTTTTTGTGCCCAAAATTCACACCAAGAAGTAATTTTTACTCTTTTAGGGACAGAAAAACAAAACAAAATCAAGTCTTGGAGGGTTTGAGTGGAAATCTACCACCAACCCCACAAATCAAAAAAACAAAATGGACACCTATGAAGCAACCAGGATT
Source organism: Vaccinium vitis-idaea (assembly GCA_963854785.1). Classification (NCBI taxonomy): domain Eukaryota; kingdom Viridiplantae; phylum Streptophyta; class Magnoliopsida; order Ericales; family Ericaceae; genus Vaccinium; species Vaccinium vitis-idaea. The sequence goes on from OY978223.1 coordinate 8,989,549, forward strand.
GTGCTTTCAAGGATCCAAAACCTAGACCCAGAAAATGCCTCGAAAATCATGGGTCTCCTGCTGATTCAAGACCATGGGGAGAAAGAGATGATTCGTTTGGCCTTTGGCCCTGAATCACTTGTCCACTCAGTGGTCTTCAAGGCAAGAAAAGATCTGGGTTTGGTCTCAAACTCTCCGTCGACGCCGCTGTCGCCGTCGTCTTCTCCGTCGCCGTTCCGGCCACTCTCACGGCAAAACTCCTCTGCTTTGCGGCCTAGTCTCCCTTCTCCTCTCAGCATACCGAACCACTCTTGGGATACTTCTAATAATTCCTTCGCTGATTTCCATAACCCTGATCTTGAATTAATCAGTCCAAACACGTCCTTATCCCCTTTTCAAAAGCACTCCTCAATGAACTCCGCTGCTCTGCCGTTCTATGGAAACAGAGAGAATGACTTGATAGACGAATTCCACCTCGAAAACCATCTGTCTTTCCTCAACGAAGGCCAGAAAAGCCCTGATTTTTACAACCCACATCAAGATTTAACCTCCGCGGCCGATTGGGGCGGTACCGGCGCCGGACTCCACCGCCGGAGCTGCTCGGTGAGTGATTTGGACCCTTCTTTTGGGTCTGACGCTGACCCAGGTTTTGGGTATGGGTGGAAACCTTGTTTGTACTATGCTAGAGGGTACTGTAAGAATGGAAGCAGTTGTAGATTTGTCCACGGCGCCGCCGCCGATGTGGGTTCCGACGCGGTGGTTGGGTCGCCGGAGCAGTGTCATGAGCTTCTTAGATCTAAATCGATGCAGCAGCAGAGGTTGGCTGCTGCTTCTCAGCTTATGGCTTCTTCTACTTTTCCTTATTCTGCTTTGGCTGCCAATAAGTGCTTGAATCTTCTCCTTCAGCAGCAACAAATCGACTCCCCAAGGTATTTATATGCATATATACTAGCTTATCCTAATAAAATTCCAGTGGAAAAACTCAAATTTAAGTTTAATTTTTAGGAAAAACCTTCGTTTGTCTCACGGTTGTGAACTTTAAGGCTGAAAGTAGCTCCACTTGATTTGAGTAAAGATTCGATTTTTAGTAAAAATTTGAGTAAAATTTAGTTGGGTAGTAGTTAGAGTCAGCTGAGGGGAGTGAGTTTTGAGATATTCGACAGTTAACCATCAACTTGTTTTCTTTTTTTTGCTCTAATTGTTTGATTTGTACTTCATATTAAAGGGGCGTGATGATGGGTGATGATATGCTGAAATTTGGGCGATCCCGGCTCGACCGGAGCGACTTTCCGATGAACGGCGGTGTGGGTATGATGAGCCCCGGTTCGAGACAGATCTACTTGACTTTTCCAGCTGATAGCACATTCAGAGAAGAGGATGTGTCCAATTACTTCAGGTTTGTGGTGAAGTCTATTTTGGTACATCTGTTGGGTTTTTGTTTTCAATGGTTGTTTGGTTTCTAAGTTAGTTGAATGTGTGTTTTGGAAGTATTTATGGGCCAGTTCAAGATGTGAGAATTCCCTATCAACAGAAGAGGATGTTTGGGTTTGTGACCTTTGTTTACCCAGAAACTGTTAAGCTTATTCTTGCCAAAGGGAATCCTCATTTTGTTTGTGATGCTCGGGTTCTTGTGAAACCATACAAGGAGAAAGGCAAAGTGCCTGACAAGTACAGGTACGGTAATCTCTCTCTCTCTCTCTCTCTCTCGTTTTTCACACATTTTGTATGATTATGCTGATAATGTGAGTGGAAATTGCAGGAAGTTTCAGCAGCATATGGAGAGAGGAGAGTTCTCAGCATGTGGTAGCCCAACTGGGTTAGATTCAAGAGACCCTTATGATCTCAATCTTGGTAAGCATAAATTCACCTTCTTGTTCAGTAAATTGAAGCTATGCTTAAAATTGTTTACGACATTAGCGGTTTCTTATGATTTGGGTTTCTTTTTTTTTTTGAATTCAGGAGGAAGAATGTTCTGCGACCAGGACTTGATGTGGAGAAGCAAACTGGAAGAGAGACTGATGGGTTTGCAACTTCTCGACGTGAAGAGGCCGATTCACCACCGTACCCTTTCTACCGGCTCTTCCTTTCCGTCCCCCACTAGCTCTCCGAATTTCTACAATCAAGTTCCCGTTCATCCTTTCGACCGATCCAGTCCAGATGGCATTCAAGGTATGTACATTTGGTTTGGTGCTTTTGGATCTGGTGACTAGGAATTTTTACCTCTTAGCTCTAATTTTTACTATTTTTGTGAATGTTGATGCATATTTGTTCTTTTCTTGTAGAAAATGGTCCCAACATGGCAATGCAAGTTGCTGCTGATCAGCAATTGGAACAAACTGCAAATGTGGGTGGGAAGGAGGTGGTGGATAAAGAGAGAGATTCATTAATTGCAAATGGCACTACTGAGAATGGCAATGGCAAAGAAAGCCCTAATCAGCCTGAAGAAAGTGATCTTTTGCCAGAAAGGTAAATAGTAGAACTTTTGGTGTTTGAATCTTAATAGAAAGACATAACCCATAATGGCATACCTCATTTTGTTTATTAGATTTACCTTAAATTATCTCATTCTGCTAAATTCTGTAATGCCTGTGGCTTTTCTGGATTGATTCTATTTTGGGTCTTGATTTATTTGGTTGTTTCCAAAATGCGGGTGTTTGGATATAGCTTGGAACACAATCTCCCTGATAGCCCATTTGCATCTCCTAAAGCCGCCGGAGACTACACCACAGCGTTTTCAGACACTGCCGGTGAGGTTGCTGGGAAGATGAATGCCGCGGTTTTGCCGGAATCTGCTAACAATAACTTGATCAGTTCATCCTTACTTCCTGCAACTTCCACACTGGATATGGCTCCTTTCAAATCCTGTTACTTTCAAGTGCCAAGGTACTAATTTTCCTCCTTTCACTTTTCTTGAAATTAGTAGCTGTCAATCTGTGTAGGTATAATTCAACCAAGGTTATGATTTCAGGTTCTCTTCTAGCCATGGAGCCATTGGAATGTAGGGCCCATTTGGGTTTAGCTTCCTTCACCTTTTATGTAAGTAATCATACCTCCATTATTCTTAAGCTATTTTATTTTATTGGTATTAATCAATTTGGTTGTGATGTTTTCTTGGTTTTTGGGTTTGTTTTCTTTTTTCTCACAGGAAGATTGAAAAGAAGTAACCAACAACCAAGACCTGTAGAGAAATTACCACCGCTGCCGCCGCCTCTACCGCCACTCCACCACCACCAGTGTCATCACCATACCCTATACTACTAAGAATACAAAATGCATACTCTACATAAGAGCCAGTAAAAGAAGTGGGCCACCAGCATTAGTTTCCTGTCTGTTGTACTATTTCCCAGATCACCTTTCCCTAGTTGAAGTTGGACCACAGGTAAAAAAGAAGCAAAAAGTCACAGAAAATCAAACAAGCAATCAATGTGCAGTGTTAGTAGTAGCTGTAGCTCTTGGGGACTTGTTATTTTCTTCTTGCCTTTTTTTCTCACCAGTTATTTTCCCCATAAGAGTGTCATAGTCCCAAAATGCAGTGGGTTTTATTCTATGTTGCTAGGAGGACAATTTAATGTGTACAGCAGAAGTCTCCCAAATCATGTGTAACTACAAGGCTGATTTGGTGCCCCAAAAGGGTAAGTTTGGAAGTTCTGAGGGGTCAAAATGAAAAGGAAATATAGTTTCAGCTCAGTTTATGGGTTAGTTTTTAGCCTCTTTTAGGAGTACAAAAGAAATGGTATTTTGCTACCATAACTTTGCTGTTGTTGTAATACAGAAGGTATCAACCTTAAATTTCAATAGACAGAAAAGAGGAAATTTGAGAATGAAAAAAGTAGGGCCTTTTTCAAATCTGATTGGCACTTCTCACTGACTCTCCCCCCCCCCCCGCTCTCTCTCTCTATGAATTGTTGCAAAATTGTTATTAGGATCCTGGAAAAGATTTTCCGAAGGGAAACGCGATGGGTACACCACTTACGCACACTAAATACACGCCAAGTTAACTCTTCCATGGTAAGAGTTACTCTTCTGTGTAAGACTTAAACTCTTCTGTGTAAGAATCAGCTTGGTATGCCCATAACATTGTTATTTTCCGACTTGGTGTCCATTTAGTGTGCTTGTGTGGTGTATCCATAGCATTGTTATTTTTTGAAATAGTTCAGAAATACTCCCCTCTGTCCCAATTTTATAGTCTCTTTTGGGAGTTCGTGTCACTTTTCAAAGTGTTATATCTTATAATCTACAATGTTTTAGGTGATTTTGAACACTTTGTTTATTAGATTAAATCAAGATCCATTAAATAAGATTCATATTGCATATAAAATGTATTACCGATTGAAAGATATAATTGTTTTTTTATCTGGTTAGGATAGAACGAGAGACTATAAAATTTGGACGGAGGGAGTAGTTCAAGAAAGAGGAATCAATGGTTTAAATTCACATCATTGTAATTTGTGAATTTGAACTATTGATTTCTTTTTTCCGGATAATTTCGGAGAAATTTTTCTTCTATCCTATCATCCCGAAGAGCTGTTGTGTGTAGTGGTTTTCGTGTATTCGTGAAGGATTTGTCTTTTTGTTGCAGTGGTTTCCTTTTAAATAAGGCGGGACCCTGTCTTTTCCTTTTCTTTTCTGCCTGTGGTGGAGGGGAAAGAAAGAATGGGGGGCCACAAAAGGGGCAGGCACATTGTCACATGGATGCTGACACTGCACGTGGGTCCTACCTATTTATCTAATGCCAGCTTGCGTGGGTCCTATCCACCAATACACCCATGTGATGCCCACTTTAAACTCTCTCCCTCTCTACATCTTTTTCTCCCTCTATATAGACAGGGTATGTATGTATAATCATTAATTCTTGCATGTATGTATGGGCAAATTTCACTTGACACCCCCACGAGGCTTGTCTTTTGTACAAATTACCCTCGCGTTGTTTGTATTCCCATTTCACTTGCACCCTAAATGTTAGTCAACGGTTAAAGTTGAAAATGTGAGCCAATAAAAATTTTGAAACACCGTTTTGTAAATAGAAAATTAGCTTATTCTATTTATCAAAGATCAATTGACAGGTTTTAACCCTATCACCATTTTCCTCCAACCCAAACTTCGTATCACGAAAACAAAATTTGATTCACCAACAATAGAAAGTCTATCACCGTGATTGTGTTCACTCATCCATCTCTTTTACCCCATCTAAAGAAAGTCTTAACCTCTTCGGAACTTGATAAAAGATGGATTAAGGTACGTAGGGGAAGAAGTTAAAGTGGAGAGTGGGGAGTGTTATGTGGAAAGAAACCATAATTCTGCATTTTCCACTTAACTCTGATCGCAGAGAGTGCAAATGAGAAGTACGAAGCAGTCATTTCTCATTTGCATGGGGAAATCTGTAAGGAAACAAAAGTTAAGGGGTGTTAATGAAATTTGCTTTATATATTCATAGAGGGAGAGGAAGAAATTGTGGCTTTTGACGGAGGAAGGACAGATAGAGATCTAAAAGTAGATGTGATGCCACACGTATGACAAAAGTGCCTCGATGCAGGGAATCTTTTGGGGTCTGTGTGCTCGTGAACATGTGTACATTTTTTACTCTTTTTTTTTTTTTTTTTACTATTTTGTAACTCTCTCTTTGTTTTTTGAGTAGGTATCCAGTGTATCACATGTTGTTCCATAGTACCCTCACATTGTTTATGGCCTTATGGGTGACTGTGAATATTGTTTGATTATTCAGTGCTCGTGGAGCACGGCTAAGTGGTGCTCGAGAAAAACTTGTGTGCCGGTTGGCGTCGACTATTGTCATGTGGTACCCGATCACACATTTTGGTTGTCCAAAAATATTTTGGATGGTCCAGATTGCAAATAGAGAATGAAGAGAGAGAAAGAGGAGAGAGAAGGGGGAAGAAATCTCGGTTGTCTAAAATACTTTAGGATAACCAAGATGCACGGTCGGATACAACGTGGCCATACACGACCGGAATCCAAGCTTTTTTCGTGCTCTGGACATTCCAACAATATACTCCCTCCGTCCGGATTTGTTGGTCCGTTTTGGGAATTTCAACTTTTTTTCCATTACCTTTTGAGTTTGTTAATTTCCTATTTTAACCTCAATCCCTCCATTTAATACTCCCTCCTTTCTAATTTGATAATCCACTACGAAGCTACGTGCAATTTTCAAACTAAAAAATAATGTAGTTACAAAAATTATTTTTTCATCAATATGAATTTTGTTTGATAGATCTCATTGAGAACTTTAATACGGTGCAAAAAAAAATTCAAAAATGTAAGCACATTATTTTAAAAAATTAGTTTTTGAGTTGTTATTTTAAGTTTTAGAAAAGGGGCAAAAAAGTAAAATTTTCATATTTTATCCTTTGACTTTTGAAAATGGATAAACATTTTAGGACTTGAAAAAATATGTTTATGGACTAACAAATCCGGACGGAGAGAGTACATTTATGTGGGGTTCACTACTAAAGTAAGCGGATCATTCTTGAATGAGTGGTGCTGGATGTTTTGGAGCATCATGTGACCGCACTCTGGTACTATTGAATAATTATTCGTGAGTATTATTTTAACCATTCAATGATAAAAAAATAAAATCTCAACCATTGACCATTCCAATGTTGTGTGAACAGAGTATTTGCATAGGAATTTTTTTTGTATGCCAAGCGGCACCACGTGGTGTCCATGTGCGGACATCCGACCGTTCAAAAGTATTTTGGACGGCATAGATTTATTCCACTCTCCCTCCTCTTTCTCCCTCTAAATCTGGGCTGTCAAAAAGTGCTTTTGACGGCTGAAATGTGCGCTCAGGCACCACGTAGGATGATGTCCGGTCGGCACTGAAAAACTCGGAATTTTTTTTCTAAGCCGAGCGGGTATCACATGGTGCCTGTGCACGCAACTCCTCATTTACATAGGTATAATAACTTGGTCCAACATCGATACTGCACATGTTGTTATACGGAGTGCAAAAAATGATGGTTTCTTGTTCTGATTCCTTGCTAAAATTTAAAACTTACTTATTGTGTTTTATGAGAGATGTTATTTTTTCAAAATACATTGACTTAAAAACTAATTTAATTCAATTTCTGACTTAAGTTAAGAATTGGAACAATTCCACAGTTTTTATTTTATTTGAAGAAATAAAGTTATGAGTTTTTCATGTTTTCATTGTTGTCCGATTACGTTTTTTTTTTCCTTTTTATTTTATTTGAAGAAATAAAGTTATAAAGTTGGTACAGTCATTAAGAAGTACAAGTACAGTAAGGCACCCACTGACCCACCCAAGGACTGTAAGGGCATCTTTAACTCACACACCAAAAAAACACCAAATTTAACCTAAAAAAATACTTTTTATAATTTAGCAAGTCACTTTTCAAAAAATTCACAAACTCAGACTCTATATTCAAACTTTAGCAAGTCGCTTTATCAAAAACTCACAGAATCAGACTCTCTATTCAAACTTTTACTCTTCACTCCTTCCTCCTCTTTTGGTGAGTGAACAGTAGCTCACCAAATTTGTCAAGTTACTGTAGCAAAGTTAAGAAATCTTTAAATTTGTGAGTTCGTTTGGTGAGACTGATTTTTGAGATTTTTGAGGAGTTTGCTCTCTATTTTAACTTTAAAGTTAAAGTACAAAGTTAAAATAGAGAGACTGATATTGATGCTCTAATTGACAAGTGCGATTGGCTAGTTGCAACATAACAAAGGTCCGATTTCTTCTAGAGGCAAACCTTAATTTATGGGGAGCCATGCCAATGGATTGCGGTGCTAGTCTCCCTCGCGAATTAGTCGAGATGTCAAATGTGCGTAAATTGGTCCAGACATTCAGTAAAAAAAGGGTACAATGTCAAGTTTTCACTAGTAGCACTGACTTTTCACTATGGTCAGAATACCAATTGCTTCCGACAAATGTCAAATATGATGATGCATATGAGGAGAATGACTAACCTCAAGATCCGTGCAACTAAGTGCTTTAGGGGGTGTTTGAGAGCCTACTTTTCATCTTTTTATTTTCAACCTTTTGATTTTTTGTCTTTTTGAATTATGGTCAGAATGTGTTTTGAATTTGGGAGAGTGTTTGGGGGAAATGTGAATAATGTATTTTGCAAGTGCAGAATGTGAGTGAAGTATGTGAAAAGTAGCTCAACACCTCTTTTTAACTTCTATTCTCTAAAGATGATAAATAGAATTGGAAGGCCAAACAACCTCTTAATCTGTTTAGCTCATTTAGACAATAAGGAAAACTCAGCCTAAATTGTAAGTTTAGTAGTATCATAATGCAAGCGCATAAGCAGGAGTACTGCGAACGTAAAAATGTTTTTAAAATATTGCATAATACTTAAATTCGTGAAAGCCATAATTAAGGGCACAAAAATTGAGAGCATGGAGCGAGGATCCTGCTGAATAATTATGTGACTAAGGTTTTTTTTTTTTTGCTTGTAATGTGATTAAGGTTGTAAGTGCTATATTTTTTGATTTTCAATATCTTCAAACTAATGAGTTTTCAATTCCCACTCAACAAAAGATTTCCTAAAATTGTGACGAATCATTTAAATTCTTAACAAGAGGCATATCTAAAAACCCGAAAAATAATAAAACTGGAAGAGCTCATTGAATAGTACTCCCTCCATCCCTAAATGTTGGTATAATATTTAATTTTGGACAGTCCCAAAATGTTAGTACATTTACATAAATTAATGTACTTTATTTGATAACTTTTCAATTGTCCCCTGAATTTTTTGATGTAACAAGAACTACTCCAATAAAAAAATAATAATAAAATAAAGTACAATCTCTAAAAAAAATGTAATGATTATGTCTTGAAAAAAAAATTACAATCCCTAAGCAACCCTAGCATTTTGAGACAGAGGGAATAGATATGGGTTGATAAGAGTGGATAATGTGAGAAATTCATTGGTTTGCTCTCATTAAATTATTTAAATGAGAATACAAAAGGTTTGAGCGGTAATTTGGTCTTTTTCCCCACCCCAATGTGGCATGTGCTAATCTTAGGGTGGGGGTAGTGTTAACTAAGATTAGAAGGGCATAAGCTCTCTTCATGTCCCGTCTCGCCCAATAAACACCCTACTCCCTTATCCACCTTCTCATTCCCAAATGAACGGGCCCCTACGGCTCGTTTATCGGATGGATAAGGTTTTGGGTGGATATATTATGAGGGATGATTAGTGAAGGAGGGGTAATTAGCTTATAATCCCTCCGTCCGGATTTGTTGGTCCATTTTGGGGATTCCAACTTTTTTTCCATTACATTTTGAGTTTGATAATTTCCTATTTTATCTTCAATCTCTCCATTTAATAGTCCCTCCATTCCAATTTGATAGTCTACTAAGAAACTACGTGCAATTTTCAAACTAAAACATAATGTAGTTGCAAAAATTATTTTTTTATCAATATGAATCTTGTTTGATAGATCTTATTGAGAACTTTAATATGGTGAAAAAAAAATTCAAAAATGTAAACACATTATTTAAAAAAAAAATTAGTTTTTGTGTTATTTTAAGTTTTAGAAAAGGGGCAAAAAAGTAAAATTTTCATACTTTATGCTTTGACTTTTGAAAATGGACAAACATTTTAGGACTTGAAAAAGTATGTTTGTGGACTAACAAATCCGGACGGAGGGAGTACATGATTTGAGTAGCTGTTGAAATTGGTGGATATAAGAAAGGATGATGTGATAAATTACTTGGTTGCCATAATCAAATCATTGCATTAAGAATATAAAATGGTTTGAGGGGTAATTTAGTCTTTTTATTTTTTCCATCTGGACAAGTTAATCCTAGGATTAGAGGTGGTGCTAGGTAAGACCCTTGAAGAGAGATAAGCTCTCTCCCTTTCTTCTCCCACAAACAAACATCTTCTTCCTTACCCTCTCCTTCCCTTATCCTAGGTTGGACCCAATTGTTTGATTCCCGAGTAGGGACATAGGTTTGTTTGGTTTAGTTTTTAAGGGAGGTTCTTTAGGTAATGAATGGACAAAGATAGATAGATAAATGAGAATAATAATTGCAGAAAGGGACTTAGGTTTATTTGGTTTAGTTTTTAAGGGAGGTTGTTTAGGTAATAAATGGACAAAGATAGATAGATAAATGAGAATAATAATTGGAGAGAAAACTTACCGAGGGTCGTGTGCCGAGGGAGGAGGTGGTTCTGGAAAATCAAAGCGAACAATCTGATATTAGTCAATGGCAGGTTTGCTTTATACACCATGTATTTTTCTCTTCGTCTAACCATTAAAAATAATCTTTGATTTTTACATTGCATTCTTTATCTCATCAAATCAAAATTAATTACAATTAATTAGGGCTCGTCCCGCTATCTTTGGCTTTTTGTCTTTTTTAGTTAATGTATGTGAGAAGAATAACCTAGCTTGTAAAGTTGGAGAAAAAAGTTGGAGAAATGCACATGGGGTTAAATCTCATATTACTACAAAAGTTAGAGCATCCCCAACATGTCTCGGCAAATCTTGAGCTAAAAATATTAGTGAATAATGCTTTACCTACTCACGTATTTTTCAACAATCCAAGAATATTATATGTATTACCTATCCACTATTAAAATACTATTTTCCCTTTTTAAATATTACTAAAGAAAAGAGAGAGAAGGAGACAGAGGAGAGAGAAAAAAAATAATAAAGAAAGATTTAGGAGGTAAACAGTACCTCAACAAATCTGACCTTATCTAGGGAGGCACTGTTCATGGGGATAAATTTGGGAGCTTTTTTTTAACCTCTTGGAGTGCTTATTTTGTGCCTGCCTAAAATAGCTATAACCTTAATTTAAGGAGACTGTTGGGCTTGCCCCTAGGGCATCTTCAACAGTCAGCCAAAATAGCTATCCATCTCCTCTCTCATCCCTTCCAGCAGCCCCAATAAAGTCCTAGGTACTTTATTTTTTGCTACAGTACCTCAACAAAATTTCAACGTGATTGTTGAGTTACTGTTCACCACCCATACCATGTTTAAATAGTTTTTGCTTGAACGTCGTCTCTCTCCTCTCTCTCTTCTTCGTCACTATTTTCACCGCAAAACACTCCAGATGATGTAGACCAAGTTGCGGTCCAATTCTATGATCAATTGAACCAAAATGAAGCCTCAGGGGCCCAAATAGCTTTTAATTGAAAATTGCCAAATTCGGCAATTTATTGACGAGTCCGGAATCGGTCCAAACTTGGTGGGCTGAAGCAGTATTGCGATGCGATTAGGACTCACCACCCTAAAGTTGTGACTGATGGTGGATTTCATCCCAATTTCTTTGTTTAGGCCTTCTATTTAGTATTTTTGTTATATTAGGAAATAATTAGATTACAAATTACTCTCAGCATATAATTCTGTTTATGTTGATTCCAATTGGGAAAATCGATCGTTTTTTCTTCCTAGTTTTCAATTTTAGTAGTTTCCCTAATTTCCGGGATATTTTAGTTTTTAGTAGTGTTTGCTAGGGTTTTCTTATAAAAGGGCATGTAATCTCTTTATTTTAGCAGCTTTTAATCAATAACAATTCTGAGTTTAATCTTTTTCTCTTGTGGATTCAAGAACTCTCGTGGATTCGAGAATCTATCTTGTTTAGAATAGTACGCTAACTAAAATAAAGAGATTACAAAATCACCAAACACCCATGTAGAATTCGAGCCTATGGATTCCTAACAAATACAACTGTTGAGAGTCATCACCGACTTTCTAGAAGTCTCTAGATGTTTCCAGAAGATTCCGGATTGCTCTAGATTATTCCGGACTCTTCCAGAATACTCTAGATTCCACTAGAACCTTTCAGACTCCTCCGGAATGTTGTAGGCCATGCTAGAATCTTCTGGAATCTTCCAAAATCTTAGAGAATATGTTGGAGTCTTCCAGATTTCTCCGAAAACTTCTAGAACTCTTTCTAGAAGTCTTATTCTAGAATAGTCCTTATCTAGAATGTTCCATTGCTCCCTATAAATAGTAGGGGTGCACATACATCGGGCCGGGCTTATACTAGATAATAACGAGATTAGTGTATTCCCAAGCCCGACCCATTTATAATCGGGCTTCATTTAATTTGCCCAAAGCCAACCCAAATAAAATTTTAATTTTTCAAACCCGTCCAAGAGGCCCATTTATCGTACTAAAGCATAGTATTATAAACATAAATTAATCAACCATAATGATCACAATTACAATTCATAACCATAATAATATATTTAAAGTTCTAAATTCTTACAAAAATATTAAAAATAGACCTATAAATTAAAGTGCAATTAAAATATTCAAAAAGATGGAACTCTCCGATATTTATCAATCTCTATATGTAGTATTTAAATAAAATATTATTTAAACCGGGCTGGGCCGGGCTTTAGAGGAGTTTCCCAAACCCAGCCCATTTAGTAAACAGGCTTAAAGTATCAACCCAGCCCGGCCCTATGGGCCTGAATATTTATCCCAAACCCTAAAAGAACCGGGCTGGGTTGGGCGAGCTGGGCGGGCTACCGGGCCGGTGTGCACCCCTAATAAATAGGGACGGAGCTCATTTGTGTAGTGTGTGTTGGAGAGAACACCAAGTGTGTGTGAGATATTGTAGACACCCCAATTTTGACGACTTGTGTATCCCCAATGATGAAAAGAACGCGCGAAGTGTACCTTGGAACAATTGCTTGAGTCGGATGGATGAAATGAACCAAAACCCATAAACCACCTGAACTGTACGGCCTGAAACCCATAACCGTACGACTTGAAATTCTCTTTGCACCGTGCGGTGTTGCAACGTGCACCGTACGACACACTTTTGACGCCGTACGACACCCTTGTCCCATCGACGGGATTCCCGGGTTGCTCCAACAACTTAGAACGAATGATGATATTCGGCCAATGATGCGATTCCTGGCGTACGGGTATCGCCCAAATGATGAGCTCATCCAAAATCTCCTCTATATAAGACGAGAGAAAGAACGGCCAGGGGGAGACGAATTCTCAGCAAAAAAAAAAAAAAAATCTCTCTCGAAACAAATTCGTCGTCCTCTTCGTTACTCTGTCAATTATGAGTTCAAACTACACCACTCTTGTCCTTATAAACCTACAGCTACAATTCCAGATCCTCAAATCGATCCCTTTCAAAGTTCGTAATCTTAACCGAGCAAATCCAGAGGTACACATTCACGTTCAAACAACAATCTGCTGAGGAGAGCTCCATAGCTCTTCCTCGAGTCCAAACAGAGACATTTCAATAAGGATTGAGCCTCTCGGGTGAGTATCGCGTGACATTGCTTATTGTCGCGGGATGTCGTTCTTAAAAGCGAGGTATATCTGTGGACGCCCCTCCGGTGGATCGATTCAGAGTCGTCACCCGGGTTTTAGCGGATTGTCCCGGAGGAATCGAACTCGATTGACTCGCGCCTTATTCATTGGATAAGGATTACTGGCCCGTCATCACCATACTCTCTTAGGTTCGGGAGCTCAGTTACGAGAGGGGAAGGGTTTTGCGACACCCCCCTCGCCCGGTCGAAGACCGGTCTCTACTTGACTTTTGTGGGATTATGGAAAATGTATGCAACTCAACTTTGAACGAGTATGGGAAATGGGGGATGGGAGCCATTTGACGATGATAAACATGTCAATGGATTGTAGTGTATGCATGTGAGGTGCGAACTACATGAGTGATGATGATGATAGATGTATGCAAATTATAAACAACAACAAATAGTAGAGAAACAATTATTAATGCATGCTAAATAGGAGTTAAAAGCTGAAAATAACATAAACAACACACATAATGGACTAAACCAATTTGACCCTCCCTCGGAGGCTCGAGCGCTCAAAGAGGACGGTATAAGCGCTCAAACCTCTTTCTCCCACACATTCTCATGATGCTTTCTGATGATTCTGGTTTTGATGAAAACATGTTTGATGCACTTTAAGCTGCTTAAAAATGATACTTTGATGACTAAGCAGAAAGGTATGACCATGTTAACATAAACTTGAAGCTTGATGATGAACCAAACAAGGCAATAAAGGCAGAATGGGTGAAAAATATATCATAGTGAGGCATCCAAAACACTCAAAACGCAGTTAGTAGACTGATATGATGAAAACTCTTGATGCACTAGAAAACAGTATGAGCACTAAGAAGGAGGCTTTGAGCGCTCAAACCATTTTCATGGTTTGAGTGTTTACATGCCTTACTGCCTTTATTTGGATCATCAACAAGCTCAAGATAGTACACAATAATGTAAATGTACTTGATGAACCAGAAACATTGACAAAATAAACATAAAATGCATGCATGAGTGAGATGAGTATTGGGCCATGCATAAGCATGATTAGAATGAGAGGGAGAAGAGATCAGGTTGGCCTAGCCAAACAACAACACACACACACTACATGAACTGAAAACAGAATGTAGAACTGAAATAAACAAGATTCAAATGCCAAAACTGAACAAAGTTTGAGCGCTCATAGACTATAGTTCGAGTGCTCAAACCCCATTCAAGGGATATGAGTTTTTGGCCATTTTGATGCTCTTGTAAGCTCAAACAATCTGATCATTGTTAGAGAAGACATAATACACCTGTTTATTTCTGACCATTCATGGCTTGATGAAGATAACATATCATTTTCATAGCTTTTGGGTCCATTGATCAATGATCAAGAACAAAGTAAACTGATTTGAGACTTGTTGAACCACCAAACAGCCATAATAATGATTTTACCAACATAAGATATGATCAGAAACCAAAAAAACATGAAATGGGCCAAAATAGTTTGAGAGCTCGAACTGTGACATCAGCAGAGTTTGAGCGTTTGACCCATTTCGAGCTCAGATTTTTGAAATCAATTTTTCTTGATATCTAAGACCTTGTGAGCTCATAGAAGGTATGTGGAACCTCCATTAACTCACTGGTCGCCCTCAGGATGACCAAAACGTGATTTTTCACATGTTTTTTTTCTACCTTTTCGGCTATTATCAAGGCTTGAACTTGGGGTTTTGATGGATGATTGAGTAGTGGCTGTGTTTATGGGCTGTATGAGTGACGTTTTGGACATAGAGAGAATAATGTAAGGCTGATTGAATGATTGATTGAGTGGATGATGGAGTATTTGAGCTTAGATAATGATGATCAAGTGGGTTTTGTGGGTGTAGGATGATTGAGCTTCAATAGATGGATGATAATAAAGGAGAGGGACTGGAAATGAAGTTTTAGAGTGAGAGAGTGAGGTTAATCAGTTGGTTCTTTACAGACCCATGTGTATTTGGGCTTAGAGATGAAGTTTTAAGGTGTTTTTGAGCTTGAAGATGATGGATGATGGTGGCTATGGAGGAGAGAGAGAGACTAAAACGTGATTGAAGTGATGAGAGAGAGTGAAGAGGGCTGTAGAAGTTTGAGAGAGAGATAATCAGACCAGGGTCCTTAAACAATGGGTGGAGGGTGGTTTATATAGAGAGAAAATGGGAGGAAAATGTAATTTGCAATTCAAGTTGGAGAGGGAATGTTATTAGAGGGATTTTGGCGTGAAAACGAAGGGGGAGCCCATAGTTTAGGTGGAAAACCAGCTGAAAGATACCTTGAAAAGTTTCTGGTGCGCGCAAAGTTTGAGCATTCAAAGAGGGGTTTGAGCGCTCAATGTGTGGTTTGAGCACTCGAAGGGCCTGTAGACCAAACTTCACAGGGCTGCCCCGGGTGCTACCGAACTCCGTTTTGTGCGTGGTTTGAAGCGTTGGAAAGATTATCAGTGTACTTTCTAACCCAAGTGGTTTGAACCCAAGATAATTTGTACATCCAAGTGTGTGACTATTTTACCCTCAGAAGGTTGGGAAAACAAGCCGTTTCTGTAAAATGGGCACATCTCTCAAAACGGATTGAGACGTATTATATATCAATAAAGAGGGTTTTGAATGTACTAGAAAATGGTGTAGGCTTGGGTTTATTTTGAAGAGCATTTTGGATGGTTTGAACGGTATTTTGGTCATTTTGGTTGGTTTAAGGTTGTTCTAGGAGGGTTTAGAATGGTCTAGGGTGGTTTGGTGAGTTCAAACCTTGTTCTTAGCCTCGAGGTATGTACGGTTGGTCTATTTCATCATTGGGAATGCTTGATAAGTTTCTCGGGTCAAAATCGGGGTGTCTACAATATCCATTCATCAAAATCATTTTCCAAACTTGTTTTGATTACTGAATAGTGTGGTTTTTACCAAAAAAACAGAGACCGGTTTCAACCAAATAAAAAAAAAAGAAATTTTTTTTTTTGAATTTATAACGCACAGAGATACCGTACGGCATCTTGGATGCACTGTGCGGTGTAATTTTGGACGCCGTACGGCGTCACTGAAAAACCATTTTACATGCTCTATTTTCTGAAATCCGACGCTCTGTTTTCTCGAAAAACCAGTGGAGTCAAATTACGGGTGACCCTCTTTACTTCATATTTTCGCACTTATATCCCCTCTTGATTGATTTTCTCGCATTTATATACTTGATTGTGTGTTGTTTGACTTGTTATCATTATTTATTTCTTTCAAATATATTATTATCTGATATATTGTTTATTTGAAATAAAGTTTTCAATAAAATATTTTTCAGAAAAATTCCACAAAGATTTAGTAGAGACCGGAAAATTCCGGGCACGCGGCGTGCATTTTTCGAACAAAACCTTCCCCGCGGGTAACCTGGCTCCCGAACCCCAATCTCTATTTTTCGCAGATCAAACCCTTTTTCAGCGGCACAAGAGTCATTATTTTTCTAAACGGTTCCTCGGGTACCCAACATTTTCCAAAAATTAAACCCCGAGTAGCGACTCTAAATTTTCTTTTTTCTCGGATCGCCCCTTTTTCACAAACACAACCAAAAAAAAAATGCGTGGGTTGCCTGAAACGAACGTCCACAGATACACAAGTGTTGTGAGAGCACAAAGTGTGTGCATGTGAGTGACACTCAAGTGTGAGTGACTGTCTTTGAGTGGTGTCTTGTGTACAAGTGTGCTTGTGAAATTTTGTATTGAATAAGAGTGAGAATATTCAATACAAGTGTATAGTTTGGGGTGCCCAACAACAACAACAACAACAACAACAACAACAACAACAACAACAACACCAGAAGCAGAGAGAGATGGTTGGTGGGGAGGATGCAATAGACAATCTGCAGATCCGATTCGAAGAAACCCTCTCAATCTACGACATTGGGTAGGAGAAGGAGGCGGCATTGATGGTGGTTTTCATCCACTTTCTTCATCAGTTATTTGGTCTTAAATTGCTTCCGTGGTGGACCAGCGAACGCTTTCATTTCAGGGCAAGGTTATGTCTTTGATGCTGTTTCGCATTAAAAGGTTGGATTTTAAATAGTGGCAATCATGTTCAGTTTCTAGTTCAGTAGTGGACGATATGCATCAATCTTCCAAAATTTGAGTTTGAGGGAGAGCTGGAGGAATTAATGGAGAATTGTGCTAGGGTTTCAAATCCAAAATGGAATGGGAAAGAAGAAGAAAAATGAGAAAAAGGATAAATATTACAGTAATATTTTAATAGAAAGTAGGTAAAATAGACAGTATTGTTGGAGTGTTGATAGAAAAAGTGTCAAGCTATAACATATATGTGCACTGTTTATTCAAATTTGGGAAATAATAATTTATAATGAAATTGTAAAGAATGGTAAAACTCTTTATATGATTTTTTAAAATCTAAATTTCAAGACTTGGATCAGAGATGTTTTTAGAAAGAAAAAGTATTCAATATACACCCTCTTTACGAATTTGTGCGGCTCATTTTACAAACTTTGTGGCACATTTTACGATTTTTTGTGGCTTGCGTGGTGTTTACTCATTTTGTGGTTAAAAAAGGCTCAAAGTTATTACTAATTTTTGTGGTCTATTAACATACAATTCGTTTTTGGTGTTTAATTATGATTTTTTTGGCTAAAAAATATAAAGTGCATACCATCCAGCAATTTTTAGGGATGTTTATCCTAGCATTATTCCTTTAAAAATGTTTTAAAAAAAGTTGGTAGGGTTATACACAGGCCATGTTCCACTAACTTAGTTTTTTTGGTTTTTTGGTATTTTTGGATCTTTAGTTTTGCAAAAAAACTAACTTGTTCCACTAACTTGTTTTTTGGCTTTTTGGGCCTTGTTTGGTTTGGTTTCCAAAAACCGGTTTTCTCAATTATTATTCAATTATTACCCCTATTTTTAAATATTAATTTTTATTTTTCTCTCTATCTCTCTCCAATCATTAATACCTATTTTTAATTATTATACCTATTTCTCCCTCTAACCATTACAAAAACCAAAACTCAAAACCAAACCAAACACAACCTTGGTTTTTAGTTTTGCAAAAAGAACTAACTTGTTCCACTAACTAGTTTTTTGGATATTTAGTTTTGCAAAAAAATTAACTTGTTCCATTAACTAGTTTTTTGGCTTTTGGTTTTTTTTAGGTTAGTGGAATTAAGTGATTTTTTTGTTGGTTTTTTATGAATTTTTTATTAGCGGAATGAAGTAGTTTTTGAGTTAAAACTAACCTTTTTTTTTTAGCGAAACACCCCCACAGTCTCACTTCCGGAATTCAATATATACCTAATGACAGATAAGAAAGGGCTGTTTTCAAAGTTCCATAGAGTGTCTTTGTCCTATTGGTCAATAGAAGAGAAATGGGGTTCTTTTTATGCCATTGTGGCTGTCAAGTCCTTGAAGGTCACATCTTACAATGGCAATTTGCTTCATATTAAATTCACTCAAGTTGCGTTTGGATGGCGCGATTGGACAAAGTTGATGTATCTTCAGAGTTGAGAATGACGTGCATTTGTTGTTTTTTTTCCTTCTTCACAGACATCAGTTACTCCCTCCGTCCCAATTTTATAGTCCTTTTTGGGGGTTCCAACTTAATAAAGGAACATAATCATTGTACTTTTAAAAATATGTTTTTTCTTATTTTACCCTTCAATCATTACACTTTCTTACTTTTTTATTACTTTTAATTTCAAATATAAGGGTAAAAGAGGAAATTCTTTAACAATTCCTCATTTGGTTTTGAAGTGGGACAATATTTTTGGGACGACAAAAAGTGTCAAATGAGACTATAAAATTGGGACGGAGGGAGTATCATTTTTGTATCATTTTTATTTTTAAGGAAACAGAAAATGCAGGTATGTTGGTAATACAACTTATACAAATATGGGACCTTATCACTCTTTTGCTCTATCCATGTTTTATGTTTATCGATATCTGATTAATATAATTTACAACATAAATTATTCCTTCGACAAGTTTTACAAAATGGGTAATGAAAGTGGATTCGAAAAGGTCTCTCGTGTCCTGGACAATGCATTGATGAATTGCATCGAGGATGAAGATGTGGTGGGGCCAACGGGCCCCTATCATTCCCGGGGCAAGATCATTAGGCAAGACTGGTGCCTCAGGACTGACTGTTTGTCAGAGCTCAGAAAGAGAATCTGCATCAGGATTATCAGGAAATTAACTACTCTATAAAAAAATCAGTTTAAAAGATGATGTATGGAACGTGGACATAGATGTTTTAACGTGGACATAGATGAAAACATCTTATGTTCCCAAAAAATGACCGGAAACACGTAGACGCTTAGAGTGAGACTATAGTTTTTTTACGTAAATAGATTTATATATAGAAGTATATCTTTTAGTTATGTTCCTAATAGAAGATTGAAAACTAGAATTGTTCTCAATTCAAATATTTTTTTTACATAATATATAACTAAAATAAAGGACTAGTTATTGAAGTAAACGGATCAAAATCCATACAACACGAAAGGAAAAAAATATAAATCGAATGATGATAGTGCGTTTTTGTCGATCTTTAATAAATTAATTATTTAACTTCCTGATGAAGATCATAGACCCGCCGTATATGCCTTATTTGTTAGAAAAATTGCAGAAATTTTTGTAGAATCAAAACAAGATGCAAAAATAATAAGCAAAGATAATAATTTAATCAAGAGATTAAGGGTATAGAAAAGCCTGCGGATTGAGGCACGCGTGTAACGCTCTCCTAAGAGAAGATACGTCCCCCTCTTGCACCGGGTAGATCGACGCTCCACTCCCAAGATACAACAATCCCCGGAAAGTTTTGTGTGCAGCTAAAACTTTCACCGCGAACCGAGAAATGCCCGTATGCTCAAATGAAATATTTTATAACTCAAAGTGTAGTCCGAAAACTTGAAGTAAGAATAGCACACTGTTTTCTTGCAAACTCACACGTGTAAAATGATTCTGTAGCTTTTCAATATGGCTGTATCAGTTTGTCTCTTCTTTCCTCATATAAATACAAAAGAGGTGTAATAGCATTTATCAAGGTAATTGAAGGAAAATTCCAACGTTAATATATCAATTACATATATCAATATTCCAACGGTAATATAAAGTGAATGCATATCGGTTACGTTCCTAACAATCACCCAACATTCATTTCGAGTAAATGCTATTATGGAGACCAATGGCCAGTTGGCTCCACACCGTAACCGACAAAAGAAATTAACATATAATCAGGAAATTAAATGTACAATGGAATCAAAGAAATATTTACTATGAAATTATAAATCATAAATTACAACATTATTAAATCTCTCTTGAGAGGCGTATGAAGGGGGAAGATGACATGAAGTTGATGTATCTTGAGAATGACTGCTTTTGTTTAATTTTCCAAGCAGACATCAGCTATCATTGTTATGCTTTGGTCTTGTTTTTGTGTTTTGTTCCTATTTTGGCTTTCCCATAATTGACTTCTCAAATAAAAAATAAAAAATAAAAAATCCAGATAAGGGTCTTTTGAATTATTGGAGTCCAAGAGGTGACTAAAGCATGTCATAATTAAACAAGCTAATTAAAACAAAAAGAAAATGATCAAGTACATTAGCATTAATGGTTGCTCCCAAGTTGTTTCTCATGTGTTATTGATCTGGGAAGGAATGAGAGAGTAGAGTAGGGATCGTCTCATGTGACGTAAAATGGGACTTAACACGGTTTTAATTAATTGATAATTTGATCCATCCATTTCAATATGGGTCTCAATGTGCTTGTCACACGTACAAAATTTGGATGATCTCGCATCGGTATAGCCTTGATTGAATGATATTTGTATGAAGAAGATGAAAGGCCACAGTTTGACTGCACATTTCTCTTATTACATATATGTTTCGTTCTAATGGATTTCATTTTTTATCAATTTGAGTTTTGGCATTAGCTCATCAAGAACTATAAAATGAACGGCTTCGGTTATCAAACAAGACCATGGTAAGTCCTCTTCTGTAATCACATGAGAAGCACATGAGAGGTTATCAAATTAGAGAATCTTGATTCGAGCGAGTATGGAAGAAAAAAACTGCCAAAACATTCCCAAATATTAATAGATACTGTACTAGTTTATTTTCAGTCTAAAATAGGACTTAACACGGTTTTATCTATTTGATGATTTGATCCGTCTATTTCAATATAGGTCTCAATGTGCTTGTCACCCACGTAAAAGATTATAATGATCTCGCGTCGGTAAAGGGTTGATTGAATGATATTTGAATGAAGAAGATGAAAGGCCACGGTTTGAGTGCACATTTCTCTTATTACAAATATGTTTTGTTCAAATGGATTTCATTTTCTGATCAATTTGAGTTTTGGCATAGACAACTACAGAACATCAAGAACTATACAATGAACGGCTTGGATTATCAAATTAATAAGACCATGGCAGGTCATATTTTGTAATCACACGAGAAGCACACGAGAGCTTATCCCATTAGAGAATCTTGATTCGAGCTAGTATGGAAGAAAAAAACTGCCAATGCAATCCAAATGTTAATAGGTATGTACTAATTTATCTTCAGTCTATTACGGGTCACACTTCATCGAGTCATTTATTTTGTTTTTGTGAGGGTTTGTTCCACAACTGTCTTTTTTAGCTTTTTGGGTTGATGTATTGCGAGATTATGACCTGTCTCGCAGTCAGGATTTTTGCAGAGGGGGTACGGGCTATATATGTGGAGGGGGGACGAGATTATATAACTTGATGATATATATATTTTTTCAATGCAAAAGTAAGGTTTTTTCAAATTGTAGTAGGGGCGACTGTCGCTACTAGCCACCCCCTGACTCCATCCTAGCGTAAAACATGAAAAGACAATAAAAGACAATTTATAAAGAAAGACTGTTTGTGAAGTTGATCATTCATGTATACCTCAATGTAATCCGAAAAGCTTTTTGCTATCTTCTACAGATAAATTTTTGCACTTCCCTTTCGTCTATCCTTTTATTTGATTGTACCCTTAATATTTGTCACATGGAAGAGCAATCCATCCTTCTTTCATTTTTCTTATACTCCAATTTTCTATTTTTAACCCTCCATTTGAAAATAAAGTTTTTCGTCCATTTTTTCTACATTACTTCGTACTTCTATACTTTGTAGGTGTCCTGTTTAACATAATTTAAACACTATTTTAAAGTTCGACTGTGAATCTAATTGGTCAATTAATCATTCATGTTGTATAACCAATATAGAGAGAAAATACGCTATATAAAGAAATCACGTTAAACAATCACCGTTAGTTATGTATTTTCTCCACATCTATTTAAAAAGGAGTTTTGGTCTATTTTCTCTAAAATTCACATTAAACAAATATCATGTTGTTGCGGTCAGCATTATCTGATCAATCTTGTCTCCGCATAGATAATCAATTCAACAAACTCTATAAAATGAAGGATTAAAAATCATAATGCACTTTGTGCACTCCACAAAATGAATCTTATGATAAACTCAATCCTTAATTACAAGGGTAGAGGTGTAACTTAGGCAGGTTTTAGCATAGGCCAAACACTGTCGCCATTTGACAATTTATTATTTCGTTCCAGAGATAATTTCTTCACAATCTTTTATTTAAAATCCCAAAATGATGATAGCAAGTTCTCTTTACAATCTTTTTTTAGGTTTGCGAAGCATGATTAGGCACATACATGAGCAGTGCGGATATTATTATGTATTTTAGAAAAAGTGGCAAAAAAGTTTAATTTTGAAAGCAGTGGAGGACCTATATGGGGTCTCACAGGGGCATGGACCCCACTGATCAATTTTGCTGAATTACATTAATATCCTTGCATATTAATTTGTGGTTTACCTAATATGTTTATGATAGTGATTTTATAAAATTACTCTAAATTCTCTTTATGAAATTGTTTGTCAACTATATTTCTTAGACTTAATTGTCGCATAATTTCTGTGAGCAAAGACACCCCTTTCTATTAATTATAAGATGAAGTTACATATATATTCACCAATATGTAATTTTACTGGCCAAAAATGTATTATTTTAAGGAATTGTGAATGTGCGGTTGAGTTCCCTCATTTGTACCCCTACTAATGCGAATTTTTGTTCCGTCACTATCTGAAAGTATTACAGTAAAAATCTCAAAATTTTAAAGGGGCCAAAACACTACTCCTGTATTTAATCGTAAGTATCACGACATAAATGAGAAAAATAAGATCACATAAAAGTTTAGGGACCGACGCCCCCTCTTTCTTCACATGAACACGAGACGAGCACAACCCAAACATGAACACGACACGACACAACACAAATTATGATACATCCATGGGCTGGAACAGAGTTTAGGTATTACTCAAATGGGCTTGCGTAACGCGAAACGATTTAAACTGTGGGTCAGCTCGGCACAAGGGATATAAGTAGTACATTACAAGTTATGGGCCTACCAAAATTAATAGGCCAGACTGGGCCACAATTGCGCCACAGCCCATTTTAGGTATCTGAAATTTTATGATATTGTCAAGAGTGATTCTATTTAAAGCCAACATATTTCTCTCTAATCCCTAATTCCTCTCATACCCATCTAAAACTTTTAGTCTAATCCCAAAATGACAAGTGGCTATTTTGTTAACCCTTTTTGAAAGAGGGTGAATATTATCCTCCCTCTTATCGGTTGAAATGGGACTAGGGAGTGCTGATGTGTGACCCTGGTGTGCGCATTCGAGCCGTTGATCTCGGCAATCAACGGCTCGGATTTTATTTTGACAATTGACGGATCGGATTTGCAAAGTGCAGAGTGAAATCCGGATCGTTGAAAACACATCCAACGGCTCGGATGCTACACACCAGGGTCCTTGTTTTTGTTGAAATGGTGCAAGTCTCACCACTGCAATAAACTTTTTGGTAAAGATAACATCATTTTTTGGTGGGACCTACACACTTTCAACCAGTAAAAGAGAGGGTACGTAATGTTGAACAAAATTAAATTCCAAAATAACTCTTTTGGTTTGTTCATTCTGTTAATCATCATCCGAAGTCTTCTCCAATTTACCATTCTCATTGACAGTTGAGAGAGACGTCGTATTTTATGGTTTCTTAGAGATAGAAAATGCGTGAAAAAATGAGAGGAAAGAATGCGTTTGGGGTGGTGGGCACAATGGTGGAGTAGAAAAAAATTTCTTTTAGAGTTAGGTGCATGCCCTATTTTTTAGGGTCCAGGCAAGTTTTGAAAATGAGACCACAATTGAGTTGCCGGAGAGGACCCTGGTTGGGGAGGTAGATGCTTGAGATGGAGTGCCAAAATGTGTATGCAAAATATGTGTCCCCGAATCCGTTCCCTATATATTACAGTTGTTCAATTGAAAAAGTTATCTTGTTGGTTAGTGACACACTCACTACAACAAAAATGATAAACCGTGACGAAATTCTGGTGACGAAATTAATTTTTGTCTCCTATATGACTATTTTTGTCTCCTATATGACTATTTTGAGACGAAATTAATTTTGTCTCCTATATGACTATTTTGGTGACGAAAATATTTTTTTCGTCACTAATATGTTCCATCCACATCTTTTTGGTGACGAAAATATTTTTTTCGTCACTAATATGTTCCATCCACATCTTTTTGGTGACGAAAATATTTCTTTCGTCACTAATATGCTCCCTCCACATCTTTTTGGTGACGAAAATATTTCTTTCGTCACTAATATGTTCCATCCACATCTTTTTGGTGACGAAAATATTTCTTTCGTCACTAATATGCTCCCTCCACATCTTTTTGGTGACGAAAATATTTCTTTCGTCACTAATATGTATCCTCCACATCTTTTTGGTGACGAAAATATTTTTTTCCTCACTAATATGTTCCCTTCAATGGAATTTTTGGTGACGAAAATATTTTTTTCGTCACTAATATGTTCCTTCCACATCTTTTTGGTGACGAAAATATTTTTTTCGTCACTAATATGTTCCCTCCATTTACTCCACCAAAACTAATTTAGGGTTAGGGTTTAGGGTTTAGGGGGTTTAGGGGGTTGGGGGTTTAGGGTTTAGGGTTTTTAGGGTTTAGGGTTTTTAGGGTTAGGGTTTAGGGTTTTTAGGGTTTAGGGTTTTTAGGGTTTAGGGTTTTAGGTTTTAGGGTTTAGGGGTTTAGGGTTTACGGTTTTTAGGGTTAGGGTTTAGGGTTTAGGGTTTAGGGGGTTTAGGGTTTTTAGGGTTAGGGTTTAGGGTTTAGGGGGTTTAGGGTTTAGGGTTTTTAGGTTTAGGGTTTAGGGTTTTAGGGTTTAGGGTTTTAGGTTTTAGGGTTTTAGGGTTTACGGGTTTAGGGGTTAGGGTGTACGGTTTACGGTTTTTAGGGTTAGGGTTAGGGTTTAGGGTTTACGGTTTAGGGTTTAGGGGTTAGTGGTTAGGGTTTTAAGGGTTAGGGTTTTAGGGTTTAGGGGGTTAGGGTTTAGGGTTTTAGGGGTAGGGTTTAGGGGGTTAGGGTTTAGGGTTTTAGGGGTTAGGGTTTAGGGTTTGTAGCGTTTTTAGGGTTTAGGGTTTAGTAAAAAAAAAAATTTATAGTATAAAACAATGGGAAAATTATAGTAAAAAAAATTTATTAAAGTAATGATTGTTAAGTATTAATTTATAAAAGAAATGATATTAGTAGGGGTTTGTAGAAGAATAGTCCGGTTTTTATAGTATAAGTATTAATTAGGTTCCCAAATGACACAAGTAGTTCGCAGCTCAGCTGGTTCGCGCGCGCGGTCGCAGGCGTGAGGACTTGGGTTCGATTCCCAGGAGGAGCGAATTCCTCCATTATCAACTGCCACGCGGGCGCCAAGGCGGCTGCCACGTAGGTGCCAGGGCTCTGCCTCGGCGTCGCCACGCCGGCTGCCACGACGTCGTCATGCGGGCGGCCACGCAAGCAGCCGACGGGCTGCCACGTAGGCGACTGGGCGTGTGACACGTAGGCCCCACGCGGGCGCCACGTCAGCATCAATTTTAGTCAGGAAAATTTTACGGTGACGAAATTTTTTGACACCTAAGTAATTTCCTTCATCAATTTCTAGCAACGTTTAGTGACGAAACTAGTGAGTAGGTGACAAATAATTTGAAAATTAGTGACGAAAAATTTCGTCTCCAAAATTTACTGTTGGTGACGAAACCACGTGACTTTCGGAGACAACCTATAGGTGGCAAAACCATTTTTCGTCACCAATACCATCGGAGACAAAAACCATGCATTTCATGACGATTTAATTCGTCTCCAAAGACCAAATTTCTTGTAGTGACTACTTGTGATGTCTCTTAAAATATAAGGTCACGAGTTCAAACCTCAGCACGATCTATTTGAAACCAATTTTTGGTAGAACTTCAAACTGCTCGCGGATAAAAATTGAAGGCGGCAAGGACAAATCACAAGTCCTCGTACTAGGGTCACACGGGTCAAACCACCGCGCTACAATCAACTACTCCCTCTGGATTTGTTAGTCCACAAACATACTTTTCCAAGTCTTAAAATATTTGTCCATTTTCAAAAGTCAAAGGATAAAGTATGAAAATTTTACTTTTTTGCCTCGCCTCTTTTCTAAAACTTAAAATAACAACTCAAAAACTAATTTTTTTTAAATAATGTGTTTACATTTTTGATTTTTTTTTGCACCGTGTTAAAGTTCTCAATGAGTTCTATCAAACAAGATTCATATTGATAAAAAAATAATTTTTGTAACTACATTATTTTTTAGTTTCAAAATTGCACGTAGTTTCGTAGTGGATTATCAAATTAGAAAGGATGGAGTATTAAATGGAGGGATTGAGGTTAAAATAGGAAATTAACAAACTCAAAAAGTAATGAAAAAAAAGTTAGAATCCCCAAAACGGACCAACAAATCCGGACAGAGGGAGTATTTGTAAAACCCTTGACATAGTTAATAGTATTTAATATATTCCTTATTTGTAAACCCTTGACATACTTAATAGTATTTAATATATTCCTTATTTGTAAAACCCTTGACATACTTAATAGTATTTAATATATTCCTTATTTGTAAACCCTTGACATACTTAATAGTATTTAATATATTCCTTATTTGTAAAACCGTTGACATACTTAATAGTATTTAATATATTCCTTACTTGGGAGCTCTATTCTTGGGCCGAAAACTGAAAACCCTAGGTGATCGCCTCTTTAGCCTATGCCCAGGGTTGAGCTTGCTTAAGTGCAAGAAGAGGGTATTTTGGGATGAAAACATTTCTTTTAGGGTGGGTGTGCAAAGAAAATGGGCCCAAGAGAAAAGTTTTTGGTTTTAAAAAGTAGTACTCTATATATGGTTAATAAAAATGCTATTTGTACAACTATTTCGGTTCTAACCATTTACAATCCATTCACATACACGTCCATTTACAACCCATTCACATTCACGTTGGGTTCACACCGATAATTGTGTGTGAGCCTTACGTGTATAATGTGAAGGAGTTGTAAATGGTTGGAGCCGAAATAGTTGTACATGTAGCAATGTTGTATTGTCAATTGTGTAAAAGGCGGCACGTAAGCAGTCCTTCCAACGGCGAAACTCCTATGCATGTCCTCAATGCAATAGAACTTTTATCGTAAAGGACCTTTCACCAAACAAAACTCTCTTCCCTGTTTGTTACACTCTCCGGTTCAACAGCATTTCCCGCTATTTTAGATTGGATCTCATCTTCTCCGTCGAAAACTCTCTTATAGAGCTGAAAAAATCAACGCACAAAATCCACTCCTCATACCCAAAAACCCTAGTTGTCCTTCCTTCCTTCCCATAACATTATATAAGAAACTTGTTAGGGTTTTTGATTCGGCGACCGAATTCAGTATGGAGAGCTACTTGAGGGAGAACTTCGACGTGGAACCAAAGAACCCGTCGGAAGAAGCGTTGAGGAGATGGAGATCTGCGGTTTGGTTGGTGAAGAATCCTCGCCGGAGGTTCCGTATGGTCGCTGATCTTGCCAAGCGTGCCGAGGCAGAACGAAAGCGGCGGAAAATACAGGTTTGTTATTCTCTTTCTTGTCCTTGTACTTGCTACATTATTCGTTTTATTAAGTCCCCGTGGATTTGGTGATAGAGTGATCCAAGGTCTTAAAATAGCGGCATCGGAAAATGAAACAGTATCGGTCTCAGTGTAATAGTATTTGGGGTTTGTTGGTTGTCGTAGGTGGGTGCTTTTTTGGGTGTTGTAGGTCGGTGGTGATCTTGTTTGTGGGTGGGTGGTGATCTTGTTTGTGGGTGGACGCGTTTTTTTGGGGTCTTGCTTGGTGCCTTATCATCTTGGGTGGTTGTTTTTCTTTTCTCTTTTCGGGTCCTGTCGGTTTTGATCAGCGGAGTGCAGAGGTGCCCGGTTGGCATGTTCTTGTTCCGTTGTGTCTACATTGTAGCGTTTCAATACTAGTATCTTGGTCGTTGTGTAACAATATCGGTGTAACAGTATCGGAAGTGACGATATCCAGGAACCTGTTAATTCAGTCGTAAATTATCAAAAATAGATCGTAAAAACTTTTAGAACTCCTAAATCGGGTGTAGTAGTCGTAGGAATTGTAAGCACACAAAAAAGGTCGTAGGGATTGTGTACCGTTCTTGAACAATTAAAAAACGAACCAATAAGTAACGAGAATTGACTGATATGCATGTCCGGTATACCATATAGTAACCGTATAATGTCATTGAAAAATCGTTGCGCAACATCTCTGTTTAAAACCTTTGTCCATGATTTGTTTATCGAACTACATTGTGTTTCTGATGCTGTACTACATGATAAATGTTTGATCTTGTGTGTAAGCTGTTATGATATCTTTGATGTATTTGTGTTCTCTGTAGTTGCCTATTGGAAATGAAATGGTTCAAGAGATGAAAATTTTTTCCACCTCAAGTGGAAACCCCACGATTTCTGCCACCCATTGTGGTTTTATTATGCCTTTATTACAGTAATAAGAACCGTTCATTTTGTACGACTCATAAAGTAATACATTCCCAAAAAAAAAAAAAAATCAACTTGATTTGATATGTTTTCCATGGTTCAAATCACTTCATGGTCTATTGGTTAAATTTGGACCTGTATTTCGTAAGAAGTTTCTCGATATCTTTGAAACAAAAACGTTGGTCGGAGAGTAAAGCAAAAATGCATGTGCATTAGATTTTTCAACAATTTTTGGTACGATGATGCAGACTGATTCAAAACCGTGTTATAGGGATCAGAGACAAAGTCAAAAACAACCAACATAGTTGTTGTATGATTTTCTAAAAGAAGAAGGTCAATGATTTGGAACCAGGAACACAACTACAAATTCAACTTGTCTTTTTGCATCCATGTAGCTAGGCGTGTGGTGCACCATTCTGATAAAAATAAAGAAAAAGAAAAAGGAGTGGGTACTGTACCATTCTTCTTTCGATTCCAGCGTTCACATTCCCATGGGAAAATGAAGTGTTTGAATTTTTATTTTCTTGCTTATTCTCAATTGAGCCAGTTCAAAAGGCAAAGGGCTTATGTTGTTTGGCTTGGAGATTGTGTATTTCTGTTGTTTTGCTAAGCTTGGTTTTTTGGTTTTATGGGTTTATTTAGTTGATGTATGCTAGGAGAATGACCTCTATCGTAAAGCGTAAAAAACAAAAAAAGCCAAGGAATCTATTTAGTGGAACGGGGCCTATAATGAGAAACAGTTTGAAACATGAATTGTACCAGGGCTCATAGCCCATTTGGTTATAACCCTAGCCTGTCAAGTGGAGGACCGGGGTTCGAATGTATGGAGAGATATCGAATCCTCTTTGGTTGTTTAACTTACCAACTAAGTTCCCCACTAAACTCCGCTAAAGTATATCGTACAACAAAGGGAACAAAAAAAAAAGATGAAGGTCAATGATTTCCTAAAAGAAGAAGGTCAATGATTTGGAACCAGGAACACTATTACAAATTCAACTTGTCCTTTTTCTTCCATGTAGGTGCGTGGTGCACCATTTTGGAATGGTAAAAAGAAAAGAAAAGAAAAAGGAGTGGTGTGCCATTCTTCTCTTTTTTTTTTTTTTTTTTTGGTGCAACGGAAATAATCCATTCTTGTTTCAAATCCAACATTCACATTCCCATGGAAAAATAAGTGTTGAATTTTTATTTTCTTGCTTATTCTCAATTGAGCCAGTTCAAAAGGCAAAGGGCTTGTGTTGGTTAGCCTGGAGATTGTGTATTTCTTAAAGGCATCTTAGGTTAGTTTGGTTGATGTATGCGAGGAGAATGATCTATCTCGGAAAGCGTAAAAAATTTAAAAGCCTAGGAATCCACTTAGTGGAACGGGGCCTATAACCAATCTGGTTATACCCCATACCTGTTAAAGGGGAGATCTGGGGTTCGAGTCTATGGAGAGACATCGAACCCCCTTTGGTTGTTTAACCGCTAACTAACTTCTCCACTAACATCCGTTGAAGGATATCGTATGAAAAAAAAGGGGCCTTAATTCTTGAAGGGGGTGCAAAATTAGTTTTAATTTTTTTTTTTTAGATTCTAGCGTTTTGGATTATACTTAGAATACGCGAAAATGTTTAGAGAATACGTGTAGAATAATTCTTGTAGAAAAGTAGTGTACGGAATGATATATAATGAAAATCTAAACAACTCACTGGCAGATGATTTTTGATTTTTGATTTCTGCATTCTTGAGTTCATTTTCTTATTGCATTATTGTAAAATGGCTTCCAAAAATTAATTCAGCTGTGTTTGAAATAGAACGAAAAGATAATTAATCTTGTGATTATCGAACACATGGATTATCTCTACATTGCCCTGGTAGGGCCATCAAAATGTTCCACTCTAGTTTGTTTGCTTAATTTTCCTCAGCCATATATCTTGCCAGAGTTTAAACAACATTTTTTGTGACCAGGTATACATTTTTGATAGCTACAAGTACTTTTTTGGTCAATAATTATTTCTGCGTAAAATATTTAACTGGTCATATTAGAAATTGACATGAGCAAGCAATGGTACACATGGTGTACACCATATGTTACATAATTCTTTAGTTAAGGTTACGCACTTTTTGGTCCGAAAAGTTAAGTCATGCATATTTCTGGTTAGGTAATAGTTTTATGGTTACTTACGATTTATGAATTTTACGGTTCATGTGCTTTGCATTTTTAGGGTTCAATTTCTTAAGTATTTTTGGTTCATTGGATACGACTTTTTACGGTAATTTGTAGCATATTATTGTGGTTAGTTCAAAACAGGTGTGTGAATTGTGATATGTTCCAAAGTTGTACGAGTTATTTAAGCCGGCCAGTTACGAAAATATTTAGTGATAGTAACGCGTTATTTTGGTTAGATTACTTATGCAAATTTGGGTAAACTATACCGTGGACTTCTCCTTTAATGAGAACCACATTTCTTTATCAGTACTTCGTTTTGTTGAATCCTCATGTATAATACTCAAATATTCACTACATTGCTATTTTCTATCCCCCATTCTTGTTTTTGAGTTTAATATACAAACTACTGGGTTTAGTAAATTCCTTAACCCTCGTATCTCTAGTGATTAAAGGAGGCTTCATAGAGCAATTTCCTTCAAATGATTTCTGCCAGTAACGTTTTATTCGCGAGAAAATTCGATCCCCTTAAGATTGGATAACAAATAGTTACACTTAATAAAAACCAAAGGTCGAGTTTGATTTATGAGAGGTAATAATAGCACTAAAGAGAAGGGTGGACCTGGTGCAGAGGAAAAAGTTGCCCCATTGTGGCCTGTAGGTCACTGGTTCAATTTTTAGAAACAATCTCTCTAGTTGCATTTTGCAGGGGTTAGGCTGCGTATATCTAACCCTTCCTCAGACTCCGCATATGAAAGAGCTTCGTGCACTAGATACGTTTTTTATTTATTTATTATTTTTTATAATAATAGCTGTAAAGAGAACTGGACATAGACACCTACAACTTTTGTTGTAAAAGGGTAACTAAAAACAAGCCACCTATGACTCTTGCATTGGAAAAAAACTCAAATTCAAAGAGAATGTCACGGGCTATTTGTGCATTGTTTGTTGCTTTGAATTCAGGATTCACTCTTAGCTAAAAACTGATTTTCTCATTGAATGGGAAGAAAAATCTGAAAAGTTTGTTGGAAAATAATTCCAAGCTTGATCAAGATAGGCGAGACATAAATGTGGATTCATGGCTGACGGGAAAATATATTGGTAGTTGGTACCACCGGGGTGGTTAGCCAAATGGTTTACTCCCAAGTGGTTTGAGCCCAGGAGGTCATAGGTTCGAGGCACGAGGCTTTGTCTTTCCGCAAGTCCAGTTCTAACCCGGTGATCTAGTAGCCCTCGGTGGGACAATAGAAACTTCTGGGTGATTACTGATTAGTCCCACTTATAATTAATTAGCCTCTTTCGGGGCTTGTTACGGGTCTAGAGTCTCTGTGGGCACAATCTGAGAAAGTTGCTATAGCCGGTTTCTCCTCCACTCTTATTTTCTTAGCAACAAAACATTAGAGGAAAAAAAAAAAAAATCCTTGGTATGAGCCGATTTTAATCACTGCGAATTTCAGGCAGTAATTCTATGAACACAAAATAAACATCACATAGGTCACATAATACAATTTTGGTTTAGTTATGTTTTATTTGGGATGCGCCGAACATTTTCCCTTTGTGGTGTTTTTACTTTCAGTTTATGCTTTTGATTTCAATTGTTGCTGGTTTTGTTCGATGGTAGATGTTGTTGTTTCTCCGTTTATGGAGATTTCCGCTCCCTGTGGGAAACATTCACAACCCGTTGTGGGACTTTCTCTACCCACTGAGGGTGATATTCCTCACTCAGTGTATTCCTTCCCAATCCGTATGGATAATCCGAAAGTGGTGGATTGTTTTCTCCGACGGGGAGCTCCAGATGAGGGATTATAGTCCTTTGGGCATTGAGTTATATAAAGAAAGAGACATACTTTAGTACAGAGAACTCCCAAACAGTAGGAAAGTTCTTGCACTTTTCAATGAATTGGTAGAAGTTGTACTTATCGCAAAAGTGCCCCATAGAATTATGATGATGGATGATACTCAATAATGCACTTCATTACCACTTGTATTTGATCCAATTAGGAAATCAACTTTCCAGAACATTCACTATCAGTTGTCTAACTATCCATCATTCATGCCTTTTTCCCCGCACATTAAGGGAGTGATCCACAAGAGTCTCCAATAGCCCCCAAGGAGCCAATAAACTCATTCTTCCTTTTGACTTATCTCTATCTATTTTTGGCTCTTGTTAATTAGGATATTGATTTGGTATGGAGTTTCTTTGAATGTTTCCAATTGTTAAGTGCATATTTGGAATTTCAATTAAATGATTGTGCCCCTCTAGCAGACATGGTGTTGGTAGAAAATTAAGAAAACAGTCCTTGTTTTGTTAGCCCAATGGGCGGACGATAAAAAGTGCTATTTTACCGATAAGAATGCTCTTTGATCTGTAAGAGCGTAAACACTTTTACCGGTAAGAATGCACCCTTATCGGTCAAAAAACACTTTTATCGTCCGCCTATTGAGCTGACGGTAGAATTTTCCTTAAGAAAAATATTGCATTATAGCTTTTTGTTCTTTTTTCTTTCTTCATATCAGATATTTGGGACTTAACGTTAAAGTAGAATAAGTAACTCCTGACAGAGCTCGGTGAAAAAAAAGAGATTCATGTAACTGACTCCTATAGATTGGGACATAATGTTCAGTTTGGTTTGATTTGGTTTGGTTAATGTGTCTGTAGAACTGACAGCACCTCACTGTGACATGACAAATGATTTTCTGTTTCCCATCACACCAGGAACAAATTACTGCGCTTAGCCACTTCATCATAGCTCCACACTTTGCTCACTGAAAGTTTTCTACAACATTTGATTACTTTAACCTTTCTATGTTTCCAATCCTTTCCAGGAAAAAATAAGGGTAGCTCTATACGTGCAGAAAGCAGCACTGCATTTCATTCACGGTAAACATGTTACTAAATCCACCCCATAGCTGCTTTTCTCATTCATTCACAACTCGGTTTCCCTTCTCAACTTATATGTTCTTGTCTAGTACAGGGGTTACTCGGACCGAACACAGACTCTCTGAATCAGTTAGACAATCTGGTTTCGACGTTGAACCGGATGAACTCGCCTCAATTGTTGGTTCTCACAATTCCAAGGCCTTGGTATCTCACGGTGGAGTGGACGGATTTGCAACGAAAATCTCCGTCTCACTAAATGATGGCATTTTTGCAAGTGATTTACCACTGAGACAAAAGGTCTATGGCTTCAATAAATTCATAGAAAAGCGTTCTAGACCCTTCTGGATGTTCGTTTGGGATGCCCTTCAAGATTTAACTCTGATGATCCTCATAGTTTGTGCTGCAGTCTCTATAGGTGTTGGAATTGCCACAGAAGGGTGGCCTAAAGGCATGTATGATGGCCTAGGAGTAATCCTATGCATTTTGTTAGTGGTTTTTGTTACTGCAATCAGTGATTTCAAACAGTCCTTGCAATTTAGGGATTTGGACAAGGAAAAGAAGAACATAAGTGTTCAAGTCACAAGAGATGGAACTAGACAGAAGGTTTCAATCTATGACTTGGTTGTTGGGGATGTTGTGCACTTATCAATTGGAGACCAAGTCCCCGCGGATGGGCTTTTCATATCAGGCTATAGCCTATCGATTGATGAATCGAGCTTGTCTGGTGAGAGTGAGCCTGTCAACGTCGATGAAAAGTGGCCTTTTCTCTTATCCGGGACTAAAGTCCAAGACGGGTCTGGTAAAATGTTGGTCACATCAGTTGGGATGAGGACCGAGTGGGGGAGATTGATGGTCACTTTGAGTGAAGGGGGAGAAGATGAAACACCATTACAAGTGAAGCTAAATGGGGTGGCCACTATTATTGGAAAAATCGGTTTGGCTTTTGCTGTGTTGACATTTCTGGTTTTGACCACGCGGTTTCTTATAGTGAAGGCGATGAATAACGAAATCAGGAATTGGTCCACGCGTGATGCGCTTGATCTTTTGAATTTCTTTGCGATCGCAGTTACCATACTTGTGGTTGCAGTTCCAGAAGGGTTGCCGTTAGCAGTGACACTAAGTCTTGCATTTGCAATGAAGAAACTAATGAATGATAAGGCACTTGTTAGGCATTTATCTGCTTGTGAGACAATGGGGTCTGCTAGTTGCATTTGCACCGACAAAACCGGAACATTGACTACAAACCATATGGTTGTGACCAAATTATGGATTTGTGGCAAAGAACAAGCAATAAAAGGGTATGAAGCCGCGAATTCACTAGATTCTGCAGTTCCTAAAGGAGTATTGGAAACGCTTTCGCAGTCTATTTTCCAGAACACGAGTTCTGAGGTAGTGAAGGGTAAGGACGGAAAGACCCAAGTTTTGGGAAGTCCAACAGAGGCCGCGTTGTTAGAATTTGGCATGGTTTTCAAGGATGATTTTAAGGACTCCTGGAAGGACTCGAAGATAGTAAAAATCGAACCTTTCAATTCAGTTAAGAAGAAGATGTCGGTGCTTGTTTCTCTCCCGAGTGGTGGGTTTCGCGCATTTTCCAAAGGAGCCTCGGAAATTGTTTTGAAAATGTGTGAGAATGTTGTCAATGAAGAAGGGGAGCCTACGCCGATATCAGAAGAACAAAGGAATAGTATCACAAATGTTATCAACAGTTTTGCTTGTGAGGCTCTAAGGACTCTCTGCTTGGCCTATAAGGATATAGAAGGGGCTTCTGATAGTATTCCTGATGATGGCTACACACTTATAGCCGTCGTTGGAATTAAGGATCCGGTTAGACCCGGTGTGAAGGAGGCCGTTAAGACCTGTTTGGCTGCAGGGATTATGGTTCGTATGGTGACCGGTGACAATATCCATACTGCCAAAGCCATTGCTAGAGAATGCGGGATTTTGACAACCGACGGTGTTGCAATTGAAGGGCAAGATTTTCGCGATAAGAGTGCAGAGGAGATGAGGGATATCATACCCAGGCTTCAGGTTTGACAAAAGCTTTTTGGAAAATTTTGTGGGAAAAATTGATTTATTCTTTTGAATGGTTTTGAGAGTTATTGTTCTGTGTAGGTCATGGCTAGATCTTTACCGTTGGACAAGCATAAGCTGGTGTCTCAATTGAGGAACGATTTCAAAGAAGTCGTGGCTGTGACGGGCGATGGGACGAATGATGCTCCTGCTTTGCACGAGGCCGACATTGGACTTGCTATGGGTATAGCAGGAACGGAGGTTTGTTTCATCTGAACTACTTGCAGATAACTCAAAATGAGAATCACTGCTTTTTGCCTTATGTAATGTCCTAGTTGGTAGGGCTGGAAATGAATTCGGTTCGAAAAGAGCTCGTTCGAACTTGGTTCATTAAGTTTTTATTGAGGCTCGGCTCGAGCTCGTTAAAAACTTTAACAAGCAAGCCTGAACATGGCAAGGCTCGGCTGATAAGGCTCGTTTAATTTTTAGAGGAATAAAATAATATAACTTCTTATTCCAATTTGATATCTTAATGCACTATCTTTTAAATTTCACTATTATTTTGACTATTTTCCTGTAGAGTATATAGATATAAAACATATATGTATGCACAAGTAAAACTTTCTTTGTTGTCTTAAGCCTATGCCAGTATATATGTATTTTTTCCCGTTGGCTTGTTAACGCTTGTGAGCAAGCTTAAGCTTGAGTCAAGCCTAGGCCAGCTCGGCTCGTTTTCACTGAGTTCGAGCTCCAACTTGCTAAAAACTTAATAAGAAAGGCTCGGATCGGCTTGACTCGTTTGCAACCCTACCAGTTAGTTCATTTTGTACAAAGAACACAAAGGTTTACCAGGAATTCATGCAAGCTCAAACAAGGAATAAGCCATTCTTACTTGCATCTCCAATGGCATTCTTTCCTACAGGTTGCCAAAGAAAGTGCTGATATTGTCATATTGGACGACAACTTCAAAACCATTGTGAACGTTGCGAAATGGGGCCGATCGATATACATCAACATCCAGAAATTCGTTCAATTCCAATTAACAGTCAACATCGTCGCCCTCATGATCAATTTCGTCTCTGCCTGCATCTCCGGTTAGCTCATCTACTCACTAACCCTTTGTACAGATTTTCCTACTGCACGAGGAAAAACTTACAGTTCTAAGAATTTTCCAGGGTCTGCACCTCTTACCGCTGTTCAGTTGCTGTGGGTGAACATGATTATGGACACTCTCGGGGCACTAGCACTGGCTACCGAGCCTCCGAACGATGAGATGATGAAAAGGCAGCCGATCGGGAGGAATGTCAGTTTTATAACTAAAGTTATGTGGAGAAATATTATTGGTCAGAGTATTTATCAACTGGCTGTACTCGCTGTGTTAAATTTTGACGGAAAGAGGCTGTTGAAGCTCAATGGATCAGATGCTCAATCTGTTCTCAATACCTTCATATTCAACACCTTTGTGTTTTGCCAGGTACTTCTTTCTGCTTTACTCTGCTGTTTCTTCCTCGTGGCATGGACTTCCTAACTCATGCCTTTTGAATTGCCTGGTATTTCACTTTCAACTTTGTTTAGTGATGTCTGTACACATAGCTTCTGTAACATAATCATATGTTGTAGAAAGACTAGGAATTCTGGGACTATAAAGAAAGTGACAGTGGGATTGTTTGAATTAAACCTGCAATGGTGAGTGTTTTCACTTGAAATGAAAGGATCCCATGTTGAAAGAGCATCACCACCTCTCTTGAGTTTTCCGGAGTCTTCCGGACGTCGCCGGAAACTTCCGGGCTACTCCGGAAATATCTAGACTTCTCTAGAATGCTCCGGAATCTTCTAGAATATGATAGAATCTTTTGGGCCTTTCTGGAATGTTGTGGAGTACACTAGAACCTTCTAGGTTCTACTAGAATGTTCCGGAATATGATGGAAGCTTATGGGCTCTACTAGAAGCATCTAAAAGTATGGAGTGATGAGTGCTTCTAGAACTATCCATTGGTGCCTATAAATAAGGATGAGGTCCTCATTTGTGGGCATGCAAGTGAATGCAAGAAAGAGAGCAAGTGTGAGACATACTCCAAGCAAGTGAGTGAGAGTCCTAGTGTGAGGTGTCCAAGTACTAAAAGAGTTTGTGTCCAAAATTAAAGTGTCTTCCTAGATCGTGTGTGTACTACCTCTTGTGTGCAAGAGAGTCTTCCATTGTGAGTGATAGTGTGTGTTGTTGTACACAACTTAAGTGTACAAGTGTTTGTAATCAATAAAATTACTTTTGTTTGTTGTGTTCAAACTCTACATCCCAGAATGCCGCATCATTATCTTCTCTAATTTTGCAAGTACAATCTCTTTTTATTACCACCACTGGTGGTAGCCTAGATGACAGGGTCTTCACACTCCCAAATGAACCGCATGTGTTAGAGTCTCCCTTAAGGCAGGACTGTGGAGTCCGGCTTATGCCATCTAGTACCTAGGTGGTCTGTGGTGATGGTCTCACGGACAGTAGTTATGGCTCAGAGCCGGACATTCCACAGTGGGTCGGGGGCCCCTACGATCACGCCCAAGGTGGGTTGCTACGCTGATTGCCCCCTACCACCCTTTCTTTTCAGCTTAAAAAAAAAAAAAAAAACCCTTTTTATTGTATAGCATTCAATAATGTTAGTCATAACTAGGCTTCTAAAACTATATGAGCTTGCTCGCGTTCCACAAATACTCGTTTGTGATATGCTCATATAAAAACAAGTTAAGCTTGAATACATTTTTACTAAACTTAAGTGAAGAAGTCGCCCTAGACATAGCTCAATGGAAAAACAGGATTCATGTAGCCGACCCGACATAAGGCTCGGTTTGGTTTGGTTTAACAATTTTGACGGCTCGGCTGGGAGTCGATCTCAATGACAAGCTAATAAGCACTTCGAGTCTAACCATTGAAAACCAGGCTACTAAAGCTCAATCGACATGATAAACAGTAGTCATGATTCATGAACTCATTTATTTAAGTACAAAATTAACACTGAGATTATTTTCTCTTGAATATTGCTCTTACTATGTCAGGTATTCAATGAAATCAACAGCCGTGACATGGAGAAGATAAACATTTTCCGGGGCATTTTCAGCAGCTGGTTATTCACTATGATCATCGTCTCGACAGTGGCTTTTCAAGTTGTCATTGTTGAATTTCTAGGCACTTTTGCAGATACTGTGCCGCTAAGCAGGGAGCTATGGTTAACCAGCATAGCAATAGGAGCAGTAAGTTTGCCCATCGCAGCTCTCCTAAAGTGCATCCCTGTAGAAGCGTCCAAAGTTCGCAACATTGTTCAGAAACATCATGATGATTATGAACCTCTCCCCAGTGGTCCAGAACTGGTTTGATTAAGTCCAACTGTGTTTCAAATTAGGCTAATGAATTGAACCTATTTAATGTTTGGATTAGCAGTGGAATTCAGTTGAAAATTTTGCGTTTGAGTAGAATTTAGTTGAAAATTTTGCGTTTTGAGTAGGAAAAACTTAGAAATTGAGTGAATTATCGACAATTTTTTGGGTGATTTCATATGTACTTTTGGCGCGTCCTGAATTTTAGGTTCAAGATGTTGCAAGTAATTCTTCTTTGATTTCCATAAATACCCATTTGTACATTTAACCTCAGGTGCAAAAGGTTCCCTTCAACAAACAGTTCCAATCATCAAACCATAATTCCAGGCAGGAGGGAGGAGAAGGGGTAGCAAAGGAGTGAAACTGAGAATCCTTGATTACTGAGTAGCGGTTGGATTTGGTTTCGTTTTGATTTTCATGATTCGGTTTGGTTTCGGATCTTTACTTCAAAAAGTTCCAATAACCGAGAATCCTTGATTACAGTTCGATCTTATATTTATTAGGCCCCAAAGAAACGCGTTGATAGTATACGATTCAATTAAACTGACCCATTTTGTATTTTTTATCAAGCTTAACAAGTAAATGCATAATGTGATTCAATTTGCTTTGTACACTGTTATTGAGCATCGTACTTCCATAGCAATACAAATAATTACCGTCTCGCAAGTAAGAAGTTTATTGAAGATTTTAGTATGGCTTATATAGGTTAATAAACGAATCTGATAAACTGGAATAGATGGTAAGAGTGAGTGGGCTTAAGTGCTCTTCCCTCTCGTACACGATCCAACAAGGTTCGAGTCCCAACTACTAGCGCGAAGGACCCTTTGTCCCTTTGTCCACCTAGTACCCAGGTGGTGCTCTGGTGACAGCTTGTCCTTTCAGATAGTAGCTATGGCTCGAACAGGACATTCCCTGCGGGTCAGGAGCCCCTATAGTCACACCCACGGGGGTTGCTACGCTGGTTGTCCTCTCCCACCTTTTTTGTAGTTCAAAAAAAAAAAAAAAAAACCTGTGAAAGCGAACTAGATTTGCGGTTTGACTCTGGTTCAATCCTAGGTATTCCAAGGTTCGGTTCCTACATAGGTTATCTTATATCTGGACAATCGGAGGAACACCACACATTTGCAGACTCCATGCAACAATCTGCTCAGAAACTAACACCAACAAAACCCAAGACGACCTCGGATGATTAAGAACAAAGCTTTAAAACGACGGACATTCATTTGAAAGTAATTTCACGAAAAATCCTAGTACCCTTAATACAGTTCAAGCAACAGCAGACTCACATAAAGGATCTATCATAGACATCGGGACTCAATGAGTTGCGGGATCTGCCTTTCTTCGTACAAAGAGTTTGCTTATATCTTCCGTCACAATGTTACTCCTGCCAAAATGATTGCAAAATCATCAGAAGCTAGATCATTGAGTAGCACAATAAAACTAAAGCAGCATAAAACGGAAGCGGGGGCGGGTTGTGAACAGCCGTGCTGTGCACCCCTCGGCTGTTGGATCGAGTTTTGGACGGCTCAGATGTGTTTTGATTTTTACCGGTAAAAAAAATCAAAATTAAAAAAAAATTGCCGAATGCATCCGAGCCGTCCAAAACTCGATCCAACGGCCGAGGGGTGCACAACACCTCCCCCGAGTGAAAATCCTGATACTGCAAAACAGAACCAGTTGACTTGGCACTATGCAAGGTTCGAATCCTGCCAATCCACCCTTCCCCAAATATACATGATTAGGGAAAACGGGAGGAAAAAAAAACCAGTTGAACTTGGTCACTGACTGGCAATTGAGGAGAATACAAACTCCACAGAGTGAAAAATGGTTATAAAAA
The DNA here is from genome assembly GCA_963854785.1 of Vaccinium vitis-idaea. Lineage (NCBI taxonomy): Eukaryota > Viridiplantae > Streptophyta > Magnoliopsida > Ericales > Ericaceae > Vaccinium > Vaccinium vitis-idaea. Next base: position 9,030,948 of record OY978223.1, read on the forward strand.
ACTTACAATAAATGCGGCACATTAAAGTTCGCGCATACATGAGAACCCAGCAAATGAATTTAACTTACTCTCCAATACTCCCAACTCACCAAACTACCCTCCATTACTCACTCAAACCACTAATTCCTCTATTCTGTTACCAGCGATTTAAAATTCCTGTAAAAAAGTGGGCATGTTATGGAAATTTCCGCTACATCTGTAGTTCTGTACTATCCTCCACGACTCCCACTAATCAACACCATCCCCCTATCTCTACTGATTAGCATCCCCTCACAATGTCGAACTTACTTACTTCAGAGACAGTCAGACAGCCAAAAAAATTGCAAGTAGTTGGGTATGTGGGAAAGGCGAAAAACATTGACTTGCTGGAAATGTAAGAGAAAACTTCCAAGACTAGAACCCACTAATACACCAAAACTAGTTGTTCTACACTGCTACTAATTTCCTACTTACGAGTCTTGAACTTGACTTAAATCAAACTCTGCTAGAGGGTATAAAAAAAAAAAAATTAAACTTCTGTCTGAATTAGGGTGTCATCAATTATATAGGTCACTGAAGCAATAGTTTGACTGTTAACTTACCAACACAAAGCGTAATCTAACTTCAATCAAAAGTGTGTATGAAATAACCCAGAGCAGCAATAGAAAGATGGATTCAGGCCGAAGAGAACAGAAATGGCTTTTTAAGCATGACTGATGAAAATATAAGCCAGATCACAGCTCACCTTCCCTTAAGCTGGGGAGGAACTAACAGGCCGCCTACTGTATCTGGAATACTCTTCGGATGTGGCAAATTCCCCTTTGGAACTTTACTTCGTGGTAGAGAAGAAGCTAATATATTTGCTTCTCTTTTGCGTGATTCACGTTCAGCTATTGCAGCTGCAACTCGCAAAGAGTGGTCAGAACCACTTGCCAGATCAGACGACACAGGAGTCGAATTTAAAAGGAGCGAAGCATCAGGAAGTTTGAGAACAGAAGGCTCTGATGGATGAGAACTTCGAAGGTGTTCATTCGGTAAAAGCCCGGATTTCCTAAACATAAAAAACAAGTAGTTTATTTCTTTTAATAGCTTCTACATTAGGTTTTCGTATGATCTGTGTTATCTAAATTCTAAAACATTCATAACAACAATCTCCAGTTTTACATTGTTTGAACTGTCTCAAATATAGGGGCGTTTTTATTCTCTCCAAAAAACGTGAATTGGGCCATGTCAGAATTAGGGGGCAACCACAAGTTAAATAACTAGCCATTTTCTAACGTTAAGCGGAACACCTCAAAGATCCAACACCTTTTACTTTCTTTAACCAAATTCAACAAGGATCATTTCTTTACAAGAAAACAATTCCCTAATCTAGGAGTGAAAAACTTTTCTCAGTGACGCCGGTATACACAACTCAATGACACGTTCACCCATTTTGGAATTAGTTCATCCAAATTTTAAAATTCCCATTTCCATAGCTAAAGGGGCCCATCTTTAATCTAGATTTCACTTTTGAAATCTGAAAAGTTAGGGAAAAAATCACTACTCATTAATAATCCATTGGACCATTAGAAAACTGGAAGGGGGGGAAAACGTAAGAAACTTTCATCGACAGATTTTATGGTGTTTGAAATCTCTAACAACCCATTTGGATTGAGTAATTTCATGAGAAAAGAAAGGGTTATGGTTTCTCACCAAATCTCACAATTTTTGCAAGGATTGGTGAGAAATGAAATAGTCCTTGCACTTACAAACATTCCTCACCTATTTAACCAAACAAGTAGAAAGATTTTCCTTTCTTTTCCCACCAAACCCCTTAATCCAAAGGGGCCGTAAAGAAGGATAATCTCTTCAAATGATGCTAAATTGTTTAACTACTCCCAACTAAGTAACAGAAAAAATGTCAACATTTGCAGGGCAACCCAACAGCAAAAAAAGCACTTCTTTCAACCTAAGGTGCAAATTTTAAGGAAAACGAGAATTACTGGCTTTGAGGAGGCGGCAGATTTTGCTTCGATTCATCTTTAGGGGATTGTTGGAAGCTGCCTCTCTCTTCTTCTTCTTCTTCGTTAACTTCAGGTCCGTCGTCTTCGTCTGAAGAAGCGTAGTCCACCAGCGACATCTCTCTCTCTCTCAAAACTGAAAACACGAGAAAGAAGAAGATAACCAAATTATTACTCCTAAATTAACAAAAGAACAAATTAAATTCGACACACAATCAAAATAAAATCACAAATTCAACAAGTGCCACAAGTTAAACAGAGAGACAACATGCAAAACCAATAACTGAAGCAGAGAGACAGAGGATTAGCTAAATTGGTTGCGAACCCGGGTATATAATATACATGAAAAGGCAATAGGAAAGCTATACACGGACGTTTATGTATATACACATAGACGTATAGATAGTTAGATACACAAGCGGGGGAGAGAGAGAGAGAGAGATACCAGGGCTATTTCGGGAGCAGATTTCGTGCCCTAGAATTCTCTCAGCACTCAGAAGAAAGAACGAAGAACGGTCAGGTCCTAATTGGCTTCGCCACAGAGACGTGATCCGTAACAAGGGTTTATCACTTACTACTGAAAGCGTTCTTACTAAACACTTGCGGCCCTGTTCGTTTAGTTTTAGTTTTAGTTTTAGTTTTAGTTTTAGTTTTAGTTTATTTTAGTTTAGTTTTAGTTTTGATGACATCATCATTTCCCTCATTTCTCTCTCTATCTCTCTCCACTCATTACACCTGATGACATCATCAAAACTAAACTAAACTATCTAACCAAACACAGCCGCAGTATTCTTGGTTGATGAGAGCGTGATCCGTAACAAGGGTATTATCACTTGTTACTGAAAGCGTTCTCGCTAAACACGCGACATTCTTAGTTGATGACTTGATGAAAAACGCTTACTGTTAATCAATATACATATAGAAATTTCCCTTGTAAAAAAATTTGAGAATTTAAATGAGGCCTCATGTATCAATAATATCCTAATATTCTTATGATTCCATCCTATAGAGTTTGAATACTTATGATTTCATCCTGAACATAGATAATCGGATTATTATGCCCTTATGAATTTGGCATACGAACGTGGCTCCCTTAAAAATTTTAACCACGATGATCATGTTTATTACGTGAAATCACCGAAGTGGTAAAATAATAAACCATATTCACTGTGTAAATAACTACCTTTTGAAGAACATGTGAACATGGTTGATTAATATAACATTTTCTCATATTCGCTATTATTTAACTTCCCTTCATGAATTTGGCCCCTGCATGCGGCTTCCTAAACAATTTTAACCATGATTTTTCTTTATGTTTTCATCCTAAATTGTTTATGTTTTAATTCTAAAATTCTTTGCCTACAGGGAAAAGATTTTTGGGATGAAAACATAAAGAATGTTTTCATCCTAAATTGTTTATGTTTTTATCCTAAAATTCTTTGCCTATAGGGTAAAGATTTTGGGATGAAAATATAAAGAATGTTTTCATCCTAGAATCATTGATCCAACAATCATGGTTAAATTTTTTAAGGGAGCCATTGCGTGGGCCAAATTCATAAAGGGAAGTTAAATAAAAGTGAATATAGTTTATTGTTTTACCACTTTGGTGAAAAAATGGTAAATTAATCAATCATCGCATGTCCTTTAAAAGAGAGTTATTTACACAGTCAATATGGTTTATTGTTTTACCACTTCGGTGATTTTACACAATAAACATAAGTATTCTAATTATGGATAAAGGGCCTTTTGGGTATTATTTAAAAGACAGGATGTAATCATAAGTATTCAAACTCTGTAGGATGGAATCATAATGGTATTATTGATACATGATGTCTAATTAACTTAGATGCACGATTTAGGGCGAGTCTTTACTAAAAATACCGATTTTCTTCTGTGGCCAAAAATTGGTGTTGTTTTTGCTAAATAAAATTTTGGTGATATATGTGAGGAGGACTTAGGAAAAATACCGAAAATACCAAAAAAAATGATAGTGAAAACTCATTCTTAATTGAACATGGGGCAAACAAAAATAATGCTAAAAATTACTAGTATACACACTTTTTTTTCCCTCTGTGAAAGCCACTAATGTTAGTTGTATAATAAGGTTCGAATCCTAGTCAAATGCATAATTACATGTTGCCTACCTTTGAGTTATCACTCTACTCACAATGCTAAAAATGTTTTTACCATTGATTTTTAACAATTTCAATTTTACATTTATGTTTCATCTTTGCCTTTATTCGTTTTAACTTATATTAATATTTTTGATCACTTATTCGCTTATACTCCTACGATTTACTTTTTCACACACCAAAAAAAGTTGGTACTAATAAGGGAGTGCAAAAATCCAATTCTTTTTTTACTATTATTTGTCACAGACTCTTTATGTTATATTTAAGGTAGACTTAAAAAAATAATAGTCTAGCACAGTGTTTAGTTATCGGTCCATCCATTGGGCTGATAACAAGGGAGGAAGAAAAAAAAAATACACACTCTAGTATATTATTCACTTTTCTATACACTTTTCACACATTCCAATACACTTTTTAAAACTTAACGAAATTGCGCTGATTTTAGAATTTTCCTTGGAATAACTACTATTTTTAATATAAGAAGTGACTACGGGTATAGAACCTAGGGTCCAGCAAAAGTACAGACGGTGCTCGGAGACCCACCTGTGGGTCTCACACGAGTGATCCGAAAAGGGCATTCATCTTAAAACATTTTTCCGAGTGGAAATCAGCTCAATTCAACATGCAAGTGATTGATTCAAAATCTCCCGTTTCATTGCGGATCACTCGTATGGAACCCACAAGTGGGTCCCCGAGCACCGTGTGTACATTTTTTGGACCCATGGATCTGTACCCCTCGACTTACCGATTTATCTTTCTCCCTATCCTAAATTCATGATCCAAACGTAGCCTAAGCGGTCAATCTTTGTTAAAATAATCTCCATACATGAAAAGAAGCTTAGATTGATCCTGCAATCAATGGCACTGTAATCAAACAAATTAACTGAAAAAAAAAAACAAACAAATATTCAGTATGACCATACATCACAACACAACTTTGGTCCACCGCGTTAGCTCCTTCCTTTGAGCATGCTAGAACAAAACCTTGTAACATAAGATACCTAGTAGTGCCTTGAGTTTTGATTCACTCATGGTTTACTACAAAGGTTGTGGTCAATGGAGAGGCATAGAGCTATATGCCATAGACCCTACTGACCAAGAAGTGAAGGTCTGTAGAATACATGACTTTGCGCTAACTCAATCCGTTCACGAGGATCGTGCATGGTTTCATCCCTCAGTGCCTGAAGTATGGCCTCCGTTGGAAGCTCCCTGAAAATTCAAGCATATTCGAGGAACGATGAGAGAGAGAGAGAGAGAGAGAGAGAGAGAGAGAGAGAGAGAGAGAGAGAGAGAGATGGAATTAGCTTATATACCTTGTAATTAAAGTATTGTATAGTGTCTTCAAGATGGGGCAAAGCTCAACTGGAGCAACATGCTTGTTTTCTTCAGGATGTAGGACACTTATGTGGGACTGACTTAGCAGTTCATAAAATGCTTTCACAGCTGAGACTCCCTGTAATAAAGGCAAGGAAAACATAGCAATAGTGATAAGCGCAACATATTGATCAGACTCTCTGAAATAGAAATCTCTACGATATCTCAATGCCATATATGGTTCATGTCCAGTAATCTTAGAATTTTGCAGAACATCATTAGTTGATCAAATTCCAAAGGCAAGATAGTCACAAAGTTCTTTTCACTCGAATACCATTATACCAAAGCTAAATTTGCGTAATACAAATGTTTAAGCATTTTCAGAGTCAATGACCCCAACCATTCGAATAAGAGATACTTTTTTCTAACCAAGGTTTACCTGAATCATCCCCTTGCCCTTGATGCTGTCACCCATATCTAGGCTCAGTTCCCCTTTAGCTAACTTCTGGCCGTACCATGCATTACGACCTTTCAACAGGGTTACATAAGTGTCTGCCAACAAGGGACCCGCTAGCTTCTCTGGTTCTTTGGCCAAGAGATGAGTAATAAATATCATCTCTGATGTACAGTGCGCAAAGTACACAGATTTGCTGGTGGCACTTTCATTAGTCAGAGCTGCAATCATACCTGTGATATCGAACTCCAAAAGATCAATGTGAACGTTCCAATCCAAGACTCAAAAAACAAAATCTACCTAATCATGCACGATAAGGATGAATGTTTGGAGTTTTCGTGATTCAACCCCAACTGTTGGCTTCTTCATCGATTACAACAGACGAATATAACAAAAATAACACAACAATACAAGACACCAAAACAAAGAAACATTTTTTTACATTAGAAATACAGGACAGTATCTATGACGCCACACAAATTCCATCTGATCCACCTCTTGTGAAACGAGTGCATACTCAAAAGCATGAAGACAATAAGCTATATTTAAAAGAGTTTACGAACTCCTACAGACTCCATAAAACACGTTCTAAATCCCCAAAGGATATATGATGTGTTCCACACTATAACAAACTCTCCATTCCCGCTTGAAACACAGGACTTCTTCTGGTTGGTCACATTTGTTTCTCTATTTTTCCGAGAAGAAGATGATCAGAAAAGGCAGAGGCACTGTATGGCTTAGCAAGAGCTAGGATAGAAAGGATCTATCTTTGCTAATAACGGTTTAATAACTTTAACTAGCAAGTAGGGGGCGTTGGCAACTTAATGCCCTTCCATCAACCGGCTCTGGGCAATTCTTTGCTGACCTTTCCTTGTGGCTCCGAACACTATTTTGCTATTAGGTGTTATTTCTATTGAACTCACATTCAGGCTTCCCGGAGACGATATATATTTGGTTCAAATAAGAAAAAATCGATAAGGCTAAACAATTATTAGGTACACGTGGGTTTTAGACTAGCAGCACATTACCCATAACAAAAAAACCCATGCATAAACTGGTGCTATTCAATCGCCAAACAAGTTTACACAGCTGGTCATCTCAAAGCATGAAATGTCAACAGTGTAACACTTGCCGATTAGTCTAAACTCTTCCCATGTATTAGCAGGATAAACTATGCGGTTACAAGTACAACAATACTTGAATTTTTCTATTGTTTTACACAGAAAATTATCCTGTCATGTAGTGCATAAAATTAACCAGTCAAGACAGTGCTATGTCGATCTTACCAGCTCCAATAGCATACACGTTCTTTAAGCCTCCCATAACTTCATGAGTGACAAGATCACCATTATCCCACACAATAAAATGGGGCTGCCTCAGAAATTTTGCTAATGGTTTCCTCCACTTTTCAGCTCCACATATCCGTGCATTTGCATATTCCATGTTGTAAATTTCTGATGCAATGTTGGGTCCCCCAAGATACAGAATATTCTCAACGGGAACTCCAGCTGCAAATGAATAAATTTTAGGAAAGGGAGACAGTTCATTTACTATAGAAACAAGAGCATTCATACCATGGAATGACTAAGGCAGTTATATCAAAGTTACGCTAGTAGTTAGCTATAGATAATCCATGAAGCAGCAACAAATACCAGAAGTTGATGCAGGAGAAAAAGGGTCACACTTCTAGAAATGGTCTAATTCCATCGCCATATGGGAGAACACTTCAAACAATTTAACAGTAAGTCATAATTTATCATGAATGTTCATTGAGAGTGAAATTTTTATCTTTTAGAATTTGGCAAAGTTTGTGAATAAGGTTGATACATGCAGCATTAAATATGTGCGAGTACCTGAATCTGTAAATGACTGTATATGCCAGTATAATTGCAGTACAAAAATATAAAGAAGGTCCAGTGGAACTATGGAAGCAGTGATCTCCATATAAGGAACTGAGGAAAACAGTCGTTCGATAATAACAGAAGGGAAAAAAATACACTTGTAAAGAATTAATAACCACCAGAGTGACACGAATATAACCACCAGAGTGACAACAATTCGTGTTGCCATCAGAAGAGAATAACTGCCAATAAAGATTAGTGTACATAAAAATAGCTATCCCATGCATAACCACAACAACTAGCCAAGAATGCAATAACTTCCAGAGTGGAAAGACAGAAGAATAAGGAGAAGAATAAAATGAGGTCTTACTTGCTCTGTTGATCATTTGGGTGGGTGTTATAATCCGTGGTTCAGGCTCCAATTCAGCCTCTATACCTTTTGCCAAAGAAATGATCACTGGCGCTGTAATTCTTTCCTTCCAATACCTACTAATTTCTTGAAATACCTCACGGGTTTCCGTCGAAGGCAATCCATTTACAACGACATCTGCATCCCACACAGCCTCCTGCAAGTTAGTGACTACCTTTAAAGGGCAAAGTGGCGTGTCAATCATGTTCAAGCAAAACCCGTCTTTTAAAATCTCATCTGCATATAGTATCCGATCACCTAATCTTGCTTCCACATACTTCAAGTACGCACATCGCCTAATCAGTCTCCTCAACACATCTTCCCTTGAGTTTATGACCTCAAATAAGTGCTCAGCGGTCGCTCTATCGACAGATCTTCCTGGCCTTCTCCATATCCTTATCTGAACCTTGTCGCGAAGATGACCATAACTATCCTGTAGCAGGGCCAAGAAAACACTACCCCAAGCACCCGCCCCAACACCAACAATCCTCAATGGATCGCCATCCGCTTTGCCCAAATGGCGTCGAAGCTCATCAAGCTTCTCTTCTATGTGCCCATTTGAGTTATGAATAGAACCGTTCGAGAAGCCATTGTTTGTCGTAGCCTCAGTATTTTCAACCATCTTCCTCAGTTGCAATCAACTTCAATTATTGACAGACAAAACCAATCAACCTCAAGTCCACAACTAGTATCTCAAACAAAATTGATGTGGGTGTCTTGCCCAAACTACAAAATCGCAGGCCTAAACTTCAAACTACTAGATGACAATCAATTTATGCTCAGAAGAGCCCAACAACAGGTTTTTCAGCCTCTGTACCCCACAACGAAAATCAAATAGACAACCAAAATATCAAGAAATTGCTCGTCACTTATTCATCCAATGAAGTTATCAAACCCAATTGGCTCGAAGTTGTTTCTCCTCCTTCAAAACATACAAAAAAAACAAAGACAAAAACCCAATAAGAAGGCGTTTACAAAATTGGGTTTTCCAACTTCAATCAATCGGAATCGGTCAAAGAACAAGTTCGAACACTGATAGGAACATTCAAAGTCACCCAAATTTGAAAACTCAGTCAATAAACTTGGGTAAACTACCCCACCAAACAAATCGTAATCCTAAAAGAGCTAAAATATAGATGGGAAAGTGAAACAACCTGCGTTTGTTTGTCGGCTACTGCTAAAAGAACAGCTGTGACAACAATTTTGGGTGTTTGTTCGATCGCACCCTGTGTCGGCCGAAAGCTTCGAGACTTCACGCTGTTTTGATAAAAGCGAAATTTGGGCGTTCTAGAGGCTGGAGAAATCGGAATGAAAATACTCGCGGGGAAAATGACAGAGCTGGATTTTGCCAACTGGGTTTTTGAGAGGGTTGATCAGAGTATCATGGCGAATTTTGATTTTTAGAGAGATGGGTGGTATTACAGATCGTCTTCCTTTTCTTCCACGAAAGAGCAAAGACGGTGTCTAAAAAGCGGAAGCCAATGGCGTCATTAGCCAACGCGGCAGATTCTTGGGGGCTTTACCGCTGGTAATAACAGCAGGAGCAGGAAATCCGATGCAATAACAGGAGCAACAGCTAATTTGTTGTTCTTAAGAAACCAAAGATGCTACTGTCCAACAACGTGTATTCTCAACCGTCCATCTTAGTTAACTATTCTCGGCTTCTTACGAATAGTTTATTCAAAATCAGGACAGTCGAAAACACTTTTGGACGATAAGAAATGCATTGTAAAAAGTTGTTGTACCACTCTGTTGCGCCTTCAGCATTTTATAAGCGGAAATACAAGCGGTACGGACGATTCCTCTACCGACCATGTACAAACGGCGTCGGGATCCTGTTGTGGGTCCCAAACGAGAACTGTTCATCCATCTCAAAATCAAATTCCAAGTGGAACCACGTGGGAATCGATGCAATTGGACGGCCCTATGAACTCGATCTAAAATCACCCCAGAATTTGATTTTGAGATGGATGAATGGTTCAGATTGATCGTTTGGGATCCACAACGGGGTCTCTGATGCCGATTGGTACATGGTCGGTACCTCCGGCCGATATAAATAGAACGGTTCTTTTATAAGAAACTATTTTTCGCACTTCCCAATTTACCGTCTACACTCCACTTTTGGAGTGCAAAAATCAATCATGTCTACAATTAATGTTTGCACTCGAGTTTTGTATTCTCATGGTTAACAAAAATACTAGCAACACAATCATCCAATCACAACCCATCACATACACTCAGGGCCCACTTCATAATTATGTGTGTAAGTTCCACGTGTATGCGATGAATTATGGATTGAGTTGTAGTTAGATAGTTATGCTTACAGTATCTCTATGGTTTTTATTGAATAGTGTAAAAGTCACTTTCTATAATTTCTCTGTGAAAAGGGGGAATTGGTGTTTGATTTTGTTGGATTTTCAGACGTAGGATGTTATTGGAAGACCATTTGATTGCTCCATAATTCTCACTCCTCTTGTGGTCCTCACCCAGAATTGATACCCAAGATCTGAAACATTTGTCTCATTAAAAAAGAAGGTGGTTTTATTCAACGATTTAAACATGCAATCTTTTAATTCATAAAATAAAAGGCATACGATTGAAACTTATAATGGCCGTGTTTGGTTTGTGATTTAGTTTAGTTTTAATGATGTAAGCAGATGTAATGAGTGGAGAGAGATAGAGGGAGAAATGAGGGAAATGATGATGTCAACAAAACCAAAACTAAAACAAAACTCTAAACCGAACAGGGCCAATACAGTCTGTTTTCTGAAACAAAATTCGAGGTGTTTTGGTGATTTATATGTCCAATGAATTGAAGCTCATTTTTTATATAGATAAACTTCAATATTTTCTATAAGATGAACAATCAGATCATGAGTGCCGCAGGAAGTAAGGACAACAAGAGGAATACGGATGGGTATGGAGACATGAAACGCGTAGAGGAATTTTAATCTCATCGATCCTGCAGAAAATACATGAAAACACCAGTGAGTAAAAGTATTGTAAATAGTGTCGATGTTGATGTAACACTTCATACTCTCCCGTCCCAAAAAATATTGGTCCTCTATTCTATTTTGAATGTCTTAAAATATTAATAGTCCTTTTCGAAAAGTCAACTAAAAAGGAGTGTGGATAGTATTATAAATCAAGGATCATTTCCAAACTTATCCCGGGACCCCATGATGGACCAATATTGTGGGATATATTTGACACCATTATATGATGATCAACGATTGATGGGTAATTTTTTATTTTTGTATTTAATCCTATCATTTGTATTTAATCCTATCATATGTAACTTTAAAAAAAAGGAATCATCATATATCATTAGAATGAGAATAACAGTTTCTACATATCAAAATCGAGTGAAAGTAACCCCCTCATATGTGTATTTTATGTAAATAATTGATCTCTTTTCTACAAGTTGATTGCGTAAGTGGGATGCATTGAATTGGTGGCTTGTGAAGGTTAGGGCTTGCCATGGTGGTTGGATGCCATCTCCATACCTCTTAACTAGCATGAATCCGTGCTATGCACGGAGATCGCAATATGCCGGATAAAAACAATACTTAAGAAAATATTTAATCAAACTATGTATGTTTATTTATCTTATTTGAACATAAAATATGTTGGTGTTTAGCATTCCGTATCTGTTCTCCTAAATTGAAAAACACTAATAAAATTGCCCAACAAAAAGCATTTACACTATGCAAAAAAATTACATTTTACAACTTACAGGCCATTACATCTTAAAAGTAAAGCAAAATCAACCTACTACTTTAGTTTACTATCCACTCTCTTTTTTGTGATATGTTGTTAGTGAAATAGATCTTTTTTAATTTTGAATTTTATTCTCCGAGTGTGACTAATTAATTTTGAAGAGCATAAAAGTTTGTCACCACTTAGGTTTACTTTTTCTTTTCGTTTATGGTATCCAAAGAGAAGAAAAAAAAATAAATATCCGTATAGTAATTTGCTTCTTAACTGAAAGACCTAAATTAAAATCTTTATTCAACTTATCTCTCAACAAATAAGAGTAAAGTTAGAGATTAAGAACAAAAAAATTTTGGCCAAAAAAGGTGGTAGTTTTTAACTTTACAAAATATTATAATTTAAATTCGTAGGCAATTTGTGTTTGTTACCGATTGCCACTGTTAGGTTATTTTATGAATATCTCTTAAGATTAACCATAATGACACATAATTATATGACTATGAATTTGTGAAGCATTTTCTTCTTCGGGATTGATCATCGAGTCTACCACGATAGGCCCAAAAGATCTTGAGCGATCGATCCGGTAGAACAACTCAAAAAATAAAGAAGTATCGTTAATTAGTTCATGTTCATTCCAAGTTTGAAGTACCATTTGAACACTAAAACAAATGATGAAATACAAATAAAACAACATAGATAGAACAACTTCTAAGCATCCATAAGATATGAAGCTATTAGTACTAAATAACAGAAAAGAAACTCACTTCTTCCATGGTAGGATAATTTCTCTCATTTGGAACAATACAATTTGTTTGGCGCTAGCTACCATATCACAATTTTGCACCTAGATCATCACTTGTAGAACACGAAAATATATAGAAAAATATAACAATTATATGAACATACACAATATATCTTGATTCCATTAAACAAAAGGAGAAAGTATAATTTGAGATAAATTATTTACGTACCGAATCTGATAATGTTTTGGTACTAATTTTCCAGAACACACCATCTTTCATTATTAGCGCTTTGAATATTTTCTGCTTAGATTTCATCTACATCCACAATGCTTAATCTGTCAAAGACAAAAAAAAAACCCACAAAATAATCAATTAATCACCACAAATGTGCAATTTTCTAATTAAAAAAACACACAGATTGTTCAATTAACCCAAATCCTGGATTTAAATATGCAATTCTCGAATTCAAATTTCCTATTTGAGCAGGTGTAAATTTCAATTATATATTGAATTAGAGTTGACCAGTATGGTATTTAACTTTGGATATTTATTTCTTGAGGATCCCAGATCATATGCCAATTGGGATAGATTCATGATTTCGAAATTCAAAAAAGATTGTGTTGAATCTAATATGAATAGGCTACATGTCTCACTTCAAAAGTTGAATCACAATCCAATGAATTACTGCCACTTGTCGCGTCCACGTTCCTCCTCACAAAAAGTCATTCTGCAATAATACATAAAATGTTACCTATTGGCGAGGCAGCTTCCATAACTTGTTCTCCAATTTCTGCTTGAGCATCCTCATTAGGCAGCATATTATTTTCTTCATGTAATTAAAAAATATTAAGTGGATTTGTTATAATCTAAATTTAAAATGAATTCTTTATTAAGTTAGTACAATGACTCAATTGAAGAGTTTGTTTTAAAAAATGCAATGAGAAGTTTTTTTTTTTAAAATGGAACTTGCTTAAAAATGGAACATACTGAGTTGATTGGTATGAAAGTTGAGATAAGAAGAATGTCGCTCCCACTTGCCACTTTTATTTTTTTTTAAATGGAACTTGCCACTACACCACTATAACAGGAGTTACATTTTTGTTGTTGTTTTTTTTTTTTTGAAAAGTACAATGTAAACATTGATTTTTTTATTTTTTTTAACTTCCATGTCTTTTTTTTTTTTTTTTACTTAATAGTAAGTGAGTAACCAAAATTGAAGTCGGGCTAGGGCAACCCAAACGTCAGGATCAGCCCTATTCATTAGGTAGCATATTTTTTTTCTTTAGCCTAATAAAAACAGAAGAGCATCTTCTGTAGCAACTTTATCTTTTTGAGTCCTCATAGCATAATAAGGGTACTTTAAGAGTTTAAAAAATCTTATGTTACCTATTGCCCGGTCAACTTGCATATTTTGTTCTGCAATTTTGCTTGTGCATCCTCATTAGGCAGCATATTATTTTCTTCACCTAATTAAAAAGAGAAGAGCAACTTATCTAGTATGAGTCCCCGTAGCATAATAAGGATACGTTAAGAGTTAATAACTTACTAGCGTGTAACCCGTGCTATGCACGGGATTAAGTGTGTCAGTTGCTAACCCCATTTGTCTACATCTTAATCCTGTGGGTAGCATGGGTTATTTAATTTAATTTTTTTTTTGATAAGATGTCTGGGCTAGCTTTCACGCACCTTGACTTCCGGAGCCATAGAGTTAACAACTGTGCATAACCCCCGTGGCCCCAAGAGTTTGCTAGTTAGGGAATTCGAACTTGAAACCTTAAGTGAGAGCAAACCCCTAAATCCTAAGGTAACACCACTTTCCCAATCTCTTGGTGTTGGGTAGCGTGGGTTATTGCGAGTAACATGCATGTGTACTTGTGTAGCACACGACCTATTTGACCGAGTAATATTAATACATTCATTCAAGTACAGTGATTTTTCTTTTTTTCTTTTTGTAACATATAAAAGTATAATTGTTTGTAACCCTTTATATCAAAGCATCTGCAAAAAAGATATTTATTTTTCGCCAACTTAGGAACGAAAGCAAAGTTGAGAATAGGCTGAACACACTCCTCCAATGAATTATGGTTTTGTTTGAAACATCTTTAAAAGGAGGAACTATTCCTCTTATAACACATCATATAAGAGGAATATGACATCTTATCCTATTTCATCGTTAAAAACTCAACTTTATCTTAATAGAATGCACTTGTGAATTTGTAGCACAACCTGTTTACACAACATTGAGACTTTGAATGATATTTGGATCCAAATGATCAAATAAAATCCTACTAATTTATTAATACAAACCTTTCATGCATTCTTTTTGTTTTTACGTGCACCAACCAGGACATAAATTTGTAAAACAGGAGATCTGTGTGCTCCCTTGATACACATGGATAAATATAAATGTTCCAATGTTGAAATTTTTTGAAATTGTATTATGAAATAAATAAATAAAAATACCACTGGTTAAGAATTTTAACATGGACACAAAGTAACGAAATTGAAGCATTAGATTCGGTAAAGCAACAATAACATTGAAATCCTATTGTATTGCAATGATCTCTATCTTTCAATTACACACAAAAAAAAATGAGGAATAGAAGTTTTCAATGACACCTTATTGATTTGCACGGTTCCGGTTTACGTATAGCTTTCCTTGATTACCTCCATGATTGGGACCATCAAGACTTCTATTTGCACCCTTGTAGTGTTAGGCTAAAACTCCTGCAAAATGAAATGCTATTACTGAACTTCATAGATCACATATGAAATCATTAATTTAAAGCAACTTTTCATGATCAAGTTTTGGGCACAGAACAACAAAAATGGAGGAAAATAATTATAATCCCTTCAAACATAGAAGAACATAATGATCTATTGATTGTTACTCAGACGATTGGAGAGGAAGAGATTTTATTTCCGCTTAGATATATATAAAAGATTTCGAAGGTTTTCATTCTATTAAGGAAATGATAATCTTAGAGATTTCAAATTTTGTAATATCTATAGAATATTAAGATTATTTCCCTTTTATCACTTTTAATTAAAAAGCATAATTATGGTCCTATCAATTGCAGCCACTTGTCGCAATCGTATCTCCTTCCTCACGAAAAGTCATTCTGCAATACTATATAAGATTCTGCAATACTATATAAGATTGCAGCCACTTGTCGCAACCGTATCCTTCCTCATGAAAAGTCATTCTGCAATACTATATAAGATGTTACATGTTGGTGGGTCAGTCACCAAATTTTTCTCTGCAATTACTAATTTAGCATCCTCATGAGGCGGTATACTATTTTTTTCACCTACATAACAACATAAGATAAATATCAATTATAACCCATTTTTGAAATCATGATTATGTTATCTGGGATTTTTCACAAAAATCTAGCAAACAAAGTTTGCATGAAGGCGAAGAAATTTACCTATGGAGCGGTTGCTGTTAATTGGAGCCGCTGATTTTTTCATACGTGGGAAACGTGATTTAAGATTATGACCTTCTTTTTGGTGTCCATCTGATCGATGAACTTGATCAATTTGACCTACTACGTCGGCGGGTATTAAAAAATTGCAAGGAAAAAAAAAGAAGAGAAAAGAAGTAACGTTTATACAAAATCATGAAGATGACAATTACCTTTGGAGTGGTTGGTGGTATTTTGACCGGCATTCTTCTTGTCTCTTAAGATGCATGCTCTTACACGGCGAGATTCTTTTGCCGCTTCCTTGGGTTGTTTTTCAAGTAGTGCTCTTTTTTTATGAGACCGTTGTTTGACATTCGGATCTTTGTTCTCACGATCCATCCCGTGTCTTATGTCCAAATATAATGAAAGGAATTTAAGGATAAAATTAACTAATTTAGATATCTGTTAAAAAAATTAACAAGCAGCGAAGAAAAGAAAAGTGACAAAGCAAGGGTTTTGCTAAAGGGTTCTTGTCGTTAGCGTCATACATTACACATGTTTTTTCAACATTCGAAATTTATGAATGATATAGTCATAGAATTAATTTTTTGTCGAAGAGTGAATGAGGAATTAAGATGTGGGAGTTTATTATTTTTGGTCTAGCATAAAACCTTGGTCAACTGAAGATGAGGGCAGTGTTCTTTGTCTGATATCCCGTGCAAAGTAAGTTTTTTTTTTAATGCTATCATATGTACCCAGTTTTTTGTTTGGTACCATAAGTTGAATACAAACGTTTGTGTTGGTCAAGTGAAGATTTGCATAGCACGGATATCATACTAAAAACCCATGCTAAAAAAATAAAAAAAAATCTTTCTTCACTTTTTTTTTTTTTTTTTTTAATTACCAAAAAACCCGTGCTAAAGAATTAAACAACAAAGTGTATTGGAAAATTTGTTTCAAATGCATGGCTAGCTTTTATCAGACAAAGATGGACATCTCGAAGAGAAAAGGATAGCATAGCACGGGTTCTCATCAAGATGAATTTTACGTCAAACAGCGGATGAAGAATAAAAAAACTATAGTAAAACAAAAGATTTACCTTTCAAAGAACGGATTAGGAATCGAAGCGGCTACCGTACTATCTCTGATCTTCCCCTGGAGATGGCCTCTGCCCCAAATGATTGGCTATTACTCTTCTGTATTTTTTAACCACGCAATTATAAAATCAACTTATTCCACCAATTGATATGCAAAAAATTTCGGTTATTGAAATTGGAAAAGAATCGTTACTTTCCTTAAAAATTTCGGAAATCTATTATATTTCATAAATCTATTATATTGGAAAAGATTCTACTATTGCATATATATTATAATCGTTACTTTCCTTCATTACTCTTCATTACTTTCGTTAATTTCAAATTGGAAAATTTCGGTTATTGAAATTGGAAAAGAATAATTTCTTTCCTTGATTACTGTAGCACAAATTTCAGTTATTGAAATTGAAAAAGAATAATTACTGTAGCACAGATTAATGTATAAAAGAATCACTACTTTCCTTTATTGAAATTGATCACTACCAAACCGTACCAAAGCTTAACCCGGAAAATAATTAAATAATTGTTTTTTTTTTAATTTCAAAATGACCTTTGAATATCAATCACCATTTAGGACTTTGCTAATTGCTAAAAAAGTGCAAAGAATTAGGGGTCGGCTACATAATATAATAGATAATCTCAACTTTTGACCACATCTTGGCTTCCAAACTATTCATCTCGTAGAACACGCAACGAACGGCATGTCTACAAGAAATATGTGTAATTGAATATCGATAGACATGCGATCATGTTGCGAATTATTATGAAAAATGAATGGTAAACATATTTTAAAATTGAACCGTACATTTTACAAAATGCAATGTAACTTATTCACATATGTATTGATATTCAATTATATTGATTTTTTGTAGACTTGTAGTTCTTTGTGTTTCTAGGAGGTGAATGGTTTGGATCATAGTTATTAGCCCGAGATGTGGACAAATTAAATTGAGAGTATAGAAGGATACAAAGGGAAGGGATATGGAGAGGAGCTAATCCCATAATACTGTTAAATCAATGTTAAAATTGGAAGAGTTTTGATGCAACATACAACATAATAAACCAAACAAAACCAAGCTTTATGTTCTAATCCATTGGGGTCGGCTACATGATTATTATTATTTTTTTTCCATTTAGCTCTGTCAAAGACTACTTTTTCAATTATACTTAGTAGTCATATCTTTCCGCACTATAGCATCCAATGTCAATTTGGGTCAATCCCTCCCCGTGGCATTACTACGTAAATCTATCTTATCAACTCTCTTAACTATTGCATCTACAAGTCTACAGTAGATATATCCAAATCTCCTTAATCTATTAGAAATATCATGAATGAGATGGCTTTTAGGAGGGTCTCCTGAGGCAACCGAACAGTCCATCTTGGGTTTGTTGAATTTGGACGGAGCAAGCTAAAGGTCTAGCCATTACGGTTGGTTAATACCCCTCATGAAGAGAAGTTTATGGCTGCATTCATTCTGGCAATTTTCTTTTGTTAACTTTTGCAAGCAGCTCGAGTTTTCTTACTGCAGTTTCATTGTACAAACCCGAATTTGGTTCTATACAGAAATTCGGATTCCCTTTGAGCATACTCTAAAGTTCTTTGTGTGAGAGAGAGAAAGACGTAGTTCGTTCGTCAAGACAGTCGACGGAGGTGTTTCGGAGGCTTGTGGTCTAGCCGTTTTATTATGGGAGATAGACGCCGATGAATATTGAATCCTACAACACCAACAGTAGACGACGAATCTATCTTAATGAGACCATGTCTAACACATGATTTGGCTCAATTTCTACAATCCAGTTTGTAGCTTGTTTATTGTATTTCGATTTTGTTTAGCAATTTGTAATTCTGTATTTCCCATTTATCATATAATGAAATAGTTCTCTAGAATTCGGTATTGCCGTTGTATTTTTCCCAACACTCTCAATTTTTCCTCTATAGGTGCTTCATCTACCATCAGACGTATGGTTTCATTTCTAATCCTATCTCTTCTAGTCTTACCACTCATCCATCTTAGCATTCTCATTTCGTCTACACATATCTTACTCATTTGTTGTTTCTTAATAGTCTAGCACTCTGTCACGTAAAGCATCGTTAGTCTTATAGTAGTTCTATACCGTTTCAATTTTGTCAATATCCTCTTGTCACATAGTACACCAGTAGCACTTCTCCACTTGAGCCACCCCACTTGGATCCTATGAGTCAGTTCATCTGCAATCTTAACATCTTTGCTAAAAATAGAATCTAAATATCTAAAATGATCACTTTGCGGTATTTCCTGATTATAAATCCTCGCTCCTATATGATCACTTTTGTTACCCCTAAACTTACACTACATATACTCAATTTTACTCTTACTTATTCTAAAGCGTTTTGATTCTAATTATTCTCTCCATACTTTTAATTAAGTAGTAACACTTATAGCAGTTTTATCTACCAAGATAATATCATCTGCAAACGTTATACACCATGGGATATCTTCCTGAATATGATTGGTCGATTCATCCACAACTAAGGCAAAAAGGTAAGAAACTCAAGACTGACCCATGGAAACCTACTGTGATTGAAAATTCAATAGTTTCCCCATTGGTGATTTAATGGTAGCGACGGCACCTCATACATGTCTCTAATCACATCGATATACCCTTTTGTCACTTCCTTTATCTTCAAAAGCCACCATATAATATCCCTAGGTACCATGTCATAAACATTTTCTTAGTCTATGAAAATCATATAGAGATCTCTGTTCTTTTCCCTATACTTTTCTACCAATCTCCTTAATAGATAAACTATTTCAATGGTATGTCGATCTCCCAGACATAAATCCAAATTGTTTCTCCAACAGCGTAGTCACCATCCTCAACCGATATTCAATAATTTTAAAATGCCTATAGTAATTGCACATAATATTACTATATGCATATGTGATACATACACCTTTTAAAATGTTGTGTGTGTACATCTTCTGAAACATTATTATTCAGCAATGTTGTATGCAAGGAAAAGACTTGCAGGAAGTCACGCAGGGAAGGCTCTGCGGGGTCCAGTATGGATCCCGAACTACTAATCCAAGCTGCTCAAGAATTTTAGAAACAAATTTCGAGTGGGCCTGCTAAAAACCAGCTCCATCCGATATGTTTAGATGCTCGATTCAAACTTTCATTTTTTTTCTTTTTTCATCTGAGCCATTCAAAAATGAAAGTTTTGGATCAAGCATCTACACACATCGGATGAAGCTGGTTTCTAGCAAACCCAATTGAAATGTGTTTTTAAATTTTTTGAGTGGCTCAGATCAGCCGTTTAAGATCCGTACTGGGCCCCGTAGGACCTTCCTTGCGTGATTCCATGCAAATCTTCCTTGCACATGTCATTTTTGTTATCCTTGATGAAGAAGGCACTAGGCTTAGGCTTAGGCCGTGGGTTCGAGTTCGAATAGTGATGAAAAAGAGGTGAGCTTTTATGATGGCGATGGCGGGTTAATTTAAGGGATGTTATGGCTTAATAATTAAGTCAAACTAATTTTTTAAGTTGATAAATATTGTCCACTTGGAGTTTTGAATCATTAATTTTTTGGCTTATTGGTGCGTCTTGATTTTTTTTGTCATTCGTCATTCTTAGTCTATTATATGGAAGAGGGGGAGAATAAAACTTGTTCCCGGGATACAGTGTGAAACATCTAAGAGCTCTACCACATGAGCTAGCCACCACTTGCGTTCGTCTTGATAAAAGGGATGGTAAATTACACATGTTTAAGTGCATTCATCAACATCCACGATAGAATCCACTCTAAACTTAATTCAACCATTCTCCTAATAAATTTTTTTAAAAAAGCCACGCATTCTTGTTTAACCGATTTATATTTTAAGTAGCGGAGGTTGGTGGGTAGAGAGAGAAAGGAGTTCATTGGAGCCTAGGAGGAATATTTTAAGGTATTTCTGGGCATTTTCTTATGAACTTGGATGCCGTCAGCTTATTCTGTTTCACCGACAGCCTTGTTTCCGATTTGCTCAAAAAAAAAAAAAAATCATAAAATTAAGTGAGTTGATTTTAGCAAATAAGTAAATCATTTGTTAAAATCAACCCATTTGATTTTACGGGATTTCCATTTAGCGAATGGGAAATAAAGTTTAAGGAGCTGGCTCCTCTCCAGTAAAGGGAGAGGAGCTTCTAGTCAAGTTCCTCTTTCCAGGCCCATATTTGTGAGCAGAATTATACATTATGTAGAACTCGTCGAGTATTTCAATCGTGCAAAAATGCGCATAGATCGGATACTGTTTGATAACCAATCAAATCACATTAATCTTGAAAAAATATACCACACACACTGGATCAAAATCTATTTTTCCCACTTTTTTTTTTTCAAAATATAACTCTTTTTGGATTAGGAATCAAACATAATCTGATCAAAATGACTTTTTGTACAGTTGCAGTACTCTACAAGATCTAAGTAATGTACGATTCCGATTATGAATGTGGGACAAGTATGAGACCGAAAAAAGAGGAACCTGACAAGAAACTCCTCTTCCATTACTGGAGAGGAGCCAGATCCGTCAATTAATTAGCAAGTGGGACCCTAGTGTTACATGGTTTTTTGAAGTAGGAGAGTGCACTGTGATTTTAGAGAGTGAATAAGATAGTATACAGTGTGTGTAATAAAATCAAGTTGTATTTTACCCAATCTCCATCTGCTATAAAATTCTTAATTCTATTATGTACAACTATTGAATGAAAACCAAAATAATATGACCTATGAACTACTATAAAACTCACTACCAATAATGGTAGAGACACACCACACCACCAACCACACAAGCTTACGTGACACTGTACGATTGGTGATTGCAAAGTAGTTTCAAAGTGCTTGTTCTCCCATTACCAATCGTGTAGTGCCACGTAGGCTTGTGTGGTTAGTGGTGTGATGGGGATCCAAGGATCCTGTAGTGCAGTGCGCACTACAACCCTATAGTGCATCACATAAGCTGTTGATTTCGGCAATGAACGGCTCAGATTTCATCTCAACAATGAATGGCTCGGATCATACAAGTGCCAAGATGAAATCTGAGCTGTTAATTGCACGATCAACGGCTCGGATGCTGCACTACATGATGCCCTCTCCTGTGTGATGGAATGGTGTGTCTCTTGCATTATTCTTTATAAATTATGGGGTACCAACCGGAAAAACACTGGATAAATTTTACAGTATAAGGTTTTTGTGCGAAAAAACATTATTCAAAACCTAGCACCCCCACTTTATTTTTCTTGTTGCGACTGGAAATCAGGTTCCATTTCGGATTTTTGATTTGATACAATTGTTTTTTTGCATTTTCAATAATAGGAACTCTACACTTGTGGTCTTGAAAATTAACATTTCTCGATTCGTTTATATTTGTTCATCGATCCCACCAAACTATCATCATACCTTAAGGTCGGATCAATATATAACTTGGTATACATAAATTGTATTGGGATGCCGCTTGCACAACGAAAATCATCTACCTCTCGAGACCCACAGGTAGAACGCTGATAAGGAGTCAACCAAACAAACAAGTAACATAACGGAAAAAAAGAAACAGAAAAAAAAAAACCCAAAAAGAGTAAATGGGTTGGAACATTAATCCCAAAGCCCAAACACATATAGAACAAGTTACAGCCCAACAGTAGAGAAGTAACACATTCCTGACTTTAGAATCTGAATCCAGCCACCAGCAGCAGCAGTAGTATTTCACTATTTCTATTTCTATTTCTTCATTGACAACTAGAACACCTTAGCAGACAAATACCATAAAAGAACGGAAAATGCTAAGTATCTAGAATACTTGCCCAGAAAATGCTAAGTATCTAGAATAGGAGATGATCAACAAAAATACGTACTTCAAAGATGTAGAATACATTATACACTTTTGATTTACCTTAAATCGATCGACGAGTTTGTGAATCTCCACACCATAAACAACATATTAAATGCTACTATAAAATAACAACATACCACATGAGAGAGTTGACCAAAAATTAGCGAAAGAAACATCAAAATTAAGTATAAAGTTCACATCTCCAGAGCCTGGAATTAGTCGAGATGCGCGCAAGTTTGCTTAGACATCCGGTTATAAAAATAAAAAATAAAAAAAAGGTATAAAGTTGATCACATCATGTGACTACATCATGTGACCGGCAACCATGAAGCGCTAAACTATTCTTGGAGTGACTACATCAGGTGACCGGCAACTATGAGCGCTAAACTATTCTTGGGCTGACTACATCATGTGACCGGCAACCACGAGTACTAAACTATTCTTGGGCCAACAAATTAACAAAATATAGAACAACTAAAACAAAGACCTAGGTTAAATTATCAATATTTACCATGCTATAAGAACTTACAAGATGCAAAAAAACGTTTATTAGTGCTGCACACAAGGAGCAGTTTGGAGAAGTGTCAAAATAGCTAGCTATGGCTGCTGCTGCTGCTTCTTCTTCGATAGTGAGCACCAGTAACCCCAACAAGCCTCATGTTATGTGTATCCCTTACCCAATTCAAGCCCACATCAACCCAATGCTTAAACTAGGAAGCATTCTCCACTCCTTGGGCTTCCATATCACCTTTGTTAACACAGAGTTCATTCACAACAACTTGCTTAAATCCGGAGCCCTGAAATCCTTTTCCAACCTCCCTAACTTTTGGTTTGAAATCGTGCCCGACTGCCTCCCTCCTCTTCTGGCAACCTCCGGGCAGGACTACTACTACTACTTGCTTTGTCAGTTTGCCAGGAAAAAGTTCTTGCCTTCACTGCACCATCTCATCACAAGACTACAAATATATAAAAAAAAAGTCAGTTCTCATCTCATCTTCTCAACATCGCAAGCATAAAACTTGTCAACTTCATCTCTCTCCCTCCCTCCCTCTGTCAATCATTGCCTTATATAATATATATACACCCACGTTAGATAGAAAAGGATATTGAAGCTTTTTTAAAACGTGTCTTTATCTTTAGAAGACTAGAGATGCAATACGTGATTGACTGAATATATAAAAAAGAAGTCCGTTCTCATCTCATCTTCTCAAAAACCCAAGCTTTGTCTAGCTTGACCGTTTTGTTTTTTAGAGCATAAGCATGATATGCAATTCAGGAAAATCTGATTGTTTGTCCAATTGTACTTTCATACAAAGAACACACTTTTAAAATGGACAATCCACACTAAGTCAATTTTTTACAACCGGATGTCCGGACCAGATTGCGCGTACCTAGACTAATTTCCCGGGCTTAGAGTCAACCACTAGGCAAACTCTCCAATAGCCCCAAAGTTTGGAATGTTTAAGCTCCACGAGATTCGTATATGCGACTTTATGGAGTACAAACACTTGTTGCTTTCTCATGCCCACTGGACCAAATTCCTTTGGGGTTCAATCCCAAGTGAGTAACACAATTTTTAAGGATTCATGGCTGGAGAGTGGGACACTCCAAATATGATAAAATGAAGGAACCTAGACCGAAATCGCAGGAGGCGAAGATTACTCTTGGTTGGATACACTATTTGTCCGAACTAGCTAATCCGGTATCTGGTAGGTGTACACATCCGGACTACTTAATCCTGGGGACTAAATAGTCTCTCTGCAATGGGATTATTTATGGACACCCCAACTAAATCAAGAATGTAACTACTAACTATATTTTTTCATCATCCACGCAATTTTGTCCAACCATACAAACTACCAACTAAATCAGATATGAAATAATCTCCCCTCCTTTATTAATCTCCCATTCTACCATATCCTTCCGTTACCCACCTTTCTTATTTAGTACTCAAAGCTAATTCGGCTAACAAACGGGCTCTTAGGTTGAGTTAATTTTGTTTGCATGCCATGGAACAGACGAACAGTCTTATATTTCTGAAATGAAAAACAACAACTTACCTCAAAACTCCAATAAAACACCGAAAGCAGTACCCATGTACATAATTCCCAATCGATGGGAGTATGGGCCGGGAGGGCTGGAGAAGACCCAACATCTGGCAATATATGCACAAAGCAACTGCTCTAAGAAAGTTTTACCACTTAAATAGCGCTCACCGATCTGCCGTGGAACCATACCTGTAATAGGCATCAGAGAGGGAAAACCAAGATAAGGCCTAGAGAATTCAATTTCGTGCTCATTATGCTCATTACCTTGTTTCCTTCATTGAAAACTCAAAACTCCAGCAATTGAGGAATTTTTTTTTAACTGTCTACAAACAGGAAAATAAGAACAAAGGCAACTAAATGAAAAGAACTATCCGCTAGTTTTCAAGAATGTATCTTATTTTGAAGCTAGCTAACAATTTTAAACTGATTTACAGATAGGAAACTGGATATGGTTCTCGATTGGGCTTCCGGATTAAAAAACATCCGTTTGAATGATCTCCCCATGAGAGAAGCAGAGGAGGCTTTCCAAGCTTCAGGTATCATCTTCGACACCTTCGAAGCTCTGGAGCAAGGTGTTTTCGATGTACTCAAGCCCATGTTTCAGCATGTGTATGCCATTGGCCCTCTCCAGATGCTGCTCAACTCTACTTTCAATCACTCCAGTGATCATCTCAAAGCAGCATCCTTCAGTCCATATGGGAACGAATTAAATTGCCTCGAATGGCTCAATTCGATGAAACCCAACTCAGTTGTATACATAAGCTTTGGTGATCTCGTAGTCATGACCCCGCAGCAATTATGTGAGTTAGCCTGGGGAATTTGCAATAGCAACCACCCATTTCTTTGGATAATCAGACCAGATTTTGTCAAGGGCCAATTAGCAACACTGCCACCTGAGTTCTTGGAAAAGACTAAAGATAGGGGTTTGATAGCCCCGTGGTGCCCTCAGAAGCAAGTTCTTACCCACCCTTCAGTAGGAGTTTTTGTGACTCAGTTTGGGGCTCAAACATTACTTGAGAGCATTTGTGCTGGAGTGCCTATGATCGGTTGGCCATATTACGGTGACAATCAAGAGAGCTGCAGGTATAGTTGTAACCATTGGGGCATTGGCATGAAGATCAATGAGGATACGAAGAGAGAAGTGGAATGGCAATGGCTAGTGCGAGAGTCACTGGAGGGAGACAAGGGTAAAGAGATGAAGAGGAACGTGATGGAGTGGAAGAAATTAGCAGTTGAGGCCACCAGTCAAGGTGGATCATCGGAAAAATGTTTCGACAACCTTGTGAAGGCATTATCAGGATCACAAAACTTTATGGGTACGCATGCTATACATAATGCCTAGTTGGTATTATTTCCGCTTTCTATATTTGCAGTAATCGTTTTACAGACATGTTTACCGGAATGATAGTTGAAACAATCTACTTTTCCAGAAAAGCACCATAAAGATGTTCTCAAATTTTAGCTAGAAAATTATGTTCTCAAAAAAAATGAAGACAACTAGTATTTATGTACATAAACAGCTTCTGATAATGTTCTGGAAAACTTTTTTTTTTGACTGACAAGTTCATTATCTTGAGAGGGATTGTTTTTTAGCATTTCAAATTGTTTATCCAACAGGACCACATACTTTTTTTTATTTATCAAAACATGGTATCTGGGAGAACACTCATATTATGATTCTATGGTTGGCAATTATATGGGTAGAATATATGAGCTCACTACGGTTTATGTTGCCTAAAATGCTTTATACAAAGAAATAAATGTCCAGGGAAGTAATGTACCGGATTTTCGGAAAACAAAATGTGTATATGCCAGTACCTGGGCCAAATTGAATCTACGGCTAACACTGTATTTTCTGAGTACTTTGGAACTAAAATTCTGGATATAGCATTTTAGAAACACATCACTTTCATGGCTTCTTTTATAACAATTAGCACTTGGCATTAATGTCTAGAACATTATTACTTGCAGCAGCCACCAACAGAAGAAACGACGTCAACGTGGAGGTCGTGGTGACCTCTAGAGATAACATCAAACCATCAATTCCAACTCCACTACACTTGCGCCATTTGCCACTCCTTCTTTGATAGAATAGTGTATCGTGTTTTTGTACCCATGATTTTTTTCTACTCCAAAGTGCCCAAGAAGGATGATATCATCAAAGCCACCAATCTTGAAACCTCTATCCACCTAAAGAAATCTCTAGCAGAGACACTAGTAAAATGCTACCCACTAGCTGGGCATGTTAAAGAATTCCATACCGAGTGTAATGACCAGGGTGTCCCCTACTTTGAAGCCCAAGCCAAGTGCCAACTCTCACAAGTAGTTGGAGAATCTTGTCTAGCTAAACTCAACAAGTTGCTTCCCTATGGCGAACAGGCTGGTGATCTAGCCTTGGCTATCCAGGTCAATTTTTTTTATTGTGGTGGCATTGCTATTGGTGTATGCCTCAATCACAATATTGCTGATGCCTCTTCTATGTCTTCATTTGTGAATTATTGGGCTCGTATTGCTCGTGGGGACCATCCTAGAAATATGAATCTCATCTGCCCCAGATTTGATTCGGCCAAGCTCTTCCCTCCAGTTGAAAATCA
Organism: Vaccinium vitis-idaea; assembly: GCA_963854785.1. Taxonomy (NCBI): domain Eukaryota; kingdom Viridiplantae; phylum Streptophyta; class Magnoliopsida; order Ericales; family Ericaceae; genus Vaccinium; species Vaccinium vitis-idaea. The sequence goes on from OY978223.1 coordinate 9,058,527, forward strand.
AATTAGTGACGGTACTACTAATTGTAGTACTTCTGCAAGGAGGTTTGTGTTTAGTGCCTCTGCTCTATCAGCTATGAGATCTAAGTACGCAATGCCAACGAGTCGTGCTGAGGCCCTTTCAGCATTCATTTGGACTAGAGTTTTGGCTGCAGGGGAAGGAAAGGATGCAGGATCAGCAACACCATTGCTTGCACTGTATGCAGTGGATCTGTGAACGAGGATGGATCCTCCACTTTCAGAGTATCATATTGGTAACCTCGCTGGGTTCCCTAGGGTAGGATCATCCATGGATTCTGCTAAGGACGATGATTCTGTGTCATAAAAATGACAAGGGATGCAATAGCAAGAGTTGACGATAAATTCATCAAGAATCTCCAAAAGGCTGAGTTTGCGTATCATTATCTTCAGACCAAAACAAACGAGCACGAGAGTTCTTTGTACTTTTCAACCCTTTTCAAGTTCCTGCTTTATGAAGCTGATTTTGGGTGGGGTAGACCTATCTGGGTGACCATGTCTGGACTCTTTAATGCTAATACACTTGTTTTCATGCCCACAAAGATCTGGTGAGGGTGCAGAAGTATTGGTTTACTTGAACAAGGATGACATGGCAAAACTCGAAGCAGATAGAGAATTCCTTGAATTTGTTTCTCCACCCTTGGGTGTTAAAAATCAGTTTCTCAGCTCCTTATAAGTTTGGTAGGTTAGTTATTTTATGCTTCTTTTCACGCTATGAACTGCTTAATTAGTTGAATACGACACTTAGGTATCTCTGAGACTGAGTTTTCTTATTTTAGTAGTACAACCCTTAGTTTGAAGGACATCTAAATGAGTTCGACTTTCATAAGTTTGCCTTCTGGTCCTTTTATTGGCAATAAAAGGAAATTATGTCATTGTTGATGAAGGACTTATAAATTTTACAAACAATATATAAAGTATATAATTATCTTTCCAAAAACAAATACAAGTGAAAAGGGGCGGAGGTGGGTGGAGGAGAGGCTAGATTGATTGGAAGGTATGGTTGTGGTTTGCGGTTGTTGTTGCCAGAGGAGGAGCTAGGGGAAGATAGCTGTGAAAAGAAGTTGCTAATCTTGCCGTTAGGGTTTCTTGCCCATCATTGTAATTTTGCTCAGGGTTAAAATTGCAACGCAAAATTGACAGGTCTGGAGAGATTTTTTTTATTCAAATAGAATCACTCTCCTCGAAATATTATAAACTAATTGCATACCATGTGAGAGAGTTGACCAAAAACCTAATTACAAGTAAGAAACATAACCTGACCAAGCATGAGTACCCAGCTATTCTAATGTCAGTAAATTAAGAAAGGGTAAAATTAGCAAAAGTCAGACCTAGATAAACTATCAGTATTACCATGCTATCTGGGTCATAATTCTATGGGTCACTTGGGCCCCGCATATAAAAAGAACATTGGATTCCCCAAAATACAAACAATCACATGTCATCATTTATTTTACACGGTGGGCTTTTACATGTATGATCAATGTTAATTAGCCAAGCAATATGGTACCATGATTCATAAGCTTACTGGTAGCACTGAACTAATTAATATTAAACTCAGCGACAGTTAAAAGAGTACCAATAGAAGATAATCAATAAAGATAGTCCGAAGATTTAGAATGCAATATAACTTCTGGCTTACCTTAAATCATCGACCATACCATAGAGCACGTGCATCTCCACACATACAACAAATTAAATCTGATAAAATAATTGCATACCATGTGAGAGAGTTGACCAAAAATTGAGACAAATAAACATCAAAGTTAAGTACAAGAAAATTCACATCACATGACCAGGTACTAAACTATTCCTGGACCAGCAAATTAAGGAAAATATATAAAATGACCAAAACACAGAGCTAGGTAAATTACCAATATTACTGTTGAAAGATTATAATTGATGTATATTCTTCTCACTAGGAGACACAATATATAGACTGTGTACAAGATAATTTAGGAAAGAAAATAATAAGGAAATTGCTATCTACCTAATTAGACTAATTACAAACTTCCTAATTGTCTAATTGCCTAATTGATTTACAACATGTGCTACAATATTCTTTCCTTTTCAACACTCCCCCTCAAGCTGGAGCGTATACATCGTATACTCCTAGCTTGCGACAAATAGAATCAATGGAAGCCTTGGGAAGAGCCTTTGTGAAAATATCAGCAAGTTGAGAGCCTGAAGGAACAAAAGGCGTGCTGATCTCCTTTGACTCCACTTTCGACCGAATGAAATGACAATCAACTTCAATGTGTTTGGTCCTTTCGTGGAATACTGGATTATTAGCAATATGGATAGCAGCCTGATTATCACAATATAACGGAGTTGGATCATGTACTGGAAACCCAAACTCATGTAGAAGTGTACGCAACCAAGTCAACTCACAAGTGGTATGAGCCATTGCTCTATACTCTGCTTCAGCACTAGAACGTGCTACAACAGACTGTTTCTTACTTTTCCAAGTCACAAGATTGCCACCTATAAAGGTGCAATAACCAGTGGTAGAACGACGATCAGCAGGAGATCCTGCCCAGTCAGAATCCATATACCCTTCGATACGAAGATGTCCAGACGCTTTGTAGAGAAGTCCACGTCCAGGAGCATTTTTAAGATACTTCAAGATGCGAACAACAGCCTCCATATGAGAAACTCGAGGACAAGTCATAAATTGACTGACAATACTGACTGCATAGGAGATATCGGGTCGAGTGATAGTGAGATAAATAAGTTTACCCACAAGTCTCCGATACAACTCAGGATCGTCAACCAACTCACCATCGTCAGGCATAAGCTTATGATTAGTCTCCATAGGAGTAGCTACAGGTTTAGAACCAAGATAACCTGTATCTTTCAAGAGATCGAGAGTGTATTTCCGTTGTGATAAACTGATGCCTGCTTTAGAACGAGCCACTTCAATGCCAAGAAAATACCGAAGCTTGCCTAGATCCTTGGTGAGAAAACTGGAACAAAGGTGACGAATTAATACCTGAATCCCATCATTGTCACTCCCTGTAATGACAATATCATCCACATAGACTACGAGAATCACAATACCACTGGTGGTCCTTTTAAAGAAGACGGAGTGATCAGCTTGACTTCGTGTCATACCATGAGACACGACGGTACTGCTGAATTTATCGAACCAAGCCCGGGGAGATTGTTTGAGGCCATAAATAGATTTGCGAAGATGACACACAGACTCCCCCTTGGACTCAAAACCGGGTGGTTGAGCCATATAAACTGTCTCAGAGAGATCTCCATGAAGAAAAGCATTCTTGACATCAAGCTGATGGAGAGGCCAATCAAGGTTGGCTGCAAGAGAGATAATAATGCGAACAGAATTGAGTTTGGCAACTGGAGAAAAAGTCTCAGTGTAGTCAAGCCCATAGGTTTGAGTGAAACCTTTGGCCACAAGACGAGCTTTCAGACGATCAAGAGTACCATCAGGATTGTGTTTGATGACAAACACCCAACGACAACCAACAATATGTGCTCCAGATGGCTGGGGAACAAGATCCCAAGTATGATTCAGTGATAAAGCGCACATCTCTTCTTCCATAGCAGAACGCCATCCAGGATGAGAAAGAGCCTCCTGATAAGACTTAGGAACAGTAACAGAGGACAAAGACACAGAAAAAGCGCGAAAAGAGGGAGACAAATGATCATAGGACACAAAGTGAGAGATAGGATGGGAAGTGCAGGAGCGAATACCTTTACGGTGAGCAATAGGAAGATCGAGTGTCGGATCTGAAGACGCTTGAGGAGATGGTGTGGGCACAGAAGCTGTATCCGGAGGTGCAACAGGAGTAGCGGCAGCAGAAGAACGTCGAACATATACCTGTGTAATTGATGGTCGAGTAGCAGTCTCAGAAAGACCATGGTCAGCCGGTAACTGAGCAATCTCAGGAAGACAAGGTGGTGCCAACAATGGTGTCAACTGAGTACCCTCAAGAGAATAATATGGTATATGTTCAAAAAAAGTCACGTCAGCACTTACAAAGTGCTTCCGTAATGAGGGACTATAGCACTTGTATCCTTTCTGTGTCAGAGAGTAACCCAGAAAAATACATTTGTAAGAACGCGGATCAAGTTTATCACGACCTGGAGAGAGATTATGAACAAATGACACACAACCAAAAAGTTTTGGGGGAAGAATGTAAAGATCCTTGTCAGGAAACATGACCTGATAAGGAATTTTGCCATGCAAAACCCGAGAAGGGGTGCGATTTATTAGATAATTCGCGATAAGAACAGCATATCCCCAAAAATGTTTTGGAACGTTCATGTGAAGCATAAGGGCACGAGTTACGGCTAAAACTGGCCCATTCTTCCGTTCTGCAACCCCATTTTGTTGAGGGGTAGTGACACACGCAGTCTGATGAATAATACCATGAGTTTCATTAAACTGTCTAAATGGACGAGAAAGATATTCTTGGGCATTGTCAGTTCGCAAAATACGTAATTTAGCATTAAATTGGTTGACAATCTCAGCATGAAAGACTGAAAAAACAAAAAATAATTGAGACCTATCTTTGAGGAGATACACCCATGTTAAACGAGAAAAATCATCAATAAATGTGACAAAATAGCGCGCACCACACAAACTCGTAGTGCGCGAAGGTCCCCAAATATCAGAATGAACTAATGCAAAAGGTTCTACACATGGTGACTCAGTTCGTAAAGGAAAAGAAACTCTACGATGTTTACTAAGTTCACATGTGTCACAATTAAAAGGAGAAAAACTAGGTAAACTAGGAACTAGCTTGCGAAGGTTGGCCGAGGATGGGTGCCCAAGACGACAGTGCCACTGATAAGGTGTAACATTAGAATGTAAAGCAGAAGGACTAGATAACTGCTGTTGTTGCTGCTCCTGAAGGTAATACAGACCATTCTTCTCATACCCCCCACCAATCATCCCCTTTGTCTTGAGATCCTGAAACTCACAATGAGAAGGAGAAAAGAGGATAGAACACTGGTGAGTATGAGACATTTTATGAATCGAAAGAAGATTAAATGGAAATTGTGGCAAATATAAGACAGGCTGAAAAACAAGACCAGATGAACGATATGTACCAATGCCTTGAACAAGAACCTTAGTGCCATCGGCAATAGTAACATAAGTCTTAACAGAAGGAGTAACAACATCAGTCAAAAGAGACAAATCACCTGTCATATGATCAGATGCGCCAGAATCGAGAATCGAAGGAGTGCTACGAGAAGATGAATGAAGACACGTATTACCTGAGGTGACATGAGTTGCAGTGGAAGAAGAAGAAGATGCATTGGCCCTTTGAATCATAGAATCATACTCAGTCTTGGACATAGTAATCTGAGTAGGAGCAAGAGCAGATGGCTCCCCCTCAAGTGTAGCCTGATTAGCCCAAGTGGGCTTGCCATGCAGCTTCCAACAGAATTCAACATCGTGGTTGGTCACACCACAATGAGTGCACTTCTTGGTGCCACGACCACCACGTCCCCCACGTCCTCCACGACGACCACCCCGCTCAGAAGAACTACCACGACTGTGGGAGGTATTGCGATTCCCAAAATGTCCAGAAGATGAAGCAGGAGAGGTTGTGGGGGCAGCGAGGGCGGATGGAGCCGGATGCTCTAAATCAGAAGAACGTGGAGCAGCCCGTCGAACACGAGCAAAGGCCTCACCAACGGTGGGGACTTCCCTGCTAGAAAGAATCTGTGAACTAAGAGGAGCAAGGTCTGAATTTAATCCGGACAGAAATTTGCAAGTTCTGAATTCGTCTCTGTACTTCTGCTGAACCTTTAAATCTGTAGAGAGAGGCTGGTAAACATTTAACTCGTCCCACATACCCTTTAAGATGGAAAAGTACTCATCAACGGATCTATCTCCTTGTTGAAGGGAGAAAATATTCTGATAAATCTGAAAAACTCGAGAGATATTCTGATCTGATGAATATAACTCGCGTAGAGTGTCCCAAACAGCTTTGGACGTCTCTTGGCAGCAACATTATTAAAAATATCAGGTTCAAGACTATTCCACAGTAAAGTCATAATATGAGCATCATGTTGGGACCAAGCAGAATCGGGATCAGTAGGTGGATCATTGGTAATATAAGAACTCTCACCACTTGCGCGTAGAGAGACAGTCACAGCCCGTGACCATGGCAAATAATTAGATCCATTTAATTTGATTGTGGTTAGAGACCGGCGATAATCCCTAACAATATCCTTAGTTTCAGAGGTTTCAGCAGTGTCTGGTTGCTTAGGTTTATCACCCATAATGGATTCAAGAGATAAAGACACAAGCCAAAAAGAGAGGAATTGTTACCCAGAGGATTGACAATTGCAAAGAGAGGGTACCCGGTTGATTTAGAGCCTGAATAACACCTGTAACAAACAAACCGAGTTCCAGAAAGATTGATCGAGGGCCAGAAAGAGATTAGGGTTACTGTTCACGACTGCTACAGTGCGCGCGAGCACTGTTCACGACTGCTACAGTGCACAGAAACACTGTTCACGGCTGGATTTATTTATTTATTTTTTGGATCGAGGGTTGTGTATTGGGGTTAGAGAGGTTTTGGTTGTGGTTGATTTGAGAGAGAGAGAGAGAGAGAGAGAATTTTACGAAAAAAGATAGAGGTAACGAGAAAGAAAAGTCAGGTTCCTGGAACCCGCTCTGATACCATGTTGAAAGATTATAATTGATGTATATTCTTCTCACTAGGAGGCACAATATATAGACTGTGTACAAGATAATTTAGGAAAGGAAATAATAAGGAAATTGCTATCTACCTAATTAGACTAATTACAAACTTCCTAATTGTCTAATTGCCTAATTGATTTACAACATGTGCTACAATATTCTTTCCTTTTCAACAATTACCGTGCTATAAGAACTTACAAGATGCAAAAAAAATTTGTTAGTGCTACACACAAGGAGCTAGTTAGGAGGAGTGTGAAAATAGCCATGGCTGATTCTTGTTCTTCCACAGTGAGCATCAATAACCCTAAAGAGCTTCATGTTCTGTGTGTCCCTTATCCAATTGAAGCCCACATCAACCCCATGCTAAAACTAGCAATGACCCTCAACTCCTTGGGCTTCCATATCACCTTTGTCAACACAGAGTTTATCCACAACCACTTGCTCAAATCCGGAGCCCTCAAATCCTTTGCCAACCTCCCTCACTTCTGCTTCGAAACCTTCCCGGGTGAGCTCCCTCCTCCTTTGACCACCACCGCCGCCGCCGCTCATGATTACTACTACTTGCTTTTTCAGTTTGCTCATGAAAAATTATTGCCTCCGCTGCAGAACCTTATTGCGATGTTGAAGTCGCGCAAGAGCGTGAGTTGTGTCATATCAGATGGTTTGATGCCTTTCAACATTAGGATCGCTAGAGATCTTGGGGTTCCTGGCTTTCTGCTTTGGGTTCCAAATGCTTGTGCCTCCATGGGATACATTAATGAAAAAGGTCAAATGCCACCTAGAGGTAAAACCAATCTGAACACAAAAATTGTTTATCTTCATTTTCCACCATTTTAGGTGTCGTTCCCCTTCACTTATTTGTATGACGTATGCATTTTTTAGTTTTATCTTTATCGATACTTTTTTTTTTGTTAGTCTTGCGTCAACCTTTTTAGGGTTGGAGATTCGTCTCGACAAGAGAAAAAGGAAAAGTACAAAATTATGACCGAAATTTGAATAAAGACAAAATCCAAAAGGTGTAAAAAGTGCAAAATAAGTTAAGGGAAACGGGGCCTCAATATAATTCCTTTTAGGTTCGCTTTTGTTTCTAGTTTCTTCTAATTTTCTTCTTTTCGACCACAAAACATACACTTACTTTTCACATAGTTTGGTTCTATATTTTCCCCATATCTGATGCTAAATTTGCAACAGTATTTTGAGTGTCGGCCAAATTATCAGTTCATGAGTTTTGCTTTGCTGCACAAAAGCGAGCTTGAAGGTCATTGTTGAGGGTACCCGGAATACTCCCCCTCCGTGATATCCCTCTGGGGTGCCCCCTCCAGGGCACCTCCTCCAAGGCGCCCTCCGAGCCACCTCCTCCACGGAGCCTCTCCAAAGCATATCACTATGAATGTGTCAAAGCATCTCCTGCGTCTACAAACTTAACTTAATTAGGCTCTCATGAGCCTGGCGACTCTGTACACAAGACCCTAGGTTGGGAGCAGGGTCTGGGTACCCGCTCGGGATCTAAGGAGGTATTAGCTGGAAGGCTAGAGCAAAGGTTTGTCAAGACTCACCTCTACGAGGTGAGCTCCATGACCGGCCATAAAGAGAGAGGGGCTCACCTATGTCACCGAGACCTACTTTGCAACATCCCGGCTGACACGCCGATATAGGAGCCTGTATCTACCAACTGGCCATGATACAGGCATCCATATATCACCCAACTATACCTCTAAGCAGGGCTGGCCCCAAGGTTTGGGTTGCCGAAGCCCGGCTCCTAATTTGGTTGCCCACTTAATATTAAGTTATAAAAAATAAAAAAAACATACAAATAAAAAAAGAATCAAGGTTACATTGTTCTTTTACCTTGAATTAAGTCAAAAAAATTGGGCTTCCAACGTCTTCAAGATTTCTTTAAAAACAAAAAAAAACAAAACAAAATTACAACAATACAAACTCAAAGGATAAAACTATAGAAGATAAATACAAAAAGATATAATTGTAGAGTTTTTTTTGAAGAAAATAAGATAGTATCCTCTTATTTTAACCATGGTTTGGTCTCAAACATTTATGAGTGTTTGTACATTTGGGTGTGTATTTTGAGTGTGGTTCCAAACTTCTTGGGGAAAAAAATAGAGCAAAAGAAAAAAGAAAAAAGAGAAAAAAGAAAAAAGAAAAAAGAAAAAAGAAAAAAGAAAAAAGAAAAAAGAAAAAAGAAAAAAGAAAAGAGGGCCTGCTCTTGAAAAAGAGAGAGAGAGAGAGAGAACTGTCTTTAAAAAGAGAAAAAAATACGGGAGTCGAACCCAGCCCATCCTCCAGTCCTGCCTCTAAGAGTCTGATGATAAGAACCTTAGGCCATTGTTCGTGTTAGTTCTGTAAACTTATTAATATTTATATATAAATTACAAATTTTTTTTTTTGCCCTGGCCCAGGGGGTTGCCCAAGCCCAGAGGCTTGCTGGGCTTACACTTGGGCCGGCCCTACCTCTAAGAGTCCGATGATAAGAACCTCAGTTCTGATCATAATACTCAAGGAGAAACTATACTCCAATACGCATTAATGAGGAACATATGCTTCCTTGCCCTCCAAGGCTCCTATATAAAATAGGAGTTTGCGGAGCATTCAATACACATACATTCAATACCTACCTACCACTCCCACTCTCTGGTTCATTGCTCCATACTGTCACTCAACCCTCTCTCTAAGACTGGCCTAAGCTCTCTCCTCCTCCACCTCCGGTAGTCTCAAGCATCATTGTAGCACCTACCATATCCTCAGAGGGATGGCTGAGGTACTCTTCCCATACCACCCACAATTGTATCTTGAGAAAAAAAACCATCAAACCCGGTGCAGAAGGGGATATATTCCTAAAGAGAGCGCAGTTCCGCGTACCTCGACCACCCCACAGGCTTTTCTAAACATATCTCTATTGCTATTTTGCATATTCGTATCATAGATTATTCAAATGGGTATTACGACTTTGGTGAGCTTATTATTCTAACACAGAAAATCTTATATACAAGAAAATTTGTCCAAGAATGACTAGAATAAATTCCATCACATATGTCCTATATATACCATTGGATTACATCATTTTAAGTGCAATAACTTATAAAGCCAACAAAAGATTTAACACTGACACTATTTTTTAAGAAACTAGCAGTTGAGGTAACCGGTCAAGGCGGTTCATCAGAAAAAAATTTCAACAAACTTGTGAAGGCATTATCAGGATCACAAAACTTCATGGGTACAGGTGCTATATATAATGCCTATTTGGTATTGTTTCCTTATTTGCAGTAATCGTTTTACAGTTCGAAACATGTTTACTGGAGTGATAGTTGAAACAATCTATTTTTCCAGAAAAGAACCAACAAGACAAATTCTAGCTAGAAAATTTTGTTCTCGAAACAATTGAATGCGAATGAAGACGAGGAGTATTTATGTTTATAAACAGTTTCTGATAATGTTCTGGAAAATATGTACATATATATTTTTTTAATGAAAAGTTGACATCATCTCGAGAGGAGAATGTTTTCTAGCATTTCGAGTTGTTCATCCAAGAAGACCACAAACTTAAAAAATATGGTACCGAGGAGAGCACTCATAATATGAATCTATGATGGGTAATTATGTGGATAAAAGATATCATAACCTATTTTGAGCAACTAAGCACTCATAAATTGTCATTTGTGTCTTTAACATTGCCTGCAGCAGCCACCAGCAGAAGAAAAGAGATGAACATGGAGGTGGTGGTGACTTCAAGAGATAACATCAAACCATCATGCCCAACTCCACAACACTTGCGCCATTTGCCACTTTCCTACTTTGATCGAACAATGTATCGTGTTTTTATACCCATGATTTTTTTCTACTCCAAAGGGTCCGAGAAGGGTGATATCATCAAAGCCACCCATCTTGAAACCTCTAACCACCTAAAGATATCTCTAGCAGAGACCCTAGCAAAATTCTACCCACTGGCTGGGCGTGTTAAAGAATACCACACGGAGTGTAATGACCAGGGTGTCCCCTTTTTTGAAGCCCAAGCCAAGTGCCGACTTTCACAAGTAGTTGGAGAATCTTACCTAGCTAAACTCAACAAGTTGCTTCCGTATGGCGAACAGGCCGGTGATCTAGCCTTGGCTATCCAGATCAATTTTTTCGATTGTGGTGGCATTGCTATTGGTGTATGCCTCAGTCACAAGGTTGTTGATGGCTCCTCTTTGTCTTCATTTCTGAATTATTGGGCTCGTATTGCTCGTGGGGACCATTGTGGAAATTTGAATCTTATCTGCCCCAGATTTGATTTGGCCAAGCTCTTCCCTCCAGTTGAAAACCAAATTAGTTATAGTACTACTAATTGTAGTAGTTCTGTAGCAAGGAGGTTTGTGTTTAGTGCCTCTGCTCTATCTGCTATGAGATCAAAGTACCCAATGCAAACGAGTCGTTCTGAGGCCCTTTCAGCATTCATTTGGACTAGATTTTTGGCTGCAGGGAAAGGAAAGGATGCAGGTTCAGAAAGTCCATTGCTTGTGCATCATGCAGTGGATCTGCGAACGAGGATGGATCCTCCGCTTTCAGAGTATCATATTGGTAACCTTGCTGGATTCGCTCGGGTAGGATCATCCATGGATGCTGGTATGGAGGATGATTATGTGTTCATAAAAAAGTCAAGGGATGCAATAAGAAGAGTTGATCATAAATTCGTCAAGAATCTCCAAAACACTGAGTTTGCTTATCGATTTCTACAGATCAAAACAGCCGAGCATCAGAGTTCCTGGTACTTTTCAAGCCTTGCCCAGTTCCCATTGTATGAAGCTGATTTTGGGTGGGGTAGACCTATATGGGTGACCATGTCTGGACTATACACTGTGAATTCACTTACTTTTATGCCCACAAGATCTGGTGATGGAGCAGAAGCATTGCTTTACTTGAAAGAGGATGACATGGCAAAACTCGAAGCAGACAAAGAATTCCTTGAATTTGTTTCTCCACCCTCGGGTGTTAAAAATCAGTTTCTCAGCTCCTTGTAAGTTTAGTAGTTCAGTTAAATTGTGTTTCAATTTATGCTATGAACTACTTAATTAGTTTAATACCACACTCACAATCTCTATGACTATGAGTTTTCTTATTTTCTTTGTACAACGCTTAGTTTGAAGGACATCTAAATGAGTTCCAATTACATAAGTTTGCCTTGTGGTCCTTTCTTGGCAATAAAAGGAAATTGTCTCGTTGTTGATGAGGGACTTATAAATGTTTACGAACAAAATATGAAGTATGTAATTATCTTTCGAAAAATAAAAACAGTTAATAGGTAGTACAAACCAACTACAGACCCGAATCCTATTTCGATCAGGATGATTGCGCTTAAACAATACGTGGCCGAGAACGGGGGGTCACCACGCGGATCATTCTGCCGTCCTAAAGGGGTCCCAAGGGTGCAAGGACTCTCTTGTTTGGCCTCCTATCTTTACGGGATAGCCATTAGCAGTCCTAGTTATATGAAACTAACTAATCCGAAGGTGATTAGAAAACGTGCGGCTGTTGGACACAATAACTGTTAACCAGGGCCGGCCTAACAACATCTGTTATTGATGAAGCTCAATTTGATTTGAGGCCCCTTAACATCTGTTATTGTTGAAGCTCAATGATACATACAAAGCAAAGACCCATTTGGTGGGCCATTAAGTGGGTGGAATAAGCCGAAGAAGGAGCTACATAAGAAGTACCCTAATAAAAAAAATCAGACTATTACGTTGTATGCTTCCCCCAATTCCCCTTATCAGAAACCCTTTACCCAGGTACCCTTTACAGTTCGGCCTTCCCCATAAAAAATTGCAAACGACTTTCGAGGACTCCCAAGTCCCCACCCATTGGACCACAAATCGGCACGACTCATGAGCAATGTGATTGAAGTTTCTAGGAGGAGACTACTATTTGATCTCTTAATTGAAAATAATATTTTAGGTCTCCAAACAATAACTTGTAAGTTTATTTAATCTCATCTTTGGATTGAATGGGTTCAGGGTGTGTCCGTGTGTGTTGCACTAGGGCCACAGGCCTACAACCAAAGCTGTGTTGTTTGAAGAGTTTTTTGGGAACCACAATGATGGCTTTTGGATTTTTCAATTAACTATAAAACCCACCAAAAAATAATTTTAAGGTAAAACCCAGCAAAATTGACAAAGAGTTCATTTGCTTTCTTTTGGATTTTTTAAAACCCCTCGGTTACTATTTATTAACTACCATTTAGCTATGGTTTGGCTGTCTAAAACCCTGCAAAATCGCCTAATTTAGTATAATCTCTATGTTTTCATTATTTGATTCCTCTTTTCAAAACCATCCCGTAAAGTAACAGAAATTGATCAAAGATGAGAAAAACTGGGGTTTTTAAACACCTTAAACACCCCTTATTTATTATTTATTAACTACCGTTTAGTAGTTAACGGTAATATGCTTTTTCCCTCCCTCCCAGTAAGAACTGTCAAGTTAAGGGCATCATTTTTGAAACGTGCCTAGGGCACTAAAAAACCTTGGGCCGGTCTGCTGACGGCCTTATCCACACCCTGGGTGTAAGGGACCTAATCCTGCCTCTTAGAGCATCTCTAGTGCACTACCTAAAAACTACTCTCTAAAGTGTACACCTAAGCATATGTGGGACCCTATTTTGTTTGCTAAGAACTTAGTTAGCTAGCTAAAAAGAAATTCACTTTAATGGGGCTCCCTAAAAATGCTCCCTAAAGTGTATGTGGGACCCATTTAAGTGGGCCTCTATAACCAAAAAAATAATGGCAGATTTGATGTTATAAATGCTAGCAACTTTCTCACTCCTCTTTCTCTCTATCTCTCTCCTTAAGTCCCTCCCCAAATTTAGGTAGTCACTTAGGGCACTTTAGGTAGTGAGGGGTGCCACCTAGGATTTTAGGGAGCCAACTTTTGTGCACTAGAGACCATTTTTTGAGGTTTTTCTTAGCTAACTAGTTAGAGCACTTTAGGTAGTGATTTTAGGTAGTGCACTAGAGATGCCCTTATCACATGGGCAGGTGTGCGACTGTTGCTACCGAATTGCTCTGAGTACTTTCTACTTTCTCCACCACTAACTTAGGCATCAGAGGCGAGTTGGTTGGTACTACACTCTTGTTGTCTAGTTCTTGTTTGCGGGTCCCAAATCGAGCACGCCGAAAAGTGATTTATCAACGGAAAAAATCCAAAGAGTACAAAAAAATACGAGCTTTCAAAAGTATCACTCGAATATTACTAATCCAACATTACAATATTTCAAAAGCATTACTTAAATATCACTCTTCTTATAATTTTAGCAGAAAAGTTCTAATCATGCCGGCACAATGAATTTCATTGGAAGCCCCTTTCACGTTTTAAAGCATTTTCTAGCTTGGCACAATCTATTTTCAAACATTCATTGCTTGTGGAATTTAATATCTTCACATCAAATAAAAAATGGTCATCATCCAAAGAGAGCTAAGATATAGATGGAAAATGAAGCAACCTGCGTTTGTCGGCTACTGCTAAACAACAGCGGTGACACCAATTTTGGGTATTTGTTCGCTTGCTTCCTGTGTCGGCCAAAAGCTCCGGGACTCGATGCGGTTTTGATGAAAGAAAAATTTGGGCGTTTGAAAGATCTGGGAATTTGAAAGGGAAAAGAACTGGATTTGGCCAACTGGGTTTTTGAGGTAATTGATCAGAGTATGACAACGAGTTATTATGGTTTGAGAGAGAGAGAGAGAGAGAGAGAGTTTGATTTTCCAGACCGTCTTTCTTTTGGCCTTGTTTGTTAGGGGATATGGTATTGGGATTTGAGGGTGCGTTGGAGTGGGTCTCATTTTTCATTGTTTGGTAACCTTATTTGGGATGGGATTTGAAATCTCCACCCAAATTTAATCCCCATTTGTATGGCCAATAGAATCCCGGGGGGGGGGGATTTGGATGAGATTTCTCCATTTTAGTGCAAAAAACCGGATATCCTGAGCAATATCCCGTCGAACACAAACACCAAATATGAATTTTTTCCATCCATTGATATCCTGAGCAATATCCCAAGGATTTCATATCTCACCCATATCCCATAGGATTTCATATTTCATCAATTTATCTCCGGTCAAACAAACAGGCCTTTGTTTCCACAAAACGGATGCCAACGGCAGGACAACGGAAACATGCAATAGGCGGTTTTTTTTTTCTTTTTTTCTTTGAACCGAAAAAAGGGTGGAGGGGCAACCAGCGTATCAACTTCTTTGGGCGTGACCATAGAAGCTCCCGACCTTCTATGGAAATAGAATGTCCGGTTCTAGTCTACCACTTAGGTATTAGATGGACAAAGGGCTCTTCACGCTAGTCCTGCAGTTAGCGGGACTTGAACCTTATCAGATCGTGTGCGAAAGGAAAGAACACTAAGCCCATTCACCGTTGTCATCTAGGCTACCACCTTAAGTGGTTGCAAGGGTCGTTTGGCAGCGTATTTTATTACTCCTATGCATTTTACGTTTTTGATTGTGAATTCTGAAATTTTAATAGTATTATGGTCAAAATAGAATTTCAAATTCGGAATTTGGTGTATTCAATGGTAAAAGTCGGTCGCCTAGGCTGATTAATCCCTGCCTAAGGGCTAGGCGGTGGTCCAATGCCTAGATTAGGAAGACTAATCCCCGCTAGTTCGGTCCTAGGCTTATGTCCACTAGGCGGTGGCTTAGGGCCCCCAAAGGGTTCCTCCTATTATGGGTTAGTATAGTGTACTACTAGTCTTTTAAGCCGAATACAAACTAAGTAAGACCCCAACTAACTTTAATTAAGGAGGCCCATACGAAAACTAAGGGGCCAAATGTTTTTATATGTTCAAAAGTGGAGCATCGTAAAAGGAAAAAAAATTGAAAACTACAGAAAAAACTTACGGGGTGTTTGGCTGCCTATTCTTCACATTCTAATTTTTGGCTTTTCACCTTTTGGGTGTTTGACAGCCATTCTACCAAAATGAGTTATGATTTTTGGTTGTCAGAGAACAAAAGCCAAAAAGAGGCGTAGAGGAGTTTTTTACATTCTCTATTTTGCTTTCTCCTTTTGAGTTCTTCTTTTCTCCTTTTCATATAAAGACCAAAAAAATGTATTATTCACATATCTTCCAAACACTATTTTTGCAAAATGTATTTGGCACATTTCTCTCAAATATTCCTATCAAATTCAAAATACATTCTGACCATAATTCAAAAAGTCAAAAAGCTAAAAAGTTGAAAATAAGGCTCCCAAACATCCCCTTAAAACTAAAAACCCAATTCTCAGGTTCCACTTCTATATTCTTATTCTTATTCTGTGTGTGTGTGTGTGTTCCTTGTGCTCTGTGCCCTAAGTTTCTAACCCCAAATTCAAAATCAAATAAAACTCTAAAAAGATTGTTAGCACTAAGGAGTTATAAGGGTCAACACATAATATTGGCAAAGTAGTTGTAGCAGATCATTTTCAATTTCGGCCTAAGCTTTCTTTCGTCTAAAGCAACGCTTTTGATTCTAATTCAACCAACAAGTATGCAATTTTTTTTATCGACTTATACTTTTATCTTTTGCAGCAAAATTAGATTATGCAAGTTTGATTGATATGTTTGCCTCTAAAAATACAAGAAGAGCGATGCTCAAGTGATACATATTACTAGTATTGATTATAATGTTTAGTGATTTTTGCGACTGTGATATTCAAATTCTTGTAATTTTTTGGTTTGGGATGATTTGTAACTTTTGTAATTGTTGTGTTTCTCTAAATGTGAACGGCACCAAATCGTTTATAAGTATATGAACAAAACAGATTTGTACAAGGAAAATGGGATAAGGAAACTGTATTCTTGCACAAAATTGTTTTGTTCATTTACTTATTGATACTCAATCAAGTAAATTTTTTGCTTGGCTAGTAGGGGTGAAATCAGGTTCGGTTGGTTCGGTTTTTTGGGATTTTGAAAACTGAATAATCGGTCTGGTTTCCATATTCAGATACCGACACAGCGACACCTACCGACAAGGTCATCGGTTTTTTGGGATAAAAATTGAGCACAAATACAAACTGATTTTCAACCGTAGGGTTCAAATCTCAACTACAAATCGATTTTCAGCCTTATACTTCGAATGTCAACTACAAACTAATTCTCAGATTCTAGGATGATAAAACCCAAAATTTTCAGCCTTTAACGTTAGGGTTTACAAATTTACCTCAGCGTTCCTGTGTGTGAGAATCGAGAGATAGATCTAGATGAGGGATAAGAGTCTACTGCTATGCGGGAGAGAGATCGAAACAGCACGAGTGCCCCAATGGCGTGAGCTGTGTAAGAGGGTCCCCTAATGGCTAGCGTACTCAACCAACTCTACAAAATAAATGATTTCGGTAATTGTTGTGGTCCCAAGAGGATCCCAGAATAGCCTAAAACTGGACTGGGAGTCTGGAACCAAAAAAATTGTACAACAACTCTGTCCATGATAAATTTGGTATTAATCGTACTATATAATTAATTAAGATATATGTCCGGCCAACATATATTGTTTAAGGATTGTGGGACGTTTGACATGATGTAGATGAAAGAATCTGCTTAAGTTTGACTTGAATTGTGGCAACGACATCATTGTATCTTACCCTTTGTCCTCTTTTTTATTTTGGAGGTGACCCCATAGATTCCACATCGAAATTTAAGTGGTGAAGTGAACAATTGAACTGATCTTTCAATCATCGAAGAGCATGAGCTCCAAACTACAAATAATGAAGGGTTGTTTGGAACATAGAGAAAGGAAAAGAAATTTAAAAGTTTTCCTCTACCTTGTTTGGTAGAGAAGAAAA
The DNA here is from genome assembly GCA_963854785.1 of Vaccinium vitis-idaea. Classification (NCBI taxonomy): domain Eukaryota; kingdom Viridiplantae; phylum Streptophyta; class Magnoliopsida; order Ericales; family Ericaceae; genus Vaccinium; species Vaccinium vitis-idaea. The sequence continues at coordinate 9,076,033 of OY978223.1, forward strand.
AAAAAGAGAGATGACCAAATAGAGTATTAGGAATTGTAGAATTTAACTCCCGAGGGATAGCTCAAGTGGCAAAGAGGGATGAGTAGTAAATCTAGACATTTTGAATTCGAAACTTGACAACCTTTTGGCTTTTGGGCCCATACCGCAAGAGATAAATATCTTGTGAATCCCATATTACTGTCATGGATACTCCTAAGTCCTAACCGTCGAACCATAGAAAAACGATACTACCTAGATAGGTCGTAATACATTGAAGGCTCTCCAAACCCTAAGAGTCCATTTGGATGGTAAGATAAGAAATGAGAAAGGATGCAAAAGGGAAAGAACTAATCAAAAAAACTTATTTGAAACAATTATCCTTTTATTTTCTTAGGAAATTATTTCATCCAAAGAGGCTAAAAAATCTTCTTTTATCCACTTAACTGGAAACTAGAAAGGTTTTGGATCATTCAGTTGTTGGGAAAAATACAGTGGCAGTCACAAATTTCAAATAACAATTTCCATTGATAAATATAGAACAGATTACAATGAATATAAACAAAATGAAAATTACAGAAACAGGAAAATAGAGATACAAGCAATTGACAGGAAATATGAGCCGAGTCTTGTGAAACACAATCTCCTTAACAAAAATGCGCCGCATATCGTGGGTGTTGTAGGATGGACTAACGTCTTCGTCCCAGGATCAAACGTCTAGAACCACTGACCACCGGAACACCTCTGTTGGTAGCTTTGGCGAACTGTTTTGCGTCTGCCTCTCTCTCTCAAAGACGATTTTCAAAACTTGAAATGTTAGACGATTTTCTGGTGATAAAAAACAATGGTTGAAGCTGCCCATAGATAAGTTAAGGAGGAGCCTCCAGCCATCAATACGGGAATTAATTCTCCAATTGAATTCCATAACCCCAACATAAATTCTGTATAAAAACAGCCACAAGGAATTGGAATAATTCTGTTGTAACTCCCTGATTTGAAATAGGGCCATTAACCTCAATTCATGAGGGGTATTAACCTCACCAAAATACTAGAAATTAAACATTTCGCCCAAATTCATCGAACCTGAAGTAGACCGTTTGGTTGGCTCGTCAGACCCTCCGAAACACACCGTTTTCATTCATTCAAAATTCCGTGAAATTTTCAACATCAGTTGGGATACAATATTTGCACTCTCAATTATAATAACCTATATTTCTTTATTATAAAGAAACATGTTATCAATTCATTTTGTTATTCATTGCAACCCCAAGAGGTTGGTATCATAGTGAAGGTTTAAATTTTTTTATTCTTCTTAGGTTTCATGTTCAAAACTTCCACCTGTTATCAATCTTAAGAAACTATTCAATACAAGGTGTTTTTTTTACTTTAGATAAGCTCTCCGTTAGTGAAGGCGATATTAGTCCCAAAAAGAAATGGACAAAGTGCGCGATGATCCCAACACACTAAGTTATAATAGATATTCATCGCACGTGTGAAAGTACAGTGAAACCATCATCAAAACATAAATTCGGAAATACTCAATATTGCATACCACTCTACAGGCAAGACCTGGGGGTCTTGTAGGGCACTCCTGCCCTACAGGATCCCCGATTCCCCACAAGACCGGTCCTAACATTTTCGGGGCAAGCCAAAATCATAGATGAGGCCTTTCATAAATGTTTACGGAAATAAAATAGATAAATTATCTTTCCAAAATCAAATACGGGTATTCATCGACAAAAAAATTTCAAATAATACAAAAAAATACAAGCTTTCAAAAGTATCACTCAGATACTACTCCTATTCTAGAAAAGATTGAAGATTATAAGATTTAAAAAGCATCACTTAAATATTAAACTTCTTGTAATTTTAGCAACAAAAGTACAAATCATCTCCACGTAATGAATTTCATCAGAAACCCCTTCATGTTTTAAAACATTTTCTAGCTCGGCACGATATATTTTCAAACATCCATCGCTTATAGAATTTAACATTTTCACATCAAATAAAAAAAATGCCAAACATTCATCTCCTCTTTTTCATTATGAATAGTTTGTCTATAGCTGTTGTAATGGGTACTAAAATAAAAAAGAAAGACCTCATAAAAGTTAGATATTTTAAGAGGGTCTAAAGGGATCGCCTATTTTGCTTATCTCAAAGCCGGCACTGAGATTCCCAAAAGAGTTAAACTAAAGGTTCACATCACATGACCAATTTTTTGGATAAACAAATTATAGTAATTAAGAGAAGTTCAAGTCAGCCAGGGTTTAAATTCACAACTAACTTGCTACAACGAAGCAGCATTCCTTATTACTGTTGCACAAACATTAGTACATTACATAGTGCAGGTACACAAAGTAGATAGCCATGAGTTCTTCTCCCACAATGAGTAGAAGTAACCCTAACAAGCCTCATGTCATGTGTATCCCTTACCCCATGCAAGGCCATATCAACTCAATGCTTAACCTAGCAAAAATTCTCCACTCATTGGACTTCCATATCACCTTTGTCAACACGGAGTTTAATCACAACAACTTGATTAATTCCGGAGCCCTGAAATCTTTTTCCAACCTCCCTAACTTTCACTTTGAAAATGTCCCCGACTGCCACCCTCCTCTTCTGGCCACCACCGCGCAAGACTACTACTTCTTGCTTTGTCGGTTTGCCCGGGAAAAATTCTTGCCTTCACTGCACCATCTCATTACAAGACTGAACTGGTGCAAGACGGTGACTTGTATCGTATCGGATGGTTTGATGCCTTTCAACATTATGATTGCAAGAGAACTGGGGATTCCTGGCTTTCTCTTTTGGGTTCCAAATGCTTGTGCCTTCATGAGATATCTTCAAGAAAAAGGTCTAATACCAGCTAAAGGTAAATCTCATTGAACACCAGCAATTAAAACTTGTTTGTTTATTTGAAGCTTCTTCTATCTGATGAAATATATAGTGGCAGTTACTGTATTACTAAACAAAATCTATTGAAGGCTTATGGAGCGGGCTCGAACCATACATTTCGGCTTGAGCCCACTCCACACTCGAGTCCTTGACGATCCATAGCACTTGCTGCAAGAGTTCTCCAACATATCAATATTCATGCAAAAAAATTAAATTAAGCGTATCAAATTGACCCACTTTTGTTTTGATAAAAAAAGAAGAATGGATGGGTCAATCTATCCGGTCTCCGTTCAATTTACATCAGAAAAATATGATTGGATCAAACTGTTACCTATTTTAATTAACTTAAATGTTTAAGTAAATGATTTTACCTAGACTGCAAAACGAATTGTTCGGACAGCCCAAAGAGATTGGCCTAGCAGTCTTGGCCTGGCCTATTAGGGGTTTGCTTCTTTTTAAATTCTCAAGTTTAAATCGCCTCACCCGCAATTTTTGGAGTCACCTCATCCCCACAAGTAAGCATGTGAAACGGGTTAGAAGAGACTGTACAAACTAGTCTGAGATGCCTGCAAGTTGGCCCGATCCTATGGACCGAAACTGCACGAACTAGTTAAATTCTTTTTTCATTTTTGGTTGGAAGTTCCAATGGCTCTGTGTCACACGTGCAATTGAAATTCTCTCCCCACCAGCGACTGATTCTGTCCATCACCTTCAAGTACCACTGAAAACCAGCAATCTAGGTAACTCGCTCTGTTCCCCTAACTCAATCTTTAGAGTTAATGTGGTGGCGTCGTCAAAATGGTTCCCCTTGAGTTGACTCGTTCCACCACCGTGAGTCGGATCTTCTGACTCTTCAGATGGCTCTACACAAGTAGCACAACACCCGACGTTAGTGCCAAGCCCGGCCGGAATTTGGCCGGGAAGGCACTCAAACGGTCCAGTGAGTGACTAAAGAAAGAACTACATAGTAGAAGTAGAATTAGAGAGTTGTGTGTACCCCTTAGGGTACCTATCAATGCACTTATTGTTAAGAAATATTGTCCCACATTGCCTAAGAGTGGAATGAGTGATCACTTAATATATGCTGGGACCTCTCCACTCATTGTCAATTGGTATTGAGTTGGATATAAAGTTTCCACATGGTATCAGAGTGGGGCCTATTCCACTCCACATTTAAAAATAAAAAAAAATCGCAATTCTCACACCCACGATGACAGACCAGCAAAAAAGGCTGCACGATGATAGAACATAAAAAAGTGGCCACACCTGACAGACCTCAAATGCGGCACGTGAGGGGGATGTTAAGAAATATTGTCCCACATTGCCTAAGAGTGGAATGAGTGATCACTTAATATATGCTGGGACCTCTCCACTCATTGTCAATTAGTTTTGAGTTGGATATAAAGTTTTCACACTTATTTAGGCACTCGTGACTTGGGCTCCAAGTTCAAGCGCGACTCATACGTTCATGCAATGAGTCTCGTGTCATAACCGTTCGGCCTACGTCACCTTTGACGTACACGTGGAAGTGATTGCGGGCACATGGATCGGCACGAGCTTGACACGTACCGTAACCATCTCGGATGACGTCATTCATGACGTGTTGGCTGAGAGCGGTAACGTGCACATGTCGAATTGATTCTCGTATTCCTCGCAAGTCATTTCGGGTTTACCCGACTCGGATGACTCGTCCGGATCAATCTTGTTTTGGTCGAGATGTCGCCATATCGTGTCTGCCGTCTGAGACGTTCCCGTGTTGGAATGATCTTCTTGGGTTGTGTAATCAATCCGGCCCATCAGTGAAGAGAAGGACCCAGCCTTCTTGGTTAATGGGCCTTCTGACCGGACTGACCCCGACCGTACTTGTCATTATATTTCGGTCCACTACAGTTAAGATTGAAATTTTCAGAATTGGGGAAATTGGAGTTATCAGAAAGAGTTCCACGTTTTTGGTACTCCATGGTTGGTCAAAGAAGATTGGGAAGCATTTAATGCTTTGCTTGTGTGTTCTCTATAAAATGACTATGTAAATGGGTTTGATCAGAACAAGTGAGAAGAGAAAGAGATGGAGAGAGAGAGAGATGGGGCAGCACCTCTGGTGCTACGGGGATACACTGTGAGGGTAAAGAAAAATACTAGTGAGCGGGTAACCCATGAGATTTGGGACTCATGGACACCGGTGAGCGGGGAAGTGTGTATAACTTCAGGGCTCGGGTATTGGTGTCGGGTTGAGTATGTTTTGTTCTCACAATTATTGTAATATCTCTAGTGTTCATATAATGGAGTCTCTCTCTCCCGTGGACTAAGCCGGTTTTGGGCTGAACCACGTAAATCTCTCGTGTCACTCTTGTTTTTCCTTTGTGTTAATATTTGTTTAGTATTGGATCTCACTGTGTGTGTTGTGGGTATCACTGAATTTCCGATAAAATCCCAACAGAAATGTTTACAAGTACTGTTGTGTCAGGTTTAGCGTTTTCCCACATGAAGCTCTCTCTCTCTCTCTCTCTCTCTCTCCATGCACTTAGAGTTGATCATGGACAAAGACACCTAAAAAGAAAAGAAATATCTGCTAGTTTTCAAGAAATATATCTTGTGAATGAGTTGTGTCTATCTCAAGCTAGCTAACAATTGTAAAACTGATTTGCAGATGAGCAACAGGACCTGGTCCTAGATTCAACTTCTGTATTGAAAAACATCCGCCTGAGTGACACTGACATTTCACATGGTAAGATATATGAGAATGACTTCCCCACGAGAGAAGTGGAGGAGGCTTTCCAAGCTGCAGGTATCATCTACGACACATTCGAAGCTCTGGAGCAAGATGTTTTCAATGCAATTAAGCCCATGTTTCCAAATGTGCATGCCATCGGCCCTCTCCAAATGCTCCTCAACTCGACTTCCGGTGGCACCAGTAATAATCTCAAGTCAGTTTCCTTCGATCCATGTGTGGACGAACTCCATTGCCTGATATGGCTGGATTCCATGAAACCCAACTCAGTTTTGTACATAAGCTTTGGTGATCTCATAGTCATGACCCCGCAGCAGTTATGTGAGTTTGCCTTGGGCATTTGCAATAGCAACCAGCCATTTCTTTGGATAATTAGACCAGATTTTGTCACAATACTGCCACCTGAGTTCTTGGAAAAGACTAAAGAAAGGGGATTGGTAGCCACATGGTGTCCTCACGAGCAAGTTCTTACCCACCCTTCAGTGGGAGTGTTTGTGAGTCATTTTGGGACTAGCTCAATGCTTGAGAGCATTAGTGCTGGAGTACCTTTGATCGGTTGGCCATATTATGGTGACCATCAAGTGAGCTGCAGGTTTAGCTGTAACCGATGGGGCATTGGGTTGAAGATCAACGAGGATACGAAGAGAAAAGAAGTGGAAAGTCTGGTGCGAGAGTTGATGGAGGGAGACAAGGGTAAAGAGATGAAGACGAAGGTGATGGAGTGGAAGAAACTAGCAGTTGAGGCCACCAGTAAAGGCGGGTCATCAGAAAAAAATTTCGACAACCTTTTGCAGGCGCTATTAGGAACACAAAACTTGACCGGTAGGCATGCTTTTGTATATTGCCTTTTGGTATTGTTTCCGCTTTTTATTTTGATTAATGGTTTCACAGTTCCAAACATGTTCAATGGAGTGAGACCAAAAGTATGTACCAAATTCTAGGTAGAAAATTATATTCTCGAAGAAAATTAATACGAAATGAAGACATGGAGTATTATTAGCATCGTAGACACAACTCAATTCTTTGATAATAATTAGAACTTGTCATTTGTCTGACATCATTACTTGCAGCAGCCACCTACAGAAGAAGAGAGATCATGGAGGTGGTGGTGACCTCTAAAGATACCATCAAACCATCACACCCAACTCCACAACACTTGCGCCACGTGCCACTCTCCTTCTTTGATCGAACAATGTATCGGGTTTTTATACCCATGATTTATTTCTACTCCAAAGGGTCCAAGAAGGGTGATATCTTCAAAGCCACCAATCTTGAAACTTCTAACCACCTGAAGACATCTCTAGCAGAGACACTAGTGAAATTCTACCCGCTGGCTGGGCGTGTCAAAGAATACCATACTGAGTGCAATGACCAGGGTGTCCCCTACTTTGAAGCCCAAGCCAAGTGCCAACTCTCACAAGTAGTTGGAGAATCTTCTCTAGCTAAACTCAACAAGTTGCTTCCCTATGCCGAACAGGCCGGTGATCTACCGTTGGCTATCCAGGTCACTTTTTTCGATTGTGGTGGCATTGCTATTGGCACATGCTTTAGTCACAAGGTTGTTGATGCCTCTTCCTGGTCTTCATTCCTGAATTTTTGGGCTGCTGTCGCTCGTGGGGACCATCGTAGCAATATAAATCTCACTCACCCCAGATTTGATTTGGCCAAGCTCTTCCCTCCAATAGAAAAGCAAATTAGTTACGGTACTAGTAATTGTACTAATTCTGTAGCAAGGAGGTTTGTGCTTAGTGCTTCTGCCCTCTCTGCTATGAGATCAAAATATAAAATTCCAACGAGTCGTGCCGAGGCACTTGCAGCCTTCATATGGACTAGATTTCTGGCTTCAGGGGAAGGAAAGGATGCAAGTCCAGAAAGCCAATGGCTAGTGTACCATGCTGTGGATCTGCGAACGAGGATGGATCCTCCTGTTTCAGAGTATCATATAGATATAGGTAACCTTGTTGGGTTTGCTAGGGTAGGATCATCAATGGATGCTGTTATGAAGAACGATTACGCATTCATAAAAAAGTCAAGGGATGCAACAACAAGAGTGGATGCTAAATTCGTCAAGAATCTCCAAAAGGCTGAGTTTGCTTCGCGATATCTTCAGTCCACCAAAGACGAGCATGCGAGTTCTTTGTGCTTTTCAAGCTTTTCCAAGTTCCGATTGTATGATGCTGATTTCGGGTGGGGTAGACCTATATGGGTGACCATGTCTGGACTATACACTGTGAATTCACTTGTTTTCCTGCCCACAAGATCTGGTGATGGCATAGAAGTATTGCTTTACTTGAAAGAGGATGACATGGCGAAACTTTTAGCAGACAAAGAGTTCCTTGAATTTGTTTCTCCACCTTCTGGTGTTAAAAATCAGATTCTCAGCTCCTTGTAAGTTTGGTAGGTTAGTCAATGTTATGGTTGTTTTCTTTTCATGCTATGAACTGCTTAATTCGGTTGGTCTCCTGGAATTAATAGAGGTGCGCGTAAACTGGCCACCCTGATGTATCAAAATAATTGGTTAGTCAATCATATGTATCTCTACGACTACGAGTGTTCATATTTTATTAGTACAACACTTGGTTTGAATTGTTCCTTGACTCCATTCATAAGTTTGCTTTCTCTGGTCCTTTTATTGGCAAGAAAAGGAAATATTCTCATGTTGATGAAGGATATCTAACAGGGCTAATAATTGAAAAGCAGGTTCAGTTTTTGGACTATTGATTTGGTACAATTTTTGGCGTGCTCAATTGTAACAATCTATATTTCTGCTTTTGCTCTCGTAGGATTAATTCATACCAAGCTTTGTCGTAGTTTTGAATAGGCTCCTCACAAGTGAACAATGGAATTGGACTCAATAATTAATTTCTTTTGCTCAGTACTCAATAATTAATTGACGTTTGCATAATCTAATTCTTATATCTTGAGTTATAAAAAAAATTATTCGTTGTTCCTTGAAAAATATCAAAACTTAAGTTTTGATGATATTTTCAACCTAAGCCACCCAATCTTGGTTGATATAATTTAGAAATTACTTTAACCTATTATCAATTGATTTTAGGTTGAAACCGTTCAAGGAATCTAACATGGTATTAAAGCTAGGTTTTGGTGGCCCAATTCACGTGGTCAAGTGTCTGTTCTTGAGTTAAATCGCCTCATTTCCTCAGTATGTATCTAAACGTGAAGAGGAGAGTTAGACTTTATTCCACATTGCTTAGATAAGCCACCCAAACTTGGTAATAATTGATTTTATGTTACTGCAAACCACCAGGAGAGAGTTGACCAAAAGTGAGAGAGAGACAACAAAACAAAATACAAGCACAGAAGGTTCACATCAGATGACCAAAGATTTAGACTAATATATTTCTTGGATCAGCAAATTAACAAGAAAATATTCCTATAAAATAACTAAAACTCAATCAAGGATAAATTAACAACAGGTGCGCCAAGTGCCTGACAAAAACCAAAATCCTCTTCATTATTGTGTCAAATTTATTGTCAAATTATGCCAATATTGTCATCCTTGCTTCCGACATCACCTTCAACTATGGAAAATTTGGTTGCCAAAGGAGAAGAAAAGTGGTTATGTCATTTTATTAAAATTGCTCCATTTTCTGAAGGTAAAAAAAAAAAAAAAAAAACTAGTTTTTGCCATATTTTTATTTGGAGATGTCATTTGGTTGAAATGGACTTGCAGATGCATCGCATCAAATTCATAACATCTGTAAAGAAAAATATGAGAAGAATCATAAGTAAACCTAAAAGGCATACTAGTGGTACTGAAGAAAAACAAACCTACCTCCCCATATGGGTTTTAAGTTTTACCTCAATTCTGTTTTACCCATCTTTAAAAATGTGGGCGAGGATTAATTGCCATGTTTTTGGTTGGATTTGGACGATCAAAACAGTTCACCTCTTAGAACATGATATTTTAGCTAACAATGCAAAAAATCAACCCAATAGGATAACAATTGGGTCTGACTGATATTCGGTCTTATGGTGTTTTTTACACCTGGACTAATAATCGGGAGGATAGTGGAATGACTTATGAAAGGTTAGATAGGGCTATGGCTAACAGGGATTGGGAGAGGCTGTTCCCTCAAGCAGCAGTTTTGGTTTTGCCTATTCAACGTTCGGATCATAGCCCTATTGTTATTGACTCTCATTGGGTTGATAGGCCGAAGCATCGACCTAAGAGGTTAGAGGAATTTTGGTTGAATAATGCTGATGTGAGGCAGATTATAGCTCGTGTTTGGAAGATGTTGTTTAATGGGTCCTGGGGTTATCAATTAGTTCAAAGGCAGAACGTGCTCATGCGTTACTGGGGGGCTCTGTCGTTCAATTCTCTGAGAAGGAAAATGGTAGAGGCGAGGGACGGACTGGTGGGTATTCAACAAGCTATTGCTTGTCAGGAGGAGAGCTCTTCGTTACGGCAGCGTGGTGGTGTTTTGGTTAGCAATGGAGGGATGTGTCTGGGCATCAGAGAGTTGGTAAATAAGGATAGAGCTTTACGGGTGGAGCTTGACAGGCTGATGGATGAGGATGAGACTTTTTGGGCTCAGCGGGCTAAACAGAGATGACTTCAACTGGGGAATAAGAACACCAGGTACTTTCATAAAGCTGCCACTATTAGAAGTTGTAGAAATCATATAGTTTGTCTAAAAGATGGGGAGGGGAATTTTGTTTCGGACCCGCGTGATATAATGTCTCTCTTTGTTAAGCATTTCTGTAACATTTTTGGGTCTAGCGGTCGGGTAGATGGAAGTTCTTCTTACCCAAGGGAGGATATTGGTGGGATGCCTAGTGTTATTCCGTTTGATTTATTATCTGTTTTAAATGTCCATCTCTCTGACCATGATAGAGCCATGCTAGATAAGCCTTTCCATGAGAAAGAAGTGGAGATGGCAGTGTTTCAAATGAATGGTTTAAAAGCTCCGGGTCGGGATGGTTATATAGCGGCTTTTTACCAAAAAAATTGGGATTTGGTGGGAAGGAGGTGTCTAGGGTGGTGTTGGCTTTTTTGCATTCGGGTGTTATGCTTAAGGAGATTAATCATACTTATATCACTCTTACTCCTAAAACTCTTAATCCTGTTTCGGTGAATGACTTTCGGCCCATTAGCCTGTGTAATGTGATTTACAAAATTATTGTGTGGGTGCTTGTCAATCGTTTGCGAGGAGTGTTGGGTACTTTAATCTCGGAGTTTCAAAATGTGTTTGTTCTGGGGAGGCAAATTGTGGATAATATTTTTGTAGCTCATGAATCCTTGGAGTTCATTCGGCATAAGAAGGGTGGGAGGAAAGCCTTGTGTGCTATTAGGCTAGATATGAATAAGTTTTATGATAGGATAAGCTGGTCTTTTTTGGTGGAGGTGTTGAGAAAATTGGGCTTTAGCCTGAAATGGGTTAATATTATTTACCAATGTGTTTCTACAGTATCCTTTGCGGTTTTAGTTAATGGTAGTAGATCAGAGGTGTTTAGGCCGACTTGTGGTCTTAGACAGGGAGATCCGTTATCCCCTTACCTTTTTATTTTGGTTAGTCAGGTGCTGTCCTCTACTCTTGAGTTTCTAAATAGAAGTCGCATTTGTCCGGGAATAGCGGTAAGTCCTAGATCTCCACAAGTGTCACATTTGTTCTTTGTGGATGACAGCTTTTTCATTATGGAGTATAAGGAGTCTCATGTGAGGGGCTTTAAATGGCTTTTGGATGAATATTGTCGTTTAGCGGGACAGAAGATTAATCGGAATAAGTCAGAAATCTTTGTTAGTCCTAATATGAAGCCTGAGATGAGAAATTTTCTCTTGCATGTTTTGCAAATCAAAATTGTGGACCAGCCAGGTACTTATTTAGGGGTAGATTTGAAGTTTTCTAGGAAGAAAGGTGACCTTTTTAAAAGAGTGTTGGATAGGATGGAGTCCCCGGTTGGCTAATTGGAAGAAGAGTTGTTTGGATTTTGCGGGGAGAGTCTAGGGATGGCAACGGGTAGGGTATGGATCGAGAGACCCTATTCTATCTCCCATCCCCAATTGGGGAGTCTTTTACCATCCCCGCTCCAATCCCCACTGGGGATATTAGATAAAATACCAAACCCACATCCCGATGGATATCGGGGTTTCCCCAAATATATCCATATCCAAACCAAAATATATAAGAAGTCAATAATGAAACCAAAGTGCAAGCCCAATAACTCCGACCAACAAAATATAAAGTAAAAAAGTACAAATTATCTTATTTTAACAACTAATGTAGCAAAAATAACAATAATACAATAAAAAAACCAATCCAAGCAAACATCAAGTTCTAAGTTTCTGATGAAGGGAAGCGTATAGAAAAGATGAACAAGAACGATCACGAACAAGAATTAGAGAAACTCTCTCTAAAACTCGAAATTTTATTAATCAATCAACAACTCCCCAGCCCGAGGGTTTACAATATCAATATATAGGTTACGGAAACCCTAGGAATAAACGGGAAAAGGCAACAATGCCGATTTAACATAAAATAAAGAAAATTACGAAAATTACCAAAAACAGAAATATTTGAGTTAGGCTCAAATATGGAAACTAGAATAAAAAAGATAGCTACTGCAAAAAACCTAGGTCAAAACGGAGTTGGATTGACCAAGTAGTTAGCAGATTGATTATTTCCTAAAATGGCAAATTTAATGTTTCAGAGGCCTAAACGAGGGAATTAGGCCGAAAACCACTGGTGCCCATGGGTCTATAGGTCGATGGGTCTTGATCGTTGGGCCGTTTCGCTTCAACCATAAGAACCATGGATCAATCAGCCACTGGCCGCTTTTCCCACTTTTCTATCGAGCTGTTCCAAGTACCGGCACGTGACCCAATCTGCATCAGTTTCATAAAGCGACAAACCAATAAATTATAAAAAATAAAATGAAAGAGCAAAATATAGCAAAAACATCATTTTAGGAGCTAGAATTTTTAATGATATTCTTAATATATTATGTAGTTTATAATAGGTAGTAATTGACATGATTTGTCATACAAGTAATTACTTCTATAAGTAAATAATGCTAAAGATTCTTTTCTACCTATATACATATGTATAATTTATGTAGTATATATAACCGGGTACAGGGATTTGGGGGTGGGGATAACAAAACCATACCCGCTCCATATCCGAGCGGGTATTTTTTAAATCCAACCATACTCGCGACTATTGGGGAATTTTTTGAATAAACCCCGCCTCCATATGGGCGGGGCGGGGCGGGACGGGTATCCATTGGATATGGGGAAATTGCCATCCCTAAGAATCACTTTGGTTAAGCACACTTTATCCACCATTCCCATTTATCTTTTTTCTGTTTTTCGAGCGCCGGTTTATTTTATTACCATAGTAAGGAGTATCATTATTAGATTTTTGTGGGGTAAAGGGGACGGGGGTGGAGTATCGTGGATGAGGTGGGCTAGTTTGTGCAAGCCGATGTGTCAAGGAGGGCTTGGTATTAGAGATTTGAGGTGTTTTAATCAAGCGTTACTTGCTAAGGCAGCATGGACGTTATTCTCTAATAAGGATTGTTTAGTGGCTAGGGTGTTGTTGGGTAAATATTGTAGTAAGGATGGTCTTTTTGTTAGGATTTTCGCAACCCCACAACACCCCTACGGATCTTGGAAACAATGAATCACAGAACATAAAAACAAGTAATCGTGCGTAATGGAAAAACGGAAAAGAAACGAGACACAGATATACGTGAAAAACCTTAACGCGAGGAAAAACCATGGGAGCCACACCAGTCCACTATGAAATCGAAATCAAGAGTACAAGTCTTCTCGCAATCTCTCTGAGATCTGCGTTTTCTCTCGCCTCTCTCTATTTCCTCTGAAAACGTCTTACCCTAATTACACACTAACAACGAAATAATTAGGTCGGGCCTATGGCCGAAATTACACACCGAGGTCCCTCAAATATCGTTTTCGCTGCAGTCCGGAGTCACACTCCGGACTGCGGGACACTTGTGTCCCGTGGGGGCTCCCGCCCCCACCCCCGGTACTACTGAAGGTTGTCTGCACCCCAACACTTTTGTCGGTTAAAGCGGCGTCGGGTTGTTCTTGGGGATGGCATAGTATTCTATGGGGGAGGGACTTATTGATTAAAGGTCTCAAGTGGGATCTTGGAGATGGTCAGAGTATTAGGGTGTTTAGGGATCAATGGATTAATGGGGGAGATAATCCGTTTGTGGGGTGTGATATTATGGACTCCCTTAAGGAGCTTTTTTTTTTTTTTTTCCCCCGGCTCTTAAGGTGGGCTCATTGATAGATTGGATGACGTTTTCGTGGCATGCTCCGCTAGTGGAGGCTTTGTTTCCCTCGGAGCTGGCTAGGTGAATTTTATCCACGTACATTCCTTGTCGTGGAAGACAAGATTGTTGATATTGAGCCCGCTCGAGGAATGGGCTTTTCACGGTAAAATCGGGTTATTTTTTGACGGCTTATGAGAAGTATCCGGGTAATGTGTGTAGCGTGACTCCGGAAGTTTGGAAGAAGATTTGGGCTACGGGTTTATCGCCAAAGTATGGTTTGTTTATTTGGAAAGTTTTGCATGGTATTTTGGCGGTTTTGGATTGGCTGAGGAGACGGAACATGATTAGTGATGAACTTTGTAGCATTTGTGGTGCTGATGTGGAAACAGTGGATCATTTGTTTTGCCGGTGCCCATTTGCTAGGAAGCTGTGAAGTCTATCTTGTTTGGCGGTGGACTTTGAGGAGAATATGCCAGAGGGGTTTTGGAATGGTTTATGGGGTGGTTGAGGGGGGCTAGTAAGAATGATTTTTATGTATGTTTTTGTGTGTTATGGGAAATATGGGGTGCTCGCAACCGGTCGGCTTTTCACCTAGCTACTCCTACTTTTGAACATTGTTTGAGTAATAGTGATTACAATTTGTCTTTGTTATTGAAGTCATGTGAGCTTGCTGTCAAAGAAGGAGATTCCAGAGGCAAAGTTGAAGCGAAGCAAGTTTCTTTCGCTAGCGAATCACAGGAGAATGGTTTGCATATTGTCAAGGTAGCGGTTGATGGGGCTTGGAAGAAGCATTTGTGTCGTGGTGTAGCTGCTTGGTGTAGAGTAGAAGATGAGGCGGATCAGCCCAGTCACGGTTTTACCCCTGTTTATGCATTACCATCTACTGCGGTGGAAGCTCTAGCGGTGCTGCAGGCTTTTAGATGGGCGAAGTGCAATGGCATAACGCGGCTGCAAATTTTGACGGATAGTCTCGAAGTTGTTCGTGCTCTATGTTGTACTACGGAAGCTAGTACTTTGATTAAAAATGTTGTATTGGATATTCTAGATTTAGTCCCTTGTTTTGATTTTATCAATGTACTTAAGGCCACCCGCCGGGATGTGAGGTGTGCTCACAATCTCGCGCGGTGTCATCTTTGTAATTATATGGTTTGTTTAAAGCACACAATTTTTATTTCACATTCTTGTCAAACTTCTAAATTGAAAATTGGGTGATTTTATTGAAGGAAAATGGCAGGATGGTGGGAGAAGGGGTAACAAATAACGGAGACATATTTTATGAGAAATTCCATTAAATCAACCGGATGATTTTATGAATTTTTTCATAAAATCTTATCTTATGGCAAACCCTGTGATAAAATCGCAAAAGATTCATAATACAACATTTTTAAGTGAAAAAAAAAAAAAAAAAAAACCTGCCTTTAAAATTCTTCACAACACCAAAAATACCTGACGTTTCTGTTCTCCTCGACGGCTAGAGTTTTCCCCATCCTCTTCGACGTCGAGAAATGCTACACGGAATTATTTTGCAGACAAGGGACGGTCCTATCGGGCCCAGAAGGGGAAATTCAGATTTAGCCGGGCAAACAATCAAGCCGTGTTCGATTTCTTATCTCGACCTCTTTATTCCTTTTCTTCTGTTTGTTTTCTATGATTTCAAATCAAGCACACCAAAAATACCCCACTGCCTCTCTCTCTCGCTTTGTTTTCTTCTGTTTGTTTTCTATGATTTCAAATCAAGCACACCAAAAATACCCCACTGCCTCTCTCTCGCTTTGTTTTCTTCTGTTTGTTTATCTCCAGTGAGCCACCCATTGGATCTCTCCCTTGCAATTCTACTGAAAACCCAGATCGAAATGGAAAGGAAAGTGAATTTTGACAAGTGGGTTTGGTCTAAAATATCTTTTTGACGAATGAGTTCTCTTCTGTTTTTTTTCCTTCTTTTGAACGGTAAATTATACTGTACATATTTTGGAGCAGTGCAGGGAGAAATTGAAGAAACGTCAAAAAAGCATGAGAAAAGCACCGGTCGGTACAAAAAACAATGGCCTATTACCACGCACTCCACCCCAACTTTTGGAAAGCACGGAGAACTCCACATGCACAATCTGTGGGCTTTTAACGCTTTTTCCCACACATATTTGACGAAAGTACAGTCTAGTGGATTTGTTGCATCTCTCTCTACCCACCCCACATGGGCATAATCTCTCTCTCCTCAACTCGTTAAACCGTATGAAAGTGCCTAAATCCTAGGGTACTCCATGAAAGTATCTAAACTTAAATTCTAAGGTACTCTTTGAAAGTGTCTCAAACCCTAGGGTACCCTATGAAAGTGCCTAAACCACTAAAACTCAATAATAAGAAAGTGCACCCTAAACCTAAATCCTAGGGTACTCTATGAAAGTGTCGAAATCTAAACCGTAGGGGACCCATATGAAAGTGCCTAAACCTTCAAAACCATATATGAAAGTGCCTAAATTTCTAAAACCCTATGAAATTGTATGATACCCTAAGCCTAAACCCAAAAAAAGAGTGACTGATCTTAATAGTAATTAAAAAAGAGTGCTAACCTTAATTGTAATAAATATTTGCTTTCTTACTTTAATGGTAATTGTTTCAAAAAGGATTACGATGAGATGGGTTCCTGGGCTTTGTAAGAAACATGTCAAAATTACTACTTGCGATTAAGCCGCCGCATTAAATAACTAAAAATGTGGGATTTCTTTTTATTTTTTAATAATAATGCAAGGTGTCTTAATCCAGTTTGTGCGTCTCTCGGTCTTGCCCCTACATCTCCTTCAACAACCTTCTCACTTCAACAACCCTTCTCACACGTAAGTAAATGTAGGGTCCTAAGATTTACTCGCAAAGAGAATCGAACTTGGGACCTGAAGCAAACCTCTTTTTCCAATCCAACCCTTGGATTGCTAAACCTAGTGAAAACCTAGCCATGAAAAGGAGGGGCGGTTAGTTCAGGCCTCAGGGTGGTTGGGTTTGTTGAAGTGAGGGTTGTGATTGGGGGTCACAAGGTCAGTTCGGGCGGCTGAAAAGGCAAAAATGGGTTGTTTCCGACTCGGGAGGAGATGGGTATGCAACTAAGAAGATTTGTTTACTATGGATATTAATGGGGGTGTAAAGTGAAGATTTCAAAATTTTCTAGTTTTAAAAATCGGTGCAAAGAAATTGGTGTTAAGATCTTGGGTTCAAATAGTATTTTTCATATTTCAGTACCACATATTATTGGCCTTAGGGGTCACAACTCACAAGTCCACATCTGGGGAACAGAAGTGTGCCATGTTCCGAGCATTCCAAAACTTTGTTTAGGATTCCACATCATTTTGTGGTGGAAAAGGAGCCACAAGTGCCCCAGGGGCATTTAATAACTTTTGTTTGGTTTGACTCCACACTAAAGGTTGAGTTAGATATATTTTGTTTTTTTGATCCCTAGGTTCAGTGAGATAAAGGACAGGCAAATGCATGCATGGGAAACCAGTGGAGGCCCCCACCTTATTTAAAGAAAAAGAAGATAAGTCTACTTTAATTTGTATGATTGCTATGATTATATATATATTGTTTGAGAATAGCATTTTGCCCATATGATCAAAGAACTCGAATTTATAATAGAATGGTAACAGTCGTTGAATATCCAAAAGCTATGAGGTCTGTTCTACTTGTATTGTCCATACTAATATGCTTTGGAGCAGGTGGAATACAAGGACAAACTAGACGTATTCCCGACGATGAAAGTAAGAGAGGCCCTCTGCAACTTCAGTTTATTCATTTGTTTGTAGTTCTAGTTTTTCGTTTCTCAATTATGGAGAAGAGGTTCGGCCGAGATGCATGATGAGAATATGATTTTATGCACGTGAAATGGTTTTATGTATGCGTCTTACACAAGATGATGTGGTATTAGTTCTAATTTTATACTAAAATCTTGCGTAGCTCTATACATATTAGTGTTAAGATGTCTAGTGCTACTTTATGGTGATATATAGTGCTTTCTCCATGTCATATCTTATCTAAATACTTAAGAAGCCGCCATGATTTTAATTTCTACAGTGGCAGCTCTTCGTGAAATAGCTGAACAGTTGGGTAAAAATGACTGGAATTTGAGTCTGAACCGATGTGATGAAAATGAAAATTGGTATACGCCAGTGAAGCAGGACAATTATAACAGTACTGTCAACTGCACCTGCCTTGGTGATGGATGTCACATCAGCGCCATGTATGGTTCCCTTCTTTCCATGTTCTTCAAAATATATATTGGCCTGTTGCTCACTTAACAATTGAAACTTTCATGTATGAATTGTGTGATCCCAAATTTATACAACACACCTTTCTTGTTAGGGAAAATTATTGACATGGTCTCTTTAGTTTCACCCTTGTCTTGAATTGGTCTCTCCAATTTCAATTTCTAGTTTTTAGTGCTAATTTTGGCGTATGGCAGACTACCTTTGGTTCATTTATCTTGTTGAATGTCCCTAGATGTCAGTTATAGACTCATATGTGCGAAAATATATGGTATTATAGAGAAAACATAGTATTGCTTCAATGTCCAAAAAAGAAAATATGCTATTAAAGTTTCCCTTAAACATGATTCATATTCCTAAAAAAAAAAAAAACACGGGGTTTCGTATTCTAGATTTTGCTTTTTGGAGAAATATTACATAGTTGCTTTAATATGTGGCTGTCTTTTTAATTTCATGAATGTTTGAGCTGTCTATGGTGATGTGAGAAAACCATGGGCAATTGGGTATCATGGTAGGCAGTTATAGGCACTAAGATGTTGCGGTACCACTGAGGTGGAGGGGAAAAGCTGATACAACATTAGGGCGAGCTATAGAGTAGCATATCGGGGTGGAGGAGCAAAAGATGATCTCTTATGTGCGGATGATAGCTTCCTTTTTATGGAGGAGTCTCCGTTCGTATGGGAGTTGGGCTATGGAAGTCGCTCCTTCTTTGACAATGTTACGTGCTTACCCTAGCGACAGGTGATTCGTTTGGCCCAGCTGCAGTATGCTGAGATCTTAGGTTTCATATTAGTGATCTGCAACAAACAAGTACGATACACTCTTCTAGGGGTCACGTGACTTGCTCAAGGTTTGGTTTTGCTTTCTTGCCGAGACCTCTCTATCTTCGCTTAGGTTTGTGAAGTGGAGCCCTCGGGATACCTTACAAGCACAGACATGTCTACTGGCCTCACATATCCATATCCAACACGTGTTGGACACAGACACGACACAACACTCTCTGGACACGTGTCCAACATACATAAATACATGTTGGATTTTTTTTATTACATTTGTTTTAGGACACATTGTGGACACTTGGGACACGTGAAGGACACATTAAGAGATTAAAAAATGTAATGTTTAAAACTTGGTCCAAAGATCAAAATTTCAACTGATGGTTAGTTCGTGAATACTTCCACAGTAACCGTGAATTCGTATCTTCACAATGGTAATACTTTGTTGGTTTTATGTTCATTTGATAGCAATTATGTTTTTATCTTGTACATGAATTCATAGTATACCTCTATAATGCAAAAGTGTACATTTTATTCTGTGTGTCCACAATGTATCCATGTGCTAAGTTCCAAATAAATGATGTATCCTCTCTTGTCCGTATTGTACCATGTCGTGTCAATGTCCCGTGTCCATATCCATATCCATGCTTCTTAGTGGGGTACCATCATCCGCTCCACCCACCAATCCACAAGTAGGTAGTTATATGGGGGTAACATATAGGTTAGGTGCATAACAAGGTCCCAACCATTGAGGAGGGATGAAGCCTGTGTAGTGTTCGCAGCCTAGGCAGGCTGTGATAGCATCAAAGGTGTCATTCTTGCATTGAGTGATGGTGAGGCGATGTACCATGTGGTCTAGGAGAAGGTGAGGTGTCGAGAGAAGGCATGGATAAAAATCAGCCTAGCCAATCTACTGAAGCGGGATGTCATGGCTTGTCACGTAAGAGTCTAGTTCCAGAACCGGCATAACCCATTTGAGCTGATTAAAATTTCCATTCAAATACCATTTTCGAAATCCAAAGGGGAAGTTGAATGCACCCTATACGGTTGAAAATTAAAAACATTCCTAACTGGGACATCAAGAACTTGACTTCGGGTTCAACAGACCTGGAGTGGGTAAATCACGTGCTCAGCACCACATCCGAATCAAGTGCTCAGCACCACGCAAAGGTGACTGAGGACGGGGGGACCACATGAAGGTGCCCCAGGTTATAGCCGAGCAAGGTAGGCCGCGTGCATGGCCAGGATAACACCAATAGATGGTGGCAGCACCATGAGAGGGTGCGCAGGGCTAATGACGAGTAGGTACTTGGTCGACAGCATCATATAAAGATGTGCAAACACAATGCCGAGCAGAGCATGGCTATTTGGCTAACCGCCTTAGGTGATGAGGTGGTAGGCCATTCTAGAAGATTCTGGAATAGGATCCTACGTGATAGGAGTGAATCCCGTGATTTAAGGGATTGGCATTGAGCTTCCATATTGGATATGGAGTCCAATAAGGATACAGAATCCTAGTGTAAAAGGTCTGATGCAGCAAATACTGCATTACCATATGGGAGAGGATTCCTAATGAGATTAGGATCCATGGGCGGCATAACCAAGTAACTTATACCTATAAATAAGGCTCCATACCCATGAAGAAAGGTATGCTGTGAATTACTTTCATATGCATTGAAAGTAACTTGGGGCATTGGAGGGCCTACCGCCGACGAGAGGCTTAGGTGCTCTAACGTTTCTTTGTGGTTGCAGCGATTAGAGTTCAGGCGTGGAGCACGTGATTGATCTCTCAAGGAGCAAGGAAACAATATACGTGGAAATATTCCCCATACAAGACCCTTGACTTTCTGTTGCCATTTTGGTGAATCATTAGGTGGAAAAATGAGGTGGCTTCCAAATGAATTTCATGCCATACATGAGACATACTGCTGGTTTAGAGGTGTTTTGGACATCCAAGAGTTCTGAAAATTTGCGTGGCTCTTGGTGTGAACTGATTAGTTGGGCTTTTTCTATTTTTTTCTCCTTTAGTTGTTATTTTATAAACTTTTGCATAGAAGCTACTTTTTATATTACAGAGTCCATGGATTTCTAATTAACGACTGAACTATGGAATGCTGATGATAGTGAAATGTAACACTGATTAAATACAACAAAGTACCCTCGACCAATAGCTGATCTAACATTGATTTACCGGATCTATGTGTTTTTGTTTTTCTGCAACAGATATCTTAAAGGGCAGGATCTTCGTGGTGTACTACCAAAGTCAATAGTGAAGTTACCCTACCTTAGATATATGTGAGAATGCTTCCAATTAGCAAATTTCATATGCATGGTTTTTAAGTTGATTTTTATGATTTCATCACGTTGAGAGTTCTGCCAATTATTGCAGTGATCTCAGTCGCAACTATCTCAGTGGTTCTATTCCTTCTGAATTGAATTCTACCAAGTTGGAAGTAGTGTGAGTAATATATACGCTTCCCTTTTACAGTAGCCTGCCCTATAATACCCTCTGTTTCCTAAATTAGCAGAGTGAAACTGCTGTAGGAGTTTTGCTATAAACCGCTTATCAGGAGCAATCCCAAAGGACTTGGGAAAGACGACCAGTCTCACCAATCTGTAACTCTCTCTCTCTCTCTCTCTCTCTCTCTCTCTCTCTCTCTCTCTCTCTCTCTCTCTCTCTCTCTGTGTGTGTGTGTGTGTTTATGTGTGTGCGTGTGCCATTTTTTGCATGGTGAATGTGTGTATATAAAGTTAGGACAGTAGGAAAAAAGAATTGACATGCTGCATGGATAAAAATGTAGTGTTATTTTGAAGGAAGTTGGAATTTTTCAGGAGCTTAGAGAGCAACATGTTTGAAGGAACTGTCCCAGCAGAGCTCGGGAATCTTGTCAAACTACAGTATTTGTCAGTTATCTATTAGATATAATTCACATTTCTCTAATTCTCGATTTGCAACAAACGGTATCTTTACTTTAGTTTTAATCCCCTTGTGGGCTTTGCAGCAATCTCAATTCTAACAATTTCACTGGGGAGCTGCCAAAGGAATTAGACAACCTGATAAATTTGCGGGAAGTGTAAGTACATTTATTGCCCATTAGTAATGAGCCCGAGTCTTTAATAGGTTTTGATCTTTTCTTGGGTTTTTGCTCTTGGCTTGATGCAGAAGGTTGAGCAGTAACCACTTCACTGGAAAATTACCCAGTTTCCGAAGTTGGAAACAACTTCGAATATTGTAAGTGTTTCTTCTTATTATGCACACTCCGAGGAAATTTTCTGAAGTTCAATTTTATTTACTCTTCTCTATTGTGACAGAGAGCTTGAAGCAAGTGGTTTTGAAGGGCCAATACCTTCTAACATCTCTCTCTTAAGTAATTTAATTGAACTGTAAGTTCAGCTTTTTCAGGTCATACTTCTAGGAATAAATATTCAGAGTAACTCAAATTTAAGCTTTTGAAACCAAGGTAAATATGTCTGAAAGAAAAAATTGTTAATTGGATCTCTGAGCAGAAGGATTACGGACTTAAATGGAGGGGCTTCAAATTTTCCACAGCTGGAAGGAATGACAGCAATGACCAAGTTGTGAGTCATAACAACGATAGGAAAAAGGTCTCAATTATGCTACTCTTGTCCTCTGCATCAAGATCACTTGCATGAATTTGTTTTGTTTTGCAGGACACTAAGAAGCTGTAATATATCCGGTCCAATACCTCCCTATCTAGTAAATTTGCCTTTAACGACACTGTAAGTCTTCTACTTCCTCATTTTTAGTGAGAACTCCCTCCCTTGTAATATTTGTTGGTGGGATAAGAGAATTAACACAAACAGACGCAACTCCTTTATTGCATCGGTACCAAAAAAAACACAAAATTATAAACTCTCACCTTTCACTCTTTAACTCATGGCTCATACACTACACACACAGACCTAGTCTCTTTTCTCACACTCATTGATGCGGAACGGTTCCCTATCACTCATACATACACGTATATGGTGGGGGAGACCTCCAAAGGGGTTCCCATGTACTGCCTTCTCTCTCTCTCTCTCTCTCTCTCTCCCATGCATTACACTCTCTATACAACATATACTTCTCTATACAACATATACTTATACATAAAACAATGCAATTCCAGCCACACAAAGCTACTGCCCATGAAACCTACCAAATTGACTAAACTGACTGATTAGTTGGATTTGGCCTTTTCTCTTTACTCTCAATCTCTCCCGTCTCTCAACTCCCCTCATAAATGGCCCACAAACACAATAATCAAGATTATCTCTCAACATCCCCCCTTAATCTTGATTATATTCTCTTGTCCACGCGTCAAAGCCTTGTCTGCTCACAGTCCCGTCATCGTGTCAAATACGTTGTCCAAACATCGCTTGAACCGCTTGAGGCAGGTCAATTCTCATCTTCTTGTCACGTTTCGCATCGCTTCTCGTCTTGTCGTCTTGAGCATAGTGGGCTCCTTCTCTTCTACTTGAGCCTAGTGGGCTCCTTCTCGTCTCTCTCGTCATTTTTTTGGCTATGAAACACGTGTGACCTCTCGTCTGTCCTCTTTACTTCTCGTCGGTCCTCTTTAATTCTAGGCATAGATTACCCAAATATCGCATCAGTATCGGCAAAATCGCGTCCGATTTTGATTCGTCTGGTCTCTTCTCGTCCAACAACTTCTCGCCACTTTTGGCCTTTGGTAGCCAAAAATTCTTCTACAAATCACTTGTAGAATGATTTTTCTCGTCCACTCATCATCTAATCAGCCTTGGGCATGACAGATTCCTTCCCTGCTCTGATACCACATGATGGGATGGGAGAGGTTGTCGCAGAGAAAAAGCCAATTTTCATTACTAATCAGACACACATGAAATACATCTTGCTCACACTCACTCAACTCTCACACACTGGATATTTTTCTCTTCCACGCGTGATGGGGGGAGGCCCCTAAAGGGACGCCCTCTCGTACGTCTATGCCGTCTCTCTCTCTTTTTCTTTTTCTTTTCCACAATTTCTACACTAGAAACATATACATTTATAAGATAAATATCAGACATAGCACTAAATTCTCACCCACTTTTGCTACACACTCAACCGTATGGCAAACTAGAGCTAAAATACACCTCCAAGTTGTGCCAGCCAACTCATACCCCATGTTTTTTCAATTTGTCTCATGGCCCCATCATCAATCAAGCTTAAATTACCAACATGCCCCCTAAGCTTGATTGTTCATCAGAGACTCATCCCCCGTTCTCGTCGCTCGAGAACTTCTCTCTCTCTCTCTCTCTCTCTCTCTCTCTCTATCGGAACAACCAGTGCACATGGTGTTCCATTTCCTCTTCTTCTTTTGGAAACAATCTATATATTGTTCCTGCCTCGTGACACACCCGAACAACCTCTGTTTTTTTTTAAGCGAAAATAATTTATTAATGGAACAACCTCTGTGTTGTTCTTCACCGCCTCTCTCTTGAGTCCTTTCTCCCCTCTTTGTGGACTCCTTGGTTGACATCTGAGGCACCTCACTCTTACTCTTCTTTAACAACAACTCTTAAGGGTGGGTCTGGAATGCTTCTCCATAGGCCTCATCTCTTCGCTACATATCAGCTCGTGCCCCATCTTCTCGCTTGATTTCTCTGAATCAAGCCATATCGCGCCTCGGCTAAATAACTTGCTGTTGTCGGCTACTGTTTCTCGCATTGAATCGCGCGATACGACTAGACGACAAAAAATGACCCTCCCCTAATGACAATGCGTGCGGCGCATGTAGGGGCATCCGCTGCCACGGCCCACTCGTGCCATTTTCTCCCGACACATGACCCCGTTTTTAAAACTCACCATGGCGGAAACATGCGTCCCCAGGTCCAAGATCTCCTGCTCTGATACTACTGTTGGTGGGATAAAAGAATTCACACAAACAAACACACTCTTTTATTGAATAAGTACCAAAAAAATTTCAAAAAACGAACTCTAACTCACAGCTCACACACTACACACACAAACCTGTCTCTTTTACTTTTACTCATACATACTCTCTCTCTCTCTCTCTCTCTCTCTCTCTCTCTCTCTCTCTCTCTCTCTCTCTCTCTCTCTCTCTCTCTCTCTCTCTACACAACATATACTTATACGTAAAACAATGCAATTCCATACCAAAGGAACTACACCGACTAGCTAGTTGGATTTGGCCCTTTCTCTTTACTCTCAATCTCTCCTCTCTCACTCAACTCCCCACATAAATTGCCCACAAAAACAATAATCAATATTTTTTCTCAACATCTCCCCTTAATCTTGATTATATTCTCTCGTTCATGCGTCAAAGCCTTGTCCACTCGTCAACCCTTCATCGCATCAAATACTTGGTCCGAACATGGCTTGAACCGCTTGAGGCTAGTTAATTCTCGTCTTCTTGTCTCGCCTTGCATCCCGTTTCATCTCATGTCGCATCTCATCTCGTCTTCTTGAACCTAGTGGGCTCCTTCTCTTCAAAATTATCAACTTGCATGTGAAAATTTTCTAAGGAAGATATCAAAAAAATTTCTTCTCAAAACAATGGAATGTGTAACTGCTACCCCACTTGCATCAATTCCTGGTTACGCCTCTAGTGGGAGACAAGTTACTCACATAAACTGGCTCACCATACTAAGAACAAGTGATATTTGAGGGCGTGCCTTGTAATAATTTACTCGAGAGTAACTCTCTTGAATGTTGATAAGTGGACAATTTGACATTAGGATCCATCGACATGTTGGAGGCTTAAAGTGAAGTAAGCTTGTCTTCTCCAAAATATCCAACTTATATTTGCTTTAAAGTAAGCTATAGCCTAATAACATCTCTAGATTTTTTTCACATGATTACTTAAGTAGCTCAATTTCCCCCAGTCCTAGGTGTGGAATTGATGACAATCTTTCAACTCATCAATACCTTTTTTATCGTCACTACTAACAAGAATATCATCCACACGATCAAATGCAAGATAGAAAATGAATGATCACAGTGATAGCGATGCATACCAAATTACAAAATAGCATTGTTGAGCTTACTAAAGCAAGCTCTAGGAGAATGCTTAGGACCATAAAGAGCTTTGCTAAGACGATGCACTGAGAATGTTTTCTTTGAAAAGCAAACCCATGCGGTTGCTCCATATACTTCCTCGTCAAAATCACCATGTAAGAATGCCTTTCTAACATCCAACTGAAACAAAAGACAACCAAGAATGGTAGAAGAAGAAGTAAGATGACAAACTGAGCCAATCTAGGCAATAGGGAAGAAGGTCTCCGCATAATCAACACCGTAAATCTGAGTATATCCTTTGACAACTAGACGAGTCTTCTACTAGTCAACAATCCCATTAGGATTACGCTTCACTGTAATTATAGCAACAGCAAATGGCAGTTAGAGGAGTAGGAAGTATGACAACCTAAAAAGTACCATTGTGATGTATAGCAAACATCTTATCCTCTATAGCCGTTTGCAACTAAAAAATAGACGAGCCTTCTTGAACATTGTTAGGAATCAAAATAGAAGAAGCGAAAGTAAGCAAAAGCACCTATATTTGACAATAGGAAACACTAAGAGCTATAGAAGGAGAGGTTCAAGTATGTTTACCTCTACGGAAAGATATGGGAAGTGAGTTTGGAAGGTAGGTAAAACATTATGACATGGGAAACCGGATCTCGCAAAGGGGAAGAAGAGGAGACTGTGGGCTGTCGACGAGCTAGAGGAACTTTGGGCTATCCTTGATGCACCTACAAAACCTTCACAAATAACTCTGGCGGTAATGGAACTAAAGCAATGGCAGATGTAGAATTACCAATTTGGCCTGGTTTGCGGGGACCACTCTTTAGTAATTTTACAAAAAAATTCAAAAGTGTACTACAAATAAGAAGAAAATTGGGGCGAGAACAGGGGCCAAACACCCCTCTTTCACCTCACTGAGTCCGCCCTTGAACTAAAGTAAACATGTACTCGGACAGCTTCATAGGAGAAGACGACGAACTCAAAAAGAAGGGTAATGACTCCTTAAATGTAAAATTAGTAGAGACAAAATGGCAATGAGGGGAAGGGAAGTAACAAATTTATCCCTTTTGAGTGCAAGAATAACCAATAAACATGAACCTAATGGACCGGGGATCAAGTCTATGTCAGTTAGGGTTAATGGCACGAACGAACATGTGCACCCTAGGAGGTAGATAGTAACAAGGATGAGTAAGGAACAACACAAGGAACCTAACCCTCTAGGATCGTAGAAGTCATATAGTTCACAAGGTAACCCAAAATAAGAATTGCATCATCCAAAAAAGATTTAGGTACCTCCATCTAAAATACGGGAGCCAATGAAATTGTCAGGCAGAAGAGGGCCTAGGCTGACTAGACAATAGTGCCCAGGGAGTACATTTAACTCAAAAGAATTTTAAAACACTGAAGAGAGCACGTGTGACCGCTAACAAATGTCGTTACTTGTGTTGGCGACTCCATCTTATGGGAGAGTCTGAGCACAAAATTATTGATGAGTGATATGGACGAAACATCAACAAAATATTCACGGGCATTATTAGAATGAAACACGTGATTAAGAACAGGAAACTGAGGTTTTTCTTTTCATATAAATGTTTAGAAACAAGGTACAATTCATAACACTCTTTCCTACGATAAATGTAATTAACCTTAGTGTAATCATTGACATGAATAAAAAGCTGAAAACCAAAGTATGGTGGAACAATTTCATAGAGCAATTTAAGGATTTGGTAAGAGGTGCATGGGAAGTTTTCCCAAACCAACAATATGTGTAATAACCATCAGCTAAGGTGTAACAGGAAGGTTTCCCAACAGAATGACAACTTGACATGACATGACAGTAGAAATACCAGTTGTATGATCAAATCACTAAAATCAATAACCCAATGAGTTTTGGTAGCAAGGCAAGCAAACCATTGATCTTTTGAACTAACTTAGAAGCGGAGGAGGCTGGTAACTACTGAACAAGGGTCAGAAGTAGATAACTGCTCCGACAAAGAGTCCTCTGATGATGATCCAAATCATTACTAACTTGGGCATGAAATTGTTCCCTTGGTTGGTGAACACTTATTTTTGTTCGATTAGAGTACTAAGCTTTTAAATCTTATGGGTTTCCCTTGTTACAGATTTCTTTTCCAAATGATACATTATCTTTTGACGTAAATATGGATATGCTTATGTGCTTCTATTTTGATTTGTTGGGGCAGTAAATGAAACGTACAGGAATACTTTATTTTCTGGTGGTGGACACATGATGTCATTTGATATTTTGGAAAATTCAAATTTATTATAACTAGGATGATTGGATTGAAATGTAGTTGTGTTTTGAAAGTGATTAATTTAAAATGAAAATATATGAGAATAGGAAAGAGAACTTCTCACCAACCCACCCTAACCCACCATATATTTAATTTCTCTATATCTCAATGCCAACCCTTAGATAAATAATTATTGACTTCTAATCATAACGCAATTTATGTATTATTAGATGATGGTTAATCATCTAATCGGTAATTATATAAATAAGATATATACCATTGTTGCAACTACTTCATCTAATGCTTCTTACATTCCATATGTTTGTGTTTGGGCGGTCTAAACATTGTCTTGTGAATCGTGACAGGGACCTAAGCTATAACAGGTTGGAAGGCAATGTCCCAAACCTTAAAGCTGCCAATAAATTGTCATCTATGTAAGCAATAACAATTAGGGGAAAAGTTGTCCAAATTTCTTAGCCTTGAGATTGTTCGTCATAAATTTGTGTTTTGTTGTGCCATTGGAAATGTCTTAGCATGTTGAAATGAGCATATGATTGGATCATGGACCACCAACTATGACTTTTCACTAGTGTGAATATAGAATCCCTCTTCTATGTTACAATTGTTAAAATTACACCTGGGAATGTAACTAGAACTCACCCATAATGTCACGTACGTTAGCAAAACCTCTAATATGCAACCCAAAAAAGAAAAAAAGTCTAGCACTTGTAGCATTGATCATCAAACAATAAGCACTTGTAGCATTACATGTACATTCTTTTTTCATCGAAAATGAAACTTTGGATAAATGGTCTTCCAAATATTCCACTGGAAAAGGGCAAGTCTCCTCTTCAAATGTTCCAACACAGAGTATTAAACATGTTTGTTTCCTTACTAACTAACGTGCTTTCGATGCCTTGAGCACACCAACACTAGGAGGCACTCTGTTTCCTAATAGATTAACAACACTTAGCACCCTTGCACTTTCACCAAAGCCCACTTCATTCCCTTCACTTTGCATTTTGATCGTTGTCAATGCATACACTATTAGTCAAGTTGCAATATCACCCTTCTTTCATGTGGCATTATCTATGAAGCATGGTACTTCAACAAACATGTCATACACATACCGGATACATATTGGGTACTGGTACTTGGGATGGTCCTTCTACTGTTTTGCACATCTACTGGGTACACAAAATATTTACTTGAACATATACCCATAGTGATTGCAGTAGGGATAGCATATACCTATGATGCAACACCCCATTTGAAATAGTTACTTCTTAGTTTGCAGTGAGACTTTTTTCTATGCTCACTTCCTTAGTATAGCCTTAGAATTAAGCTGAAGACTACGAAATCTTTTCTGTAATGACATAAATGGTGGGTTGTATCTTACTTTTGGTAAAAAAGCTCTCATCCGTATGTTGAGAACTTAATCAACTAAGTCATTTAGCTAATTCTTTATTTGATCTACCATTTGTTACATATACTGAAATCCTCTAAATTCTAATGTGTAAACTTTAGAGCGGGATGCATAGAAGATCTCAGATGATGCCAGTCATGCATCTATTTGATGCTAAATGCCAAACACAACTACCGAATACTTGCGACTCGCATGCCACTGTCAATTCATAAATGGCCAACAAGCAATACAAATGCCAGTTAAACTCAGAGTTGCTACTTTTTTATATGTCTAAGACCCGCATTGCGACAGCAGCAACACAGATTCCATAGGTTCGATTCCTATGTCATTGTGTATAGGTCTAGGGGCTAAGATATTGGTTTGGAAGGTGTTACGAATCCACTCTGCCCTATCTTGTGATTTGCCTCTATTCATCACCAGTGGTTCATGAGTATATGTGCAAAATCTCGCCAAATAGGGAGGTCTAGCAGCCCATGGATATGCATGTAATCTCTCCGGATGAAACTTGTGTCCTATTTTTTCATTACATGTTCACTTCGATGGTAGCCACTTAATTTCTAGTTTTAACTCTGGAGACAATGTTTCTTATTGATCAGGTATCTGACAAAGAACTTCCTTATCGGGCCTATCCCACCTTGGATCATGTTAAGATCAACCAACTAGTATGTTATTCATCCTCATTTCTTTTGGAAAGTATATCATCTCAGGACATTTTCAGAGGCCACTGCTAATTTTCACCTTGCCACAGTAGCGGTTCCAGGATTGTTTCACAGGGTGTTCATTAAAAAACTTGAAATTTGTACAATTTCTTTCAAGATTTCAATAGACAATAGAGTTACAATTATATTGATAGCATCATTTAAACAATAATTAAGAAATTACGTAAAAGTATCACAATTGGCCTTTGCCAATTGCCATATTTCTAATTTATGTCGTGACATATAGTATCATTTCAAATGCCATGATGCATATGTATTGATGAAGTAAAAAAACTGATGCATAACAAAAGAGTTTAAATTATTTCCACCACCGGTAGAAACAAAAGTTTCCTCCAAATCAATTGCATTGCTCCACATGTAAAACATGTACATGTGGCGCAATGCAATCGATTTGGAGGAAACTTTATTTCCACTGCCGGTGGAAATAACTTAATCTCATAATAAAATTATAAGGAATATGATATGAGTATACACCACCTATGCACACCACATGCATACCAAGGTGATGTGGTGGATGAGGAGAAGCCCAATGTGTGGCCTATCTAAAAAATATGGGCTTCTTCTCATCCACCACATCATCTTAGTGTGCATTTGGTGTGCATCCATGGTGTACCCATAGCATTTTGTTGAAATTATACTTATCTACTGGTATCCTATCCGATTAGTTTGGGCAAGTCACACTACACAGTGGTAAAACATTAAGTGTGTGGGAGAGAGAGAGAGAGTCTTCAACTTTTGTTGACTCTTGCCTATTGGGTGTTCACAACAACAGAATTGGATTTTCAAAACAGAGAATATAATAGATGTCATAATATCCAGTGCATATATCAACGAAATCAGGGTGTTCATTTGAACACCCATTGCTAAATGTGGCGCCGCCAGTGCCTTGCCAGTCACTACATTGAAAATCTTAACTTGATTTCAGTTGTGACTCATGCATTATGACTATGGTTGATAAGTATTGATCAAGTTCATAAACAGCATTTGTCATGTAAGGATAGGTCCATTTCTTCATTCGTTTATGCATTGATATACATTTAGTTTAGGACCTATAAGTCCCATATTCTATTTTATTTTCTTCAAGCGTCACATGGTTTTATGCAGCCAAATAGATCTTTCCTATAACAACTTTTCTAAGGACGTTGAGGAGGCACCTGCTTGTGAATATACACACATGTAAGTTCTCTTTCTCTCCCTGAGAGGATGAGAGTATTTGTTCTTTTTCTATAGTAATTCGGTCTTCTTTTCCTTACTTTCTTCTGCGTTTTTTTCCCCTATCATGTCAGTAACGTGTTCAGAAGCTTCTCCAGTGTGAACAACTCGTAAGATTCTAACTATCAATGGAACTTTCCAGTTAGCATTTTAGTGTCCTATTTTAATAGAACTGGTGATCTCTTCCCTTCCCTTTTCTCTATCCCCCTCTCTCCCCTCATCTTTATTCTCACTATTTTGAATATTGTTGCTTTCTTCTTCTTTTTTTTAATATACGGGATGGACCCAGGGGCTTTGCTGAGTGCCTGAAGAACTCTCCTTGTCCAGGAAGTAAGTATATATTTGTCACAGTCAAAAGGTTTTTTTTTTCCCCCCAATGACAGACTTATCCATTGGGTACAAGTATTTCCCTCTTTCCACATGTTCAGGTAATTGTCGGACTTAAGCTCTGGGTTAACAATCTCAAGGGGAGGTAGAAATGATAATTAATTATTGATCCCCCCCTGGAGATTCATACATGAGTCCTCTTGCATAGAAGTCCAAGCTTCTGGCCACCTATGAAGCAATGACATGCCTAACTAGGTAGTCGCAGTATCTATGTCGAACAGATCAGGGACATGTGACACACTTATCCCCAGTGTGTCCAGTTGTCCGCCCACAGCAGTTACTTTTTTCCATTTTTAACCAGCGATAATCATCGGGGACATGTAGACAAAGGTGTATGAAATTATTATAGCTGAGTAGTAAAATGTTATAGTTTCAAAATACAGTACTAGTTTAGGTTGTGTATGAATACAATATTTATATAAGAAACAATTAAATATATTACGAAAATATTGATATGTGTTTTGTACGTGTCCACTGTCAAGTCTGTATCCCCATTTTTTTAGAATTGCCAGTCCTGTGTCCGTATTTGTATCTGGGTCTATGGTCATGCTTCTTAGTTTGCCCACCGGTTCATAACTCTATGGCGTAGCTCAATTTTATGTACTTGTTCAATTCCCCATTATATTGCTGATGTGGAACTTTTCGGCAACTACTCAAAAGTATGTTTCATGGACATTTAAGTACATGAAACATACTTTTGAGTGTACCTTTTTCCTCCCTTGTATCATAACGTATGATGTTTTTCTTTCTTAAGAGCGGTATGATCTGCATATCAATTGTGGTGGACCAGCAGTCACTATTGGAAAAACTGCATATCAAAGAGATGAATCCCAGGGAGACTCTGCGAAATTTGAGCACTCAGTTCCATATTGGGGATTTAGTAGCACTGGACAGTTCTCGGATGTCAACAGAGCAGCCAACGATTACATAACCAACAATGTGTCTGTTCTCACAATGAACGGCTCTGAATTGTACACAACAGCTCGCCTCTCTCCTCTATCTTTCACTTATTATGGACGTTGCTTAGCAAATGGGAACTATACTGTGACCCTTCATTTTGCTGAGATAATTTTCAGAGATAATCGATCCTATCAGAGTCTTGGAAGAAGAATGTTCGATATTTATATCCAGGTAGTTAATATTAGCTTAACTGCACGTTTGTTCGAGTTCAACAGTAATGGTTTAAGTGCTTTGTTACGTACAGGATATACCGGCTTGGAAGGATTTTGACATTGAAGCTGCTGCGAAAGGGGTTGACAAGCCAGTGGTTCGAACCCTTAACAACGTAACTGTGAAGAATAATACTATAGAGATTTGCTTTTATTGGGCTGGAAAAGGGACAAGAGCTGTTCCTAGGAGAGGAATTTATGGTCCTCTCATATCAGCTATTTCTGTAGTAGCTAGTAAGCTTTTAGAATCTTAAGCGTACTTAAAATCTTAAACTTTTAGAACAACTAATGATCATTATTGTAATGGAGTGGGCAAGATATCACATGCAAGTCTCACCGCCAATCAATAATTACAATGATTGCATGGTTTTTGCCCACTTATGCAAGAGAGTTTGGCCAAGAAGGACGAGTTAACGACATAAATAATAAACTTACCCCTTTCACTAAAGGTTTAACGCCTTAACCTTTTTGTGAGTCGGTGGTAAACTATTTAACTCTCTCTCTCTCTCTCTCTCTCTCTCTCTCTCTCTCTCTCTCTCTCTCTCTCTCTCTCTCTCTCTCTCCATATGCTTTTGCTTGAGATTATTCTTTGTTTTATCATTTACTACACTTGCAGATGCTTAATGCAATGAAGTCGAAAAGTTATTCCTGAATCTTGGTTATTCTCTAACTAGTTAATTTGTCTTCGAGCTATCAAACAAAATCTTATTTAAAGTATTTCATCCTTTCAGCTATGGTCAACAGCTGTATAATAGTTGCATATAATATGTCAGTCTGATAATGTATATCAAGCTAGCTCTTGCTCATATTTGACCCCCTCTTGCATGTGGATAATCAGAAAGACTCAACTAAACATGTGCAACATGGACACACACATGTCGAAGAGATCTGCATAACAATTGGAACATAGTCAAAAAACATAGATGGCAAGTGTGGACAGATGCCTCCAGGAACCAGAGCATAATACCACTTGAAAACACCAATCATCTTAAAAGCTTAAACTCAAAGGAAATGGGCCTGCAATGTATATCAACCTAATGCATTTATTTTTCCCTTTTTTTTTTTTGTAGATTTCAAGCGTCCTTCCAATCAGAGAGAGAAGATATTCATTATAACTGGAGCTGTAGCTTCTGCATTATGCCTCACATTGGCGATTCTCTTTATAATTTGGTGGAAAACTTTTCCTGGAACCAGTACTTCCAGAGAACAAGGTGACTGATTGCTTCTCTTTATAATTTTATGATGTTATTTTGAATTGTTATAGTGAAGTGTGTGTGTGTGTGTATAAATATATAACATCCGTTGCAGTATATAGGAACGACTTATAAAATTATAAGGCCGTTCTAGTTTCTTAAACATGCCAAATTAATCCTGTTATGGTGTGATCTTGTTTGACAGAAAATCTCTCTATAATACCAATATGTCCTTGCTTTGAAAATAGGTAATAGAAATGTCTATAACTTTTAAGTGACATCGGTTACACACGGAATTTTTGCCATTGATCCTTGTAGTGTTCATTTCATGTCTATATTTCCCTTGTAGGCACCCTTGTAGGCATCCCTCAGTAGATCAGAGTACTCTTTTCTATTTGAGTTTGCTGACAATTCTTCATGCTGAACATAAATACTAAAGATATCTAGGACATCGAAAGACAATAGGAACCTTATGTCAAGTTGGTATTGTTTACAGATGTTGGAAGATTAGAACATATCTTTTCACTTGTTCTCTTTCTGCAACCAAACTATGCATCACTCTTTTTCCCTTTGCATTGTGGATAACTTTGTCATATTTCTAGAATATCACCAGCATACTTGGTGGAAAAGCAAATTTATTGCATCGATGATGCAGTTAAATAACTCAACTTCCTTTTTCTGCAGATCTAAGAGGGTTAGATTTGCAAACTGGTATATTTACCTACAGACAAATTAAAGCTGCAACTAACGATTTTGACGTCAACAACAAAATTGGGGAAGGAGGTTTTGGATCTGTCTATAAGGTACATCTCAATCAATTAAATTTTCTTTCTTGTTACTCCTAGCTTCTTTTTTTTTGGTCAATTTTCTATGATGCATTTAGTTGTGTATTCATTCTATGACACTGACATCTTAATCCCGTGTTGGAGGTTACTAAAATATGGCCTGTTTTACAATGCAGGGTACATTATTAGATGGCAGTTTTATTGCAGTTAAACAGCTTTCTTCCAAATCAAAGCAAGGAAATCGTGAATTTGTTAACGAGATTGGCATGATCTCTGGTTTACAACATCCAAATCTAGTAAGATTGTATGGATGTTGTATTGAAAAGAATCAGCTTCTTCTGGTGTATGAATACATGGAAAACAACAGTCTTGCCCGGGCTTTGTTTGGTAATCATCTAAAAGCTAAAATCAAGATTAATATGCAAACTCAATATTCCTTTTGCTTCCGTCTGATTTGCTATTTCTTCTTATTTATTGGTCAAGGAGAACGCCAAATGAATTTGGAGTGGCCTACCAGGCTAAGGATTTGTATTGGCATAGCAAGAGGTTTGGCGTTTCTTCATGAGGAATCACGACTGAAAATTGTTCACAGGGATATCAAGGCTACCAATGTACTACTCGATGGGGACCTTAACCCTAAGATCTCTGACTTTGGTTTGG
Organism: Vaccinium vitis-idaea; assembly: GCA_963854785.1. Lineage (NCBI taxonomy): Eukaryota > Viridiplantae > Streptophyta > Magnoliopsida > Ericales > Ericaceae > Vaccinium > Vaccinium vitis-idaea. Next base: position 9,111,729 of record OY978223.1, read on the forward strand.
CTAAGCTTTCAGACGATGAGAACACCCACATTAGCACCAGGATTGCTGGAACTATGTAAGCTGCCTATTTTCTCGTTAATAAATCCTATTACAGTGCCATGCTTAAGAAGTTGTTTGGGAATCAAAAGATGCCACCTTGGAATAGGCTCTCATGCCGTTACCTTTTCTTTCTTCAGTTTGCGATCTGATATTTGATAACGTCGAATAGTCATTAATGTTGAATTGGCGCCCTAAAATGACCAAACAGGGCAGCCACTGAATTTTGTTCTGATAAATGAGTTATTTAGTATTCTGAATTTCCATTTGGAATGAAAGGTAGGTCGAATTAGTTGTATCTAGCTATCCAAAAGCAATTAATAGCAAAACAATTCTCGGAGTTCAGTCAACTTGGAAAGTTCTCTGAGTAAACCTTGATTGGTGGAGGGGGAATATGCTTTGCAGTTAGATTGTATTGCATTATCATAGTACAGGTATACAATGGAAGGTAATCAGAGCTCATAACTCAAAATTAAGAACAATGTGGCCCATCATATTGGTATTCAACATCAAACCTCAACTTGGCAACTACGTTGATGCTTTTGCTTGGTTACAAATCTGTGCAAAGTGATCAGATTTTGTTATATGATTTTTTTTTTTTTTTGGCAATTATAGTGTGTGGTTTAGTTGTGACGAATTCCAAAAAAACACCTTAGAGAAATTGCACGAATGCTTGAAACATTCCCAAATAATGTCATGTACTAATTGCATTTACCACATAAAACTATTGTTAGGGTTTGTTACAAAGCTCACATTATTAAATTAGATTTGATCTGATTATGTTTGTTGTACAGAGGGTACATGGCACCGGAATATGCGTTGTGGGGTTATTTAACCAACAAAGCAGATGTTTACAGCTTTGGGGTTGTTGCATTGGAAATTGTTGCAGGAAAGGACAATATGAAATATCGTCCTAATGAGAATTATGTTTGCCTACTTGATTGGGTAAGTGTTCGGTTCCTCATTGAACTCGTTGTAACATTGTTTCTTGCTTTTAGTACCCATACATTATGTTGTAATTCGCCAACTTTGTTCCAAATTTGGATGGATTTGTGCTACCTTGATTTGGTCTCCTAAAGGAGACTTTGGGCCGATTGCCTTTTTTTTTTTCTTTTTTTCTTTTTTTGTGTGTGTAAGGGCATGAAATTTTGGTTGTTCTTATGGAAATAATTATATCCGGGATTACTGATATCGCAATAAACCTGAAAATTTGTTATAAAATATCTTGAAGTTAGTTAAATTATCTATAACCAAAGGAGAATGCCTTCATCTAAATAATCATCAAAGCTACAACAAAAAGGAGTTAATAACATTTCTTATCTTGTTTGACCGAGTGGGCATTACAAATGTTTTTCCTTTCACTAGTTCATGTTCATTTATTCTCTCTTTTTCTCACCTGGTTTTTTCTTTCTTCTTTTTTCCTTGGGGTGGGGGTGGGGTTCGGGGTGTTGTGGTTTTGGGCTGGGTGGTTGCTACGATCTTTTGATGTTTGCTACGATACATCCAAGTTTTTTTAATTGACTTGTAACTATTCATGTCAATCTCGTTCTCGTACTTATTGCAGGCGCTTGTTTTACGACAAAAAGGATGTTTAATGGATCTGGTGGATCCTAAGTTGGGTTCCAATCTCAACAAGGAAGAGGCAATGAGAATGATCAAGGTAGCACTACTATGCACTAATCCATCTCCGGCACTTAGGCCTACCATGTCTGCTGTGGTAAGCATGCTTGAAGGTAAACTCGGCATTCAAGAACTACTCATTGATCCGCGTATCTATGGAGATGACTTCCGGTTCATAGCCCTCAGAGACAAGTATGACGAGCTGCAACTCCAAAGTTCAACTGAAGTCGAGACCTTGACGGATCGCCCGGGAGATGGCTCTTCCTCTACATCTGCCCAAGATCTTTATCCAAAGAATCTTCATTCTCTGTAGGGCTGCCAGTACAAGGATGTATGAGATGCATAATATGGTTAAGGTACTTAATAGCCTTTTCAATTGTAGAAGCAAAATATATATATATATAGGATAGCGATCACCTAAGGGATCCCTTATTAAAATTTGGTGCGGACCTCACCTTTCTGAGCCAAATTTTGATGATCCGAACCGCTCAATGTTTTTAAAATGCGTTTTTAAGGGCATACGTGAGGATTCGTCAAAAAAAAAACCCGGAAGGGCTCGCATTTTAAAAACATTGAGCGGTTCGGATCGTCAAAATTTGATCCGGGAAAGTTGAAAAAAGGCTAGGTCCACACCAAATTTTAAATAAGGAATCCCTTATTAGATCATGATCCTATATCATTTTCTATATTAAAAGGAAATCCTCCGTTTGGCTTTTGCTTCTATTTTCAGTTCCAATTTTGCCCCTCTTTTGGCCTTTTGTGTCCAAGGGGGACTCACCACCATGAGGTTCTCTTAATCCAATTGATTCACGTTTCTTTTTTTGTTTTTGGCACAGTTGGCCCAAGACCAAGGGGGACTCACCGCCATAGTATCCAATTACAGACCAAGGGGGACTCACCACCACAGTATCCAATTACTTACTTCCCGTTTTCTCTCAACTTTTTGCACAGCTGGCCCAAAAAATCACAACCTAAAAATTTTCAGTCATAACTATATAATCTTAGCCTAAAAATCTCTCTCACGTTTTTTTGTCCTTATCTATGTGATTTTATTGGGCATTAGTGATAGGTTAGTCTTTGAAATCTTCTTGTTCTTTTTAAGTTTTGGGCATTAGTATGTATATTGCCTATTGTTTGCTTAAACGGTTTGGCCTACGGAGAAGAGTTGAGTTGCTAATGAGTTGTGTTTTTTTATTCTTTTGGCCTTTTGTGTGTTTTGTGGTCCTATTTTGTCCTCTTGTTTTGGTCTTTTAGTCATTCACGTAAACATTGAATGAAGCAAAAGAGTTTTTTGGAATATGGGTATGACTCATGTTCTTATTTACTCAAACAAGACAAAACATCTAATGAAGCAAAAGAGTTGTGTGGAACAAGTTAACAATATCTCTAAGCCATTAATTGGTTCCTCCCATTTAAAATAACCTGCAATTTCAAATAGAAAAACTCATGATTAATTGGTTTCTCCCATTTCTTTTTACCCTTTTGTGTTTGGTTAAACTGTATTCTCATAATTCCCTTGGTATTCAATGGCTATTTGTGATTGTGGCCTGTCGTTTTGTACAGGCCACTATTGGATAATTGCTTGGTTGAGAGTGAGCAAATTGAACACTCAATTTAGGAGTATTTGTTTCTATGGACCTCGGAGCATCCACGTGCTACACTGGATATTCTTCAGACATACACACCACATGCATAGAATCTATACGTATACGCATAAAGAGAGAAATTTAGAGAGAGGGAAAAGAGAGAGAAAAGTTCGAAGAACAAGGTACCTTGACGCTGGAGGACTTCGATGGCGGTTCCATCCCTTCCGATGTGGTCAATAGAGAGATAAACGTTTTCACACACACACACACAGAGAGAGAGAGAGAGAGAGAGAGAGAGAGAGAGAGAGAGAGAGAGAGACTTCGCATAGCTTTTGAGAGAGAGATACACGGTCGATTTATGTTACCAGTGTGGTCGATCAGACTATCAGAGCTTTTGTTGCTTCCAAAGGTCCAAAAATGCTTAAAACTTTTGTTGCGTCCACGCCAAAAGGAAACAAGAAGACATCGGCAACTAACAAACAAAAGCATCAGGCATGCAAAGAAATATATTTTGGACAATGGACTGGGTTGTGTAACTTTTGCATTTTAAGTGGCTTAGTTTTTGTCCCACAAGAAATACGGAAAACCTATGGGTACCGGCCCATAGAAAATGCACAGATCATGCTCGGGGTTCCTTGTTTGGGTCCCACACGAGTGATCCGAACAGTTCGTTCTTCTTAGAACATTTTTTCGAGTGGGCCCACAAAATTTCAGCTCAATCGGACAGTTAGAAGTGGTCGAACCAAAGTCCCACCGTTTCAATCCAAGAGATCGTGCTCGGGGACCCACGTTTGGGTCCCACACGAGTGATTTGAACCGTTCATTCTTCTTAGAACATTTTTCAAGTGGGCCCATAAAATTTCAGCTTAATCGGATGGTTAGAAGTGGTCGAACCAAAGTCCCAACGTTTCAATCCAAAAGTGGGTCCCCGAACACGATATGTGCATTTTCTGTGCACTTGTATCTGTACATGTAGCAATGTCCCAAGAAATATATTTTGGACTAAGCTCCAGGATTTTCTTTTCCGCTTTATCGTCCTTAGCTTTAGTTTTCAATATACTCCCTCCGTCCCTTTTTAAATAATCCATTTAGGAATACGTGCAATTTCAAACCCCTAAAAGACACATTTCTCTATATAACCTTTTAATTTGTTTTATACCAAATTAAAGTGCTCATTGAGTACTTTAATTTGGTGACAAAAAAAATTTAAAAACGTTATACGCAAGTACATTTTTTAGCATCCGCAAAAATACACGTTTCTCAAGTGGACAACTTAAAAAGGGACGGAGGGAGTAGTTTATTTGTGGTGCACGACTTGTAATTGCCATTACTAACAATATCATTGTTTTATTCAGCTATTTTCTAGCTATCAGCTTCAATCGTTCACAAAGTTACTCAATGCCTTTTGGTACTGTTGTTCCTAGCAAGTCATATTCTTCACAATTGAGTGACCATTGTTTCCTCTCTCTATCTGTGAGTGATTATAACATGTGCAATGTGTTATCGGTGTTGAATAATTTGTTCAAATCTTATAGGAAATGTGGTGCTAGAATTTGCAAATGATCAAAGCAATTGCTACCGAAATTCCACCTATAGTTCCGAGTAAATGAAAACCAGAGTTTCATATCTGGAGAGTGATAATGTCGGTTTGTGAGATGAGAAAGTTGTATTTGTTGACATAAGTTATTTTGTTTGGTTTAAAATCGCAAAGCAATGGAAAGGCAAAAGGTGAGATCAATGGAACCGGGGGCCCTGTAGTGAGGGCCTCACTACAGGGTGTAGTGAGCAATAGTGGTCGTTGGATTCAGCAATCAATGGCTCAGATTAAAAATGAAACTCTTCCATGTAAGAGTAGTGAGTTTGATTGTCGAATCCAACGACCACTGTTGCTCACTACACCCTGTAGTGAGTTTGGCTCACTATAGGGCCCCCAATTCCGAGATCAACGGTGAGTTTGATGATGATTTATGTTGTACCTTAGCTATTTTCGGAAATGCAACTACTATTTTTTTCACTTATTTTTGGTTCATAAAATCTTTTCATTTATGCTTTTTTCCCCTTCCTTGAACCCCAGTTAAGAGCCACATCTTATTCCAGGCTTGTTGATCGTTCCAGGGTTCAGTAGTTTTCTTAGGGTTACCTATATTGGGATTCTACAGTAAGGACTACATCATTTGTTCATTATACAATCCTGTTTCTTTTAGTTGCAAATTTAATTTTGATTTTATTTCTAGGTGTGACTAATTTTGGAGAATCATATAAACCACAATGGAGCTGTTGGGTCCTTTTATGCCTTTCAGCACATGCAATTGTTTTTTACTCAGTTTCACATTCAATTATCGTTGCACGATTGAAAGTGGTATTTTTATTTTCCCTGAAACATCTTTTTTTTTTTTTTTGGGAAATTACGTTCAAATATTCAATGCATAGAATATTGCTGCTTAACTCTTTATTTTTTGTTGTTGGTTTCTTTCAACTTTTCTTCAACAAATTGCATGAACTACATTAGTAGTAGTACATACACTCATCCTAGACTGAATGAAAATAGCCACTATGGACCAAAGGAAATTTGTAAGTAAAAAAATCATAGAGCAACATTTTCCTGAAAAACATCACTAGCACAAACAAAAAAATAATAATAATAAAGTACAAAAGCACGAGCACGAGATTTATTTGTGCGTGCACGGAGGCATCAAACTAGTATATATATATATATATAAAGAACGCATGTACCGATCCCGATTCATGTTTGCGAATGATCGGATTGCTTTTTCACTTGGTGGTTGTCAGACTTTTGTTTTAGATAGGTTCTAGTGAGTGCTTCTAGAGCCTAGAGGTTCATCAAATAGTGCATCAACTGCTATGAAGCCTTCATATTCAACTTTCTTTGAAAATGGATGGGCGCAAATAGCTTTCTGTTTTTTTTTTTTTTTTTTTTGGCCAATCGATATACATCAGCGGGGGTTAGAAGGTAGTTAGTAAGTTAGTCCACGGGAGTCTAAAAGCCAAAGAAAACTTTTGAACAATGCCAAAGAAATTCTAAAAAATATTAACAGAAAACACCTTCTTTTTAGGTCAAAACATTACGATTCTTTGTAGAAAGTAACCAAAATGAGACATACTTTTTTATTATTATTGTTATCAAATCTAGGTACATTATTTTGTGGTAAACATATAGATTACTTCTGCAAAAACTTGAATCAAAACGAACCACTTCCACTGGAAAAAGGAAAAAAAAATAATGGATTGTCGATCTATATTACTAGCCTGTTTGGCCGCCTAGTTTTCACATTTTTTCATTTCTCATTTTCAAGTTTTAGGTGTTTGGCTTTCCAAACCAAAACACATTAAGCCAAAACTCATTCTCAAAATTTGACATTAGAGAAGAGAAGCCAAAAGTAGGTTGGGATAAGCTTTTTACTTCTCATTTTCCATTATTCTCGTTTTGATTAACAAAAAGACCTATAAAATATATTCCGCATATATCTCTCAAACACTACTCCTGTTACAATATGTATTTTTCACATTTCTCTCAAACACTCCTACCAGATTCAAAACACATTTTGACCACAATCCAAGAGCCAAAAAGTTAAAAATGAAAAACTAAAATGAGGCTTTGAAACACCCCGGGTATCCATTCTGTACGACACAAATATGATTGGATCGAACAGTTAACAATTTTGATTAACTTTAGTTTTTACTAATTCACTCTTGGATACTTACAAAAGAACTGTTTGGATTATGAGCACAGATACTGGGGGTGTTCCACTAACAAAATAATTTTTGCAACTACATTATTTTTTAGTTTGAAAATTGCACATAGTTTCGTAGTGGATTATCAAATTGGAATGGATGGAGTATTAAATGGAGGGATTGATGATAAAATAGGAAATTGACAAACTCAAAATGTAATATTATTTTTTACAAACGCGGCCTTGTTCAGTTCTCTTTTCTTCCCATTTTCAAAAAAAAAAAATATTAAAAAAGATTCTCTCTCCATTCATTACCTTATTAGTTTTAGTTCTCTCTATCTCTCTCCAATCATTATCTCATTATTCTAAGGGTCAATTTCACTTACCTCCTCTGAGGTTTTCGACAAATACAGAGACATCCCCTACTTTTTTTGAAATTCCACTGTCTTTCCTTACTTTTGAAAATAATTGGCATTTACCTCCCATGTCGTTACTTTAAGGCTAACGGTGTCAACATTTTGCGTGAAATGACCGAAATGCCCTTAGTATATATTTTCCACCCTAAAAAAATCATTTTTCTAAAAAAAGTAGAGTTAAAAAAAATTTCCAACAAAATTAAATTGTTTTTCATTTTGAAAAAAAAAAATCTTTTAAACAAAAAGTATCAATGATTTTTTCAATTTGAATTTTTTTGTAGGAAAAAAACTAGTGTTGAAAGTATAGTTTTTAAAATGTTTTTATTTTTTTTATTTTTTAAAATAACGGTTAACCAAAAACTAATTTTTTTATCCAAGACAATGTTTTAAAAAATTCACATTTCAAAAATGGATTAAATTTTTGTTTACAAAATTAGTTTTTTTTCACTAGAAAAGCTTTTTCAACAAAAAAATTTCAAAAAAAAGTAGTAGTTAAAAAGACCATAGTACCCTTAGTATTATATTCTCCACCCTAAATAAAATTGATTAATAAAAAAAAGAGTTAAAAAAGTTTCACTTAAAATTTATATCGGTTTTCATTATTAAAAAATAGCTTATCGAAAAAAAGTATCGAAGACAATTTTTTCACAAAAAAACTACTTTTTTTTGAATTTTTTTTGTTGAAAAAGCTTTTCTAGTGAAAAAAAATACTAATTTTGAAGAAAAAAATTTAAAACAGTTTTTGAAATGAGAAATTTTTGAAAACATTGTCTTGGATAAAAAAAATTAGTTTTTGGTAAATCGTTATTTGGTTATGTAAGATTTGGATAGTGAGTGGAGATGCTCTTGCATATATATGGTCCCCTGTAATAAAAGTGTGTGAGATCTATATGTAGTACTTGTATGTGAGGAATTGTTATTCAGTTTTGGATAATTCAGCTTGAAATTAAAAGGGGGAGGATTGTATGGATACGATAATAGGCCAAATAAAATGGGTGATTCTATTAACAACCCAACATTTTCTCCATGTAACCCACAAAAAACTCCTTCATTTTCATTACTGTGTAAAGACCAAAATGCCCCCACCGCTATATGTAAACTTTTTCAACATATCGATGTTGAAACTTTTCACTTAACCAAAATTATGCAAGACAAAGTTCAGTAATAAATTGTCGACTTAAGTTACTTTTTTCATCATCATAATACCGAATTCTATGCATTACATCAACATTTGCATTCCGAAAACGATACCTGAGAAATTCACATGTTTGATTTCACAAATTTCAACATTAAGAAGCTGAAAATATGGTTATATTTCGACATGTTATTGTCGAAAATAATAGTATTTTATCCACATGTATTTAGTTCGACATTCGAAAGTTGAATATAGACATAAATTTCGACATGAGGATGTTGAAAAAAGACAAGGTCCAATTTTTGAAAATTCGACCTTCAATATAAATCGACATGTGGTTGTTGAAAATGGGTATGTATTTCGACATTCAAAGTATGAAAACTGGTCGCTATAGTTGTTAAGAGTCCACCCCGTGTGGGCCGTTGGGCTTAGGCCTGAGGGAGTGATTTAGGGTTTTTTTTTTTTTGTATCTCTATAAATACTTTGTGATGCCTAGGCTAAGAGTTGTGGTAGAACAATGTAGGGAGAGAGGCAGAGAGTGTGGGAGGGGGGCCGGTTGTGGCTCCCCGGAGAGAGAGATACACGAGAGAACTGGTGAGGTTCATTATTGTGAGATGAGAGTGTGAGTGTGTAACACAAGATCACGGATTTCCTCCGGATTATAGTGAAACCCCCCTCCCCGTGGATGTAGGTCGGATTTGGCCGAACCACGTATATTGTGTGTCGTGTTTTTCTCTTGATTTTACTGTTTCTGTGCAAGAGGTGCACGTTTGGGCACAACAAACTGGTATCAGAGCTTGGGTTGAAGCACCGGAGAGCGCAGAGCAGCCGGAAAATCACTCGGAGGCCATTGTAGCACTGTTTGAAGCTTTGGTCGGACAAAACAGGTGACGAAACTTGTTTTTGATCAGAGGGATAGGTGCAACTCTCAGAGACGAGTCCAACGGAGTGCTCGGAGTCAGTTTTTGTCACCGGAGTAGGTCGGAAAATCGCTTTGAATGGTGGCGGGCGGAGGCGGTGCGTCGGATGAGTGGAGATCTCACCTAGAGTGGTCGGACACAACTTTTGAGGACAGGGTAATGTTGCCCATGAGAAGACGATCATAGGGAAAGAAGACCGGTCGCCGGATTCAGCCGAACGCGCCGCCACGCACGGCTTGAAGGGAGGTGCATCAGATCTCGCGTCGGCGTGTGATTCAAGCGCCAGTCAAAGCTTGGTGGTAACCAGTCAGCGCTGACTCAGCGCCACGGAGATGCCACATCGGATTGGTCAACGCCACGCCAGCCGGTCAACGCTGATGGGTCAGAAGGGTCAGGGTTCAATGTCAAAGAAGTCAAAGGGGTCAAGGTCCATGTCAAATGGGTCGAAAGGATCAGAGGTCGGGTCAAAGGGATCAGACCGGAGGTCAAAGGGGTCAAATCGGTTAGACCAAAGGTTCAGAGAAAAGGCAGACCAGTTTCAGACCAGATAACGGTCCGGAGGCAGACCAGATTGTGTTTTTTGACTGGTTCAGTGGGATTTTGACCGGTTCATGGCCGGTTTGGACCCGTTCCTGACTTCGTTTTACGTTTCGAATCCAACCACGTGCTCTGTTTTTCATGTTGAGGCTCAGAAGTATGTGTTATTGCTGGATTGAGCCGGATTTGGACGTTCGGATGCGTTTTGGGTTGTGAGGAGGCTGTTCCTAGCTAATTGGACGGTTCCGGATTCATTGGTGGGCTTGGATTTGAGTGATTCAAGTCGGATTTTGTGGTCCTAGACACATCCGGAGAGATTGAGGAGGATCGGACGTGGTCAGATCAGTCGGATGGGATGTTGTTGAGTCGGAGGCAGACCAGGGATGATCAGTCGCGCTTGGCAAGCAGGGATACACTATTTTAGGTTATTGCACTCTGGTTTAAGGGTGCATGGAGGCTCGTCTGGTTAGTGACAACAGGCGCTTGCAGGAGCGGTGATTTTTTGGGAGATCCGATGGGAGTTCTGGGGTGCTAGGAGAGCTAGGTATGGAACGTGAGTGAACCAGGGGACAGGATGAGACCCGGGAGAGCTGGTAGAGAGTGGCAGAAGTGGTAAATAGGTAGCGAAATAGGTGAGCAGAGTTGAATAGCTACACACCAGGAGTATTGGACAGACTTTGCAGAGATCGGAGGTTAACCGGGGCAATCGGATGATTGTAGATTCGCGACGATGAAGCCGTGGTGATCAGTCGGAAAAGCTAGTGAGCAGGGATACATTCTCTCATGTGTTGCATCTTTGTTGATGGGTGCGGATACACTTGTTTGGTAATGACATAGGTGCTTACTAGAGTGATAGGTCGGAGTGGTCGGCAGAGATCGGAAGCAGTCTGGTTCAATCGGAAAGACCTATCATCCGGAGATGCAGTTTTGATTCGGGCTACAGGAGGAGCTGATCGGATGGTGATTTCCGGTCTAACGGATGAACGGGCACCATACAGGCTTGTGGGAGTGCAGTGTGACAAATGGAGCTGATGTCAAGCATGGTCAGGCAGTATGGGTGTTTTGTGACTTGGACAGGATAAACACAGTTGCGGATGCACACAAGATAGGCGTTGGAGAGTACTTTGGAGTCATGACCGGATGGTACTGGATGCACCGGGAGTCGAATCAGGAGTGTGCAGGATGCTAGCTAGCAATGGGGATGCAATTTGGTTGTTCAGGATATGTTCACGGGAGCTCCGAACAAAGAGATTGAGATGGAGATGAGATGATGCATCAGGGTATTCTCTTTCTTCTATGATTTTGTGACTAGATCATCTCCAGGATATGTGGCCACATGGGGTGGAGAGATGGTGTCACGGATTATGTCCTGTGATTGGGCATGACCATCCAGTTTTGGATGCTGGATGCGGGCACCCCAGGTGAGGGGGTGCGAGCGCTTCTGTTGATGAGGGCATGCGCTTCTGTTGGTGAGCGCGGGCAGCTCTGTTGGTGAGTGTGGACGCTTCTGTTGGTGAGCGTGGGCATTTCTGTTGGTGAGCGCATACATCTCGGGTTTGAGGTATGTGAGTGGAGGCATCCTAGTTGAGGGGGTGCAGTACTCGGACGGGCGGAGGCATTCCAGTTGAGGGGGTGCGGTGCTCGAATTTTCGAATTTTCTGATTGGCTGCGGAGTCTAATTTTGCAAGGATACACTCGTTCGGGCTATTGTACTATGGATTGGAGGTGCATGGATGTTCAATAGGTTAATGACACAGGCGCTTGCTAGAGACAGCTGATTGGAGGTGGCAACATGGGGTGCTGCGGATGACATTGCCCGCTCGGGTTGGAGGGGGTGATTGTTAAGAGTCCACCCCGTGTGGGCCGTTGGGTTTCGGCCCGAGGGAGTGATTTAGGTTTTTTTTTTGTTTTGTATCTCTATAAATACTTTGTGATGCCTAGGTTAAGAGTTGTGGTAGCACAATGTAGGGAGAGAGGCAGGGAGTGTGAGAGAGGGGCTGGTTGTGGCTCCCCGGAGACAGATACATGAGAGAACTGGTGAGGTTCATTATTGTAAGATGAGAGTGTGAGTGTGTAACACAAGATCACGAATTTTCTCTGGATTATAGTGAAACCCCCTCCCCGTGCATGTAGGTCGGATTTGGCCGAACCACGTATATTGTGTGTCGCGTTTTTCTCTTAATTTTACTGTTTCTGTGCGACAGGTGCACGTTTGGGCACAACAATAGTTAAGGGTAGTTTAGGTGTATTTTGTGAGTTGTATGAAGTGAATTGGTTTGAGAAAATTTTAGGTATGGGTTAAGAGGAAGAAAATGGGTTACACGGAGAGTAGGAGAAAATGAGGGGTTGTTAATAGAATCGACCAATAAAATTTCGGTACACAGCGAGTTCGCATTTTCCCACTAAACGGAGTAGCTTTCCCTCGAGTATTCCCCTCTGTATAAAGCAGTTCACTCACACTTCGCATGGTTTGGTTGGGCTCAATCCATCTATCTTCTTGCTGCGAAAAAATCGAGCTGTTTTTGCGATCAAGATGCGGAGAATTGCTGCTGTTGCCTCCATCTTCAGCTCGAGAACGGCACTTAATTACAGTAGAGGTAACTCATTTCTAGATCATACACTCTTGTTTCATACCCAAATTTCTACAAACCCTAATCCCCCTGATGTTACTGCAATAACGAATCGGATGCAACTACAGAAGTTGTCGGAGAAATCTAAAATGGGCTTTGGAAAGCTGGACGATGCTCTTAGCTTATTCCATCAAATGGCCCAGTTTCGACCTCTGCCTTCTGTTATCAATTTTACTCAGCTGTTAACTGCTGTTTCCAAGATGAAGAAATATTCGACCGTCATTTCTCTATATAAAGAGATCAGGGAGTTGGGTATACAAAGTAATGAATATACTCTGACTATTTTGATAAATAGTTATTGCCGCTTGAGTCGAGTTGATTTTGGATTTGCTATCTTGGGTATCTTTTTTAAATGTGGTTATACTCCAGATGTGACTACCTTCAACACTCTAATAAACGGGTATATCTTAGAAAGCAACACTTCTGAGGCCGTGAAATTGTTCGGGAGGTTGGTGAAAAAAGGAGAGATTGAACCAAATGAAGTCACGTACGCCACAATCATAAAAGGGCTTTGTAAATTAGGAGACACTGCAACGGCAATAAGGTTGTTGAGGAGTATGCAGAAATGGGACTTTAGGCCTACTGTAGTGATGTATAACATAATCATCGACAACCTTTGTAAGGACGGAAACATAGATGATGTTTTGAGTCTCTTTAAAGAGACGAGAGGTTGGGATATTATGCCTAATGTGGTCACCTACAACTGCTTGATTGATGGCTTATGCAAATCAGGTCGAGGGAAGGATGCCACAAGAATATTGAGTGACATGACAGCGCAAAACATTTCCCCCGATGTTGTAACCTTTAATACGTTGGTAGATGCATTTTGCAAGGAGGGAAGGACCGAGGAGGCGGAGGGCATACTCAAGATCATGATTCGAAGAGGTGAGAAACCCGATCTTGTCACTTATAATGCACTGATGGACGGATATTGTTTGCAGGGTCACATGAAGAAAGCAAAAGAAGTTTTCAATTCCGTGGTTGATAAGGGCTTTGAGCCTACAATCATTAGCTATAATATCTTAGTCAATGGTTTCTGCCGTAAGATGAATATAGACGAGGCCATGAAGCTCGTTCGAGAAATGCCTCGTAAAGGGTTAAAACCTGATACCGAGACTTACAACACCCTTTTAAAGGGGCTGCTACGAGTAGGGAGATGTGATGCTGCAGAGAATATTTTTAATGAGACGAGGAGTTGCAATCTAGATCCTAACATTTTAACTTACTCAATCTTGTTAGATGGCTTCTTTAGGAACCAGAAAATCAGCAAGGCAGTAGGTGTTTTGTTCGATGGAAGATCAAGGAATAGTTCCTAATATTGTTGTTTATGGAATCCTCATAAATGGCATGTGCAAAGCTGGGAATATTGAAGATGCTCGGAAACTTTTTAATTCCATTCCAGCTAAAGGTTTAAAGCCCAATGTTAGGATTTGCAACACAATGATAAGTGGACTTTGTAAGGAGGCCTTGCTAGATGAAGCAGAGGAGTTTCTCAAAGGCATGTACGCAGATGATTGTCCACCCAATGAAATCACTTATAATATACTTGTTCGCGCATTCCTTGATAGGGGTGATATGCACAAGCTTGAGGTATTTCTACAAGAAATTATCAATCGGAATTTCTCAGTGGATGCATCTACCATGGAGGGTTTACTCATAGTTGCTGGTGAGGATGGGGAAATTTTTAGAATGATTCAGAAGCTTGTGCCAAGGGATGAAAAAGTGGTGTCTTGAAGTGGAAGGAATCACTTTAAGTTGTCAAAGATGGGTACTTGTATCATGTTTGGGATGGGTAGGTGCCCTGGTAAAGTTCTTTTGTTGTCAAGTGCTTCTGAGCTGCAGCTAATTGTTGTTACCTTGTTCAAGATGTTGCATTGGGTGTCCTTTCCCAAGACTATATAGGTATCATTTGTCCAGAATTGTAAGCTGCGGTACACCTGACTTTACGATAAACTTTTGAATTCAATATTGATGAGAGCAATGAAAGAGCATCATGGAGATTAACGAAATTTGTTGAGGTATGACCTATGAAGCACCGACACTCCTAGGAGGCGCCGTATTGCCGTATGGGACACGGGGACACGGCGGAATACGTATGGGACACGCCACGTGGCGTGTCCCCCAATTTTTTTGAATTTTTTTAGGGGGACACGGCGGGGACACGTGGGGGACACGGCTGGGGGACACGGCATGGGGCAAATTGTAATTTTTTTAAAAAATTTGGGGTCAATTTGTAATTTTTCAATTTTTCAGGGTTCAAATTGTAATTTTTTTAAAATTTTTGGGGCTCAAACTGTAATTATCAATCTTGAAATTTTTAAATTTTTTAAATTTTTTAATAATATTATATATATATATATATATATATATATATATATATTAATATATATATTGCCGTGTCCCCCGCCGTGTCTGTGTCCCTTTTTTCAAAATTGCCGTATCCGTGTCCGTGTCCGTGTCCGTATTTGTATCCGTGTCCGTGCTACATAGGGTATGACTAACAACTCTAAATACTGTTTGTGGAAGGAAACAAATTCTGCTCTTGTTTGTGGCCAAAGTTGTTGAACATTTTGTTTTGGAGATGACTAATTGTTCTGCCTCAGTAATCAAATCTATAAATCTTATCTACGAATTATGTATTGACATAAAAATAAGCCAATAAAGAAGGCGACTAAGAGCAATGCTACTGCACTACATTATTTATTGAAAATCAGCAATCTAGGTAATCCGCTCTGGTTCTCCCACCTTAACCCTTAAATATATCCTTAAGATTAGGGCTTTTCGGAATTATAGCAAGTTTACAAGTGTTGTTGCTTAGATTTTTAGGGGTTTCCCTGCATGAATTCGAGTCTCTCTCTCTCTCTAAGTTTGTAGGCTGAGTAGACTGACTGTTTTTGTTTGGGACTTCATTGATTACTATAGTATAACCGTGAGATGCAATTCATGAAAATCTGAATATTGTTTGTCCAATTGTTCTTCTTAATAGAGAGACTTAATTGTTGGAATTGATGTTCGATACGGCGCTGAGGAACTAATATTCGCCAATTGCTTGGTAAATTTCAGCCCAAGGTTTTTGTTTTTTCTGTGTGAGTTACACATGTATTGTGCGTAATGCAAGAGTAATGCATTTGTCTATTTGGAATTTGTCATTTTTGTAACAACGGCATATAATTATAGTATGTATACTGACAATAGTTCTAGGTTGATCAAATTTGAATGCTCATTGATGTTGTGTTTTTTGTAGCACACACCGTTTAATGGCGCAATATTGTACATGTGATTAGTCCATATACATGGTGTTATGTCATTTGCGACCTGGAACATTTTATCTTTATGTTATCAGGATCACAAAATTTTATTGGTAGTCATGCTATAAATATTGCCCGTTTGGTTTGTTTCTGGTTTCAATTTTCAACAATCGTTTTACAGTTCGAAACATGTTTAATAGAGTGCTTGTTGTAACAGTATCTTTTTCTAGAAATGCACCGAAGAGATGCTTTCGAATTTCAGCTAGAAAATTGTGTTCTTGGAAAACATGAATACAAGATGAAGACGAGGAGTATTAATGTTTCAAAAACAGCTTCTGAAAATGTTCTGGACGGCATGTTTTCAATGGCAACTTTTTTGAACCTCTTCTTGAGATGGAGTTTTTTTTTTTTTTTTTTGGCATTTCAAATGTTTTGTCCAACAAGACCACAAACAAAAACAAAGATATCCATGAGAAAACCCATAATATGAACCTATGGCAAGCAATTATGTGGCTACAAGATGTGGGCTCACTACGGTATTTTTTCACCTAAAATGCTTCGTTGTAACAAATAGATGTCCAGGGAAGCACTCAAGAAATATAAGACAAGGACCGAATTTTTGAAAAAGTAATACGTGGACCAAAAATTCCCAGAACCTGGCCAGTATTTGAGTATTTTGAACTAAAATTCTAGGTATAGCATCGTAGCTGCTCCCCAATCGCATGGATTCTTTGATAATAATCAGCACTTGTCATTTGCGTATGTAACATTTCTTGCAGAAGCAACCAAAGGAAGAAAAGAGATCAACATGAAGTGGTGGTGACCTCTAGAGATACCATCAAACCATCACGCCCAACTCCACAACACTTGCGCCATTTGGCCCTTTCCTTTTGGATCTGGATTGTGTAACTTATCAAGTTCTTATACCCACGATTTTTTTCTACAACAAAGGGTCCAAGAAGGTGATTTCGTCAAAGCTACCAATCTTGAAACCTCTTACCACCTATACACATCTCTAGCAGAGACACTATTGAAATTCTGCCGATTGGCTGGGTGTGTTAAAGAATACCACACTGAGTGTCTTAACCAGGGAGTCCCCTAATCTGAAGCCCAAGCCGACTCTCCAAATAGCTGGGGAATCTTGTCTAGCTAAACCCAACAAGTTGCTTCCCGTTGCCAAACAGTCCGGTGATGTTCTTTTGGCTGTGCAGGTCAACTTTTTCATTGTGGTGGTATTTCTGTTGGCACATGCTTTAGTCACTAGGTTTTTTATGCCTCTTCCTGGTCTTCATCTCTGAATTTTTAGGTCAGATCGCTCGTGGAGACCATCGTAGCAATATGAATCGTTTCTGCCCAAGGTTTGATTTGGCCAAGCTCTTCCCTCCAGTAGAAAAGCAAATTAGTTAAGGTACTACTAGTAGTTCTACAGCAAGGAGGTTCTACGAGATCCAAATATGCAATACCAACAAGTTGTGCTGAGGCCCTTTCAGCTTTCATTTGAATTAGATTTTTGGCTGCAGGGAAAGGAAAGGATGCAAGTCCAGAAAGGCGATGGCTAGTATATCATCCGGGGGATCTGCAAACGAGGATGGATCCTCTGCTTCCGGAGTATCATATTGGTATCCTTGCTTCGTTTGTTGGGGTAGGATCACCCATGGATGCTGATATGGAGGACGATTATATGTCCATTAAACAGGCAAGGGATGCAGTAACAAGAGTTGATGATAATTTCGTCAAGAACTCCAGACGGCTGAGTATGCTTATCGATATCTTCAGTCCAAAACAGAGGAGGAAAGTGAGAGTGTTTTGTAATTTTCAAGCCTTTCCAAGCTCCCTCTGTATGAAGCTGATTTTCGGTGGGTTGACCTAGATGGGTGACCATGTCTGGACTGTACGCTGTTAATACACTTGTTTTCCTGCCCACAAGATCTAGTGATGGCGCAGAAGTATTGGTTTACTTGAAAGAGGATGACACGGCAAAACTTGAAGCAGACAAAGAGTTCCTTGAATTTGTTCTCCACCCTCGGGTGTTAAAAATCAGTTTCTCAGCTCCCTATAAGTTTGGTAGGTTAGTGAATGTTATGTTTCTTTTCTTCTCTTTTCATGCTTTGAGCTGCTTAATTAGTTTAATATGTCACACTTACTTATCTCTGCGACTATGAGTTTTCTTATTTTATCAGTACGACACTTATTAGTTTGAATTGATCTTTGACTCCTCTCTTAAATTTGCTTTCTGGTCCTTTTATTGCCTTTTATTGGCAATAGAAGAAATTATTTCATTGTTGATTAATGACATCTAAATGATTTAATTGAACCAAAATCAACAAAGCCCAAACCTGAAGGCTGATTGCTAACCTGGAAGCCTGACCATTTCTTGACAACTTTGATAAGTAGCCTTATCTATTAAAAGAAAAATCCAAAAGAGACAATTTCTAAAAAACCCGATGCCGTAAAAAGCAAAAGCAAAAAAAGATTTAACCATATCATCTGCCCAGTGCATATTAGATTATAAATCAATTGAATATCTTGGACACTTAACTTTAGGGTAGGATAGCTACTTATTTTTATGATTATGTGAAGCCTTTTTTATTATAGAAATTTTGCCACCACACAACCAACAAAAAATAAAAAGTACTCCCTCTGTCCGGATTTGGTCCGTTTTGGGGATTTTAGCTTTTTTTCCATTACCTTTTTGAGTTTGTTAATTTTCCATTCTACCCTCAATACCTCCATTTGTCTCTACCCACTCCTGAAAGTTTTGGCGAGGAACATGAAAATTTGAATGAAAGATGGACTCCTAATTTTCTGATTTGGCAGTGTACTAAAATTTGAATGAAAACTTTAAGGCGCCACTGTTGTGTGAGTTGTTATTTTAAGTTTTAGGAAAGGGCAAAAAAGTAATTTTCCCGTACTTTATCCTTGGACTTTTGAAAATGGACAAACATTTTGGGACTTGAAAAAGTATGTTTGTGGACAAACAAATCGGGACGGAGGAGTAAATGAGAACCAAGCATCTTTTTTTTTATTTTGGTGCAAAATGTAATCCAGTTCATGCATTATAACGTGTGATCTATTTTTGAGATACTAGCGATGACAAAAGTACTGTTCTATCTATTTAATTATCCCAAGAGAACTTGTAGGCAAGAAACGTGTACTCATATGAACCCTTGAATTCCTTTATGTTGAATGGTTTTTCAGGAGAAAGGTCACTTGTACTAGGAGAGCAGAAAATGTAGCATGGGAATACAACAAGAACAATACCAATCTATGGGGGTATGGGCTGGGAGTATGGTAGACAGACCTAACCTTGGACTACTATATGCAGAAAGTGCATGCTCTCATAAAGTTTTACCACTGAATTCAAGGAACTCAAGGGACATTATGCCCTTGAAATCAAGCCCCTTAATCAATATCTGAAGGCATCAAAGAGGGAAGTCCTAGGGACCCGATTCAACTGCTGTGCCTAATACCTTGCTTATCATTCGAAATCCACATTATCAGTAATGCACAAAAGAAAACGCTTTTGTATCACCGTATTATGATTTTTTACAGGTACATTCATAAATGATAGTTGTACCGATATTAACCTTTGGAATACATATCTCATGGCGTAAACTCAGTGATTTAGAGAGATCTAACTATTTGGGACAACCACCTGTTCCCAGTGCATGTACTCGATTCCATGTACATTGAAATGGAGGAAGATGAACTTCCGATCCACATTGACGTTGTGCAGGAAACTAAACCTCGAAAAGGGATCCAGTTGGTTTGGATCCTATTCTATTGTTTGATAATGCTCTCCATGGAAAGTGCATTTGATTTTTGGTTTTGATGTGGTGGTTGTGTAGAGTTTAGACTAGCTATGCTTCTGCAGTGCTACTGCATCATCTGCCCCCTGCATCGCATATTTTTGCTCCTGTATGGTAGTTCTAACTTTTTAAGGTTAATTATTTGAAATTCAAAGCATTTGCTTTGTCCCACCTTTTGCCTCTTTTTTTCTTGCTTGCCCCTACTTTTTCCTGCTTCCAAAGACATATATAGCTACTGATAATGCATAGCTTTAGAAAATTGCGAACATTTCTTTTCTTTCTTTTTCACAATTGACATTGTTTTAGGGAGATCCCAAAAAGGAACGTCGGACCAACAATATGGGAGGGAGGATGTTTTGTGCACAGTTGAGGTTTTATTGTTAGAGAGTGGTGGCGATGATGCATAAAATAGTGGCAGGCAATGGAGTTCGTTGGATTGGTTGAAAGGAGGCAGTCGTTACAATGGTAATGTGACTGCGAGGCTAGAGAAACAAGAGGAGCTCACTAAGAGGAGGAAACCCTGGTGCAGTTTGGGATCCTTGAAGTGTTACATTTTTGCATTGTCAATGTACCTATAATTCTGCCCTTTGCTAATATTACCACTCCTCGTTTGGCTTAACTCAATGTTGTGTATGAATTGGCAAGCCAGAGTTGTGTATGAATTGGCAAGCCAGTATGAAAATGTTTCTTGGACAATTGCTAATTGTTCATCATAGAAAAGCTAGAATATTTTCTCATCATATTTTGTGAAGTGACTCTAGATATTGAGTGGAGATAACTGTTTACCTTATAATGTCCAAAATACTGTGAACACTTAACCTGGATTGGTGAAAGGAATTCATGTTATCTGCTGTCCATGTTTTTGTATGTGGTTGATTTAACACCAATAGCACATGGTCATTGTGTATGGGGTACGCTTGATTAAAAGGCACCACTAGACACATTTGTGTTTAGAGAGTTATCCTCTTTTAGTAGATCATAAAATACTTCCGTAATACAACCTCTGGGATTTGACAAAATTTTAGTAGGAGATTAAATTTCATTTGTTTCAGTAGACATGAACAATTAAAACTTCGCATTGGAGAGAATGTCTTTTCTTCCCCTTATCTTCTTAACTAAGAGCAAACCTCTCAAGTCCCTTGCTATCAGTACTTGCACGCTTTTTGCTTGCTACATGATCGCAGTGAAAATTCCTTTTTGTTGCTTCTTTTCATATTTATTTGCCACTAAGTATGTATATTGTAGATCGTGCCATGGAAATGGCAAGTCATCAATCTGTCTCAATGCCAAGCAACCTTCCGTACCTCCCCATAACTTTTGCTATAAAGTAGAAGTCTTGGCTATAGGCAGGACATCTGCACTTCCTTACAGGTGAAGCAATATCTGTGTTGGTTGGTATATTTGCTCCTTACAGGAAAGTGCATTATATGCACGAAAGAAGTTCATAAAAAAATTAAAAAAAAGAGCCTAAATTTAGAAAAATTGCAGTAGAATGATGTTAAGCTATAGCATTGTCCTCAGTCTTAGTATTTTCAAGTTCAACCTTGACACCTTCTTCTTCCCAGTGACTGAGAGATTCATTGAAAGATCAAACAAAAAAAGAGTACAAGAAGGAAACCCTTCAAACAAACAGAACTAGGGAAAAACAAAGAAGGATAAAGCTTCAACAACAGAAGACATCATACAGAGACAGATAAAGAAAACCTAGGGTCTAGAGGGGGCCAAAGATACCCTGTTGGAAAGGAAGGACTAAGAAGCAACAGATTGAATATAGATGCAGGAGGTGAAGTTTATTTCTTTTCTTCTTGGAACATGGTATGTTACATAACCTTCAACAATTTATATATTCTTTCCTTCTTATGATGGGTTTAATTACTTAATCACCTTTATGTAGATATCATTTATTTCTGTAACTGGAGGATTGGAGGAATATCCAATCATGTTGCAGTAAGAGCCGCATTCAGGTGAGTAACTTTGATATGGTTGTCATCATGCTTTGCCTACCATCTGATTTCGAAAACCAAATGTACTCGCTCACAGTCCTTTTACAGTGTTCTTGGTTCCCACTGTTGTGAAATTCATACCTCTCCCTTTGTACAACATAAGTACACAGGTCTTTGAGTTGATAGGAAAGAAGAAAAGGTTGGGTTATGAATTCGACTGTTATAATTGGAATCTGGAACACAAACACTTACTTTGTCTGCTTAGTTATAGACCATTGGACCGCTCATTTTCCGTTGACTGGTACAGTGCAATATGCCTTTTATGGATTGCAATCTTTACTCGTTGAACCTATGCCCTAGGTTCTGAAAAGATTTGCATGAGTTAGAGTTGCTTTTGTTTCTTAGATTCTTATCCTCACAGAATTGTCCTAGTAGTTATGAATACCTTACTAGTCAATTTTGTATTGATGAAAAATTGTGAATGGAGGGGCTTTTGACAAAAAGTATACCTATACCTTTTTCTTGGAGTCTGACTACCAGCAGCTTGTGCTACTGTCACCATAAAAGAAACATCTATAAAGTTATATCTTCAACGAAGGTATCACCTCTTATTAAGTTAAACTACAAATATTTTCAGTGTTTATAACAGTAATCGAGTTTCGAAAGAGTAGTAAGAAACAATGACTTCATTTTTGTTTTTACTGGGGGATAATTCTGAATGGTGACACTTGCTTGATATGGCAGCTTAAACCATATGATATCATACTTTCTGGATGGGCATGTTTGTTTTTGTTGGCCACAAAGTAACTTAAAATGTTTCTTTCATGTGTAAACCTCATCAATTTCGTGCTTATTTATAGTTACTTTTTCTTATGAATCTTCCTCTTTGTTTTCAATGACAAATTAGTACTCCCCTTCATTAGGTAACAATATTTCAAAGTAGAGTTGTTGGAAGTTTCAGTGGCTCAAAAGACAGCAAAAGATTCTGTCTTATACATTTCTGGAATTCCGGAGGTGGCCATGTTGACCTAATTTCAGTACCATTAGAAGTGAAGCATGTGAACAGTACCATGCACTATGGGAACTGTTGAACGCCAGCTCCAGCCTCCAAACAGTATCACTCATTAGTTGGAGTTCAATTTTTCTTTCTGGATCTTTTCTTTATGGTAGAATTCAATGATTAAACTTCAAGTGGGTAAGATGCATTACAGAGATTGACTACCCACGGAATAACAAAGTTTAAAATTGATACAATGGATAAAATGACACATTAGTAATAACATTGGCGAATCTAAAATTAATCTTGGTCCCGCAATTAAAGTTTTATCATCTGTCTAGCTGTCCTTATCACTAATATTTAATTGTAAATGATAGTTTTTACGAGAGGGATGAGAGTAATCTGGCGACCATTTTTTCCTTTTCAACGTCTTCCGATTGTGCTACATTGAAAATGAGGTCTAGATCTTTTTTATATACAGATCAACTGAATGGCTACACAAATATCTCAACCCGCTTGGGTTGGTATTTCTAGTTCAAATTGAACTTTTGGTCTTCTATTGTTCAGGTAGATTGAAGGTAGCATGTTTTAAGTGCTCACATAATTGAGACCTAACAAAAGCCTGATGCTTTAAAGGGACTGTAAATTTGCATACACTGTAGCAAGATTTAGGGGGATGTTTCATTGCTATTGTATTTGGTGATGCTCACTTAAGGGAACTAAACGTGAAGTCTTGGTTATCTCGGAAAGAACATTTAGTCTTCTCTGTTCTGTTACCTGATTCAGGTGTTTCCAGTCTATTACGGACAGTACCAGAATTAAACCTACTAACCTAATCATTTTATCTTTTGTCCCCAATCTCTCCCCTGGTTGATTCAGTTAATAAACATTCGTCTTTCTTCTTGTGATAGAAGCTCATATTTCTGTTATACACATTTCCTACTTTCGACTTTTGAAATTGCCTAATTTCTTGCCTTTCGAGTTCCCACTTTATCTTGGAATTAACTTGGTTCTTGTTTACCAATGTGACATACACAACTATTGAGGGATGTTGCTCTACTGCACCTTCTACAACGTTGTTCAATAATTTAAACTCAAGTATATGACTAGTTTCGTCAAATAATTCAACTAGCTGGTCCGGACTCGTGGTTATACATACAATTTCCGAGAAGGCGATAAACATTGAAATTAATTCTGACCAATCTAAAACACAAGCTAATAGACATATGCCTTGAAGGCCCTTTTAGCATTTCTTTAATTATGTGGCGCTGTGTCATAAGATAGATATGGCCTTTTGAAAGATTTTCTGTCCAGGAGCAAGGATTGCTAAGGGGTCATAAGCTGTTTTCTTTTGCATGAAAACTTCCCAACGTGGGCCAAAGTGAGCCCGCCATTCTTTCTTCGTCGTGTAGTGGGGCAAATATTGCTTTACACCAAGTCGGGCTGCCTCACAGAAATCTAAAATCCTTTTGTTCTGAGTCATGATGTGTTCTAAGCCATCGGTTCCTGTTGAGGAGGGAACTGCAGAGGTTAGGAATGCCACCAGATAGAAAACATCTTCTTCTGGAAGAACAGCTGAAGTTCTGTTGTCCCACCTGAAAGAATTCATAAACGTAAATTTATTGTGTATGAAACATACTTTGAGGATTATTTGGAGTGGAATTTTTTTCTTTTCAAGTAGGCTTACTTTGACTTGTGAACCGGGTAGATGAGGATTGGTCCATTGCTTGTATCTGTTAGAATGTTGCCGAAAACTTCTTTGGAAAAATCATGTATTTTGCTTCTTGGAATAAGAAGATTGAGCCATGGGTGTGGGACTTCCCACAGGCCTTTAGATCTTAGTTTGACCTCCGACACATGAACTCTGTCCAAGAATTCTACGTATGAAACTTCTGATAGGAAAAGTGTTGAGGAAATATAGCCTAGTTGAGACAGTAACTTCTCGATTTCCTGTACCAACCAAAAGAACAGGTATTAAAGCCTTTCTGTTAAACTATTTGGTACATATCTTGTTAGTTCAATGGTGCTCACCTTGTTTGTTTTATCGATTTTATCTGGGTTGAAGTGTTTGGCCAATTCGAGACAGAAGAGCGTTCGTCCATCAGATTTGAATTGGCTGGCTTGGACTGGGTCTTGTGGATTGAAGGATGATCTCCAATTGTTTAAGAGACCAGTCCTGTTTATAATAACAAATCCTTCAATGTAATCAAATGTGTTTTCTGCAGATATCAAATGCTCCTGGTCACTGGTAAATGTGGAGAAGTCCGAATACAAAACTCTTATCCATTTTACCTGTTCAATGGGAAGATGTTATTCAAGAGGTAAATCGTACTACACTGGAGTTCAATTAGGAGAGTCAAAATGTGTTTTTACCATTTTTGGTGCTGGTTCTAGAGATATTCTTGCTCGCGTAATTATGCCGAACTGGCCAAGTCCTCCAAGTACACCATGAAAGAGGTCTGCATTCTGCTTCTCTGAACAATTCAGAACCTCCCCTTTTCCTGCACAAAAGTTTCATTTTATTTTTTAGTAAGATATTTGTTGATTCTCATCATTTTGCGAGCAATTAGGACCATCTCATGTTTTCTTTTATGAGAACAAGGACGGGTACTAACATTTATATGATACTAACACAATTATGATGTAGATCCAACTTAGGTGTAGTATGGGCTACATCCAGAATGGATCTACCCCACATTTGTTTTCCGGGTATTTTTCTTGTCATTTTTTCTGTAGTCCTTTTACTGCTTTTATTGAACAAACCTGTAACGACTTCTAGCTGGTGGACATTACTGATCTGGGGGCCATGCCGGAAAGCCTGCCCACTGATGCCTGCATTTGACAAAGTACCTCCAACTGTCAGATGCAAGTAATCTGTCCAAGATTTTGGTGCTAATCCATACTTTAATGTCTCGTGCAGGATGTTAATCCACAACTCGCCTCCATACACATCTACGTAGGGATTTCGTCCAGTGTGAACCCGCATTTGCGATTTCTGTCCGCTGAATGATTCCATATTGATCACCACTCCTTGGTGTGCTTGTGCCTGGCCCTGAAGAGAATGCCCATGGCCTCTTGCCGCCACCGTGAGCTCCGAACCGGGACCCATCTGCCATACATGCTTAATTGTGGTGGCAATATCAGAAACGGATTTCGGGTGTAGAACTGCCAAGGGGAGGAATTTGTACCGGTTGCCGAAATCTCTTGCGGCGTGATGGTTTTCCTCGAAACTCAAATGCCCATCGAGGGAGAGGGTTTGCAATGAAGAAGGGGTACCCAAAAAACCCAGGTTGATATTGATAGTTATAAAGCCTAAGATCAAGATCATAAAGCTTCTTATGGAAAGAATGCCGGTAGGTTGGTATCTCATTTTTGTTCCCTCTTCTGAAAAGATAAGAGAAGCCCAAATGAAAAGTTCTTAAGACTTTTGTGAGCTGTTTCTTGGTGAGAAAAAAGGAAAAGCAGAGGTGAAGAGGAGCCTACGGAAATGAAGGGTTGAGGAGGGAATTTAAAGAGGGAGATTTTGAGTCGTTCGAGTGGTAAAGGTCAACCTATCTCCAGTGGTAAGCATCCGTATGAAGACTGTCTACTTGGGTTGGAGAGTTTTAAGGATTTTGCTTTTTAGTAATCCTTTTTGGGATCTTTTGCTTTATAAGAGAAGCCATCCCTCACATAGGGCCAAGTTGAAGAGAAAAAGTCACCAGAAAGAAAGATTTCGCAAATCTTTTTCCACTTTTTCCCAACAGTTGCAACCACATTCCACCCCTTCCAACAAAGGCAGACATGTCTCCAAATATTTTCTTGGTACCCGTATTAAGGACAGTTTTGCCATTTTTAGAAAAGGTGACTGGTTTGCCTTCAATGATAGGTGAAGCCTACAGCTGTCTTTCTTGATTAATTCGAGGGTGTTTCTTGGAATCCATTGTAGTAACAGAGCAAGCATCGATTGCATATCTACTTTCGGATCGATATGAGGGGGACTAGCGGACCCGAAGGATTGATATGAGGGGGACTAGAGGACCAGCTTTGATTCGTGCGGGTCCACGTGACACGTGAAAACCGAAGAAATATGAGTGCTCTGTGGGGGTGAATAGCTATGATTGGTTAGGTTGGGGATCCTTTTGTTCCAGTTTGATAGGCTAAGGGACGTGAAGATTGGATATGGAAATGAGTACCTGAAGAAAATAGTGAAAAGCTTGTCTTGCCTGTTTCCAGCAATAGCTGGGAATGATTGTTTGCTTATGTTCAAATTGCAAAGCAGTAAGAATTGTGCTATCTCTACATTTGGCTTTCCACTTCAAAGTGCTAATGGATGCCCTACACCCCTATTGGAAACACCGAGAAGCGAAATTCTAGAGAGTTCTCATTACCAGTCAAGAGTTTCTCGTAAGTTTCTTCGAATCGTGCTACTACTATTGGAGTGTCTCGAAAATGTTTCTGAGAAGTTTTTTTGTTTCCTTCTAAATTTCATGAGAAACTACGTAACGAATCGAGTTTCCTCTTGAAAAGAGTTTCCTGGTAACTATGGTACCACCTAGCCAGTTTAGGCTTTGAGTTGAGCTTCTTCATGTCATTGCAAACCTAAGGTTTGGTGGGTGTTGTTTTTTTGGGTTCATTGTCAAATGGACCACAAATTTGTTGTATGTGTTTAATATTGAAAAGTTAGGAGAAGGGTTCATGAAAGAGAAATAGTGAAGTGTCTCTCAAACTATCTTTTCAAATAAACACCAAAAATTGTGCCATGTGAATGAAAAGATCTTGTTTTAGAGCATTTTTATAATTTGTCCCATTCTCCACTCCTATCAATCCAAGGGAACCTTTGGGACCATTAAACCATCAAAGTAGATCTCTACTGGATAACAATACAAAATGAACCAACATAGGTTCCCCACCCTTGTCTGTGTGAAGGATTCCAGTTATGTTTTGTAGCAATATACTCCCTCCGTCCCGCAAAGTTTGGCACTTTCGGGAGTGTGTGCCATTTTTAAATTGCCTATATCTTTCAATTCATAACGTTTTATGTGATTTTCAAAACTTTGTTCAAAAGATCTAATTGAAATCTATCAAACGAGATCTATATTGCTTATATAAAACATTACACATTAAAAGAAATAATCAATTTTTTCATAGGGCTGGAATAGTGAAAGTGACAAACTTTGCGGGACGGAGGGAGTATATAAAAATACGTTACTGATTTTCGTACTCTCCAAATCTAATAATCTATACCGTCACCCTTTGTTTTGTGTTTATTCATGTAAAAACACAATATGGCACGTCACCCTTTCTTTTGTGTTTATTCATGTAAAATCAGAATATGGCCCATTCGTTTATTCACATTTCCATACGTGAAAGGACGTTGTGAGTGAGTGTTGGTGTGCACTCCTTGGTGTGCGGCTCTAGTGTGCAATATCTTAGCCGACGGATGTGTTTTCAACGGTCCTGATTTCATCTCGACACTTTGCAGATCCGAGCTGTTTATTGCCAAGATGAAATCCGAGCCGTTGATTGCTGAGATCAACGTCTTGAATGTGCACGCCAGCACCCCGGGTCCGGGTGTGTGTACAAGAAGGGCATCGTGGTACATTTACATGAATGAAGATTAAAATCAGAGTGAGACAGGGTAAAATACGTACGGTAATCTAATTTAATTTATGTCTTTCTCTTATCATGTACTCCGTATGTAGGGATGACAATCATATCCGATCCTTTAGTTACCCAAATCGTAGAACCAATTGGTGCGACTTTTAACCGTGGTTTTGAGTTTTGATTTAGAAAAACCAGACGGTTCGGTTTTGATTTTATATGATAACCGTACTAAACACCAAACTAGACAGTAACTGTACCCGAACTACTCCCTCTGTCCCTTTTTAAGTGCGTTGCTTCGTAAATCCAACTTATTAAATAAACATTAGAATTACACCTATCACATCAACTTTTACCTCTATTTTACACTTTTCACATCAACTTTTACTTTCACTTTCAAAAATTATCCTGCACTTTTACCCATTAACTCTTTACCCACTAACTTTTCAAAAGGGCAAAATGATAATTGTACACACTTTTACCCATTAACTTTTCAAAACACACATTTATTAAGGGACAGTCCAAAATAGAAATGTATACACTAAAAGAGGGACGGAGGTAGTAGTATTAAGTAATCATGTAAATACTTTTAATATATATACACACCTATAGAAAAAAATTGATACATATGTTATATTAGTTGTTATTTTGTCGTTGGTTAATGGATATTTAGTGTCTTTGCACTCTGTGTATTAATTTGTTGGGTTTTTTTTTTTTGGATATTTTGTGTCTTTAGCTCTATTAAAAATGTTGACCACCAGTTTTGGTGAAAAACCGAACCAAACTGGTAACCGATGATTTTGGTTTTGGTTTCAGTTTTAGATGTGTTTTGGATAGACGGGCACAATGTGAACATTGGACTGCTCCAAACGCAATTGTGTTATATTGGACGGCTCCAGATGCAGTTGTGATACATTAGACGACTACAAATACAATTGTGTGTAGAATTGTGTCCGTAAGTTGCGCTCTTTAAAATTTTCATAAAATGAGTGCAAAAATTAACTAGTTAAAAACATGGTGCATAATAATTTAGACTAGATATTGCACTCAATTCCTATGATTTTGGACTATGTGTGAAAACAAGTGACCTAGTCCTCTCCTTATTAGTGGTGCAAAACCTAATCTTTGATACATGTCATCTAGAAGGAGACAAACTACTAATAAAGAAATGAGGATAAGTAATTATGGGATTATTACATGTTTGCACCAAATAACACGTATCCCGGGATCCCCGCCGTGGGACCCATTGATGTCCATTCATGTTTCCAAAAACACTAACCTTTTTTTGGAAAGTTAAAAAACCAAAATTAACTTTTAGTAATTGATCAACAATTGTCATTAGATGGACATTGGACGGTAAAATCATTGATTAAGAACATAACACAACGAATATTAGAATGACATGTCTGGATCATTTGAGTGCGTCATTATTTAATTAAGAATTGCTAATCATAACAAAGCAAGTGGGTGAAACGCCACTAGGAGGAAGGCAATGGGTTGGAGTACTGCGACCATCGTACTGAGGAGTGCAAATGAGTCGAGCCAAGTAGAGTTTTAAAGTGTTCGATAACTTGTTCAAATTCATTGAGCTCGAGCTCGGCTCGTGTGGAACTCTTTTCTAGTCCCACTTTGGTTAGATACATGGAAGTTGAGTAAGTAGTACTACATAAGTAACTCCCACTAGTAATTATAACTTGATTAATAACTTTTGAGTCATGTGATTACCTCTTGTTTAAAAAAACTTTTGAGTCGTGGTTAGATTAAAAGACAACAGGTCAGTTGACTTGGCTCAAGTTATTACAGGTGATATCAAAGCCTAAACTAATTGAAATTGTGGGGCAGATCTCGCAAGGAGACGTGCTCGATCATGTTAACAAAGGGGCGAGCTTAAGCTGTTTGTCGTTCTTTGGTGGGTCCCAAGTATACTTTTTTCAAATACCAAACAAGCCTCTATGACTAATTCGAGCTCTGTTCTTTTACAACCTTAAATTCATAGCCTTGGGTAAAGATCTAAAATTTCGATTAGACCTTGGAATTTGAGCTCATATAATTTCGAAGATAAATTCTTATAATTTTGCGATTAGTTTTAAATTTTTTGTAAATATTTTTTTTTTTCACTTTAAAATTATTGTGCAATCTATTAATCCTCGTCATCATGCGATTAATAGGACAAAAGAAATGCGGTGGGTAGGGCAGCAATTGATATGGTTTGGATATAAATAGCTTTAAGATTATAACTAATCAAGTGCTCTTATCATGTCCCCTTTCTCACTTTCATTCTACATAAATCCATGCCACCTTGTCCCTTGCCACCCACGACCTCCCAAATAAAGCCACTTTTACACTATGCTTGTCCTATCTAAAAAAGAAATAATCCTATTCCTAATACAACTTTTACCTATGGGTACTATTGCTATTTAAGCAAGGCCCCTATAATTACATTTAGGGAGCAAATATACCATGTTCTTTTTCTTTTTCTTTTTCTTTTCTTGTGAAAGCCAATATTTGTAGTTGTTGAGAGGCAAGAGAGAAACTCTGAGAGATCTTATCTATAGCTCTTTAGAGATCTGTTTTCATCGAGAGCTATTTTGTTCACCCTTGCCTAAGTGAGGATAAACGTTACCCTCACACTTTTTGCTTTCACCCCAATTATCCGACCTTTTATTTTATTCAAAATGATTTTTTATAAGGTCACGTAAAAATTCAGCTCAATCGGATATCAATAAGTATTTGATCTAAATGTGCATTTGTTGGTTCAAAATTTTGGATCCAAACATATGATAATAACTTCAAGCATTTACTTGTGTCTGATTTTGCGTGGCCTTCTAAAAACTTATTTGGTATAAAATGAACGGTTGGATAATCGAGATGGAAGACGGAAGTGTGAGAGTAACGTTCACCCTCATTTAGGCGAGATTGAACAAATTAAATAGCTCTCGTTTTCATCTAATAGTGAAACCCTCGATCGTTTAACTGCCTGAGGAGTTGGTATTCATTGTCGAACCACGTAACATCTCTGCGCTCTCTCTCTCTCTCTCTCTCTCTCTCTCTGGTTTGTTCAATTGCATAGCAATTATCACAACCGTTTTCTGTGTTTGTTCACGCTTCTGTACAACACCATTCCCGCATTAATTCTACAATGTTACTTTCAACTTTTTGATGGATTCTTTCAGCAAAGCTAAGAGTCAAGATCCTCTAATCATGCGATGATCCTCTAACGTGTAAGATCATCACATGAGAGGATCCACACTCGATCCACAAGCTACCATATATACAACTTTTTGGTTTTGTTTTTTACTGTCTCAGACTCTCAGTATGCTTGATCAATCAGTGTTGTTTTTCACTGTTATTTTAGTCCAGACAGGGGCGGAGCCAGGATTTTGGTTCAGGGGGGGCAAGAATTAGACGCGTTCAGGGGGGTGCAAGGATTTTGGTTCGGGGGGGGGGGGGCAAAAAACAAAATCAAAGAGGGGTCAATTAGCAATTTTGTGAGGTATACTAGTAAAATTCCTATAGAAATTTGGGGGTCAGGAGGGTCAACTGACCCCTCTTGTCTCCATGTGGCTCCGCCCCTGAGTCCAGACATTCCACCTATGCAATCAAAGAGCTACAATGATCTTGTTTGATCTTGTTTCAAAATTATCACACAAAGGTGGCATTGTATTAGCAGCATTGATTAAGGATGATTAACAACTAGCTGTCACCCATCATTATTGCTAATTTGAGGGCCTTGATGATCACTTTGAATGCTAACTTCCAAAAAAGCCACATGCATCAAGTAAATGAGGGCGTTTTAGGAGTTCAAATTACGCTTTCATTTATTATGTTCTTATAACATGCCATTTTTTCATGTATGTTCTAATTTTATGATCTGCACTAGAGCTAGTTGGCAGGGTCGGCCCAAGTTTTTAAGGGGCCTAAAGCGAAAATTAAAAATGACTCTTTTTTTGTTAGGCTAAGGATTACCACATAATTAAGAGGGACTCCTGAATAATTCCTGAATTTTTGTAAGCCTAATTAAAGTGACCGTAACTCGAACTTTAACTTGGAGCAGACTCCACTGCTTGGTAATGATCAAACTAGTAGACCACTTTGTTTTCACAAGATAGCAGGTCAAAAGTCAAGCTTTGTTTAATGATCCCATTCTTGACTATAAACTTGTGGAGTATATTGAAAATGAAATAAGGGTTCGTAAAACGTGAAATAAATTGTTTTGAAGACAAGTCTTCAAGGCAGTCATCACAGTCACAAGCATCAAAATACTCATGAACTGTTTCTGGATTCTGGAAGTAATATACATCTTAATGCTAAAGAGATATTCTTTGGGTATCAGTCAAACAAGTAGATGCATGTTATTAACTGAGCAGGGACAGAGTAAGGAATTCCACTATGCATGGCCGAATTTTTTCCCCAAAATACTTTACAAAGACGAGCCTATATTATAAGATTTTTTTTTTTCTATATAATACTAGAGATTTTTTTTTCTTTGCAGGGGCGACCACCCCAACTGGTCCTTCTCTGACTCCATCCCTGTAACCGAAGAAGAAATGTTTACGATGTAATTCAAAAGAAAGAGAGAAAAACAGCATCATTGCAGTACAAGGCTAACATTTGTTACTCACACATCTGGCAAATCGAGGGACTAAGGAGTAGGTTTAGGTGGTGCGAACAGTAGCACTATGAAAGGATTATTCTCTTCGAAGCACTCTCAATGGGAAAAATCTAGATTGTTCGTCCCCATGAAAAGAGGTGTACAGTACGCCCCTTTACGTGTGGTTTTGGTACTTGTTACGTATAATTTTGGTACTTGTTATATATGTTATGGTAGGTTATCGTAAATATGTATGTGAATAGTTTTCAAAGAAAAAATCCATAACGGTTCATAACAAGTATCAAAATCATGCATAACAAGGTTACCATGAATATTGAATCTATTAAAATTCGTAGTGGTTCGTAACTTGACCAAAACCATAAGGAACAAGTATCAAAATAATACATATTGGAGCGTATCGTGTAAGAAACCATGTACCGGAAAAACAATAATTGACAATTTTATTTCTGGAAAATGAGGAACACGAAATTAGATAAAATCAAAATTCAACAATAACGAATATGTAAAGGATAGAAAAAACTAAGCCAGGGGCCCGTGTTTCACATGGTCTCCTTAAAGCAAATTCACCGCCCCACGTAGGGTGTTTGGGGTTTTGATCGGCGTTTGCTTCCTAGGATACAGTGGCTAAAATGACCAACGGTAACACCTACGGATCACCCTGTCGAACGAACAAGTGCCTGTTCTCTCTCCCACTAAAAATCAACAAATAATTTTTGTGTAGCTGTGGTGTGTTTTTGGTGTATCTAATTCATTGGAGGAAGCACCAATTATATAGTCATTCATGGGTGACATGTGATCGATGTATCAATTTTTCCCAAAAGAAAAAACCGAAACATTACTATTGCAATTGATCATGGAAAACGTGGGAATTCATCAATTGCTCAATTGAAAGCCATTATGTAGCAATTGCTACACACGCAAGTGATGAAGTTACAATTTGGACTTCCAAGGGTCACTAACTCCTCATCTGTTGGACATGATTCAACGGATCAGACTCATGACCCAATTATCCAAATTTAATATCAAACTTACCTAAACTAGACACAGACCACAGACCTCGGACCACAGGTCGCGGGCCCACGAATCTTGAGTCCCTGTCCCAGCCCCTATCTCGTTCAGGTGTTTAGTGACGGCGAGCGCGCGCGCGTCCCGTTGGCTTTTCCGATTCCCACAATGAGACAATTCTCATTCATCTCAAAAAATGAATTTTGTTCATATTTAGGCTCACCAAAATATTCGAACAATTCTTTCATTTTTCCAACAATATTCGAGTGGGGTTGTCACTATTGACTATGTAAAGTCAAAGGGCAACATTGCGGATCCGCTAACCAAAGGGTTAAACAGAGAGCTAGTTGATAAAGCATCGAGGGGAATGGGGCTAAAACCAATACGCTCATAGTTACCGAGGGGTAGCCAACCTAGCTGACTGGAGATCCCAAGATCTAGGTTCAATGAGACTACCTTTTGCAAGTAACCGAGAACGATCACTAAGGAGACTAAATCTCCTACCCATTCCTGTGGTGTGGAACAGTGATACCTGTAAAGGATTCTAGATTAAGCATTGCTTTTAATGACTCTTATGCGTCGGGAAGCCCAAGCGGGGTATAGCAGGATACCCTTTATAAGAAGGTCACCTATGTGAGTATGAAGTGGGGCCGCTTCTTTGAGAATTCTGGCAAAATTTCTCGAGAAAATACTTGCAGAACCAGGAAGAGTGTTCACAGCCAAAACGAACACGATAGTGAGAACAGAACTGTGTTAGGTGATGTTCCATGTGATTCCTATTGTCTCGGTTTACAGAAACGACAGAACAGTTCAAAGCGGGACCGCACACTGGTCAGCCAGTAAACCCGATAGGTCTTCACAAGGGAAGGTTCAAGGCCAAAAGCTACCTATCCTATGCGGGATTGATCTGTTGTACTCTCTCTCCGAGTCATCTATGTCAGTTTTGACCAATTTCATTCATGTGGGGGATTGTTGGAAAAATGAAAGAATTGTTCGAATATTTTGGCGAGCCTAAATATGAACAAAATTCATTTTTTGAGATGAATGAGAATTGTCTCATTGTGGGAATCGGAAAAGCCAACAGGACGCGTGCGCGCTCGCCGTCACTAAACACCTGAACGAGATAGGGGCCGGGACAGGGACTAAAGATTCGTGGGCCCGCGACCTGTGGTCCGAGGTCTGTGGTCTGTGTCTAGTTTAGGTAAGTTTGATATTAAATTTGGATAATTGGGTCATGAGTCTGATCCGTTGAATCATGTCCAACAGATGAGGAGTTAGTGACCCTTGGAAGTCCAAATTGTAACTTCATCACTTGTGTGTGTAGCAATTGCTACATAATGGCTTTCAATTGAGCAATTGATGAATTCCCACGTTTTCCATGACCAATTGCAATAGTAATGTTTCGGTTTTTTCTTTTGGAAAAAATTGATACATCACATGTCACCTATGAATGGCTATATAATTGGTGCTTCCTCCAATGAATTAGATACACCAAAAACACACCACAGCTACACAAAAATTATTTGTTGATTTTTAGTGGGAGAGAGAACAGGCTCTTGTTCGTTCGACAGGGTGATCCGGTAGGTGTTACCGTTGGTCATTTTAGCCACTGTATCCTGGGAAGCAGACGCCGATCAAAACCCCAAACACCCTGCGTGGGGCGGTGAATTTGCTTTAAGGAGACCGTGTGAAACACGGGCCCCGGCTTAGTTTTTTCTATCCTTTACATATTCGTTATTGTTGAATTTTGATTTTATCTAATTTCGTGTTCCTCATTTTCCAGAAATAAAATTGTCAATTATTGTTTTTCCGGTACATGTTTTCTTACATATCGTACACCCCTTACGCCAGTTTTCAAGGAAGCATATTGTAGCACTCTCCCAATCAATGTATTTGCTTAATTTTCCTACTTCAATTATTTCATTCTTTTATCTTTAAGATATGATAATGAGATTTTCTTTGCCGTTCAAAATAAAATTTCCACGAAGCCAAGATTGGCAAGAGACCAACCAGAAGAAGCCACGAGAATCATACAACCAAATTACATCGACAACACAAAAATAAATAAATATATGTGCTTTCGTTAAAAAAACAAATTATTTGCAAGTTAGTAATCCCTCTGTTTCAAATTTAATAGTCCACCACGAAAAGACGTGATCGAAAAATAAAATTCTTCCAAGAATATTTTTAAAAATTTATTGACACCAAATTAAAGAGCTCAATCAATTCTTGAATTTGGTATCAATACCTTCAAAAAATTGTGCTCGGAAGCATTATATTTTTTTATTCGAAAATTGCACATCTTTTCACAGTGAACTATTATTTTGGAACGGAGGGAATACTAAACAACAATGAGTTCTATTACGTTATGCAAAAATGTTAGGATTTTTTCAAGTTTTTTGTTTTGTAGACGGGATAATCTTTTGGGGCAGAGGAACAACTACATAGCGTCAATTTAGGCAGTGCAAGTCATCAAGGATGGGGCCAAAGGGGGACAAGTGGTGACGGCCGCCCCCACAAGGTTTTCAAAAAATACAATTATTATATAGAACATAAAAATTAATTCCTTAATTATATAGATTTGTCAGCACTAAATTTTTTAAGTATATATATTTTCTCACCACAAAGGTAAAATACTGACTCCGTCCTCCAAGTCATGGTAGCTGGAAGAGAATTATTATCTCCTGTAACTCCAAGGTATAGCTCGCGCAAGCACAGCCATTGGATCAACGTAAATCTCAATTCTCAACTATTCTAAGAAACTATATTGTGAGGTCCACACCGTTGTGATTTCGTTGTCATGAGTTAAGTGGAAAATGTATGTTTGTAGTGTGCCTCAAGTCATTGGAACCTTCTTGTTGACCATAACAGCGACGACTACCACTAAGACCAAAAAATACTTGGTTAAAATTGCAATCATCTTGTTTGGTTATGTTTTCTTCGTTTCATACTAGTATTTAATTCCAAGTCCATGACTTCTTTTCCAATTTACCCAAGTTGATCAAGGGTGCGCAAGAAAATCGATATAACTACTGAACCTATCCAATTCAGACAGGAACGTTCTATTTGGTCACGTTATATTGTTTATTGGCCAAGTTATGATTCTAAAACAATAGCAATCTACCTTTAACAATAGAAAACTGAACTTATAGGGAGTGCCAACCTTGGAGGCCAAGATAGCTCGTGCCTCCAATGACGTTACGAATAACCGCTCCTTATTTTAACGTCATGCATGACATTTGCCAAGGGTCAAGCGGTCAAATAACACATGGCCGACCTAAGACAGGTGCCACATGACCGAACCAAACAACCGATTCGGCATTGTCGACGTGTTGCCACTCAACCACCGATGCCTTCCTCGCCTTACCAACTCAACGAATAGGGCTTTTGGGCAAGTTTTCTCTCTGTTCTTCCTTTGGTTATATACCAACTCACCTGCCTAGATCAATGGATTCTCCTAGTTCAAAATTAAAAGAATGTTAGAGCATGGAAACCATGGGCTTGATCACCATGAATCTAGTTAGTCAAGAAAAGGGGCTCAGTGGGCAACAATGTATGGCCCATTGTCTGCGCGTACGTTGTTAATTTCAATTTAATTCGAAAGTGAACTTCGCAATCGGTCTAGCTGATCGGTGAGTTCGCTTCTCACCCAATTAATCAGGGTTTGATTCTTGAGGTCGGACCACATGAAAGTAATTTCTCGTAAATCACCTAATCCCAACTTGAATGGCTACCTTTGACCAGGCCAAATAAGGGATTAGTCGAGGTGCGCGTAAACTGGCCTAGACACACCTGACCATAAGAAAAAACAGAGAGAGAGATGGCTTTAACACTCTTACTAGAACTAAATCACGTGCAAATATCGAATCAGCCTTTTCCAATATCTGTAACCTTGTTATGTTGTGCGGCTGCCCCCCATTGGACCCAACCGCAACCAAGGAATTAAATCATTCGAAACTGTATATACGATCCATCTCTCGTAAAAGTTTAAAACGACAAAAAAAAAGAGATTTTAAGAAAGTTTATATGAAAGTCATTTGTGATGCTTTAAAAAAAAATTTTGTTTTTATGTTCATTATTGTTCTGAGTAATTGTAAAAGTTTAATTGCAAAAGTTTATTCCCTAATTTAGAGGGTGGAACATGGTATACAAATATGCCAAATGTTACTCCTCCTTTCTCCATTCCAATTTCCTTCCAAGGAAGATAAAGGTTGTTTCTATGTTACTTAGGATATCTTTATAGGTGGCTGAGAGCTTCCGAAAGTAGGAAGAATCTTCAACTCTTCAACCCAAAAAAAAAAAAAATTTGAACCAAAGACATGTAAAGTACTACTATAAGCTTTTATTGGTTAACTTTCTCATCCTCACGTGTTAACGCAGTGTTGTAGAGGAAGAACAACTAGATATTGTTCTAGTGGATGAATGAGTTTGGTATCGTTCTAAGACGGACTCTTGAATCTACAGAATATGAATAGATACCCACGTGTTAACAAAGTGTTGTAGAGGAAAAACAACTAGATATTGTTCTAATGGATGAATGAGTTTGGTATCGTTCGAAGACGGGCTCTTGAATCTACAGAATATGAATAGATACCTTGCATACAAGAAATGCAGAGAAAACTCCGAATTTTATTGAATAACTGAGTAGATCATGATTGGTCCTTATGCTTGGTGGCTTTACAACACTAGTTCTAGGTAGTGAAATCCTATTTTTTGTAGGCACCAACTAGGTAATTCCTCGATAATCAATAGATTATAACGAAAGGAAATAAATTAATAAAAACTACTAATAAATTCCGAAAACGGATAGAAATAAAATCGTAATTTTTTTTAAGACTCCTAGTTTTATGTTCTTGATTGAGCAATATTGCACAAAGAGGGGGGAAATAGCTACAACTTAATTCCTAGACAGAAGTGCGTGACTGCATTTGGGCTTATCATTTTAAACCAGACAAAGTCCTAGTAGTACTAGACAATAACTCTTTAAGAAAAGTTTTGGGTACAAATAACATACGCTTCACAAGCAGGTGAGGAGATTCGAAACAAAGTCTAGTCTTGGCCAACTGAGTTAGCCTCTGTTAGTTATTTATTGATGCTAGTTTTGACCTTCTTCAAAATCAGCACAACAATATTATCCAAAAGAAAAATATAAGAAGAAGATCAGCACAACAAGCAATTTATGTAGATGATTTCAATAGTCAACGTTTTTGAAAATAGATTTCGTAAATTAGTTGGACTGTCCAATTAATACACTGTAGGCCAAACTTCTTTTCTTTTTTCTTTTTTTTTCCGTTTGACAATTAGGAGTGTCCAGACCAGCTTATGTGTACCTCGACTAATCTCCTCCCAGGTCCGATCAAAGACAAGCTATCCACTCTCGGAATAAGGGATTCACAAGAAATACTTTCTTGCAGCCTAACCCTACGAATCGAATACTGGTCATTTGTGTGGAGAGCAAACCCACCCACTAACCAACCAGATGAACCCTCTGGCCTTATTGTCGCTCAATTAAGTTCTCAACCAATTAATTTCTTGCATTTTGTGCTTAGTTCATTGAAAGGAAGTTATCATAGTATAATATTTTGGTCAAATTCCTCTTCTTGGATTTGCCGGGTTTGTTAGTATAAGAATCTTCCATTTTTTGGATGTGAAGAAATCCATGTGTATAAGATAAATAACCATACTTGGGATGGGATGCAAGGATAAGATATTGAAAGTTACAACTCTGGTGCCAATATATTCATAAGCATAAACCAAACCAAACCAAACAGATGCATGCTTAAGTGATAATTAATTGGAGTCGGCTAAACTAATGTGTTTTCTCTACTTATTAAACTCTGTCAAGGACATCGTGTTCCATGAATCTAATAGACATATGTCTTTTTGAACTACCGCCTCTAACATCACTCTTAATTAACACATCACTGATGTATGACAGATATGTCCAAACCACTTTAAACTATACTCTCTCATCTTATATCTTTAGTGGTACCCCCTATCATCCCACAAAGGTTTTTGTTTTCAATTCTCTCGTAAAGTTTTATCACGTATCTATCTCGACATTCTCATTCCCATTACACTCATATTACTCATATGTTAGTCTCGTAAAATATTGAATTCCAGAATTTAGATCTTCATTCATATCCAAACCTGGTCTCTTGATAGTGTATAAATTAAATGACAGTTTTTCTCCATGTGTGTTGTATGTTTTTTCAAGCAAGACAAAATTGGATGACTGAGAACATTTACCAATCAAAATCTTAATATAAAAAGGGTTAATAATCCACTTGCCCCTTAAACTATTCAATTTTTAGTTAAATGCCCCTCCAACTACCAATTGAACTTATTTGCCCCTTTAACTATGTAAACGTTAGTCACTTGGTCAAATCCATTCAAATTAACGGAAAAAGTAGGAAAAAACCCTAACCATATTAATTTGCTTCCAACTGAAGGGTAAAATAGACTTTTCCACCCAAACCCACTCAATCCTGTATTTGGGGGTAAATCGGCAGCCGTAATTTCTAACCCCTCAACCTACTCAAACAAAGAGAGACAGAGAGACAGAGAGACCAAATGAATGGATCAAAGAGAGAAATCAGCATGAAACAATCAGAATCAAAATGTAAGAAACCAAAAAGCGACTGGATTGGCAACTTTGGATTGTGGGGAGATGGCATGGATTTTGAGAGCTCCAAAGGAATCCAAACCGAAATGTATGTTTTTTGTATCGAGTTTGACACTACCGAAATGGTAGAAAATCGAGATTATCCACTTTGTATATAATAATAGTTCTCTTTACTGAGTAAAAAATGATCAATGTGGGTTTGTTACTCTTTGTTTGTGAATCGGTGCTCGTCAGAGTGTTGAGGAGGACAACCAGAGTACACAAGCTGAATCCGAAATTTATTTCTTCGCTTGATTACTTGCTTTTGACGGACAGTGGAGAACCAGAGTGCTATGATGAGGCTATGCAGGTTTCCGAGTCAGCTAAGTGGAAGACTGCGATGCAGGAAGAGATGGATTCTCTTCATTCCAACGATACTTGGCAGTTAGCTCAGCTTCCCGCAGGAAAGAAAGCCTTGCAGAACAAATGGGTTTTTCGACTTAAGCAGGAGAGTGATGGCAAGAAAAGGTACAAGGCAAGATTGGTTGTAAAAGGCTTCCAACAGAAGGAGGGGATCGATTATACAGAGATATTTTCGCCGGTTGTGAAGATGGTCACTATCAGAGTGGTGTTGAGTTTGGTTGCTGCTAAAAATCTCTACCTTAAGCAGTTAGATGTTAAGACTGCTATTCTTCACGGGGACTTGGATGAAGAAATCTACATGAAGCAGCATGTTGGCTTCATTGTGAAAGACAAGGAAGAGATGGTGTGCAGGCTCAAGAAGAGTCTGTATGGCTTGAAACAGGCTCCCAGACAGTGGTACAGAAAGTTTGATGGTTTCATGCAGCGCAGTGGCTACACAAGGTGCAATGGGGATCACTGTTGTTACTTCAAGAGGTTTGAGTCTAGCTACATCATTTTACTGCTCTACGTAGATGATATGCTTGTAGTAGGTTCCTGTGTTAGGGAGATCAACAGGTTGAAGCAACAGTTGGCAACGGAGTTTGCTATGAAAGATCTGGGTGCAGCTAAGCAGATACTTGGGATGAGGATCAGCAGAGATAAGGCTCAGGGGACCTTGCGGTTGAGTCAGGCTGAGTATATTGAACGTGTTCTGGAGAGGTTCAATATGCAGAGTGCTAAGGTAGTTGGCACACCCTTGGGAAGTCATTTCAAACTTTCTCAGGGGCAATCACCCAAGACAGATGCAGAGAGAGAGAGTACATGGCCAAGGTTCCGTATACCTCGGTCGTGGGTAGCCTGATGTATGTGATGGTGAACACGAGACCAGACATTGCCCATGCAGTGGGAGTTGTGAGCAGGTTTGCTAGCAATCCAGGGAAACAGCATTGGGAAAGGGAAATTGTTTTGGATCATGCGATATTTGAGAGGTACCACTGATT
Organism: Vaccinium vitis-idaea; assembly: GCA_963854785.1. Taxonomy (NCBI): domain Eukaryota; kingdom Viridiplantae; phylum Streptophyta; class Magnoliopsida; order Ericales; family Ericaceae; genus Vaccinium; species Vaccinium vitis-idaea. The sequence continues at coordinate 9,153,505 of OY978223.1, forward strand.
TGTCACTTTGTTTTGGGAAAGGGAAATTGACAGTGCAGGGATATGTGGATGCAGACTTTGCCGGTGATTAGGATACGCGGCGAAGTACCACAGGTTATATCTATACTATGGGTTCAACAGCGGTGAGCTGGGTCTCACGTCTGCAGAAATTAGTGACACTATCCACGACAGAAGCTGAGTATGTGGCCGTGACTGAGGCTGCAAAGGAGATGATTTGGTTGAAGGGCTTCTTGGAGGAGTTGGGTTTGAAGCAAGAGAACTGCGTTCTTTTCAGTGACAGCCAGAGTACTATACACCTTGCCAAAAATCCAGTGTTCCATGCCAGGACGAAGCATATTGATTTGAGGTACCATTTTATCCGTTCGCTTTTGGAGGATGGGGATTTGTTGCTAGAGAAGATTTTGGGGGATCGAAATCCGACAGATATGTTGACCAAGTCTGTTACTGTTCAGAAACTGAAGTTGTGTTCAACTTCAGTTGGCCTTCATGCTTGAAGAGATGATGGGCCCGGAGTCACACCAAGAGGGGTCAGATGACTACGTCCACGTTTTTTATTGAGATCATTTGGGTTTGCAGTTGTTTATTTGCGGATGCTTCAGGTTATCTTCAAGTGGGAGATTGTTGGGAGTGCAGATAACCATCGCGGTAGCGCTACCAAGGTTTTGGTGTAGCGCTACCTAGGACCTAATTTCTGACCAGAGCGTTCTGGAGCGCTACAGGTGTTTCCCTATAGCGCTACCGCGAGCCTTAAAATTGTTTTTTAGGGGTTTGGCCGGCTGCGTGTTTGGTAAGATCGTGTATCACTTTTTCAGAGCGTGAAAAAGAGAGAGAGGCGTGAGAAAACCAATCTCAGAGAGATTGTGAGAAGACTTGTACTCCTTGATTCGATTTCATAATGGACTGGTGTGGCTCCCGTGGTTTTTCCTCACATTGAGGTTTTCCACGTATATCTTGTGTCTCGTTTTTCTTTCCGTTTTTCATTACGCACTTATTTGCTTGTTTTTCTGTGATTCATTGTTCCCAAGATCCGTAGGGGCGTTGTAGGATTGAACAGGTGTTCGGCGTTAATCCATAACAACTTGAAACCCCATGTCCGCACTTACACGCGTGGCACATCAATTCTAAATGTCTCTATCTAATTATACACATAAAAAAATCTTCGAGAAACCATGTGCTTCAAATTCGTCGGTTAGGTTTACGTCCAACAAATAATTTGGCAAAGGTGTTGGAAAATCATGATAGTGTAAACCAATATTCGTGGGAGACACCTTCACTTTCACACATAAAAGTTGTGAAAACTAGATATTACAAGTACAAGCATGAATCGCAAGCACAAGTCATTTTGGCTTCAAATTTACCCAGATGTGATGCATGCACTCTTTTTCTGAAATTTGAAAAGTAGTGGATTTACCAAATCAAGGCTTTATGAGTGGGGTGGAGAAAGATCAAAAGAAAAAGAGACTCTACAACGTCCATTACAAAAGTTTCAAAGATTATGACCCTAATGTCATGTGCTCAGGATCGATTTTGTCTAACACCGCGGTTGAAAAATTGGGTGTGACGGTTTTACACAGGGACAGAGTCAGGATTTTGATTCGGAAATGGCACCCAAAATTAATAATCTCCCTCTCTCCGTCCCACAAAGATAGTCTATTATAAAATGACATGCAATTTTTGGATCAAAATATCAATTAGTTCTTTAATTTTGTGTCACGAAAGTGTTTTATTTTTTTATCTGAAAATTGGAGGTTTTTTTTTTTGTAGTGGATCATCTTTACGAGCGGAGAGAGTAATTAGTATAAAAAAAAAGGTACAAGTGTTCTAAGATTAATTATTTCAAATACCCAAAAAGATACATTTTCATTGGTTAATCATCCATCAACATACTTAATACCATAAAATTACACACATTCATCAATTAATCACTCATCAATATGCTTGAACCAAGAATATTACACGCATTTTGGAGAATAATACCATTCTTGTAATTTTATTTATTTATTTTTGGGACCCAGGGGTGACATATGCCACCTCCTTATCTTGAGCTCCGTCTCTGGTTTTACAAGGCATATACCAGATTCTAAAAATGTGACATGGCAGAGATCGTTGATTACTTTGATTCTAAAATTTCACCTTTAATTTCACATCATCCAAAAATTGTATCAAAATCAAACAAAATGTATAGTTCAAGGACCATCTGCTAAGTGCGTCTTCAACTCATGCTAGGGTAATGAATAAAGTGATAGTAATTGTATTCTTTGCAAGCCAGATAAATGAATGGCTGAGAATAGTTTCGGCCAAACTATAAATCCAAATCAAAACAACATTCCAAGAAGATATTTGAACCGGATAATCAAATTATGCAATGTGAAAGTAAATAGTGTTGAGCTTGTGAAGCCTGATTGACTTTGATCGCTTCGCTGAGAGTTTGGGGTTATAAATACTTGCTAAACACGGCAGTTAATGTAAATTTGTATCTTCATTCGATACATAGTGAAAACTGGTGTGCGCGCTGATGTATCAAATATTCTGTTGGGAAAAATTTGGGTGTCTTTGCGTTCTTGTTTTATGTTCTTGATTATCTTTGCGCGTTGTATTTTTGTTGGTTTGACCGAATCACGAATTTTCACGCGTATGATAGTGATATTTACGTTCACTTGTAAAAGATTATGGATAGTGATGCACAAAATTGACAAAGATCAGAAGTGAACAACTGAAAACTTAGTTCTTTAACTTGACCAAGAAAACCCAAAGAATTTAAGTTCCAAAAGTTGAGAAGTGTGTTAAACCTAAAGTTTGTTTGGCCCCCACAATTTTATGTTGCAGGAAGCACGAGTGGGAAAGGGACACGTGCATGTCCATGTCACCACCTAATATTTTGCCATGTGTAACTTGGCCACGTGTCCATGATATTGACCTCTGCTTTCTTGGAGTTGACTGGAAGATGACATTTGGGTTGTGGAAAATAATTGGAAAAAACCCAATACAACAAAATTTAAATGATTCCCTTAAAAAAAAAAAAAATTAAATGATTATTTCTTGAGAGCATGTTTGATTGAGAAACTTTTGATTCATTTCGTGTAATCGTTCTCCGGCAGTCAACCATAAAATAAAAATAAAAAAATGGAGAAAAAGGGGGGGAAATCATACAATTTGAATTTTTCTTTGGTTATTAAATTACAACTATTTTGGGCCCCGATTTATTCCACTATTGACATGTCTGTCCTAGGGCCTTGTGGCCCAATTTAAGTTTGGCAAAAGTGGGCTGAGTGTGTGGATGTCTTTGAGCTGCAGTATTCTTGGGCCCAGCAACTAAGATGGACTAAACTTCCACTAGGCAAATACTGGGGAATGTTGCCCCAGAATGACGCAACGAAATTCACGAGAGACTAGATAGCGTACTAGTTCAAATGAAATAGGTACTCAAATCCACGAGTTAGGAATTTGAGTTGAATATGTGCGAATTTTTTCCAAACAGGTCCGTGTCTAAACCATTGAAGTGGTGTGTATAATCAACACACCATTTTGCGAAGAGTTACTGTTGAAGTGATGTGTGCTTTCAAGTTTCAACACACCTGTTTGCGAAGAGTCACTAGTGTCTTGGTTCTTTATTCATACTACTGTGCGTTCTGTTCTACTTTCGGAAGTGCAAACACAAGTAGAAGATCCGTAGATCAAGCTTCATTGTATCTTGGAGGCAAATTTGTTGAACCCATTGCACACATTTGGTGGGGGCAAATATTGTCTTCAGGAAAATGATTGAGTAACGTGACTTGAAGCAGTTTTATATTTCAGATTCGAAGAGACGTTCTAGATTCATTTTGAAGGTGCTAGCAATTTTTTCAACATTAACAAGTATTAAAACTGTATGTAGTGACGTGAATAGTGAATTTTTTAAAATGCATAGTTGTTCGTAACTTTACCAAAATCATAAGTAGTACTTAACAAATATCAAACTAATACGTAATGGAACAAATCGTACACCCTGTATGCATGCTCCTTTTTAAGGGAGCATGCTATAGCACTCTCCCAATGCTTTCCTACTGTAATGGTTTCATTCTTTTTTCTTTATGATAATGAGATTTTCTTTGCAGTTAAAAATAAAATTTCCACGAAGCCAACCAAAAGAAGCCACGAGAATCATGCAACCAAATTATGTTGTCTGTGTTTCGTTTAAAAAAAATTTGTTTGCAAGTTAGTACTAAACAGCAATGAGTTCTATCAAGTTGTGCAAAAATGTTAGGATTTTTTCCAAGTTTTTGTTTTGCAAACTGTATAATCTTTTTGGGAGGCGAATAAATTATCTCCGATGCTCCTAGGTATAGCTCTAGGGATGGAGCCAGAGAAGGGTCAGTAGGGGCGGTCGTCTCTGCAAGAGAAAAAAAATACCTCTAGTATTATGTAGAAAAAAGAAATTTTCTTATGAATTGCATAGCCCTCACCCCTGCAAAGTATTTTGAAAAAAATTTGCCCCTGCGTAGTGAAATTTCTGGCTCTGTCCCTGTATAGCTTGCGCAAACACAACCATTGGATCAACGTAATCTCAACTATTCTAACAAATTTGTGAGGTCCAGGCTGTTGTGATTTCGTTGTCATTAGTTAAGTGGAAAATGTATGTTTTGTAGTGTGCCTCAAGTCATTGGAACCTTCTTGTTGACCATAAAAGCGACTGACCAAGACCAACAATAATTGGTGAAAATTGCAATCATCTTGTTTGGTTATGTTTTCTTCGTTTCATACTAGTATTTAATTCCAAGTCCATGACTTCTTTTCCAATTTACTCAAGTTGATCAGGGATGTGCAAGAAAATCGATATAACTATTGAACCTATCTGTAGACACCCCAATTTTGGATACCCGTGCATGTCCGATGACGAATGAACGATCAAACTACCTTGGAACTTGTCCAGAAAATTGGGAACTCATCCTCACAGGCCGCACGGCTCCTGTCTCAAGCCGTACGGCTCATCTTTTTCTATACAAGCCGCGCGGCTCCTCCCTACAAGCCACACGGCTCCCCCTGGGAGCCGCACGGCTGGTGTTGTTATCTTCTGAAAAATTTCTGACAACCCAGATGATTCAGGAATATCATCATCGCACAGCCGCCGAATATCATCATTTTTATTCTCTCAAAACCGGTTATAAATAGAGGCATCCTCTTCCTCTCAACGAACAGAGACCGAAAACCATACCCCGAGAGAATTTCCGTTCGATTTTCCGACGAAACTCTCGTTCGAAATCGCCAGTAAAACTCCTGAAACTTCACACTCTCCATTCCCTTTCGATTTCTCCATATTACTCCCAATCGCACCAAATATTGATCTTACAAGTCCAAACTCGAAGAATCCGAAGTTTTCAACCTCTGTTTCGAGTTCCAGAGAGGTACGAATCGTCTTCGAACTTTGATTTTTCAATCGCAGCTCTCCGAGGGCATCCCCGAGTTAATAACGGTTTCAATAACCGTATCTTAACTCGGTAAATCGTTTTCAAAACAAAAACCGGCTTTCCGGAGCCGTACCGGGTGATTTTTCTCGATAAACGCACGATACGATCCGTACCGGAAATAAGTTTTATTTCAAACAGCTTCTTTTCAAATAAAAACAACTTATTTGGAGTTGATTTGAAGAAAAAAATCAAGTTTTGAACGGATTTTGGACTCACTGGTCCCGAAACAAAATTTTTGAAAATAGGGTTGTACACAAGCCGCACGGCATGTAGTGCAGACCGCACGGCCCCTGTGTAGGAGCCGCGCGGCTCCCATTTAAAACCAAAAATTTTACTCTTTTTTCCCCTGTTCGTACCCTGTTTCTCTGTTCTCTTTCTGCAACTTTTTTGTTTATTACACTTTTCCTCTTTTATTTTCTTATTATTATTATTTAGTCCTCTTTGTCTAAATTTTAATTCTGTTATGGTTTTAATTTATCTCTTTATTTGCTTGTTTAATTGTCAAGGTTTTCAATAAAATATTTTCTACAAAAATTCTACAAATTATTTAGTAGAGACCGGGAATTTCCCGGGCGAACGGGGTGCATTTTTTAATAAAACCTTCCCCGCACGTAACCTGGCTTCCGAATCCAAAAGAATCTTTTCGTGGATCAAACCCTTTTCCAAAACGGCATGAGAGTCAACAATTATTCTTAAAACGGTTTCTCGGGTGCCAAGCATTTTCCAAATCTAAACCCCAGGTGGCGACTCACATTTTTTTGTTTTTCATATCCGAACCTTCGAGCAAGTCGCGTGGATCTCACCGTCCACACTATCCAATTCAGACAGAACCGTTCTATTTTTTAGTCATGCTATGCGGTTCATTGATTAAATTATGGTTCTGAAACAAGAGCAAATTAAGAATAAACAACTAAACTTATAGCTCGTGTCTGCCTCTATGATAGCTCGTGTCTCCAGTGATGTCACGAATACCGCTCCTTACTTTGACGTCATGCATGACACTTGCCAAGGATCAAGCGGTCAGGAAGCAAGTGGCCGACCTATGATTGGTGCCACGTGACCAGACCAAAAAAACCAATCGGCGTTGACGTGTTGCCGCCTTAGCTACCGGACACCTTCCTTGCCTTACCAACTCGATGAATAGGGCTTTTGGGCGAGTTTTCTCTCTGCTCTTCCTTTGGTTATATACCAACTCACCTGCCTAGATCAGTGGATTCTCTTGATTAAGCGGATCCGGCTTTGTATGAAGCATATGCGGACTTCACCTTGCAAGATCTGACCCGACAGCTCAGCCCGCCGGTGAAACTCCTAGCCAGGCGACCTTGTTTACCTGCGGGCGTTGGCAATCGGGCTGCCTAGGCCTTTCCCAGATTGGGCCCATAGGACGGTCCGGGTAGACAACCCGCCACCCAACCAGTACAATTAAGAAGAAATCACGTGGTTTAAAATTTATTCAGTGAATCAATTTCTTAACGTAACATGTGGAAACTTTATATCTATCTCAAAACCAATTGGCAATGAGTGAAGAGGTCCCAGCATATATAAAGTGATCACTCATTCCACTCCTAAGCAATGTACGTGGGACAATATTTCTTAACATCCCCTCTCATCGTGGGGCGTGGATAGTGAATTTTTTTTTTAATGTGGAGTGGAATGGGTCCCGCTCTGATACCATGTGAAAACTCTATATCCATCTCAAATCCAATTGGCAATGAATGGAGAGGTCTCAGCATATATTAAGTGATCACCCATTCCACCCCTAAGCAATGTGGGACAATATTTCTCAACATAACATGTGCGACATTTTAAGCAGGTAAAGTGGGTCGTTTGACCCAAAATGTATATACATAGCCACCAAAGATAAGCAAGACCTAAATGATTGGGAAGTGGAAAATGGAAATGTTTGTGTCCCCTCTCTGAGATGAGTTTCAAAGCACTACTGACGCCTTGGCAATAACCATTAATGGATTTTCGGGCCCTCAAAAAAAATGAAAGGAAAAAAAAAATCTCTTTGAAAGTTAGACGAAAGTCATTTGTGATGCCTTTTTGAAAAAAATGGGTTTTTGTGTTCATTATTTGTGTAATTGTAAGAGTTTATTGATTCATACTTCTGTGTACCTTAAAACGTATCCCTAATTTAGAGGTGGCACATGGTATACAAGTATGCCAAATGTTACTCCTCCTTTCTCTCCAATCCAATTTCCTTCGAACGAAGTTGTTAAGTTACTTAGGATATCTTTATAGGTGGTGAGAGCTTCCAAAAGTAGGAAGAATCTTCAACGCTTCAAAAAATATGAACCAAATAAATGTAAGTACCACTATAAGCTTTTTTTAATGGTTATCTTTCTCATCCTCGCAGTGCCACAGTGTTGTAGTGGAAGAACAATTAGATACTATTGTTCTAGTAGACGAATGAGTTAAGAATCGTTCTAACAAATGGGCTCTTGAATTTTAAAAAAATGAATAGACATCTTGCATGCAAGGAATATAGAGGGAACTCCGTCTGTGTAAATCATGATTGGTCCTTACACTTAGTGGCTTTACAACCCTTTTATAAGTTTTAAACCACGTAGAAAGAATGTCTACAATCATTGAATAACACTCACATGCATGCAGGTGAGGAGGTTCGAAATAAAGTCTAGTTTTGGCCAACTAATCTAACCCTAGTTAGTTATTCAATGATGCTAGTTTTGACCTTCTTCAGATCAGCACAACAAGCAATTTATGTAGATGATTTCTATAGTCAAACGTTTTTACAAATAGATTTCGTAAGTTAGTTGGACTGTCCGATAAATATACTCTAGGTCTCATTTCCGTTGCACCAAAAAAAAAAAACAAATTATACTCTAGGTCAAACTTTTTTTTCTTGTTTGCTAATATAAAATGTTCAGGCCAACTTATGCGCACTTTGACTAATCCCTCACACGTCGGTCAAAGATAGGCTATCAACTCTCGAAAGAAGATTCACAAAATTATACTTTCTTGCGGCCTAACTCAAAGATTCGAATACTGGTCAATTGTGTGACGAGTAAACCCACCCACTAACCTACAAGACTTACCCTTGGGGCTTATAGGTCGAACTATTTCCTGTGTAAGAACAGGAGTCAAATGTCTTTTATTAAATTTAGCGCTCAATTAAGTTCTGATCAATCAATTAATTTACTGCATTTTTTTTTGCTAAGTTCATTGAAAGGAAGTTATAATAGTAGTATAATATATTTTTGCCAAATTCCTCTTCTTGGATTTGCAAGGTTTGTTAGTATATGAATCTTCAAGTTTTTGGGTATGAAGAAATCCATTCGTATAAGATAAATAACCATACTTGGGATGGGATGCAAGGATAAGATATCGAAAGTTACAACTTTGGTGACCAATATATTCATAAGCATAAACCAAACCAAATTAAGTCCTAATTAATTGGAGTCGGCTAAATGAATTCGTTTTCATAAATATCAAATACTTTTATCAACCATAAATCAAAGAAAAACATCATAGCAATGACAACTACAAATGTTGTTTGAACAAAAATCACGTTTAAAACTCAACCTAATAAGACAGATCAATTTCTCATTATCAAAAGAACAAAATGAGTAACTATGATTCAAATAAGCCACACAAAGAAACAACTTTTATGAACTTTTAAGAGTTATCTAGTGGTGTTACCGCCAAATTTGGAGGCTTCATTTCTGAATGTTTAATAAATATTAATATAATAGTAGTATTTTTTTTCTTTGCCGTGTGGTTAGCTGACCCGCTCTTTATAAGCTGGCGCCGCCAGTGGTTAATCCTATCATCCCACAAAGGTTTTTGTTTTCAATTCTCTCGTAAAGCCTTATCAGATATATATCTATCTCAACATTCTTATTCCAATACACTCATGTTACTCGTATGTTGTACTTAACACATTGAAACAACCAAGTCTCATTATGCAATAGATAATTGGTTGTTGATTAGGTTTTTTTCTTTTTTTTTTTACTAGCAAAGTTTTATGGTTTTATGGACAGTTCGATTGTTTAGCTTGTGTCTAGCTGATCTTAAGTTTATTTGGCCGATACACCACAATACCTTGGTTTTGTTTTTTTTTTTTTCAGAATAGCGAAGAAATTTTCAAGAATATTTGTAAAAGATGCAATCAATACATGTAATACTTTTTGTTAATAATGCACCATTGCAAAGCGGGCAATGGCCGTCCCAAATTTTAGAAAAACTCTTTTATTTAGTTGTGAATATTTCAATTATATGGGTTCACCTTCTCCTGAAAAGGAAGGAAAAATGGAAAAAGAATACCAGTTTTCACGAATCGTTTTCCAAAATAACATAGGTTGCATGTAAACGGATAATTGCACCTCCAACTTGAAGCCCCATTACACGCGTGGCACATCAATTTCTAAATATCTCGATATCAAATTATACACGTATCGAGAAACCATGTGCTTCAAATTCATCGGTTAGGTTTACGTCCAACGAATACTTTCGCAAAGGTGTTGGAAAATCTTTGATAGGTGTAAACCAATATTGTTGGGAGACATCTTCACTTTCACACATAAAAGTTGTGAAAACTAGAAATCACAAGCATGAACTGCAAGCACAAGTCATTTTGGCTTCAATTTTACCCTGATGTAGTGCTTGCACTCTTTTGTGAAATTTGAAAAGTAGTGGATTTACCAAATCAGGGCTCTATGAGTGGGGAGGAGAAAGATCAAAAGCAAAAGAGACTCAAATTATGACCCTAATGTCATCGGGGGCGATGGTTTTACACAGGGATGGAGTCAGAATTTTAATTTGGAGATAGCACCCAAAATCAATATTATCCTTCTCTCCGTCCCACAAACATTGTCTATTGTATAAGACAACATTCAATTTTTTGATAAAAATCTGAAATAGTTCTTTAATTTTGTGTTAAGGACCATCTGCTAGGTGCGTCTTCAACTCATGCTAGAGTAATGAATAAAGTGATAATTGTATTCTTTGCAAACCAGATAAAATTGAATGGATGAGAACAGTTTCGGCCAAACTATAAATCCAAATCAAAACAACATTCCAAGGAGATATTTGAACCTCATAATCAAATTATGCAATGTGAAACCATATAGTGTTGGACTTGTGAAGCCTGATTGACTTTAATCGCGCTTCGCTGAGAATTCAAGATTATAAATACTTGTTCTACGCGACAATTGATGTAATTTGTACTATTTCTTCATTCGATAGAGGAGTGAAAACTAGTGTGAGCCGCCGATCGATGTATCTAATATTCAGTTGTGAAAATTTTGTGTCTTTGCGTTCTTGTTGTATATTCTTGATTATCTTTACGTGTTGTATTTTTGTTGGTTTGACTGAATCCCAAATTTTCACGCGTATGATAGTGATATCTACGATTACCTGTAAAAGATTATGGATAGTGATGCACAAAATTGACAAATATCAGAAGTGACCAACAGAAAACTTAGTTCTTTAACTTGACCAAGAAAACCCAAAGAATTTAAGTTCCAAAAGTTGAGAAGTGTGTTAAACCTAAAAGTTATTTGGCCCACACACTATATGTTGCAGAAAACACGAGTGGGAAAGGGACACGTGCATGTCCATGTCACCACCTAATATTTTGCCATGTGTAACTTGGCCACGTGTCCATGATATTGACCTCTGCTTTCTTGGAGTTGACTGGAAGATGACATTTGGGTTGTGTGGAAAATAATTGGAAAAAAACCCAATACAACAAAATTTAAATGACTCCCTTCAAAAAAAAAAACAAATTAAATGATTATTTCTTGAGAGCATGTTTGATTGAGAAACTTTTGATTCATTTCGTGTAATCGTTCTCCGGCAGTCAACCATAAAATAAAAATTAAAAAATGGAGAAAAAGGGGGGGGAATTCATACAATTTGAATTTTTCTTTGGTTATTAAATTACAACTATTTTGGGCCCCGATTTATTCCACTATTGACATGTCTGTCCTAGGGCCTTTGTGGCCCAATTTAAGTTTGGCAAAAGTGGGCTGAGTGTGTGGATGTCTTTAAGCTGCAGTTTTCTTGGGCCCAGCAACTAAGATGGACTATAATCTAGGTCTAGTGCTTCCACTAGGCAAATATTGGGAAATGTTGCCCAGCGAAATTCACAAGAGACTAGATAGCGTATTAGTCCAAATGAAATAGGTACTCAAATCCACGAGTGTTTTTTAATCCACAAGAGAAAGAGATGAAACTCTAAACTATAATTGATTTTAAAAAACTGAAATAAAAAAATTACATGCCCTTTTATCAGGAAACTCTAGCAAACACTACTAAAAAATAAAGTATCTCGGAAATTAGGGAAACTTCCAAAATTAAAAACTAGAAAGAAAAACAAGATTTATTCCCGATTGGAATCAACTTAGACAGAATTATACGCTAAGAGTAATTCGTAATCTAAATATTTCCTCAAATATCAAAATTACTAAATTGAAGGTCTAAACAAAAGAATTTGACCGAAATCCTTCACCACTCACAACTTTAAGGTCGTGAATCATGATTGCAACACGATAATGGCAGTTAGGAATTTGGGTTAAATATGTGCGAATTTTTTCCAAACGGGTCCGTGTCTAAACCATTGAAGTGTTGTGTATAATCAACACACCTTGTCTTTCTGCGTTTGAAGGAGCTTAGGCTCTTAAGGTCATCTCATTTCTAGAGAGAGAACGTCCGACTTTTCTCTAACCTTGTTTCTCCAGATCTGAAACTTCCTTTGGGGGGGGGGGGGGGGGGGGGGGGGGGCTCCCCTCCTCTCCGCCTCCTCCCCCTCCCTTCTTTCTCCCCTTTCTCTCCCATCCCTCATCCTCTCCCAGTTGGTGTGTGCACGCTGCCCATCTTGGGTCACTTTTGTAGCTTCGATTCTGGTACTGGCGGTCCGGTCCTCTTGTCGTCCTCCGTCGGCAATGTTTGATCCGGCAAGCTTGGTGCGGTTTCCGGCGCGGTAGAAGACGTCTTGGGGTGGCCTGGTGTGATGGCCAGCGATGGAGTAATAAGGAGGGTTTCGAAGAAAGTGGGTTTTTGCCGGCTTTTCTCAGTCAGATGCTCGTACCAGTCTGGTTTATCACAGATCTAGTGGGTTTGGTGGTGGGAAATAAGCGACTCAATTGTTTCTTGGGTGACTCGGTTTTGACTCAGTGTTGCAGTTGAGTTGGTATTGGGTTTCAGTCTAGTTTTCTGGGTTTGATTAGTTGTTATTTGTGTAGCTAGTTTTTTTTTTTTGCTTCTGTTTACTGGGTTTTGTTTGATTATATGTGCGCTGTGTTGAGTAATGGTTTGAGCTGGGTTCCGTCGGGGTTCTCTACTGCTAGCTTTTGATAGGATTCATAGTCCCGTCCCGAAGGTGTTGGGTCTGCTCCGGCAAGTGTGTCTGAGAGTCGGTAGCCCTTGAAAGCTAAACCAAGCCGTGCTCATTTCAATTGTTAGTAGTTTTGGTTTCTTTCTTGGCAGTTGATGTAATCATTGCCGAATGGCGTTGATATGAAATTCTTAACTTGCTTTCAAAAAAAAAAAAATTCAACACACCTTTTTGCGAAGAGTTACTGTTGAAGTGATGTGTGCTTTCAACACACCTGTTCATCCGAAAAAAAGACTATTCTTTCACCCCAAATTCTGCACGCAAGATTATTCTCAATAAGCTTTCGGTTCGTAATTTTACTAGTGATCAAATTGTGCAAATTTGTTTACTAGTGTCTTAGTTCTTTTATTCATACTATCGAGCATTCTGTTCTACTCGGAAGTGCAAACACAAGTAGAAGATGAAGATCCGCAGATCAAGCTTCATTGTATCTTGGAGGCAAATTTGCTGAACCCATTGCACACATTTGGTGGGGGCAAATATTGTCTTCAGGAAAGTGATTGAGTAACGTGACTTGAATGTGAACACCCGGCGGAGCGATGTCCACGAAAACGGTTTTGATTGATTGGATGGAGTCGCTACTCAGGTTTGAGGACCATACCCGAGAAACCTGTTGAAAAATGACTCTTTTGCCCTTGATATGGAAAGTATTTTACCGGTCTGCGTTTATTGAGATTTCTCGGGTCCGGGAGCTAGGTTACGAGAGGGGAAGGAATTTAAAGCACCCCTCTTGCCCGGTGTAACCACCGGTCTCTACTAAATGCTTAAGGGATTTTAGAAATGTTGTTTGTATGGACTTTGAACACGTATTCATGTGAAAGCACGAAAATATATCAAAAAGATCAATGAAATATGTGTGGATGCTTTTGCAAAATGTCATGAGTGAATGATATAAGACATTGAAACTGGATACAATCGCACTCAAACTGTTCAAAGATGCCTCAGAAACTGATCACCAACTTCATACTGGTCACACCTGGATGGCAATCTGGGCACCTAGATTAGGCAAATCCAGGCGCCTGGATTGAATACAGGCGCCTGGAACGGGTGAATCCAAGCGCCTGGAAGGCTCACCAGACAGAAACTTCAAAACCTCATTTGCTTCATTAAGCACCAAGTGCAATGCTCATGACTTATACATACTTGCCCAGAATGATGTTTAGTGGTTTATCATGCAAAATGGACTTCAAAAACAACCTTACAATATGATGTGGACTTAGAAATCTAGATGCATGATGAATGAAGTAAAGAACATCTAAGTAGTGTTAAATATGCACCATGCTTATTTATGCATTTGATGAGCTGCCTACAAAGGACACTATGCACTTCTTAATTAAAATGCAAGAAAACCTGAACCTTGATTCACTTCAAAGTATCATAATCCATGCTTTTTAAGTAGTCAACTAAATTATGCAAGATCAATAAGAATTACAAATGATCTGTAATGCTTCAAATAACTAAGAAAAAGGGTAAAAGTGCAGAAAACATGGCAACATAAATGGGATCCAGGCGCCTACATTGAGTGAATCCAGGCGCCTGGATTCAATGCAGGCGGCTGGATTGTACTCATCCAGGCGCCTGGATTGTATACTGATACAAAAGACAGATTTCTTTCTTGTATGATTCAAACCTCTTCCAAGTCCTCCACTAGTATAAAAGACTAATAATAATTTGGTTGAGTCCCCCTCAGGGCCTTGTTGAGCAAATTTGGTAGATATACTACCTTGGAAGACTTGATTGATGAACTTGGAACTAGTTTGGGCAACGTTTGGTGGTTGATTGAGCTAGGATTCTATTTTCTGGAAAGGTAGAGATCTGATTGCTTTGGTTTTTGATTTAGTTTGGTGGTGGAAGGTTGAAATATGAAGATTTTGGTGATGAAAGATGGGTTTGTGGGCTAGAAATGAGTGAAACTATAGAGGATCAGTTTGGGGATGAAGTTTCTGGTGTGATTTTGGCAAAATAACAGTAGAGGAAGGAGGGAGAATTCATCCTCCAAAATGGACGAGGAGAGGTGGTATAAATAGGCAAGGCAAGGTCCAAAAAGGGCCACTTGAACCCTTAGAGGATCATCTTAGGGGTCAAGTAGTGCTACCCTATTTTCCCTCCAATACATCTAACAGATTTCTGCAGAAAATCCCCCAAAAATCCTCCAAGACGCTCCTCCCCACTAACTTGACCTTGGACAGCAAGTATCTGGAGTGAATCCGGGCGCCTAGAATTGGGGAGTCCAGGCGCCTGGATTGAGTCCGGGCGCCTGGAATAGGGGAATTCAGGCGCCTGGATTGGGAGACTACACAACAATCCAAACTTCGCAGAGCCATTCCGGGTGCTACCGAACTCCGTTTTGTGCATGGTTTGAAGCGTTGGAAAGCTTGTCAAGTCTACTTTCTAACCCAAGTGGTTTGAACCCAAGATGATTTGTACATCAAAATATGTGACCATTTTACCCTCAGAAGGTCGGAAAACAAGTCGTTTTGGTAAAACGGGCATATCTCCCTCATTTCAAAATGGATTGGTACATATTATATATCAAAAAAGAGGGTTTTGAATGTACTAGAAGGTGGTGCAAGATTGGGTTTATTTTGAAGAGATTTAGGAGGGGTTTCCAAGTTCACAATCAAGCCTCGCGTGCTCTTATCGGGCATTTTCATCATCGGGGATGCTTGATAAGTTTCTCAAGTCAAAATCAGGGTGTCTACATTGAAGCAGTTTTATATTTCAGATTCGAAGGGACGTTCTAGATTCATTTTGAAGGTGCTAGCAATTTTTCAACAATAACAAGTATTAAAATCATACGTACCAAGATTATCATTAGTAGTGACGCGAATAGTGAATTTTTTAAAATGCATAGTTGTTCGTAACTTTACCAAAACCATAAGTAACAAGTACCAAAATAATATGTAATGGAACAAACTGTACGCCCCTTATGGGCTCATACTATAGCACCCTCCCAATGCTTTTCCTAGTGTAATGGTTTCATTCTTTTATCTTTATGATAATGAGATTTTCTTTGCCGTTAAAAATAAAATTTCCACGAAGCCAACCAAAAGAAGCCACGAGAATCATTCAACCAAATTATGTTTTCTGTGTTTTCGTTTAAAAAAAATTTGTTTGCAAGTTTTTTTTTTTTTGTGGTAATTAACCGATGTATTAGAAACCAGAAAAAGAATTCACAGTGGAACAAAAACTAAGGCATGAGCCTGTACAAGAAATGAACCAAAAAGAGACTAAAGCCTATACAATATAAAAAGCCGAGAAAGGAATGTGCCAATTTTGGCAAAGCTGAGTGGATAAAGGGGTAGGCTTAATGTTCCTGCTTTGGGAAGCTTTGATCCTAACTTCAAATCTGACTTGTCCGATAATTGCTGAAGGAGACCTATGAATGCCTTTAAAGATTCTAAAATTCCTCTCCTGCCAAACAAAATAAACTGCAGCAGCAAAAACAAGCCTCCTAATAAGGTTAGGGAAACCCTTCCCTTTGAAATGAGAGGAGAACCATGCAAGCTTTTGAGACCAAAGAGTAGGACCAAGGGGAATGCAACATAGATTTGCAATGGCCGTCCACACCTGGCTAGAGAAAGAACACTAAAAAAGAAGGTGATCCAGAGTTTCAGGAAAATTATCACAAAGAGGACAAGTAGAGCTAGAAATGATCCCCCATCTGTGAAGTTTATCCCTTGTTCTTAAGCTACCTCTAACAGCCAACCACAAAATAAAACTATGCCTCGGAATATTTTTTGAGAACCAAACCACCTTGTGCCAGGAGACTAGAGGATTGTGGATCCTAAAAGCATTCCAAGCATGGGACGCCTGATACTTGGATATAGGAGAATGAGCCCAAATAACTGAGTCAGAGACGTCGGGATGGGGCAAAAAATTAGGGCAAGAGAGAGAAAGAAAGGGCCAAGTCCATACACCAATGATGTGCTTGATAAAAGGTCTCACTTTAGGCCTGAGCTGGAGTAACTTCCTCCAAGTCCAGGAGCAAGAGGATGGGATATTCATTGACCAGAGGCTTTGATTCTTGATGACATACCGATAACTCCATCTGACCCATAGAAAATTTTGATGAGAACATATAGCCCAAAGATGTTTAGCCATTGTAGCATAATTCCAGTCCGCAATTCTCCTAATGCCAAGACCCCCCTCATTTTTAGGACAACAGAGAGCTTCCCAAGCAACCTTGTGAGAGTGGTTATACTTAGTAGAACCTGACCAAAGAAAGTTTCTCAAAAGGAGTTCAATATGCTTCCCAACTGCCTTGGGAAGGATGAAATGCATGGACCAAAAAACTAGTAGACTGAAGAGGACCGAGGTGATAAGTTGAAGTCTCCCCGCATAGGATAGAGATCTAGTAGACCAGTGATCAAACTTTGCAGAAAACTTAGAAATAAGAGGAGCACAGTCAGATGCAGAGAGCTTGGTAGAGATAAGTGGAACCCCAAGGTACCTCACAGGAAGAGAGCCAAGCTGAAAGCCCATAAGGCTACAAGTTATGCAAAAATGAGTTCTATCAAGTTATGCAAAAATGTTAGGATTTTTTCCATGTTTTTGTTTTGTAAACTGGATAATCTTTTGGGAAGCGAATAAATTATCTCCGGTAGCTCCTACGTATAGCTCTAGGGATAAAGCCAGAGGAGGGTCAGTAGGGACGGTCGTCCCTGTAAAAAAAAAAAAAAAAAAACCTTCTAGTATTATATAAAAAAATGAATTTTTTCTATGAATTGCATAGCCCTCTCCCTTGCAAAATATTTTGAAAAAATAATTCACCCCTGCGTAGTGAATTTTCTGACTCCGTCCCTGTATTGTAGCTCGCGCAAACACTGGATCAACGTAATCTCAACTATTCTAAGAAACTATATTTTGTGAGGTCCACACCGTTGTGATTTCGTTGTCATGAGTTAAGTGGAAAATGTATGTTTGTAGTGTGCCTCAAGTCATTGGAACCTTCTTGTTGACCATAAAAGCGACTGACTTCCACTAAGACCAACAATAATTGGTGAAAATTGCAATCATCCTGTTTGGTTATGTTTTCTTCGTTTCATACTAGTATTTAATTCCAAGTCCGTGACTTCTTTTCCAATTTACTAAAGTTGATCAAGGGTGTGCAGGAAAATCGATACAACTACTGAACCTATCCAATTAAGATAGAACCGTTCTATTTTTTAGTCATGCTATGCGGTTCATTGATTAAATTATGGTTCTGAAACAAGAGCAAATTAAGAATAAACAACTAAACTTATAGGGAGTGTCTGCCTCTAAGATAGCTCGTGTCTCCAGTGATGTCACGAATAACCGCTCCTTACTTTGACGTCATGCATGACACTTGCCAAGGATCAAGCAGTCAGGAAGCACGTGGCCGACCTATGATTGTTGCCACGTGACTAGACCAAAAAAAACCGATCGGCGTTGACATGTTGCCGCCTTAGATACCGGACACCTTCCTTGCCTTACCAACTCAATGAATAGGGCTTTTGGACGAGTTTTCTCTCTGCTCTTCCTTTGGTTGTATACCAACTCACCTCCCTAGATCAGTGGATTCTCCTGATTCAGCGGATCCGGCTTCGTATGAAGCATATGCGGACTTCACCTTGCAAGATCTGACCCGACAGCTCAGCCCGCTAGTGAAACTCCTAGCCAAGCGACCTTGTTTACCTGCGGGCGTTGGCAATCGAGCTGCCTAGGCCTTTCCTAGGTTGGGCCCACAGGACGGTCCGGGTAGACGACCCGCCATCCAGCCAGTACAAGAAGAAATCGCGTGGTTTAAAATTTATTCAGTGGATCAATATCTCAACATAACATGTCCGACATTTTAAGCATGTAAAGTGAGTCGTTTGACCCAAAATGTACACATAGCCACCAAAGATAAGCCAAGACCTAAATGATTGGGAAGTGGAAAATTGAAATGTTTGTGTCCCCTCTCTGAGATGAGATTCAAAACACTACTGACGGCTTGGCAATAACCATTAATGGATTTTTCGGGCCCTCAAAAAAAAAGAAAAAGGAAACGAAAAATTAGAAGAATGTTAGAGCATGGAAACCATGGGCTGCTTGATCAGCCATGAAACTAATTAGTCAAGAAAAGGGGCTCAGTGGCGAACAATGTATGGCCCTTTGTCTGTGAGTACGTTGTTAATTTCAATATAATTCGAAAGTGAACTTTGCAATCAGTTAGTCTGGTTCGTTAGTGGGTTCTCTCCCCACCCAATTGACCAGGGTTTGATTCTTGAGGTCAGTCCGCAAGAAAGTAATTTCTTGTTAATCATCTAATCCCGACTTGAATGGCCTACCTTTGACCGGACTAGGAGGGAATTAGTCGACGTATGCGTAAGCTAATACAGACACTTTGACCGTCGGGGAAACAAAAAAAAAAGCTTTAATGTTCTTACTACGGTAATTATATGGGTACAGAACCCATTGCACAGAAAATGCACAGATCGAGTTCGGGGACCCACTTTTGGGTCCCACATGAACAATCTGAGCCGTTCATTCATCTTAAAATTAAATTCTGAAGGGCCCCTATGAAATTTAAGCTCAATCGGACGTCTTTAAGTGCTTGATCTAAGAGCCCCCGTTTCAGTCAAGAATATTCGTAAAAGATGCAATCAATACATTAGGGAAATGTAATACTTTTTGTTAATAATGCACCATTGCAAAGCGGGCAATGGCCGTCCCAAATTTTAGAAAAACTCTTTTATTTAGTTGTGAATATTTCAACTATATTATACATAGGTTCACCTTCTCTTGAAAAGGAAGGAAAAATGGAAAAAGAATACCAATTTTTCACGAATCGTTTTCCAAAATAACATAGGTTGCATGTAAACGGATAATTGCACCTCCAACTTGAAACCCCATGTCCGCACTTACACGCGTGGCCCATCAATTTCTAAATATCTCGATATAAAATTATACACGTTTCGAGAAACCATGTGCTTCAAATTCATCGGTTAGGTTTACGTCCAACGAATAATTTCGCAAAGGTGTTGGAAAATCTTTGATAGGTGTAATCCAATAATGGTGGGAGACATCTTCACTTTCACACATAAAAGAAGTGAAAACTAGATATCACAAGCATGAACTGCAAGCACAAGTCATTTTGGCTTCAAATTTACCCTGATGTGATATTTGGAAAGTAGTGGATTTACCAAATCAGGGATTTATGAGTGGGGAGAAGAAAGATCAAAAGCAAAAGAGAGACAAAGATTATGACCATAATGTCATCGGGGGTGATGGTTTTACACAGGGATCGATAGAGTCAAAATTCTAACTTGGAGATGGCACTCAAAATCAATATTATCCTTCTCTTCGTCCCACGAACATAGTCTATTATAAGACAACGTTCAATTTTTTGATAAAAATCTAAATTAGTTCTTTAATTTTGTGTCAAGAAATTATGCACAAAAGTGCTTTCTTTTTTTATCCGAAAATTAGAGATTTTTTGGCAATGGATTATCTTTATGGGCAGCGGGAGTAATTAGTACGTAAAAAAGGTCCAAGTATTTTCTAAAATTAATTATTTCAAATGCCCAAAAGGATACACATTTTTAGAAGTTAATTAGTCATCCATTAACATACTTAATACAAAAAAATTACACACTTTCATCAATTAATCACTCATCAATATACCAAAAATAATACATACATTTTAAAGAACAATACCGCTCTTTCAATACTTTTTTTTTTTTTTGGACCCAGGGGTGACATATGCCACCTCCTCCGTCTCTGGTTTTACAAGGCATACACCAGATTCTAAAAATGTGACATGGCGTTACTTTGATTCTAAAACTTCGCCTTTAATTTCACATCATCCAAAAATTGTACTATTATAAACTGCTTAGAAACAATACTATTACCCAATCTAAAGATTTGGGGATCAAAATCAAACAAAATGTTAAGTTCAAGGACCATTTGATGGGTGCGTCTTCAACTCATGCCAGATTAATGAATAAAATGATAATTGTATTCTTTGCAAGCCAGATAACATTGAATGGCAGATAACATTGAATGGCTGAGAACAGTTTCGGCCAAACCATAAATCCAAATCAAAACAACATTCCAAGGAGATATTTGAACCGCATAATCAAATTAATTATGCAATGTGAAAACATATAGTGTTAGGTTTGTGAAGTCTGATTGACTTTGGTCGCGCTCTGCTGAGGGTTTGGGGTTATAAATGCTTGATGTACGCAGGAGTTAATATACTATTTCTTCATTCGATAGATAGTGGAAACTGGTGTGAGCCGCCAATGTATTTAATATATTCAGTTGGGAAAAATTTGTGTCTTTCCATTCTTGTTTTATGTTCTTGATTATCTTTGCGCGTTGTATTTTTGTTGGTTTGACCGACTCCCAAATTTTCACGTGTATGATAGTGATATCTACGGTTATTTGTAAAAGATTATGGATAGTGATGCACAAAATTGACAAATATCAGAAGTGAACAAGAAAACCCCAGGAATTTAAGTTCCAAAAGTTGAGAAGTGTGTTAAACCTAAAAGTTATTTGGCCCACACACTATATGTTGCAGAAAGCACGAGTGGGAAAGGGACACGTGCATGTCCATGTCACCACCTAATAGTTTGCCGTGTAACTTGGCCACGTGTCCATGATATTGACCTCTGCTTTCTTGGGGTTGACTGGAAATGACATTTGGGTTGTGTGGAAAATAATTGGAAAAAACCCAATGCAACAAAATTTAAATGATTCCCTTCAAACAAACATTTAAAAGCAAAATTTAAATGATTATTTCTTGAGAGCATGTTTGATTGTGGAACTTTTGATTCATTTTCTCGGGCGGTCTAACCCGGGCTCTTGTTTGTGCTTTCAGAGGCACTCCTACCTTCTGACTCCATCCCTGCAGTCGTTCTCCGACAGTCAACCTTAAAAAAAAATTGGACAAAGAGGGAAAAAAAATCACATAATTTGAGTTTTTTCTTTGGTTATTAAATCACAACTTTTTTGGGCCATTACTTATTCCACTATTGACATGTTCTAGGGCGTTGTGGCCCAATTTAAGTTTGGCAAAACTGGGCTGATTGTGTGGATGTCTTTGAGCTGTAGTTTCCTTGGGCCCAGCAATTAAGATGGACTATAACCGAGTCTAGTTCTTTCAGGAATCGAAACCCTGCAGTGGAAGGGATAGGATTTGTATTATATTTGAGTTGAAATTGCTACAAATTGTTAGATTCAGAGCATGTCCAAACTATAATATTATATTTCTGTATTTTCTCCCCATATCTCAATTTTAGAGGGAAATTAAGCTCGAACTCATGCTCGATTTCTTCGGAGGATGTTGTTAATCGGTACTCCAAATATGTAGTATGAGAGAAGAAAATGAATGATCCTCCCAATATACTTTTTGAAATAAGAAAATAAATTGTAATGGAAGTAAATATAGAAGAAAAATGTGAAAGAATAGAGATTCACCACTAGGCACCACCGCACCGTTATACTTTATGCATTTGACAAGGGCTCAATCTTCACTAATAACATTTCCGAGGTAAAAATAAATAAAAATAGAGATACAAGAATTATGGTTGTAGTTGGTATAAATACTAAAATCATATTAATTTACTT
This sequence comes from Vaccinium vitis-idaea, assembly GCA_963854785.1. Lineage (NCBI taxonomy): Eukaryota > Viridiplantae > Streptophyta > Magnoliopsida > Ericales > Ericaceae > Vaccinium > Vaccinium vitis-idaea. Next base: position 9,175,888 of record OY978223.1, read on the forward strand.
TTTGTTTAAGAATTTTTTATGATACAGGGTTCAAAGCGGTCATCGAGCCGAAGGTGTCAAATTTTAGAACTAGAATTGGGTGGGGTGCACCAAGCCAAGGCAATAGTGCAACACCAAGGCGACGCGCAAAGAACCCCAATAGCAAGCTACCGTGATGGGCCTTCCCCCTCAAAAAATTAATTTAATATCATGTGAGCCGATGGCCCACGTATCAGATATTAAACTGATAAGAACAGATACTACACTTGATCTTAGCCAAAAGGCCGAGAAAGGTATGCTTAATCCTTCGTTGAGCCTTCCTTTTTATACACCACATTCTCTCTCCTCTTTCTCTCCTGCCCAATGTGGGACTAAACTGATTTTTTGGTTTTTTTCGTTTTGTACTTATTCAAATTTTTTTTGCATGTCTGTTTTCGATCGATTTTTTGTGGTTTCTTGGCTTGTCTCGACGAGAGGAATCTAAAAAGTATAAAATTATTAGCCAAACTTAAAGTTTTGTAAATAAAGACGAAAAATAATCCAAAAAATTGGTTTATTTTGGTTTATTTTCGGCTTTATTAAAAAAAACTATTACTTTTGACCATAATTTTATACTCTTTGGATTTGTCTCGACGAGATAAATCCAGAAACCATAAAATCTTGACGCAAAACTAACAAATGCGAATTTTTTTTGAATAAAGACAAAACGAAAAAAATCAAAAAACCAGTTTTTTAAATTTAGCCAAATGACGCAGGTCCAAAAGGCTTCCAAATTCATTCTAGAAAAAGGCTTGTCAAATGTAAGAATTGAATCTGATGCCCTCCTTTTCGGTTAACCTCATCAATGAAGGTCCAAATGTGAACCACCCTCTGAGCACAATCATCAGTGATGCGAAGAATATTCTCAACGGAACATCTTCTACCCTTAAGCCATGTATCTTTCTTTTTCTTTTTTTATCACAACATTTTGTGGAGATTTTTTTTTCATAGCATTCGATGGAAAGGATTTTCCGCCATGAATATATTCAACTATACATTTGGGAAACCACGCAAAATTTATGTATCTTTTTTGTTTATCTTTTCCCTAAGCCATATATCTAGGGGAGCTAATGAATGTGTTGATCATCTCGCTCGTGTTGGGGTAGAACAAGATGAAAATTTCTCGTCATGTTTTTTGTTTCTATGCTCGCCAGTAGGTGGCGAATTTAAGTATCGTTTCTAGTCAATTTTTCTGAATTTGGCGAAACTAAGTATCGTTTCTAGTCAAATTTTATGAATTTCCGAAGTACGCCGCAAACTATTAAGACTAGAATTGGGTGGGGTGCGCTAGACCAAAGCAATAGTGCGACGCCAAGGCGATGCACAACGAACCCCACTAGCAAGCTACTATGATGGCTCATTCCCCTCAAAACATTAATTTACTATCATGTGAGCCGATAGGTCACATATCAAATAAAAACCCGGAATTTTCAATTGAGATTTGTGGAAACATTGCACGTACTAATTGAAAACCATGTTTGCTGCTCTCTGCATACCATTTGATTTAATGTACAAGGTTACTGCAAATTTTGGATTAGGAAGTTTAGGAAAACATTTTGTGGAGATTTTATTTTTCATAGCGCGTTTGATGAAAAGGATTTTCCACCATGAATAAAATCAACTATACATTTGGGAAACCACGCAAATTTTCTCTATCTTTTTTTGTTTATCTTCTCATCATCCCCAATGAAAAAGTTTTCTGTTAGAGTCATTGGACACCTTCCCTTGAGTTTTGGGGTTTCACCCATAATATTCAACTCTGAGTCATGATCCTAAAGTGGGATTTACGTACCCAAAAAAAAAAAAACATTGTACTAAAGTGTGATTTATCTTTTCTGTTTATCTTTTCAGCACCTCTCCCTCTTTCTCTCAATGTGTGTTCCAAATTCAACAGTCATGTGACCATTGATTCAATTATGTAAATACTAAAGTTAAAGTTAAGAACTTAAATCCTTGGTGCAATTATGTAACTTGCATTCTAATTTAAAATGGGAAACAAAAAAAAAAAAGTCAAAGTAGTAGTTTGATTTTAAAATAAATTAATAGCAATCAAAGTCGTTCTGCGAGCAAGTGGCCAATCATATTCAATGGTTCTACCATATATATATAATAATAAATAAATAAAACGTACTTGCTCACATTGTTGTGCTATAAAGACAGACTGCGATAAAGTAAATTACATGTTATACGGAGAATCCCAACCGTATATAGACACCATGATGAGCTCGGGCTTATATTTTTTCTTGTTAAGGAAAATCCATGGCAGAACATTCAGATCAAAGAGATGCAAAACATAGATGAACATCGGGTCTTCTTTTGTCACTTGCTTCATTTTCTTTAGTTTGTTGGAATGCAATTCATTTTTTTGACAGAAGAAGATACCAGCAATTGGGATATTCAAGTCATAGAATTATTCCAAAAATCCCCAAAAAAACATTTGCAATTGTTGAAGTATTCTCCAACCCAATAATTACACGACGTAGAATGACATGATATCACATTGTCGGTATTATAAGCAATGTTAAAATAATAACAAGAATAGTGCAAATCATAACACCGGCGTAAGAGTATGGGCCGAAGAAGAAATTGAAGGATCCTCCCAATTTGCTTTTTGAAATTAGAAAATAAATTATATTTGAAAGTAAAATAGAGAAGAAAAACTGAAAGAAACAGGGATTGATTTTAAAAAATAGAGATACCAGTCAGGTGGACTGGTACTACTAGACACCATTGCTGCATTGCAACATTATACTTTCATGCATTTGATAGGGCTCAACTCTCACTAACAACACTTTCGAGTAAAATAAATAAATAAATAAAACAAAAATTAGAGATATAAGATTTACAGTTGGAGTAAAAATAAATACTGCAATCATATTAATTTATTTTTTGTAATTAAAATCTTATTTCGATTGTTTAAACCTCTTAACAGATTTTGCTCAAATAGTTTTTATTTTTAACTAGGAAGATATTGGGTTCAAAGAGAATATCGGCCAACTCACACTGCAGGCCAGCATCTGCTCAGAAAGTATCCAAATTTTAGAACTAGAATTGGGTGGGGTGTGCCGGGCCAAGGCAATAGTGCAACGCCAAGGCGACACTCGAGAAACCCCAATAGCAAGCTAATGTGATGGGCCCTCCCCCTCAAAAAATTAATTTAATATCATGTGAGCCGATGACCCACGTATCAGATATTAAACTGATAAGAACAGATACTACACTTGATCTTAGCCAAAAGGCCGAGAAAGGTATGCTCACCTCTTAATTGGGCCTTCTGTTTTATCCACCACTTTCTCGCTCCTCTCTCTCTCCTGCCCGATGTGGGACTAAACCAAAAGGCTGCCAAACTTCCAGTCTTCTCTCGAAAGTGCTCCAGAACCCCTCTGCGCCTTGTTTCGATGTAAGATCAGAGGTGGGGGGAAGAGCTATCATTGAATGGGATAGCAGGAATGCAATTCATTTGTTGACCTAGAATGTCCTCGTGGATTCGGTTACACAATGTTACTCTCTGCGACCGCTCTAAAAATAGACTTGCGGGTACGATATTGAATGCTATAAAACCAATAGGTTTTTGGAGAGAATGTGGAAAAGCGTTCCTGCATCATTTTTTGACAGAAAAAGATACCAGCAATTCGGATATTCAAACTGTGATAGAAGTTAGATTCAAGTCATAGAAGTATTCCTAAAATCCCACAAACATATTTGGATTTGTAGAAATATTCTCCAACCCAAAAATTATACGACGTATAATAACATACTATCACATTGTCCATATTATAAGCAATATCTAAAAACTTCACCAAGTGGAGTAATACAAGAATAGTGCAAAATTGCACCACCAAGTGAAGTTCATATGAAGGAGCCACTTCTAGCCCAATTCGGAAACGAGCATTCTGAATCAAAGCTGAGATCCTTCAAACTTCTGTTTGATTTCACCGGTCCAGGAAACCCCTTCAACGAAGGAGATTTCTGTTCAAAGCCACTGAAATTGCAAATCCTACTGCTGCTTGTCACTTCACGGGTGATAGAAGATATAGGAGAGAGCTTACACTTGTATGGAGAATTGGACTCAGAATAAGCATCAAAGTTCACTCCCCTTAGCCTTGGCGAGCTCATGGACCGGGATTTGGCCTTAGCTGATTCGGTCGCAGCCATGTAAGTTGGTACGATAGGAGAGCTAGGGAAGGCGGTGTCGTTTCCAATGGAATTCTGTTTCTTGTGGTGGAATGATCTTCTTGGAATGGATATTGGAGGATCCAATTCAGAATCTTCTGTGTGATGATGTTTGAGGGGATTTCTTGGTTTGGATTTTCCTCCATTTTCCTCTCTGATTCTGATATTTGAAGGGAATGCTGTGTCTGGGTTCTTGCATAGCTGTGTATCCACCCATTGCTCTAACCAGTATTTCCACCTTCCATTTACCTTGTTTTCAGGTTCTGTTGATTTCTGAAGAACATTGATTCACTAGTAAATAACTAAAGCAGAAACTAGATTTCAAATGACACAACTGTTTGATAACGTGGTGCCCGGCACCCCATCCGAGCCATCCAAACATGTTTTTGGACGGCCTAGATTTGAGGGGGTAGATTTGCCCCCAAAACTTACAAAAATGCATTTGATCCGTCCAAAACATGTTTGGACAGCTCAGATGGGGTGCCTGGCACCACGTGTCCTTGTCCTCTCCATATGCAAAATTTTCTTCTGAAAAGGATGTGTGTGTGTGTTTTTTTTTTTTTTTTATGAAAACAGAAAACAAAAACGATACCAAACAATGGACTTACTCGATGACTCGATGCGTACTCCTTTATCCTTTCCCTCTTGATAGCAGCCTCTCTCTTGCTTACTAACAGGGTTTTTGCATCATTTTTTGACAGAAGGCTATCATCCCACCTTCTATCCCTATCTGATTCAATCTGCAAATTCAAATATTAGCCATCTGTTGGACTAAGTAATTGTTGTACTTTATTGGCATTCAACATTTATTACCTTGTCTCTGAAATCTTGCACATTCTTAATTTCATGAGAATTCCTTGTGCCTTCCACCATTTCAAACCTCCTTGCACAGACCTGTGACTGGATGGTTACAATGGAATGCAAGCACTTAAGGGTAGAGATAGTTTGGCGTCTCACAGCATGGCCTCTGATAATCGCTTGAAGCCTCACTAGTCCCTTTAATGCGCGTAAAGCTTTTCTAGCCTGCAATATTGCCGCGGTAATATAAAGCGAAAGGCAAGTAACACATCCTCGAAAAACCAAATTAGTTCAACTTTGTGCCACTCTAATTCAACACTTGTGTTTGGATCATGGATTTGTGGAGTAGTTTATGAAGAGGTAAATTTATATGAATTTCACAATATTTGAGAATATGTTGGACTACAATGTAGACTACTGAAAACTAGAAGCATCGGAACAAAGACTCACAAGATAACCCCGAAAGGCTGTTTGAATTCTAGTGGCAGCAAGATCTAAAACCTTCCTCCCACATTGTTGTGTTGATTGAGGTGGATTTTCTTGGACATTACCAGCGAAAATTTCTTGGCTTTCCTCACAATGACTCGCGGATTGAGGAATGTCGTTGGTCCAGACATCCTCAGCAGAAGCAGCTGTTGCAATAGCCAGAGTTATACCATGATGCCTCTGCTCCTTTTCTGCTTCATTATTTGGTCTTTCCCTTGACTGTGCTATTGGTGCTGAAACTGAGGTCAATCTTTTGATCTTCACCCTTCCAAAAACCCATCTCCTCCTCTTCTCCAACTAAAAGAAAAGAAAGGGGAATCCTTGTGACTTATTCGGATGACTAGAAGAGATGAGAAAGGGTGATATATAAAGGAAACCGATGAATCTTTTATTGGTTCATTTTGTTTCTCATGATGACATTTGGTGAGAAATCACACCTCTTTCTTTTCTCACCATCCAAATGACTCGTTAAGTATTAGGGCCATTACATCAGTTGATCAAACAAGCACAATATGTACTTACCTTTTCTGGTTGAGAATGTTTATCTGCAATGAAGAACCTCTTCAGCAGATTAAACCAGCTCTTCTTTGCCATAGGACCATTACTTCATCGAAGCATGTGTCGATAATCTTCGAAAGATCCCGAATCTACAAACAATACGAGAAATGTTATAACAATCATACCGTTGACATGTTAGAGACGATGGTTTCTAAGTGTGTTGTGCTCGGGGGCACCCAGAAACTAACACGCGTGCATAAACAAACACAGAGAGTCAGAATTTACACGATGCAGCCGATTTCTAATACGAAAGAGAATTTGAGATACACTCACCCAATTGCAAACACAACACTTCCTTTCTCTCTGATTTTGCTACACCTTAGTCTATACAAAGATACAGATATATATAAGAGAAGGGGAATGAGCTACTCATCAAGCATGCATGCTTTAGACTTTTTTTTTGGACAATTACATGCTTTAGACTTCTTGATGCTTAAAGTCCATAAAGAGGGCTTGAGCCAATCCTCTTATCAGTCCTGCACAATCTTTCTGAATCCAAGCTTATCTGAGATGGATTTGCGACAAAGGATCACTTGTCTCCGTGGTCCATGGTGGTTGCCCTTCAACTGAGATGGATTTGCGACAAATCTTCAACCAAAATGTACAATCATTTTGTACCCATTTTCAGAAAACTTGTGAACAAAACAAGAAAAGCTCGTCAGAACCACTGTTTATAGTACAACATTCAAGAAAAACAGAATTTTTCTCAAACCAAAGCACATAAATTGCTTCTACCCATTTTTTTACATGTGTTGAACAAGGTTTTGAAATCAAGATACGTATCGTGTATCGTTTTTCTTGTTTTATAAATTGTATCGGGATACGTATCGCGTATCGTAAGATTCGTTAACCTTAATTAATATACAATTAACAAGTATTTATACCTAATAACACCAACAAACTAAGATTTTAAGTTGCAAAAATTCAAGCCTCAACTGGGATTTATCAGATTGAGATTTCCTGCTACCTTAGTCAAGGACAGAAAAGAAAATTCCTAATAACATTCTCCCAAAATACGATCGAAGTATGATCATTGAGGTTAGACATCTTTCAGATGGCCTGAATGTCGATCAAACGACTTAGATTAATGCGTTTGAGATTCCACTTCTACAATAATGTTTGAATTTCTTGTATTAAGAAATCGTAGGATACGTACTGAATCGGGATACGCATATACATCATAGGATATGCCATCGTATCGTAAGATTTCTATACAAAAAGGATACGGGATGAGATACGTATCCTGTATCGTAGGATTTTAACAACAATGGTGTTGAAATGTTGAATAATTCATGTTTCTCACCTTTTTTCATTATCAGAGCCACCTGCTCAGCACATGGGTGGGGAGGCCAAAATGTGGATATGGGCAGAGAGTGATTCAAATTCATGGAGTGGAGTACCCTTTCTAAGGAATTTATGAGAAGACTTGACTACTGCCTGCCTCATGGGACCTCTACTTTTGATGAACACATGTACATTTGTCTCCTTCAACTGCAAGTGACATGTTCACATGGTTTTTGTAGGAAATGGAAGTGTACTATACTACCCTTATTCTAATTGTAACATGGAGCCAAATAGCATGCAGTCAAGGATGGAGACAGAGGTGGCTAGTAGGAGTTGTCGTCCTTGCTACAATTTGAAAAAACCCTACATTGAAAAAATATATATATAATCAAATTATATAACTCTGCCACTCCTCCACATATATAGCATGCCCCCACCACGCAAAACTCTTGGCTCCGTCCTTGGTGCAGTGGCAGTACATAAAGAGTGTTGGGTGCTAATTGGACAATGCAAATGTGAGAGACATTTTAATCAAGGAACCCATTATCGAGAAACGCTAAACTAAGCAAATGTGTAAAGACACAAAGATTTACATGGTTGGATTTAAAGTCTTATATGGACACTGGACAAACGAAGATTAGCAGAATATTATCGCTATAAAGAAAAAAAAGACAATATAATGAGACGATTTATGCAACTCAGGGTGTAAAAACTTTATACCCCATAATAGCCCTTTATATGAAAACCAATAACATCAAACCGCGCAAGACTTTTTTTTTTTTTCTTCTAAAGAGGCGCCAAGACTTATCTACCAATATTAGAAATGGGCTTAAAAGGCCACACTGGTCGCCTGACAAATCAAGTTGAATTCGAAACAGAATAGCCCTGGCAATAAGAGGATTATCTCGAGTCTCTTTTAGGGATTGAGGTTTGGCTAAATAAGTTGGCTTAACTTTTTTTTTCGTCTTTATTTGATTTTTTTTTTTGCGTTTGTTAGTTTTGCATCGATTTTTTGAGTATTATTGGTTCGTCTCGACGAGAGGAATCCAAAAAGATAAGAGATTATGATTAGAACCCTCAATTTTTTTAATAAGATTGAAAAAAGTGTAAAAAATTGACTTTTTGGCTTATTTTTGTCTTTACTCAAAAAAAATTAAGCTTCGGTCATAATTTTTTACTTTTTTTATTCCTCTCGCCGAGATGAACCAATAATACACAAAAAGTTGATGCAAAACTAAAAAATGCAGAAAAAAATCAAATAAAAACCAAAAAAAAAAAGTTAACCAACTTTTTACGCCAAACTTCAAGCAGTCTTGTTGGGGGCATTTGTCAATAGACTTTTGAGCAATACATGGTACATCTAATGGCTACAGTTTTCAAATGATGCACCTAACTCTGTTGCTGCTGATACCGCGCCATGTGACTTCCCCCCTTAATGTCAAGCCTTGCAAAGACTTCTTTCTTTGTATGTACAGCCATTGATGGAAAATTTGCAACAAACAGAAGAAAAAGAAAGATCAATGATTCAAGTATGTGGGGAATTCCTAATGTGCAATAAACCAGGGAATGTAGAGAAGATGCACAGCAGCCTTAGATTGCAAGAATGGATGGACAGCTGTTGAGGGTCCCTTCTTGTGTGTCCTCACACAAACTCATCATTCATAAAGTACAATGACAGTGGCACATCCCCATCTCTCTCCCTCTTTCTCTCTCTCTCTATCTGGAAAAAAATAAAATGTGAAGTCCTTAATCAACCATGCAACATTTTGCCTATTATCACTCTTGGAAACTGATAATCATTTTTTTCATTGTCTCTTAATCTCCCAACCAAGATGTGATGGTTTCTGTACTATCATGATAACTTGCCTCATTTTAGGTATTGGAACGTGTTTAGAAACAGACTAATTCTTAGCCCATTTGATAGGATTTTTAATCAGTGCTGGCAAAACTATATAGCGTGTCTATGAGAAAACCTCAATGTAGAAAATAAAAAAAATCTGACTAGGTAAAAGAGATATATACATATAGATTACATCGTTTGACAAAAAGAGACTCCAACATATTAAAACGTCCCACGACGAGTCTTCATATTTGGAAGCCGTCTAGTTCCCTTTTAATTTTTTAGAACCAGTATACTCAAAATGCTTACTATATATTGGGCTCTCATAATTAGGCTAGGCTTGTTTTGTTTTATTTTGTTGGGCTATAACTATTTGGTTCAAATTTAGTTGAAAATATTTATTTTTACCTTGCACGAGTAACTCAGCGCTGACAATACTAAAGAAATTTAATTTATAGCCAAATTTTATTTTTTCCTTGGTGCGTTTTTTGAACCTCGCTGCCACAAAGCTGGAGCCGCCTCTGTGAAAGTACCCCTTAGTTTTCAGGGGGAGGTTTGAGTTTCGAGTCCATGTAGAGGCGTCGAACCCTTTGGCTTTGATCTACTAATTTGCCTATAGGCTCTAACCCACTGCATGTATACTATATTTGCCACCCAAAAACAAAAATAACGTGTTAGATATTGTTGTGCCTTATAGAATAACGTGACTAAAATGATTATAGAGTAAAATGGTAAAATGAAGGGACATTTACCATCAGGTCACCCTTGGATCCCATAATTACCATCAGATCAAGCTCAACTCTGAAAAATTCTCATCAACTCCCCAACTCGTATAAAAATGCCTAAATCATAGGGTACCCTATGAAAGTGTCTAAAATCCTCGGGTACCCTATGAAAGTGCCTAAACCACTAAACCATATAATAGAAAAGTGCACCCTAGACCTAAACTCTAGGGTACCCTACGACTATGGTACCCTATGAAAGTGCCTAAAATCCTAGGGTATCCTACGACCAAGGTATCCCATGAAAGTGCCTGAAATCCTAGGGTACTCTATGAAAGTGTCTAAACCACTAAAACCATATAATAGGAAAGTGCACCCTAAACCTAAACTCCCAAAAAGAGTGACTTACCTTAGTGGTAATTAAAAAAAATGACTTACCTTATTGGTAATTAGATATCTCTTTTCTAGACCTAGAGGTAATAATCCCTAAAAGGAACATCCATGGGTTCATTGTGTGTACATGTTTTAGTAGAAAATTGAAAATGGGCCACTGCCTCATGTATGAGCTGCATCAACGATATAACAGATGGGCTCAAGAAATGGAATTTGTTTAGGAGTTAGCATTGGGTGATGATGTGGGCTTTTGGGCGGGCCGTGGCCTCCAAATTCACATTGCCTGGTTGAAGAATCAGTGCGTATTTCATATGGGAATTTGAGGGATTCTTGCCTTTCCATCGTTTAACAGAAATGAATTTTGCTCATAATAATGACGTTCCACATTCTTTGGAAGTTAGAACAAACTTAAAAAAAACTCTTGAGTTGACAATTAGAAAATACACACATTATACTCCTTCCCTTTCAAAAAAAAAAAAAAACTGAACTTTTAAAGAAATACTTATTATTTTGCTATGGAGTGATTATTTTTAAAAAACTAAAAGAATTCATTGATATTTATTAACTTGCAATGAAGCTTGAATTTATTTATATTCTTGTTTTAATTACGACCATTCTTTTGAAACAAAAATGATAATATACTACAAAATTTTCAGATATAGCAATAATATACTACAAAATTTTCAGATATAGCAATGTCTTTATAGGACACATTTTTTAATTTAAAACTAGAATTGTGCCCTTTCAATGGACACCTATAAACAAAATACTTGTTTAGAAATAAAATCATCACAATTGAGAAAATCACACGAGAAGTACGATATTAATATTAACAATCAATGACTTTCATTTAAAGTTGGAGCGTTGAAGGCAATGGAAAGGAAAACTAGGAAGTTAAGATGGGATGAGAGTCACGGGGTAGATGTGAGAATGGGAGCAAAAAGAGGTTAATACGAGGCTTTTATTATCTAAAAAACCCACCAATCTGAGAATTTGAGAATGAGGTTTTAGAGAGAATCGGAGGACAAACTACATTTGTATATAGTATAGATTGTGATTGATTGATAAGTGTCGTGTTATGTTATTTATCTTATAACCTCTTGTTTATACCAAAAAAAAAGGTATTTTTTTAAAGCCGCCATGTGGCATAAAAAATTACGCAATGGCGAATGATTTTTCCCAAGATGTTGGGATTTATTGGTGTAGCCATTTATTTGCATGGGTTTTGTTAATGTGTGCCCCTAAGGCACATGATAATGTTCATTAAATGTGCCTAATTAAACCCGCTTTTGTGAAAAATAGTAAAAGTAGTTTATGACCAGTATTTCAAAATTAGATTTTCCATACAAACAAAGACAAATAAAGGAGTTAATGTAAACTACTTTTATTATTTTTAACAAAAGTTGATTTAATTAAGCTCATTTAATGAACATTACCATTTGTACTGGGGCCTGGGGGCACACATTAACAAAATTCTATTTGCATTTATACCAAAAAGTTAAACACGCAATGGGAGTTGGCTACTTGTCGTTTATTTTGCTCAAGATTATTTGTTGTGAAATGCACCGGATTAGGGCGTGTTTGAGAGCCTACTTTTCAGCTTTTCATTTTTTATTTTTTGGCTTTTCGGTTTTTGGGATTTATGGTGAGAATGTGTTTTAAATCTGGGAGGAATGTTTGAGAGAAATATACAAAATGCATTTTGCAACATGAGTAGTGTTTGCGTGGTATGTGTAAAATATATTTTGTAGCGTCTTTTTGTTGATCAAAATGAGACAAGTGAAAAATGAAAAGTCAAAAAACTCCTCCCAACATACTTTTGACTTCTTTTCTCTTTTCATCAAATTGGAAAATGAGTTTTGAGAGAATGAGTTATGGATATTATATAGGGTTTTGTTAATATGTGCCCTTAAGGCACATGATAATGTTCATTAAATGTGCCTAATTAAACTCACTTTTGTTAAAAATAGTAAAAGTAATTTATGACTAGTATTTCAAATTTAGATTTCTCATTCAAACAAAGACAAATAAAGGAGTTAATGTAAAGTACTTTTACTATTTTTAACAAAAGTATATTTAATTAGGCTAAGTTAATGAACATTATCATGTGCCTTGGGGACACACATTAACAAAATCCTAGTATATATCCCCCAAATACTGAGAATTAAAAAAAGAGAATGAGAAAAGTAGAAAAGGAGGTGGCCAAACATCCTCTTATTTTCCTTCGAGGATGATTTGTTCGGAAATGGGCACACGTGGTTACGGATGCAGCTATGGATGCATGCTGAGACAGAGGCAAACTTATATTGTTGCAATCCAAGTAATCCATAGAGCACGTGGAGTTGGTTTTCTACACAACTGCCACCCATTTTCCCCATGATGCTTGAAATAAGTGTCACGGCTCCCTAAGTGAGTGGGTTTTGATTCTGTAGTAGGAGCATAACGCCAACTTCAAGAGGATAAAAGAGGAACATGAGACACTTGGCAGCGACGAAGATGGGCGAACTCGGTGTTCCGTTAAGGTAGTTTTTTGGTTTTTTGTGATTTTTTATGTGATGTATTGCGAGAGAATAACCTGACTTGAAAAACGCAATAAGTTGGCTTTTTTACTTTTTGAGTTAGTGGAATGGGACCTCAACTCAAGGACCTTGGCGGTTCCCTTTTCACTTATAAATACAAAAAAACTTGAGATAGGAAAGGGGTTACTCAACCACAAAGTCCAATACTTACTCAAAATTATCACTCTTTTGGATCCGGCCACACGATTTTTTACTTTTTTACAAAGTATTCACTTAACCCCGTTGACCACCTAGATCTTGTTTTTCTATTTCCTTGTACCCAAACTTGTTAAATTGTTAATAAAATTTGTTTCTTTTAAGTTATGTCGTTTTCTTCTCGTTTTCCACATGGTTGGGAAATTATATATTAAGTCCTCTTTGTTTAGACAAACCACATTGTGGCCTCACCCTTTGGGTTACACGCAACCGCTCTACATACGAAGTCTGATCAAGACGCTCACGTCTTTTTACACGTTGGACGTCGACAATTCCTGACATGCCCGGGCATACTGCCCGTGCCATTGGTTTGTCCAAAAAAGATGAAACACCTCTAAAAAACATGTTGGCTGTGTTTGGTTAGATAGTTTAGTTTAGTTTTGATGATGTCAGCATGTGTAATGAGTGGAGAGATAGAGAGAAATGATGATGTCATCAAAATTAAAACTAAACAGGGAAACGAACAAGGCCGTTAAAACTCCTCTAAATTTTTTTGTTTGCGAGATGTTAGAGCACCTCTAAACCTTTTTCAAATTTCGGAATGTCAAATTGCTTTAAAGGCATGTGTGGCAATCTAACATGTTGAATTTGACATCTTGAATATTGCTCACTCTAACCAATCAAAATGATATGTGCAAAGAAGATTTGTAGGGAATCACACAAGGAATGCCTTACGGGGCCTAGTACGGATCCCGAACGGCTGATCTAAGCAACTCAAAAATTTTAAAAACACATTTCGAGTGGGATTGCAAGAAACTTGCTCCATCCGATATGTGTGAATGCTTAATCCAAACTTTCATTTTTGAATGGCTCGGATGAAAAAAAAATTGGAAGTTTGGATCGAGCATCTACACATATTGGAAGGAGCTTGTTTTTAGCGGGCCCATTTAAAATATGTTTCTAAAATTCTTGAGCGGCTCAGATTAACCATTCGGGATCCGTACTGGACCCCGATGGGCCTTCCCTGCGTGATTCCCTGCAAATCTCTTCCCTGCATATAGCATTGCTGCTAACCAATATGCCAAATTTATTATTTTGGTATATTTTTTTACTCTAGTCTTGTCTTGAAAGGTCTTGTTTGTGACCCTCCTTGTGCATTTTGCATTTTGAGGTTTTTCATTTTTGTTTTTTGGGAGACAGATTATGAAAATGCATTTTAATTAAAATCATACAATAGAAATACAATTTGATAATCAGCCCCTGAGATACTTTTGAATTCTCATTTTGCATTTTGGGTTTACCAATCATAATCTATTTTGATGATTATATTTTCAAACTCTACTCTGTTGCAAAATCTATCTCTCAAACACTCTATCAAATTGACAGATTCATAATCTATTCTAACCATAATTGAAATACAAAATATAAAAACAATTAGGCTCCCAAACAGGCTCGGAATATCAAGAACTTCATTAGTTAAAACTAACTTTAGTCTTGACCGTTTCTTTTATTTTGCTAAATTTTTAGAGACTAAGTTAATTCAGTTTAGTTGAGGTATGCGATACACCTATAACGACAAAAATGTGAAAATGAAAATGGAAAAAATAAGCATCCGAACACTCTCGAATTTTAAGCTTGTGTAGTTAACGAGTTAAGTTGGAGCTTGAGTTTACAAACCCGCTCGAACACTGTTTACACCCATAGTTAACACTTTTCAGAGCCGAGCATCTAGCTGATGGATGTGGAAAGTTAAAGTGGTACTTGCATATAGGAACTCCGTCCTCTCAAAGTTAAAGTTGTCTAAAAAATTTGGGTTTTCGTAGTGATGCAAGTAAAAATAACCCGTAATAATTTTAGAGGCCGTTTGGCCGCCTGTTTTTCGGTTTTTCAATTTCTCTTTTTCGCATTCTGGGTGTTTGGCCGACACACCCAGAAGTTGTTTTACCAAAAACTGTTTTTCCGTTTTTGAAGATAGAAGTCAGAAATCAAAAATAGGTTAGGAGCTGTTTTTTGATTTCTACTTCTCCTTTTCCCTTTCCAAAACACATTCTGCACATTTCTCCCAAACACTCATCTCACATCCAAAACTCATTCTGACCAAAAACCAAAAAACCAAAAAGCCAAAAAGTCAAAAATCAAAAGCTAAAAAGTAGGCTCCCAAGTCCCAAACACCCCCTTAATTGTGGATCTTTTGAAATTTTTATTTGAGATCGAAACCGTTTATTTTTTTAAGAAATATAGAGCACACAATTATGGGTACAAAAAATTAAGATTGTCGAAATTGGTAAATACACAATTGAGATCAATTTGCCTTACAATTTATTCTTTAAATGATATTGGTCATTCATTTTTTATAAAATAAATGCTATCCAACTATATGGCTACTAGTATTTAATTAATTTAATTTGTTTTATAAATGATCTACTCAATATTTCTAGCAAATTGAACCGTTTCGATTCAGAAAAATAGATTATATAGGATCCACAATTGAAATTGGAGCATTGATTTGGTTCACTGTACGTTCCCCAAATCCTGTCCCAACTCCCAAGTGCTGCTATAAATTCTGCGTGTTCTTCAGCCGCTTCAGCCTTTTGTCGTAAGTTCTTCTTCTGGGTCTGAAAACCCTCTTTCTCGCTCGTACTACGCTTCTTTTCCTGCAATTGCAACCCACTTTTCTGATTCATCGCAATCTTCAAACATCTCCCATTTCTATCTCTATACATAAGTACATATACACGCACATCTAAATGGGTAAGTGGAATCGGAGATGGGTACACCGTAAAATTTTCTACCAAGAACCCGTCGAACCTTCCATGCTTCATTACGACATCGAACCTGAATCGTCCGGTACCTCCCTCAAACTCTTATCTTTCATTCAATTTTGTTTGATCTCTTTCTTTTCTACCTGTTATAAAACAGGATGTTCGGATGTATGTACGTCGATTTATATTGATAGATACGTGTTTCCGCCACCTGAATTAGGATTTAACTGTCTTGTGAATGGAAGGAATTGGAGGGTTTTGAATGTCTACTTGGGTTGTTTGTGGAAAGATTTGTTTCGGTGGTTAATGGGTTGTCGTCAATTTTAGTGTTGTAACTCATCGTCCACGGAGAAACATTTAAATTCAGTTGATTTGTTTCTGCTTTCATGTTGGCGAATGAGAAGATTGTCTTTTTTTCCGCGGAATCAGTCATGTGGATGGGATTGTTCACCTAAGGTTCAACATTTTAGGGCTTTAGCTTTACATTCTCTAGCATTCTGTGTGCACAAAATTTAGAGAAGGTATAATGATCATTTAGGAACGATTTGGGGTTATTCGGGACTGAAAGAGGTAAAATTAGCAGTATGGGTTGGCGAGGGGAATGTAGGTGAGCGCAGGATAAAGTACGACAGAGCACAAGCCCTTGGATAATGTGGTGAAATAAGCTCCTCGATGGACCAAGCTATCATAGACCAGTTTATGAATGACACTGAATGTACGCGTGTATTTTACGGTTCAACTTCATCAAGTCTCAAATAGAAGCGTATCTTGAGTATTTTGAGTAGTGTATCTGTTTTTTTGGACTGAGTATTTCCAAACTCGGTGGAAAAGTTCAGCTTTGTCCCTTGGAGTGTTCTTATGAGACTTGATGCATAGAACCGCTCAGTCGTGTTAATTGATGAGTATGTGAGAATCGCGTGTATGGAAACTACTGTGGGGTGGGGAACATGCTGGAGTGCCATAATTCGCTAATCCCAAATCCAGGCGTAGGGACAATTAAATGCTGTTTGGTGTTTCTTATCCTATTTTATGGGGAAAATGATTTTTTTTTGTGAGGTGGACCTTTGTTGTTTTGAAGTAAATATGCAACAAAACTTATTGTATGCAGTCCTTCAGATTTTATTTCAACGTTAGAGTGATTGTTGACTTGGTAAAGATGTTTGGGTTCCCAAAGAAGTACTTCGCACATTTAGAAGAATACATGCAACATAGTTTTCTTAATCTCTATGGGCGTTTGTTAAACTAAAATGCTCTGGCCGTGAATGACTCTTCAAAGGTATATGCATTACCTGTCCCTTAGTCCATAGAATTTTTTCTGATGTCAAGTTTGATAAATGGGTGTCAGTGGAATATATATATATTAATTCTGATTGTAGCTTGTGAATCCTTTTTCCTCTTCAGGAGGTTGGCAAAACAGTGTACCGTCATGGGAAAAGCAATTTTGCTCTGTAGTGGGGTCACTTCCATGGAAGAAGGTTTTGGTTGCAAAACAGTATATGCACTGCTATGATGATGTGGTGAAGTGGAAGGATTCTGCTGGTGAAGAAGCATTCAACAATGCAAAAGAACGGTTTAGGGCAGCAATTAATGGTCTTCCATGTGACATTCCTATGCCTGATCCTGACATGTATATTGATAAAATCGATTGGAATCCACATATTGATCCTGAACTTATATCTGACTTGGATCGTGCGTACTTTAATCCTGATGAAGGAGAAAGATATAAAAAGGCGGAGACTGCTAACCAAAGTGCGCAGAGCTCAGTTTTCGGCCTTGGTGTTGGATGGAATACCAATCTTAGTAATGGTGACAATCCTTGGGAAGGTAGTGATCAAAAGGGTTCTGGAGCTTTGGAGTATGTAACAGAAGGTTGGAACCAGTGGGATGGCTCCGCTCTTGAATCAAGGAATATAAATAATGCTCAGAATCCTTGGGAGCATAGCTATACTCAGGTTAATGGAGCACAGAAGGATAGTGCATGGGGAAGTACTGGGGCAAAGCCATGGGGTTGGAACCAGGGGCAAGCCTCTGATGAGCAGTCAAATAATTACTATCCTTGGGAACACGGCTGTCAAAATGGTGGACCCATGAAGGAAAAAGGATGGGGCTCTTCTGGAAACAATTCTTGGGGTTGGGACACTTCACAGACCAATATGTATGAGTCAAGAAAATTCAGAAGTGCCGACAACCCTTGGGCACAGACGCCAAGTTTTGGCAATGGACGTGGAAATGATAGAGGATGGGGAGAATGTGGACACAAAAACTGGGGTTGGAAGCAGCAGTCAGGGAGACAAAACTATGAGCCAAAACATTTGGATTCCAGAAGAGTTGGTGGAGCTTTGGGAGCCACAAATAGCGGGTTCCGGAAGAGGGAGGGCTCTCATCGGTATTCATCAAGGTACAAAAGCTCAAGGTTTCAAGGTGGTGACTATGACACTGGCCACCACTGGAGGGAGGGAACAAGTCAGAATAGGGCTAGTTTTGCATAAGTTACTAGTGATGCCTTTTGCACAAAGTCCAACAGAACTTGGTCAATCTTGAATTCCTGTGCTACTGAGATCTAATACCCGTGTTTTTGACGATAAGTAAATACTTGTAACTGTTTGTAATCTGTCTACATTTTGTTTCTTTTACTCGGCTGTAATGTTATGTGGTGGATGAGTCAGCTTCCTTGTCACATTGCTTAAACTGAATAAGAACTAGCTTACTCAGTTGCCTGCCATCAAGATCTATTGTCTGAATTTTTTATGGGCTTCTGTTGGAGACGTCCATATTTTCTTCTCAATGGTACGATTCTCATGCTACCAGGATCATCCAATGTTTTGTAACCAGCATCACGATTCACATACTTTCATCGCAACATTGTGTTGAGTATATTGAATAAAGAGACGTGGAAGAGCTTAGAGAGTATGTTTTTCTTTGCGATCTAAGCAGTAATGAGTTATGCTTGAAAATGAACCTACCCCTTGCCAAATATATATAAGAAGAGCACCGAACATGTTTCACTCTCTGACTGGGAGTAATAAATTCTTTTTCTGCTAGGCTCGCTACTTTAGATAGCTCATAGTTATACGGCACGCATGTGTCAATATGTTTATGCTTTTTACACAAAGAAGCTCTCTGATAAAATATTGATCTCCCAGATGCGACTTTCGATCAGGATATGATATTTCTCAGGCAAATCCTAGTCAATGGAAGAACAAAAGCAACTTACTTAATGACTTTTGGTTGTTGACTTTGTACTTTCAAGGTGCAGTAGGTAATCCTGCTTCATGCCTTTGGTTTCTGGCAGTGATAATCTTCTTTTTTATAGCTTTCTTGAAATCAATAGTGCTCAGTTGGCACAAGCTCTCCTGAACAATAAACCCTTAACACTCCATCGTTTACTGAGAGCATTTTATCTGAGAAAAGTTATTCATCCTAACTGAGATCATGTGTTATTGTTACAAAGAATGCATTGTCGTTCCGTGCTCATACTAATTTTTGTATTGGGGGTCTACCAAAGCTTTGTTGACAGATTTTCCCGAGCCCCAAGCTGTAAAACAGCCTTTGCAGTTCTTCGTATCGGAAGTGTGAAAAATGTGTTTGGTATCTGGTGATTATGGAGGTTATGATTTTCATTGTTGTTTTTGTTTAGGTTTTCTTGTCCTTTTCGATCTATATCTATGGGGATATATGGTTACAGAGAGGACGACTTTTGAAGATGAAGAAGCATACTGGGTAACCTCTTCTTTTGTTTGCTAGCCATTGTTAAAATTTACCCGCAAGCCCAAGCCCTATTTATGAATTATGAGGGCATGGGTAAGCAAAACACCCAGGAGATGGGGGACCTCGCAATCTTCAGCAGATCCAAAAACATATAATCCCTGAGGTATTGAGCGGTTGATTTATAGTTTGACAAGTTCATTTGTATGACTGATGAAGATTTGAATAGTTGTGAATTCAAGAACCCTTCAGATCTGTATAGCCAGTGGCAGTTGATCCTTTATTGCATGCTTAAATCTTACAGATTAAGTTTTCTAACTGACTACTTGCCCTAGAATTTATCGAAGATCCAGTACAACAGCTGATCAAGTTGGATAAAATAATTATAGATTGCAGCTCATGAATAAGATAATTAGTTCTCATTGATAACTCGATTGGGGACAATGCAACTGCATAGATGCACAAGTAGTCCACTATTGGTGCTGCCATATTCTCATCTTATTTGATGGCTACAGAAAGTTAAGCATAAGCAGCTGGCTTACAGATAGATGCATTCTCAGCTTCGAAAGAGACAGTTGGCTTCCAGTACTTGTGAGTTCTTATGCTTTTTGTCAACCTTTATATAGTGAAAGTATAGTTTAGGTTTAGCTCATTTTATGTTTGTGAAATTATGTAGCTTCCATTGCCTATTGTTTATCTCATCTAGATCCTGATTATGACATAAATGATTGGTGGATGCAATCACTCCGTTAAAGCTCTTCTTTCCGCGAAGTTAATGTGTTTATTTCTTCCCATGTGACTTTGCCACAATGTTTTAGTGCCATAGTGCGGTGCATATTGCAATAGGAGAAGTGGCGACACAGATTTATAAGATGGACCGATAAGATCCCTTGGTTTCTGGGGGGTGGTAGGCCACTTATATTAACACTTAGAACTGATGCTTGTTTCTGTTGCTAGGCAAGTCCTAGTTTTGTTTCTCTTAGCTTACAAAGAAGAATGATGGTTGATTTGCTGAATAGGGATGCTTGATTGGGAAAAGGTTACATGATTATCTTTTTGACAGTCAGCTTCAAATTCCTTGTATCAGGTATGGAGTCCTTTTTCGCTTTAGCAATCCGAAGGCTTGGCATTTTATGCCAGTTGGCATCCTATTATCTGGTAATTTGATGTTTGTTCTGTGGTGTAGAAGCTAAGAAGCACGGACATGACTACCGGCCTCATGTATCCGTGTCCGACACGTGCCGGTCATGGACACGACACACTGGGACACGTGTCGGGCGTGGCATCCGTTCGATTTTTTTTATTATATTCTCTGTTACTCTTGGACACGCTGTGGACACATTAAGAGGTTAAAATCTAATTTTTAAAACTTGGGTTAGAGTGACAATATCCATAGATGTATAGTTCATGTATGCATAAATAGGGACCGGTGGTCGTATTAATCTTAATTTGATAGATGTAATGTTTTTTTACTTTTACTTCGATAGAAGTGTCTGTGCTTCTTAGTGCAGAAGTAATCTTAGTCTCTTTTCAGCTAGCAGCAGATGATGCCAGCTGATTTAACCTTATAGCCCATCTGTTTGGTGAAGGTAACAGGATGGCATAATTTTTCGGGAAAAGTTCAATCTTAACGTGAGCTTTATGACTTGATTAAGGCTGGTAATGGTTTACAGGGGTGAAGAGAATAACGGAATTGTGCTGTTTTTTGGACAAGTTGAGGTTTCTAAAGAAATTGCATCGGTCAAGCTAAAAAATTGTCTCCTTACATCGCTATTCGGAGAACAGAGTAACACGTTGCAAACATAATACAATGGGACGGTTGAGGTTGGCCTCGCTTTTGTATGTGGTGGTTCTACTACTACATCAGTTGGTATGAGTTCTGGGAATAGGTTTTCAGCCATAACCAGATTTGAACCTAGCAAAACTGCTAGAAGCCTACACAAATCGCAAGAAGCCATCTGTTGCCGAAAATAGAAGATGCAGAAGATTAGTCCTACATCTATGTACGCAAACGATATTCAATTTCAAAGTTTGGCAATAGCTGTGTATTTGTTACTCTCCGCGTAGGTGCTTCCAGTGGAAGAGTATTCCTTTTTGGTTGCATATCTCATTTCATTTTTCTCAAAAATGAATGTTTGTTTGTTTTTGTTGTTTTTGTTGTTTTTTTTTTAAGTAGGGGAAGAGGGATGACACCCAGAGTTTGATTTATGAATGTAGCATATAAGCCTTGATGATTCTTGGTAATGTGTTACAGGTACTCACCTTATTTGGAGGGGAACCCTTCTTAGGATTTTTTTTTTTTTTTATGAACGGATATTCACGCCAGCTTGCGCACATCTCGACTAATTCCGGGGCTTTGGAAGTAACGACCGGGCATAATTCCTAGTGGCCTCAAGAGTTTGCTGGTAAGAAGAATCGAATCTAAGCAAACCTCTAATTCCGGGTTCTTGGGATTTTTGTTGCATGTTTGAGTAGGTGGGAATTGGGATCACCTGGGATTTTCTCTTTTGAAAGAAATTGTGAAAAGAGAACATACAACTGAGGAAATATAGGGAAAACGATGCAATTTTTTTAATAACTCAGGATGTCCGAATAAATTTACGTTCTTCTCGATTAAATCTTGGGAGTAATCTTTCCATTTACTAGCAAAGTAACTTGGGTATCAAAAAAACTTGGGTGTCTTGGTCAAGTTTAGGTGTAGCTTGACTAATCTTACGAGATCCACTAGCACTCTTATGAGATCCACTAGCAGTAGCTCATTTAAAGGGACCAGACTATGGGTACAGAATCCATTACACAGAAAATGCATAGATCGAGCTCGGGGATCTACTTTGGGTCCCACACGAACAATCCAAGCCGTTCATTCATTTTAAAATTAAATTCCAAAGGGCCCAGTGCTTAATGTAAGAGCCCCCGTTTTGGTCAAAAACCTCGTATGACTCATCAAATGTGCATGTGAGTATACTTTTAAGTTCAAGGCCCTAAACCGTTAGATTTTTTTTGTTCCATCTTGTTAATATGTTGACCTTCTAATTTAGGATCTCTTAAGATCCTTGTTGACCTTAGAAACAAGTACACTACCATTTGTTTTATTTTCTGGAACTATAAAATGATACTCTCTTTTCCAACAATTCTAAAATATTATGTACTGTATTACGAAATAATCCTAACATTAACCCACATTAACCCCAAGAGTTGGCAAAGTTGGCATGAGAAAGCAAATAAGTGCTTGACTGAGGTGGCATGTTCGAATCTCACGGAGGCGAACCATCCCAAACCTCGGGCCACTGGGGTTATGCCACATCGTTATCTTCAGGGTCTCAAAATTAGTCAAGGTGCGCGCAAGCTGGCCGGACATCCGGTTATCAACACACACAAAAAAATCCTAACATTTTTGTTATTCTTTTTTCTTTTTTGTCAGTTTAAGCCTTTAAGGTTGGTTGTGTTTGGTTTGGATTTTGGTAATGATTGGAGAGAGAAATAAGAATAATAATTAAAAATAGAGATTAATGATTAGAGAGAGATAGAGAGAAAAAAGATAATAATACTTAAAAATAGGGATAATAAATGGATAATAATTGAGAAAATCGGATCTTGAAATCCAAAACGAATAATGCCATAGTTTTTCTGTTTTCTAGACTCCTTTTCATATATATATATATTTTGTTTTGTTTTAGTTTTTGGTTTTATCTCTGTGTACATACATACGGATACATGTAGGCTGTAGCGATGTACAAAAACATCGAAACAATGCCTTGAACCTGACCATCATATGTGAACTGAGAAAATCCTCCGTCTCCAAAACCTAACCCTAACCCAAATTGGACAACAAAACCCACTCTCACTCTAGATTCTCTCTCTCTCTCTCTGTACGGTCGATGCGCCGCCTGACACCACCCAGATCCTCCGCTCACCTCCTCCATCAGAGCCACACTGAGGATTGTTCGATCCTTGTTAAATGCTCTGTTCCTCTCTCTCCTTCTCATCAGTCTCTCCCTATTTCATGTCTACCATCGACGACGCCTCCCTCTGCGCAACTAGGCGGCCTCCTCAAACCGTAGTTTTTCATTCCTTTTGTATACAACACTCTCCGTCTCAATTTCAACGGCGACAATCTACGCTCATTTCAAGGCCTTTTTGTTCGCGTGTTCTGTTATCTGCCCATCATGAGCGGTTCTAAGGTTAGTATTGACATGTCCTTTTCTTTTCTGTGGGGTTGTTGAAAGTGGTCAGATGTGGTTTGAAGCTTATGTTTTTTTGGCAATTGGGTTATTCTATTATTAGCGATTTTGTGTGAAGAAGAGAGGTATATAGACTATGAATGTTACTAAAGAGTGTAACTTCATGGATGGTGTAGGAATGCTAGTTTTTTGCGATTGAATTTGCGTAAAATCGAATTGTTGTTATGGGGAATGTGGGGTCGGTGATCGTTTGTCTCTCTTTGGGCTTCTCGGGTAAACCAGCAGATAGTGCTGCCTGACTGTGATCAACTGGAGCACTGCGATGCGTAAGACTCTGGGGGAGAAGGTAGTTACGAAGCTTAGAACTAGAGCGTACCTCTCCTTAGGGTTTTGTGCCTTGGATTTTATAGTGAGTCTGTACACACTTATAACCGTGTTACTTGATTGTGGATTACTGGAAAACTTTTGATTGGTTGTGTTGTTAATTCTGTTGGAATGGTGGGTTTAGAGCGAGTTTCAGCAGATGGGAATTGGTTTAGTATCTCCTATGTTCTTTTGTCATTTCTGTCTTATCTTTTTACATGATATTATCAAATAAACAAGAAAATGGGTATTTTGTATGGGCCATAACTTAAATCTACTTGAAGGATTAAGGTTATACATGGAAGTTACTGTGAACTTTTTTGAGACATTGTTCTGAGCTGTTTTGGTGCAATACGAACAAACAACCTTTTTTTACAGTAGTGTGATCATTGTTTCTTGCAAGAACCTAAAGAAAAGTGGTCTGTGTCCCAGTTTATTTTTTCGCGTTTCTCCTTTTAGTGTTCTGCTTTGGGTCCGTGAGACAGGTAAGGATAGTTTTGAGGTTTTTTGTCAGATAATTCATCATTGAACTTTACTCGGAAAGCCTTGATCCTGGTAACTTGGCGTTGTCTGCACTCTGCAGCCACCGTGAACATAAAAGATTTTTAATCAGACCTATAAAGATTTTTAATCAGACCTATGTAGTATGTACCATTGTATTTTTGACCCAATGAAAGCTGTACATTTATGGAATGCAAGTGGCATTGGGTAACCTTTGGGACATGTTAAACAAACAAACGTATGGCATAGCTTTTGCAAAGTGAGGTTGCGAGCTATAAGATTGAGTCAAGAGTATATTGAGGCAAGTATGCTGAAACGTTGTTGAAATACTAGTTTTTTTTTTTGTTAAACCCATCTTTATCTCTCCCATTATGGTTTTACTGATGATTGATTGAAGTCAAACTGTACTATTTATGATATTCAAGATTGACTTGTTCATTTTCCTTGTTTCTTTTAAACTTCTGGCAGGTATTATTATTTGGGTCTTTCACTGAGGATGAAACCAGATCATTCCTGAAGTCACCTCAGAAGACCAAGAAACCTGTGGAAAAGAAAGAGCTGCCAGTTGTTTCTCCAAATGTTGCGACTGAATTGTCTTTTGGTGGTTTCCATGGTGAAGCACGCCTTCAATTTGATTCTTCCAGAGGGCCAATAGATTCTCAGCCCTCTCATGTTAATAAGGGCATTGAGGGAAGTGGTATTATAACAAGTAATGCTCCCTTGCCAGCAGCTTCTGGAAGATCAAAGGAAAATGGAGTCGTGAAGAACTTGGCTCATAATCATCCTGTTAGTAATGGCAATGGGGAATTGAGAAGTGAAGATAGTGTTGATTTGACCCCTTTGCACTTATCGGATGAACGTGGTCCACCGAACGAATCACCCCTTTCAAAACTGGAAGCCCCTGATGGTGGATTTTCAAGGGAAGTAAATTCCAATGGGTCTAATGACACGTATCTATCAGCAACATTGCCTTTTGAAGAGGTTACCAATAAGGCATCTAATGGACCCGTGGCTGTTAGAGACTTCCTACCTCGAGGCTTAATCAACTCAGGAAATTTATGCTTTCTAAATGCAACTCTGCAGGCTCTTCTTTCGTGTTCTCCTTTTGTTCAGCTCTTGCAAGGACTAAAAAGTCGCAACATTCCCAAGGTTAGTCCCCTTTTAGTTGATCATCGGTATACGTTGTTTTCATGTATTGTTTTGTTGTCTCTTTTTTATTTCTGGGAATCAAAATCTTTTGCTAGATTATTATGAGAAAGCCATCCAATGCTGGTTTCTTGTTATTTTTAATATAGGTTGGCTATCCAACGTTAGCTGCATTTGCAGAGTTCATTGCCGACTTTGATTTGCCTGGAGATGCAAGCTTGAAGAGGAGAGATATTTCCGTTATTGAAACTGGCAGGCCTTTGAGGCCAACCATGTTTGAAGGGGTGCTACAGAACTTTACTCCTGATGTGCCCAATAGCATCTCAGGCCGCCCGAGGTTTGTACTTGTATTTATGTTTTTCTCGTGGCTTCTTTTTTCTCCAGGTTGATAAGTTCCTGGTGTCTGTGTCACATTATTCTATGGTGTGTGATCTGACATCTTGCATATTTTGGCTTGCGAAACTATGGGAGTAGCAAGGTTCCAAATCCCATACCGGCTTGGTTACCGGTTTTCCTACTGGTACGGTACGGTTCCGGTATTGACCGGTACTGTGTACTGTTTCAGATTTAGCAGTACTATACACGCACACAAAAGAGTGTAAGAGTTTAGGGACATAACATACAAGAGAGTAAGAGTTTAGGGACTTAACATGCAAGAGAGTAAGACTACAGGGGTAAATGTATGATAAACCTAGGTTCTCAATTTGTCTTCCTCTTGCTGCTGCTGCTGTTGCTGAACGAGGGAAATATGATCGCGGAGAAGCGTGGAGAAAGTATGCAATTTCTCTTTGAAATTTGTAAGTCGATCTTTGATTTATGCTCACTTGCTCAGGGTCGCTGAAAAATTGAGATCTACATCACCGTAAGCTTGTGTCTCCATTTTTCGGCTGTTTTTTTCTCTTTGTTTTCCTATTTTCTCCAGTGGGTTCACCAACTGGTATATACCGCTGGAACGTGTCGGTACAGCCGGAATTGACTGGTACAGCTAGAATTGGCCGGTACTTGCTGGAAAGTTGACCGGAGGTCCGGAATGAATTCAGAGGTAGAAGATACCTTTTTTTTTTCTTTCTCCAAAACAGGGTCTACTGGCCGGTACCGGTGCGGGATCTACAACCTTGGAGAGTAGTGTATTGAAAGATTCATTCTTCTGTTGAAAAAGTTTTCCTTGCTGCATATGGTGCTTCTGTAACTGTTCTGGTTCTTGACAGCAGTTCATTAATGCAAAAACTCTGGATTAGAAACATTTATTCTTAACATTATTGGGGTAGAACATACATGAGACATGCTCAAAAGTCAAATCACCAAGTATTAGTCTTTTTGGTCCGTGAAAAGCTGCTTAGGAAGTAGTAGTGAAGCTTAAAAGCAACTACATGAAAAATCTATTCAATGCTTGTTTAATTATTGTGCATATGCTCGTGTTTCACAATGTGAATTGTATTGACGCACATTTGGTTATTTATTTGTACATTTAGCATTTTTCAAACAAAAGATTTTTTTTTAGCATTTTGTTATCCTTTTCAGGCAGGAAGATGCACAGGAGTTTCTAAGTTTTGTCATGCATCAAACGCATGATGAATTACTTAAGCTTGAAGGACAAGTATCAAGCTCTAATGGGGGGAAATCATCTATGGTCTCTTCTGCGGAAGATGATGAATGGGAAACAGTTGGCCCAAAGAACAAATCTGCCATCACAAGAACGCAGAACTTTGTTCCTTCAGAGCTGAGTTCTATTTTTGGAGGACAACTGAGAAGTGTTGTGAGAGCAAAAGGTAAGGAAATTTGGTACTAGCAAAGTATGTTCTGTAATTTGCAGGTATCATGTGAAATGAGAGATGAAAATCTTGGGGACTGAAGATAAGAACACAAATTATGCCACTTAGATCATACCTGTCTTTTTAATGGTTTCGTTGTGTGGTATGAGTTTATGTTTGGATGTCGGAATCTTTCTGCTGTTCTGTTTTTTTTTCCTTTCTTATTTAGTATTGATTGTGTTTTGTTCGGCTCGCTCCACAATTTATGTGATACAATCTCTTTCTGTTGTTGGGCCAAAAAAAAAATTTGATTGCAACATGCCAACACAGGGATGGAATGGACCTGAGAGCTAACAAGTGCAGACACTTCCAAAGAAGTGGCATCTATCTAGATGAATTGTTGTGTTCATCTGCCATTTATCTTCCGCAATCTGTATTATAATATGAGTTTGCTCTAGTTACATATTGAGCTTTCATACTCATTTCTGTCTCTATATGTGTGGCAGGAAATAAAGCCTCTGCTACTGTTCAACCATTTCTCTTGCTTCATCTTGAGATTTCTCATGAAGCTGTTCGTAATATTGAGGATGCTCTCCGTCTATTTTCTGCCCCAGAAACACTTGAGGAGTACCGAACTTCAACAGTTGGAAAGGTAATTTGTTTTATTTCCTTCCAAAATTCTTCATCAAGTGTTGTATTCAGTCCATATTGCTGATATATCACCTATTGCTGGAAAGCAATTTCCGAAGAGTGCTTGGAAGATGTTTTTCTTCAGCACAGGTCCTTGCATGATTTGTGTTCAAATGTGCCTTGTAGCTGAAGGAGCTGTTGCATTACACGAACTACTTAGTTGCATTCTTCTTTTTCTTTCCGCAAGTTGGCCTGCAATTGTTGCTTGTAATTTTGTTATGGTAACCGCTAATCCACGTTGGATACAACAGTCAGTCAAGGATTTGAGTTTTGTCAAATCTTGATATCATTGGAAAATATTTTATAGTCAGTGCGAGAAAGTACATTAATTCGTTTCATTTCATGGTTGGTTGAGATGTTTCGTTGTTTTTTAATTTCAATTTTCTGAAGCTGCTGGAGAGCTTTTTGCTTAAATGCTTAGTTTGTGCCAGTTTAACTCAGGAATCAATTACTTTTATTTTATAGTCACCTAGGCGGTATGGCCATTTGATTTAGTCCCGTTTAGTTTTAATGATAGGGCTGAACTTGTTACTGCTATTTTATAAATGTGTTGGCATTTGGATATAGCTAACATAAACGTGTTTCCCTGTTTTGCAGGCTGGAGTTGTGTCTGCCAGAAAATCTCTAAACATACAAACACTCCCAAAGATTATGATATTGCACCTTATGCGTTTCAGCTACGGAAGCCATGGAAGCACCAAACTGCATAAACCTGTACGCTTTCCTCTTGATCTGGTGCTTGGTCGGGAATTGCTTGTCTCTCCATCAACTGAGGTAAATGATCCTGGTGTCTAATTTCCTCAACTTTGGTTTACAGAGAAATGAAGGGTCTTCATTTATAGTTGGTAAACCTGAATGCCTCATTTACCCAAAAAAACAACCTGAATTCCTGGAATTGTATGGTGTTTGTTTTCATGTTAGCTCTTCCGTTCTTGTTAAGAGTTATCTGAAACATAGTGGTTTAATGTCATTTAATTTCTTTAATGACAATTGACAACAGTTATAGCACCATCATTTTTGTTTGATGTAAATGGTAAACGCAAAGTATCGACAGTAAACCCTTTCCCATTTCTCTGCTATTGGAGGTTGTTTGCCTCTTTGTTCTTTCCAGTCCATTTTTCTTCTTTTTGATGTTTGCAAAATGAAACTTCGCTAATTTACAGCATCCATTGAGATAGGAACAATTTGCACGTGTATGTAACATTGGTCCTTGTGATGGATAAACTGCTCATCTTCTGTTCTGGATGAGTTTTCTGTTGTCTTCCATTTTTTCTAGAAGTTTTTTTTCTTAATAAACAATGGTGTGAAAGATTAATCAAAATCCTCACGGATCATATCTTCGTAACCTACAAACGATTCAAATTCAATCCAACTTGGTGGTGTCACAATCCATATTGTAGATTGGAGGTAGTGAAATTGAAGACAAATATTTATATTTTTGCTAATATTTATTTCCGTGGCTTGTACAGGGCCGAAGATATGAACTTGTTTCCACAATTACCCACCACGGAAGGGAAGCATCAAAGGGGCATTACACTGCAGATGCCCGTTACCCTAATGGCCAGTGGTTGCGTTTCGATGATGCATCCGTCACTGCCATTGGGACGAACAAGTTGTTGCATGACCAGGCGTATGTTCTCTTCTACCAGCAAGTATAAGGGTAACTAAGACAACAGAGCTATTGCATTCATTTATTTGGTTACCACTTACGAGATATCGGAGTGCAGATTATGCGTCACTGGAAACGCTGAGTAATTTGTTGCGTTCACGAAGATCAGGTCACTCTGTTGGAGAAGCTAATGGAAGATGTATGGGCAATACATTTTCATGATTTTGTTGTGTCTTTATTTTTATGAAGTCCCTGTAACTTTACAGAATTGGTATTTAAAATTTTAATAATGAGATGATTTGCTGCTGAGATTACTGGAAATTCTCTTCTAATGATTTTTTTGGGTGTTTTGCCGACTCCTTATTAGTCTGTTTTGTTATTTTATACACACAATGTGAGAGTTCTAAAAGGTGAAGTGAAAAATAACACTAATCCAAAAAATGCACGTTTGAATCTTCTTACAAACAATGTGAATGACCAAAGTAGAATACATCACATGGAGTCTGGAGGCCTGATAATTAAGATGATGATTTTGAAAATTATCTTTCCGTGGCTTTAGTTACGTACTGTTGAAACTTTAGAAAGAAAAGAAAACAAAAGTAAAGTAAAAGAACACAAAATAATTAAAGTAGAAAATTATAGAAGAACAGATAAAGAGAGATTCGGGGAAAAGTTGAAATTGGTTTTGAAAGTTTCCTTCCACTTTCTCTAGGAGCCTAACGAAGGGATTATTATTATTTTTTTTTGAATTCCTATATTTCTTCTTCTCACAAGTTCCAAACGGAGTTGAGTTGTAAGAAATGCAACCCGAGTGACTTGGGCTCCAAACCGAGCTAACCGCAAGCAGCTTTGTTGGATTGCTGATTTTGAGGGTGAACCTTTACATGACCTCTAGTTCTAAATTGAACTCGCCTGAGGCCTTCGCCCAGACTGCGCAGGTAGCAATGGCGTAAATGCGCTTAACAGGTCAGAGTTTCGACTCTGGCCGGGAAGGCATTCCAATGGTTAAGTGAGAGGGCGATGGAGGAGGAATTACAGAGAGACTGTCATGGTAGAGAAGAGCAGCGAACCCGTTTGGGTGATAAATAAATCAAGTTTGAGGAATTCGAATTTTATGCTAGTTTAGTAAATAAATCAAGTTTAACTCATGGCCAATTATAAAAAAAACTTGACTAGTTTGTAGAGGGTGATAAACCAACCGAGCTTGAATACATCGGTGGTACGTTTTAACACATGGAGCGATAAATTTGAACACTTTAAAGCTCGGCCCGCTCATTTCCAGTCCTCCCGTTCTGTGACTTCCGTCTCTCAGTTAAAGGAAACGACGGCGTCTAATCCTTCACTCCTCAACCAATTTCCCCGCGAATTTTCTGCGGCAAACATTCATCTACAAAATCAAGATAGGGATCTAAACTAAAATTTCAGAATTTGCGTCAACTCTTTTGCATTATTGATTGGATCAGTCCGTCATTCTCCTTTTGCCTACATCTACAAAACGATTGAACTGCTTCAGATCCGTTAACGTTCGACCTAAGGAGTCCAATGATTCGAATTTTTTATACGGCCTGAACTGCAATTCTCAGGATCTCAACGCTTCACGTCTTTAAGGTATCAATGTCGCTACATGTTTTTGTGTTTTGAATGAATTTGAATGCTGTCCTTTATAAATGTCCAGCATTTTACATGGGATAAATACTCGTTAGTCTATTTCTTGCAGTAGTGAATTGATTACATGCTAGGCGTAAAGCGCTGTGAATTGAATTCTGCACCGAACCAAAATTTGGGTTTGGTTTTTTAAATGGCAGCAAGAATGTGAATCATAGTATAAACCCAACGATTAACTTTAAGGAACGAGGAAAAAAACAGAAAAAATTTCTGATATTGTCACGCGCAAAGGCATGTGAAATTACCAAATCAGAATCAATCAACAATAAGTTCTTGTTTCTTGAGCGGTAAAAGTCTAATGGTAAGTAGTTTGGGTAGGAAAAAAGATTGTACATTGGAGGATATGAGAATCTTATACTCATTGATTATACTACATTTATAATGCAATCTTGTCAGGAAATAGAAACGACTAGCTAACAGACACAAAAAAAGAAGACCAAAACCTATCAGTTTGGTCAAGTATCGTCTATTTGCACAGCTTGTCGTTTACCCTAGCATTTAGGCTGGTTTCTAGAAACTCTAAGGGCCCTTTGTGTGTGCCTATTGTTAAGAGAAATTTTATGGCCTTAGCAGTTTCCTTTTCCCCAATGGAACATCTCTTTTTATGTTGTAGCTTCAACGACCATTGCTTTCGCCTCTAGATTATGTGGTTCCGTATCCACAAAGATGCAGCGGAATCAAGAAGAGGTATGCCCTTTTAAAGTAGAAAGGAAGGTGTGACATAATACTGCCTTTTAATCAGGACCGCCCAGTGATTCAGATAATTATTTTGCTTTAAAATGGTTTGTGCGGTCTAAATAAGAAAATATTTTGGGATACAAAAGAGTAGGATTCGAATTATGTTTTCAAGTCAAGGTTAGCTCAGCTGCATCCCTTTCTTTCAATCGATCTAAAACTAGCTGCTTGCTTTTTGAAACATGCTTGCACAAAATTTCTGCCATTTGCTAGGGATTGATCATCACATAGTGGAGAATCTTTCTCGTCTTAGGCAGCCAAAAAAAAAAAGAGGTCAAAAAATATATTGAGAATACGGAAACAGGGAGCCAACAGCTAATTATGGGATACTTTTACTAGCGCAACCCAAATAAAAAAGGAGAATGCTTGTCATGTGCTATATTATAAAAACCTAGTACTTTTCCTTGTAAATGGTGGGTGGAAATCCCACTTCTTGATTAACAATGCCATGTGAATCCAGGGTCCGTGTCCTAACCTCATGAATCATGTGGTTATTCAATACTCAAGTTTTCATCAAAATAATATATTAATGGCGATTATTAAAAAAACGGCATTCTTCTAAGTTTTTCATAATTCAAGTTAAGTGTGCGGCCGTCACGACTTTCTTATTTTTCCTTGTTAAATCTAAGGTTTGCCATCAAGGAATTGTTTCACAAGATTTTCATATTTATTTTGTCCAATTGTGCTATCATACTTAAATGCTTTTTGTACGTGACATACTTACGTTGTGAAATATATTTCTGGCACCTAAAGTGCTTTCAAACATATTAGCGGAAGCTATGTAGCATTAGGATTGGCAGATTTCGTTTTATAGAAAATAGTGGCGAGGAGAAGCGCACATGAATGCAAGTTAGTGTTTCAACTTCCTGTGGACCATTATTAAACGCTTAAATTGGAATGGTTTTAGTAACCTGAAACTGGCCTCTTTGTTTTGTTGCGTGAGAGCTAGTAATTCCTTCAAAATGAGTTGTTGGCTTGTTCCTTTCTCTTAGGTCTTTATGTGGTCCAGTGTAAAACAAAATGGTCATCTACTCATTCCATTGAAGGTCTGTTTTTGCAAAACTGACCCTCTTGTTCTTGTCTTTTTGCTCTTTTTTCTTGATTTCAATCAAATTCCTTGCTAGCTTTGAATGGAAAGTTTACTAATTAATGATTTAGGAGCAAAAGCTTCCTCTCAACTTTGTCTAGGATTAATTCATATAGATATTTTTGGATATTATCTAAAGAAAGTGTTGTAGAAGTAATTTATTATCTTTAACCTCAAGTTTCCTAGCAAGCAAATGGAGAAAAAGGACAGGGCATTGACAAACTGCAAATGTGCTCTTCAATAGCACATTATTCATTCTTCCTTTGATGCAAGTTGTTTTTGGATGAGATTCGACTAATGCAAGTTACACCACAAAAATTCCTAAATAAGTAGGCATCTACGGAGTATCGAATGAACAACTGTAAAATAATTGTTCCAAAACGCCCATCTTTCTCAAAAAAAAAAAAAAACTTCAGAAAGTTAGTGCTGGTACATTCGTGTAACCTACTGTCTCAATCTCCCTCCTTTTGCCCATTTTTATGCAAATCCATGTCAAATGCTTGTGCAGATCTATTTTTTGTTGATTTTTCTAATGTTCAATCTTAGCTTTTTTTCCCCCACCTCAACTAGATATTTACATGAAAAACATTTCTTTCCTGAGTGCTGCCTGTTTTGATTGCCTTCTTTCAAGTTTCGTCCTTGTTTGTTGAATGGCTCTTTGCTTTCTTTTAAATAGACCCCAAAAGAAAAGAGAAACTCTCTCTCTCTCCAAAAAGCACAGCCATTGTCTAATTCAAAGGGTAGATGGTTTCTTCTTTCTTGAAAAGCAGTGGCTGGTGAAAGATGCATATGAACGAATCTTAATAGTTTTTTCTCAGAAACTGTTTAGGTAATTCAGCACCACTCTTTGGGTTTGTTTAGGGTGAAGACTCCTTGCTTCCCTTTAACACGAATTAACCGACTAGTCCATTTTTTAGGCTTAGTCTAGTCCAGTTTCAAAAAGAAAAAGGAAAGGGTTAGAACTAAAGATAGAGAAGGTCGCATTAGGGAAAAGAAAATCTGGGAAATGGCCCTTTCTCTGGCAAAATCTGGACTTATAATAATGCAGTGTTCTTGAAACTGGAATGGTTATTGAGTGAAATTTGCAGCCTCTTTGCCAGGTTGTAGTTAGGACCAATTATTTCATGGTTTTGGGGCACTGCCACGTGGTGTCCCTACTAGATAAAGGTATTAGGGCACCACGTGGCAGTGCCCCAAGGGCCAAGACCATTGAATAATTGCTCATTAGTTAGATCATTGCTTCTGGACGATTTATGCAGTGTTTGGATCTTGGATTTATGGACGGATTTTGTTGGAGTGAAAAAAATAGCTTCAAATTGAAGAAGTAAAACAGTAACTACTACTGCAATATGAACCTTGATGAAATATTTTTCACCCATAGGAAACTGTAAAAGATGGATTGATGAGCAAAATAAAATAAAATTTGCCTCGTGGACCAAAGAACTATACAAGAATTCTCAAGTTTTAGAATACAACGTAAACTTAGATTCTAAATTTCCATTCGCCTAAATCCAATAATAGGACTCCAAGAAAACGCTTATTCAACATGTGTATCTATTCCCTTGTCTTCTGCTTTCTCCTAGCTTTAAGAGTGCTCATTTTCTGCTTAGGCGCACTTTGTTAGGTAGTGCTTGTTTATTGGCTCAATAAAATACCTTGATGAGTTTTCTTGAACAAAGTCTAAGCTCTAGTTAATAATTTCCCTAGAGTGTCAAAGAGGGTAGAGTTGCTGCACAGTAAAACGGGATCTGGGCTAGAATTTTTGAACCAGCAACCAACATCCTATATTTTATTTATTATTCTTTGAATCTAGACAACAAAAAGTCCTTGTTTTGATGCTAATCTAGTGTGTCCTGTTTCTCAAAAAAGTGCAAGGAGCATATTGAATGAAGCAAGAGAGTGCAAAAGCGTTATGTTCTTTTGCTCAATAAAGAAAAAAAAAAAAATTTAGGGAAACATTTCTTAACTCATTTCTTAACAAACACTAATTATGACCATTAGATAATTAATCATCTTAGTTATGTCTCCTAATTATTGTATGGTAGCAAGTGGAGTGGTAGCCCATACCATGTACTCTCATGCATTTGACTGGGGTTCAAACCTCACTAACTACGATTTATAGTCCATACTTTCACCGTGCAAAAGGAAAAAAAAAATTATGTGGTGGCAATGCTATGTCTTTGGGATTTTTAACATTTTCACAAGCAAAAAATAGATTTAAACAGAACCGATGAGAAAGGGGAAAAAATACAAAAGAATGCAAGTCAAATGCATTGCCAAAGAAAAGATTATCCTAAATCAATTATTTCCTTCAAGTTCCTAATTATAATTCACTTACTATACAAGAAAAGGGAACACCATTCTGTAATTTCTCTTTGATTGCTTCCTAATAATTACCCTCAAAATTCTATTTCCACAATAAGACTCCAAACTCCGAAAAAACAATATTAAGATGTGGAAGGCCTTGATTTTTAGTCTTTTAAATATTGCGATGATCATAGGTGAGATCACTGGAAAGCTCTGAAAAAAGGGTCCAATGCTTCATCACTCACAAACACATTTGGTTAGTCAATATTTCAGTTTTGTGAAACCTGTTCAATCGCATGACCAAACAGAATGAACGGCTGGCGATACCATTTCTGGATTAACCTTATTTTATCACCAGATGGTTACTCAAATTTTAAGTTTGTGTTAAGCAAACAAACACATTTATCTTGATCTATACAGTCAGTTTTGCAAGCTTTTGTGAATTCCAAGTTAAGTGAGTGCCTTGGTATATAAACTCAGTTTATCTTGATCTCTTTTGTTTTCCTCATTTAATCTTAGCTCTGCCAAACTTCAAGCACCAAATTCAAATATTTTGCTCATTATTGTAATTGCAATAATCTAAACTATTGAAAGTGTTTTTTGCGTATCGTATACGTAGCCTAATTGACGATACTGTTTTGCCAAAAAAGCGTCTAGTCTAATTGCTTGAACTTTTTCTGGTGGTCCCTTAAAGTAAATAGCATTAAAACATATTGTCGGGGTTTATTTTAGTTTAATATGGGGTTTGTTTACATTCCTGTAGTAGGAAAAAAGGGCCAAGAGGGAAAATACAAACGAATACAAGTTATAGTTTCAACTTCCCATATACTAACTTTTAGACAGATTTGGAATGGTTTTGGTGAGCTGAAACTGACCCCTTTAGTTTGTTGCTTAAGATGATACTAACTCCTTCAAGTTGTGGGACTATTTGTTCCTGTTGAGCCTTTATTTGGTCTGCAAAGGAAATGGTCTTGTATTCTTTTTATGGCCTGTTCTTTCAAAACACTCTTCCTCTTGTTATTTTGTTTTTGCTTTTTTTTTTTTAAAAAAAAAAAAAAAATTGATTTCAACTAGTTCAAGTCTAAAAATAGAGAGGTTTAATATGAATGAGAAAACATAAGAATAGTTTTGACTCGTGACAAAAGCTTCCACTATCCATTGTTTAGAACTATTCCATGCAGTTATCTTTGAATATTAGGACGCGAAAGCAACATTAAATGTATTTTATTCTCCTGTTTCGTCAACTTTGGGCCAGTGAAGAACATCAAATATGGCTTTCAAAAGCTGCATTATTAGTTACTTTACTGATACATGTTAAAGAAGAAAATCGATTCACGTTAAAAAACAAGTTGATATCTAGTAAGGCAGTGCATGATAGATAGTTGCTAAAATGATTTATTTAATTTTGAAGGCCAATTCTTGTCAAAAGAAATTTCAATATAGTTAGCGCCTGTTCTTTTGCACGCTCCTGTCGTTCTCCGTCCTTCCTTCCATGTGGGTCAATGTCAAATGCGTGTGCATGTCAATTTTTTTCTTTATTTTTATGTATTAGTCTCATGTCTTTTTCTTCTCAACATACAGATATTTGACTTGATCATCCGCTAATGCCACAGGAGTTCAAAAACAATTTTTTCCCTCTTGTTTAGCCAGGTATGACTGCCTTCCTTGTAAGTTTCGTTCTTGTTTGTTGGATGGCTCTTTGCTTTGTGTCAAATGGACCATAAAACAAAAGTAAAATACCCTTTCTCTTTCTCAAGTCTCAACACAAAAAAGCACAGCCATTGTCTAATATAAATGGTGGTTGGTTTCTTCTTCCTTAAAAAAACAGTACTGACAGGGGAAACCTGCATTAGAAACGATTTACCATTTTTAGGCTGTTTCTTGTGAAGGCTCCTTGCTTCGAGTTGAATTGAAACAAAGAGGATAGGTGGAACTGGGCTGTAAAATTTTGCTCAAAAGAGTAGGTTGATGAGTTTTTTTTTCCATAAATGGTAACAAAACTTGTTAATTCCACTAGTAGGTAGGTTGGTTCACGACAATTGGAATCCTCTGATTCTTTCTAGTACTCTAGTTTGTTCTTTCTGTGAAGAAAGTGCAAAAGAACAAATTGATTGAAGGAAAAAAGTGCAAATCAGCCTTATAATTTAGGGAAAGATTCCTGCACTCATCTCTAGACAAACACTGATTATCATGATTACATAGTAAATCATTTCTGTTTTGTTTTGTACCAATAGATTGAGCGAATCAATTTGGATTAGCAATGCCATGTTCTTCAGGGTTTTAGCATTGTCCCAGGAAAAAATAGATCCAAATAAGTGTTTAACACCAATGAAAAGGAAAAAAGAAAATCACAGAAGAATTCAAGGCAAATATATAACTGCCAAAGAATATGTGAACATGATCTTTAACTAATTGGGGTTACCTCACTTGGACACCCTTGTCTCAGGAGAGGTCCGGGGCCAAATCCTTGCCAAAAGCAAAGATTGGCTATTTCTTTCCCTGAATGTGGGTTGTTTATTTGTTTATTTATTTGTTCCCTTAATGTGCTATGAATTGGGCTTAGTATGATTGTAGACTTATGTCCTGTCTAATGTAACTAAGATATTTATACTCCCTCCGTCCCAAATTGTTAGTCCTGCTAGGGGAATCTAACTTTTTGTGAACAGTACATAATTGTACCCAAAAAGGAAAGAAGTATCAACTTCTCTTTGTTAACTTTCTAAATTGGCCCTTTGTTTTGGGACAACCTAAAAAGGAAAGAAGGAGCAACAATTTGGGACGAAAGGAGGATTATTCTATTACTTTTGATAAAACAAAAGAACGCAATCTTTATTGAATATAATCACTCTATTTGAGAAATTACAAGTTACAATGAATAAAAGTAAGAAACATAAGAAAAAATCACACATCCAGTAATAACCCTTTGGTTGCTACCTAAGATGTACACCAAAATCCTTTTCACTGATCCCAAAAAGAAGTATACAACATGACCCAGAGTCTGAAAACCAACTTCAAGATGGAGAAATGCCTTGATTTTCCCTCTCCACTTTCACTCAAATCTAATAGAACTCATAAATATCCTTTTGACCATACATATAAGACTAAAACCCAAGATCTGTAAAGCACTGGAAACACTCAAAAAAGGGACCAATGCATCATCACCACCCACAAACCGTAATACTTCCTACCACAATAACATAGCATTTTTCTCTCTACTTTGCAATGGGGAGGCATTTTCTTCAACTGTTTTGCTTGAGTATTTGGGAACCCACCAAACTCTTAGACTCTTGTCAAGGCTTCCACTATAGAGCATAAACCCATCTCCAACACTATTACCTGATGATTGCAAACACTTCACTGGCCCCTCATGCCCTCTAATAACCCCAACTCTGCAAATCCCACCACATCCTTCTCTCCTCCATATACCGATACTCTTATCAGCTGACCCGCTGCACAAAAAGTCCCCCGCTAGGCACATACACAAAACCGCCATTTGGTGTGCTTTCACTTCACAAACAATCTTCCAACTGTCAAATCCCTCATCTCCCAACCACCCCATCACAAACCCATCTGACCCTCCTCCGTAAACCCATTTGCCATCGTCGGTCGTGATCACGGAATTCAAGGAAACATCCTTGTGACCTTCCAAGATTCCCTTTAGTGAATGGGGGGAATTTTTTTTCCCATCGTTTCCCTTTCCCCATGCCTTGATTTTCCCGTCAGCAGAAGCAGAATACACTATTGCCTTGCTTGCAACCAACCCATTTATTGCGTCATCGTGAGCCTTAATTGACTCCAAACACTTCAAATCGGAAATCCTCCACACTTTTAGGGTCTTATCCCAGGAACCCGAATAGACCAACCCATCATGCACAGCCAGACAAGAAATAGAATCTGCATGCTCGATCCACAAGCGCTTGTGATGCCTTCTTGTTTGCACATAATTGCTCTGTTTCATGAATTTTCCCAAGTAGTCCTTTGTGGTTGGAAGTGAGTCAACAAGCCTAAAAACATTTTCAGAACTTCTTGATACTTTCCACACCCTTATTCTACTATCTTGGTGTGCTGTGAACACCTTGTTTCCAATTGTGACAAGGGCTTTAACTGACCCATCACCTTGTCCGAACTTTGTGAACTGCTTTAGATCAGGCTGTTGCCAAACGATGATGTCCTTGCCTTGTGAAGCGCTGAGAATGAATTCCCCACACAAGGCCAAGCTAGAAACAGCGCCGATATGGCCTGAAAGGACTGCCAAAGATCGATACGAGTCGAACCCACCATTGGGGGTGGTTGAAATTTGGTACTTGAGATTTTGGAGCTCGAATCGGTGCGATGATGGGGGGCTTTCATCGGTGTCACTAGTTGTGGTGCTAGTGCTTGGTGTAGAAGATAACAATGGGGTTGACATAGTGGTTTCTGGAACAGGAGGATTCATCGAGTTGAACGTTTCTTTGACGGTAATATCCTCCTTGTTCTGAAAAGAAAGGATCTTCTTTGGTTTGAGGAGAGAGAGAAGGGATGAGGAGGATTAAGTGAAAAGTAGAGATTTGGGAGCCAAGTTTAGAATTATATAGAGAGGGAGACGTTGATGAGGATTCTGTTTATATAATACTATTATGGAGTGTGTTGATAACAGTAACACTGATATATACTTTTATTTTACATGTTAGAGAGAGAGAGAGAGAGAGGAGCGGAGTTGTGAGAAAGACTTGAAGGAAACAAGGATTTCTTGCTTGTTGCGAACATTTTGTATAGTTAAATGGAAGGGGGAAGGTATAACGGCTAGTTTGACACACAAATAGGATACTCAAGAAAAGTTCCTCACTGGAGGGACCACTTTTGTGCTTTATTGAATTAACAAGCTGTTGGGGTAGTCTTATTTGGGATTGGCTACTTTTAGTTCGTTGACAAATCATGGTATGCCAGCTAAAAGCTACAGTATTCAATTTCAGGCTGTTTCCTCAGGGACATAATCGACAATTTTACTCGACCTGGCTTTAAGTTTCCTGTTTGGTAAGAGAAAAAAATAGAGAAAACGGTTCTTTGGATGGAAGTTGATGGCCCGGCTTCTCTACCTGGATCGGGAAGAAAATTAATTGAGGCGTGCGTAAGCTGACTGAACATCGTAAAAAAGAAAAAAGGGTAAATAACATTAAACCCTCTTTAACTATCACCCATTTCCGAGTTGCTCCTTAATATTTAAGCTCAAACTCACCTTCCGTTGAATTTTCTTGGCAATGTATTCGTGCCTAAAAGGAAGTATGGGGACCAATGGAAGATTACTAGGCATGTGCATACTAGAAAGCAGATCTGAAAATCACCTGTATCGCATTTTTAGTGTACCCGTGTATCAAGTGATTTTCAGCAGTAGAATCGCGTGAAATTTGTACCATCCTGCAACTGAAAAACCACTTGGTACACGGGTACACCAAAAATCTGGAACAGAGGACTTGTACTCCTCTCTCTGGAGGATATGATATTTTTTAGCACAAAGCTTTGAGATGCCAATTTGTGTCAAGCCTACCGGACAATCCAAAAAACTTGGGTGCCATTTGTTTTTCCCTTGCTTGAAGAGATCATTTTGGAGGTTAAGCTATTGTCAAGTTTTTCCCTTTCATAATAGACACTTCAGAGTTCAGTGTACAAGACTACTGCTATTATACGTATTGTTTCAAATCGCAACACCCAAGTCCAAATTAGTAATCGAACTACTGCGGTGTTTATTCTAGGGGTGCACACACGACCATTGGATCAACAGTCCACGTTGACGCGTGCAAGTTATTTGGACAATTCGTTATAGTCTTTCACATATATTTATTTATCAGCAGGTGTGGATTTGGTTCGATCTTCTCTCCAGACCCAAATTCAAATGTGTCTTAATTCGGTGTAGTGTTAGTTGATTTATTTTTTTAAATAAAATGTGCTCCACATTGGTTTTTAAGTCAACATCGTATGAGAAAATGGGCGCCTCGTACTGGGAAATTTTGTACAATGTCAATTACCGACCAACCTATAGCAAACCCATTACTCTCTCTTAAACTAATCAACATTTGTTTATCACTTTATCGTACTAGGGAACTTCAATAGCAATTATCTGCCCATGTAACCAAAAAAGTTAGACCAAGTAGTTTACTAGGAATTTATTAATTCGAGACATCCCTGACGCTACATTTTGCTTAGAGCACATGAAAAGAATCTCATGTTTCAAACAGAAAATGCGTAGAAAGAACGATAGATGTTGAATGTGGGTCTTCTAGGTCAATACCTTAGCCCATAATGCTACGAACACAGATAGAATTGCACAGATCAAACACATATGTGTATGGTACTGTTTGATAGTGGCGACTCCAGGAGTTCGGAAGCGTGGAGTCATTCATAAACATCTAATACTTTTACCAACCATAAATCTAAGAAAAATATTATAATAATGGTAACTAAAATTCTTGTTTCAACAAAAAATCACATTTAAAAGCTAGCAAGACAAATCAACGTTTCCTTGTCAAAAGAACAAAATGAGTGACTAGGATACAAACAAGCCATACAAAGAAACACTTTTATGAACTTTTAGGAGTTATCCTCTAGTGGTGTCACCACCAAATTTAGGGGGTTCATTTATGAAATTTTAAATTTTTTTAATATAAAAGTAGTATTTTTTTTCCGCTTCCCGTGGGGTCGGTTGACCCCACTCTCAATGAGCTGGATTTACCAGTGCTGTCTGATAAGTACGACTAT
This sequence comes from Vaccinium vitis-idaea, assembly GCA_963854785.1. Classification (NCBI taxonomy): domain Eukaryota; kingdom Viridiplantae; phylum Streptophyta; class Magnoliopsida; order Ericales; family Ericaceae; genus Vaccinium; species Vaccinium vitis-idaea. The sequence goes on from OY978223.1 coordinate 9,218,108, forward strand.
ACGAGCCTTGCATCTATTGTGCGAGGCTCTCGTGCATCGAAACGTTCTTTATATGCCCCATTTGTGCATGTAGCGTTGCTCTTTTGTGACTGATTGCTTTTTTTAGTGGCAGTCACCTAAAGCAGTGAAGCTGGCTCATACTTCATAGGGCCATCATTCTTTAGTATCGATGCCACTATCCCTAATCAATATGTCGGATAATATTATTGTTATGTGTAGCAAATTATTGTGATTGATTATTTCTCTTGCTTATGGTCTGTTTCTGTTCCATTACACTAATTAAACCATTATGTAATAGAGTTAGCATGTGAGCTTCTCTCTCTTTCTCATGATTCTGCCAACCTTCTCAAATTAAAGATGTGTTATTCAACGATGGAGCCAGGAGGACCTAGTGGAGGCTGTCGTCCCGCTACAATTTAAACAAAAATGTACTAGTATATTGAATATATATATATGGAGCGGTTCTGCTAACACTTATTTTAACACTTTTTTTTTTGTGGGTCTAACTATGATGTTCCGAACCGTTGATCTTGTTTAAATGAGTAAATTAGGGGGCCCTGCAAAAAATTAGTTCAATTGAATATCGGTAAGTGCTTGATCCAAACAGTACAGGAAATGGTTTTTACAAAATTGTTTTAATCAAGCCCTTATCGATATCCGATTGAGCTAATTTTTTGCCGGGCCCCCTATTTTACTCATTTAAACCAGATCAACGTTTCGAAATTTCACTAGGGGACTCAGAAAACGTGAGGTGTCAAAATAAGTGTTAGCGGAATCGCCCATCAAATTATATAGTTGCGCCCCTCTTTTCACATATATAACCTACCTCCTAGGCAAAAATCATGGCTCCGTCCCTGGTGCCATCGAAGATACTAGTGAGAAGATACAAATAAAGTTAAAATCAAAGTCATTGAAGGGCTGCAAGGAATATTCATTCCTTGTTCCAGGCGGGTAACGTGGGTTTTAAGGTTCAAACAAAATACCAAATTCCTCGTATGGTCGCTGAATGACCCATATTCCATTCTAGAAGTTTAAGGAATAAATAAACATAAAGCTTGGCTTCTAATTCAATGTTCTTTTATGGGGTCACTTGACCCATCAAAATTTAGAAGTCGGTTCTTTAGATGAATTAATATATTTAACCCCGTCAAACTAAAGGAAATATATGTACAAATAAAATATTATAACCATTCTAGGCTTTTGGGGCGTCATTTCTAAGTTTTTTTTTTTTGAAACTATCAATTTATTTACTAGTTTGGAATTAATTTAGTCCATTATCTAAAACAATTCACGTTAAAGCATCTTTTTTTCTTTAAATTGGAAGCATTAGAGTAATACAACGATGAATTTTTAAGTATTTCGGCTTTGGAAATAAAAAATTTGATGGGACATAGTCCGCTCTTCTCAAACTTGTGTTTTTGGGTTTTTTTTTTATTTTTTGGGTTGTTTTTTTTTTTTTAAGTGAAAATGCAAGAAAGAGAAAAAAAATATTTTTCTGGTGTTCTGAATTTTTTTTATAATCTATTTAAGTGTGATTATATAGTTTTCACTTTCTTGCTAATAATACAGGGAAATTTTATTTTCTTGTGAAAGTTGTCACCTCTTAAAGGTCATCCAACCCAGCCCGGCCCGCGAAGTTACCACCCAAGGCCGCCTGTGAGCGTGGTTTAACGGGCTTTTCTTTTATGGCATGCCGGGTGGGCCGTGCTATGTGTCAAAAGTTGAAGCCCAAGCCCAGCTCACAGACTTGGGCCAATCGGGCAGGCTAGTGGGCCAAGAGTTGGGTTGGCAGGCAGGCGGGCTGGAATTTTCTTAAAAACCTTTTCGTCTTTCTAAAATCAAATGGACGTGCAAGTATTAATAGTGCAACGGTCAATATGAAAAGAAAAAGTCTATTGTTACAAGTACAAATACTCATTGTCTTATAAAGCCTCGTTATATTATTGTTAGCAAGAAAAAATGTTCCCATGAAGAATATCTTACAAATGGAAATAAGGACATTTAGTATTTACTTTACAGGCTAGATAGGGGGCTTGTGGGCAGGCCAGCCAGGTGGGCTTGCGGGTTGGGCTTATGGGTGGGTCGAACTTAAATCATCAAGCCCGAGCCTAGCCCATTCACTATTCACTGGGGTAGCTCGCCCCACTTGACAGGCTCGGGCCGGGCTAAGGCCCGATGGGCCCAGCGGCCTTTGCTTTGGCTTCGAGCTCGGGGGCCAAGTGATGACCCTTATCACTTCTTATGACACTTCTCATTTTTCTTTCCTTTCGTGATCTACATGGGCGGACAGCCGGACACACGTTAGGGCAAGGGGGGTCAAACGAGCTCGCTAGATTAAATTTTCCAAAGAGACATATTATGCCAAATTAGCACAGAACTGGTGTACCAACATTGATAATTTTTTATTTTTTTTAATGCTGTAACAAGCCAAAAATTGACTGTAATTGCCATTTTGGCATCAATTGTTCAAAGGAATTGGTCTTACATATACTCTTCCATTTTTGGTTATCCTTTACTAAAGTGTTTGTTTTGTAAAGTTAGTAGATAAAAGTTGGTACATTTTCAATTTCCCATCAAAAGTAAATTCCATATGAAAAGATTAGTCGGTAAAACTGTATTGATGATGTCTCGATAAAAAAGAAAGTTAACTTGAACACTCTGTATTAAGTCATGATCAGAAGTGTCCCAAATTGTAGCTTGACGAATTAGCCCTTGAAATTCCATTCAACTATAAATTAGAAGCGTTTTGCTCGTGCAATACAAGAAATTAAACCTATATTGATTTGGATTGGAAATTTTTTGTGTTTTCTTTGTTTTCTTCTTGTTTCTTTTTTGAATTTTGGTTATCAAACACCACCAACTTACCCGCATCCCCATTCTGAACGAATCTCACTCAAATTCAAAAAGTAAAAAAAAAGAAAGAAAAATTCTGGTAAATTAGGAATATTGAGACTTTAGATGCTCGGGAAGTCTCACAACATTTGCATATAATATCCGTAGATAGATACATGCATTTATTGTAATGCCAGGGGCAAATTTGAGGCTACAAGATTTATTATGCATTAAAGAGTAACTCTAAGGGATGAAACCCAGCCTTACAAAGATCTTCTTTTAACTTCATGGAATTTGTGGCGATCAATGGAAAAACTTCATGGAATTGTATAACCTGCATCATACATAGCCAGAGATGAGTTATCTAACACAACAGAACTGCACTTCACATTAGCATTTGTCAATTGCCACGGACTCCGCTTTTCTGCGCCTCTACTGGCATCTCAGCCGTTTACCGTGACAACTAATGGTCCGGATTCTAAAAAGAGATCTGAATCATTAAAATCACTTTTGGACAGTTACATTGAAAATTTAAAAACATTTTACGAAAGTACATTTTTCAACGTTCACAAAAAAAAAAAAAAAACGTTCACAAAAATATACGTTTCCCAAAACAAATATTTAAAAAAGGGACAGAGGGAGTATTATTTTTCTTACTTCCACACTTCATGCCACGGCGTAGCGGAATGCCACAGAACTCGGCAACATAGACCGCTTTATCCATGCTAATGATCTGATCTGCTTCTTTCGGAATATGGCCGCAAACGCAGGGCACATCGACGGACTTGACCACTTTGCAACATTCCCCCGATGGGTTCACCTTCGGGCCCGGCTTCTGAACGAACACCGCGCATTGTGACATCAAGCCGTTCAGGTCGCCCCTGCACTGGCCCGACACCAAGTTGTTGCCGGAATTTAATATTCCGGCCGTCACAACGAACGCCAACACCATCAGACGGGTTCCAAGAGCTGCCATCTCTTTTATGTGTGTGTTTCTGTGGGTGGTTGTGTGAGTTGTATTTGGATATATAGGAAGTGAGAGTGAGAATTTGCGTGACCACCCTTGAAAAAGTGTGGGTGCTGCATGAAAATCACGAGCTGGAGATTTTATGTTTTTTTCTGCTAAAATTAGAGGTAGCCAGTTCACTTTTTATTGTCTGTTTATGGCAGCTTTTTTGAGAAGTGAGTTGGTCAAATTATTTACTTCCCGAAGTTGCTTTGGAAATTTACAAGTCACGGATGAGGCATTGAGATTGCTAAACTTTTTACTCACCCGAATTTGATAAACGAATCAAGTTTGAACATTATTTTGAAACTCGTTAAGTTTTCAAAACCTAGTTCGAACGAGTTATTGCTATTCAACTCACTCGGTTTATTGTGTATAGAAAATTCAAGTGGTTCTAAAATTCATCAAATACTGTACACTAGTTTAGGTTGCTATTTTGATTGATTTAAGCATAGTCTATTAGGTAATTAATGATATTATTGTAATCAATGGCAGAAATAGAAATTCAACACAGAAGACTGAGGAGGCACTCATTAATAATAACTCTAATCAAAGTTACGTTTGGTTGGATGGAATAGAATGTAAATTGGAATGAAATTAAAAATGGAATGAAATTGGAGGAATTGAGATTGGAATAATCATTTCCATTCCCATGCTTTGTTGCGGATAGGAATCAATAACAAGAATGGAATTCTCAATCTAATTCCTGCAACAAACAAAGACGGAGAAAGGCTACAATACACCCTCCTTATTTGGGTGTACATCATATGCACCTCTATAAAAGTTACGAGCAATTACCTCTTATTAGTAAAAGTTACGAATTTTTTGTATAAGAGTTACGAGACGCACCAAATATTGTGAATCATAGAAAATGTTACGAATCATATTGTTAAAAAATTACGAAACATTAAAAGAAGTTACATTTGCGAATGACGTGGCACAATATGGATCATACAATTGGTGCATATGGTACACACCTTTAATGGGTGTGTATTGTAGTCATTCCCAAGAGGGGATATAGATAATACAAATCAGCATTCAACAATACTGTTTCAGCTTCTAATCATACAATTTCGGCATTTAAATGCAATTTTCTGCACTTTTACATGTCATTTCCAGCAGTAAAAAAACAGCATTTCCAGCACCTAATAACAGTTTCATCATTTCTAGCTCTACTTGTCCTCTTCGTGATAATTTTCCTGAAACTCTGGACCACCTTCTTTTTTAGTGTTCTTTCTCGAGTCAGGTGTGGGCAGCCATTGCAAATCTATGTTGCAGTCCCCTTGGTCCTACTCTTTGGTCTCAAAAGCTTGCCTGGTTCTCCTCTCATTTCAAAGGGAAGGGTTTCCCTAACCTTATTAGGAGGCTTGCTTTTGCTGCTGCAGTTTATTTTGTTTGGCAGGAGAGGAGTTTTAGAATCTTTAAAGACATTCATAGGTCTCCCTTAGCAATTATCAGGCAAGTCAGATTTGAAGTAAAGGTCAAAGCAGGAACATTAAGCCTACCCCTTTATCTACTAAGCTTTGCCAAAATTGGCACATTCCTTTCTAGGCTTTTTATATTGTATAGGCTTAAGTCTCTTTTTGGTTCATTTCTTGTACATGCTCATGCCTTAGTTTTTGTTCCACTGTGAATTCTTTTTCTAGTTTCTAATACATCGGTTAATTACCAACAAAAAAAAAACAGTTTCATCACCCCAGATACTCTATTTCCAATGGAAGCGGGGGAGGTGTTGTGCACAGCCATGCTGTGCACCCCTCGGCCGTTGGATCGAGTTTTGGACGGTTCGGATGTGTTTTGATTTTTTACCGGTAAAAAAAATCAAAATTAAAGAAAAATTGCCGAACGCATCCGAGTCATCCAAAACTCGATCCAATGGCCGAGGGGTGCACAGCACGGCTGTGCACAACACCTCCCCCGATTCCCAAAACAAGGCCCCTGATGTCCACTTTGGCTTAATTTCCGCATTTAGGAAGTTGATGAGAGTAGAAAAGTCTCAATCATACACAAGTCGCTTTCCGACATACATACATTACTATACATTCACCCAGATTAAATGGACAACTTCAGCCTTCAGAACAGCACAATCTTTTACACTTTCCCTTCTCCACCTGCAGATACCAATACACTGCTCACCTCAGATATAGCTAAAATTTGGCAGGCCAAGTGTATTTTATTCCAGTTTCTGCCAGCAACCCCATTGTGACCAAGAAGAACAACAAAAAAAGAGAGGAGGAAACGATCCACCCACACCCAACCATCAGAGATAAACTGAGATAATCACATGCTATGTGGTACAAAATGGCCAATCACCTGTGCAGAAAATGGTGGCTGACCACCAAATTATATTGGGGTACTTCGCTAACCATTCCAAACCCTCGATGGTTACAGGACTAGTAGTTAGAAAACAATGAGTTAGTACCATAGGACCTGAAATATCAATAAACTCATTACATAACATTAGTAAATTAAACTGTCAATGAATCATGCATTGCTCTTTTTTAGCTCTTCTTGTCATTGCATATCATCTTCTTGCTCTTCTACTTGCTCTCCATGCTAGAAACATAGAAGTGGCCTTGTTGTCTCTAAACGAGGTCCATTGTGGTGATGTCTCAACACTAGGAACTATTTCTATGTCCTCTCCATCCCTATTCTCAACAAATGTAGTAGTTTCATAAGGGTCTTTTTGTAACTCATTCCTAATATGATTATTTAGCAAACAACAAGCTAAGATAATTTGATTTTCAATTCTAATGGGATAAAATTCGATAATTTTTTTTTTCTTCTAAGGGGATAAAAAGGACTCCTAAGAATCGCAAATCGCTTTTTCAATATCACAAAGATCTTTTCTATCACATTTCGAGCACTTAAATACTTCATATTGAAAAATTACTCCCTGAGTTGTAGGTTAACGTCCATCCTTCTAGTCATTCAAATGGTACCGTTGACCTCTATATGGTGCAAGAAAACCTTCACCATTGGTATACACCCGCATCAACCAAATAGTAGGTACCTTAACAACTGAATAGTGTAATTTTGCCAGTGGTATGTGACATTGTGACCTCAAAGCCTAAAGTCATTATAGTTTTTTTGGTGTCATGGTGTCTTACCATGTGGACAACTAGACTAGACCTTGGGCTCTATTAATTCGCATCTTGTAACACCCATCCATCCGCTGCTGATCCTTACCAATAAGGTAACACATAAGTGAATTGAAGGTTTTTGGAGTACACGCTGCTAAGACATTTTTAGCAATTTGACCTTTTCTGTTTCAATACCTATGCCTACCAACAGCTGGCACTTGGACGGGTATGTGTTCTCCATCTAACGCTCCTAGACATCCCTACAAAAACATCATAAAAATAGGAATAACGTGTTGGGAGGTCGGATTGAATTATAAAATAGTTACTTGTTAGACCAAAAACTTGAAATCATTCACCTTAAACCACTTCCATCTCTCATCAGTGGAGTTCCTTGGTTTTGGTTCAGGTTTCTTACATAAATGCCCTTGTAGCCTAATAACTGCAACCAAAACCTTTCTAAAAGACCTACTAATTACCTTTGCCGAGCAGAAAATCATGCTGAATGGTCCTATTTTTTATATGATGAGCAAGGACATGCAAAAAAATTGCAACTTCCTCATCAACTAACATGTGTCTGGTTGGCTTTAGCTTTCCGATTGTGCTAAGCCAGTGGCACAACTTCACAAATGGCCGACTAGGCATTCTAAAATCGTTCATACATTTACAATCACTTTTATACACCCATTTTTCAATTACATCTCAATCCAACAGAAACCTAGATCTAACCCCTTGCATGCATTGTCGTTCAACCATTCTATACGCTAATTCCATGAATAGCCCAAGTAAATGTAGAATGCACAACCACCATTGCATAGCCATTGACAATTTTACCTGTTTCGATTTTTTGGGGGATGAAGTAAGCCGTGCCATATCATTTTGCAAGAAACATTTTTTTAATGGTCATAAAGAGCTTCCACGTTTCGATTTTCCGTTGTCTTTGCATAGCAGGAAGGGCCAGCAATTCGTGTGGGCCATTCATAATTTCACTGATTTATTGGGAAATTTTGACCGAGAAAGATCTAGTAACCGAAAGGCTTGAAGTTAATGGATGTGGACTCCAAATTGTGGTGCATTTCAGTTCCACTCTTGGGATTTTTGCGGGCTGATATATAGCAAGGATCGTGTGCGTTTGCTTGCCTGCAGGTTTAGTATTTTGTTTCTCATTTGTAATGTTGGGTTACATAATCGGGAGGAGATTGATGGGAAGATGGTTGAGGATGAAAAGGTTTGTCCTTTTTTTTTTGTGGTGAAAATGATGTAAAAAAAAAGAGGATCAAAATCCGATTTTTGGATTGGATATTCAGTTTTTCGGATTTGGATTTAGCGAGTTCAGATTCGGATCGGAATTGAGCTATTTCGGATTCGGATCCTACGAGATTCAGATCCAATCTGGTCCATTGATAGGCCTAGTTTGTACAATCTCGAAATGGGTCCCCAAAAGCCATTTGCACTTAAAGAGTATTTTTATTTTTATTTTTTTTTTTTTGGGGGGGGGGGGCGGGAGGGACGACGTCTTTCGGTTGGACTTGAAAATGAGATTTTGGAACACGTGACTGCAAAAAAACTCCCATTTAACGGGACATTGAGAAGGGTGGGCATTACTTTCTTTTTCTAATAAAATAGTGAGATTTTCCACGGAAAATCAGATTTCCAAAAGCAAAATGCCACGTCCTTCTTGGGAAACGTTCCACGTTGAGGAACTTTCAGCGACCTCTATCCGTTGCTGATGGACTATTAGGAACGTTGGGGAGGGATTAAAAGATCTTAAAAACAGGATGAAGGACAGAGTTATTACGAGTCCTTAGTTTACACGAAGGACAGAGTTAACGCCCCATGTAGACCACTAGCCAGTACCTTGATTTGATCCACAAGCCACACCACATGGCCCAAAATGCTTAAGCCCAAGGTACTAGTAGTAGCCCACATGGTTTGTTATATACCCAAGACCACTAATGTAAACAACCAATGTGAGACTAAACACCATCTATCCCCAAACATGGGGTATCACAATCTTCCCCCCTTAGGGATGTAACGTCCTCGTTGCATAGTCCTAGCAACCTCCCTTGGTGTCCGTGGTGACAGAGCGCATCCTACCCACTACTTGGACCAGGGCGGGGCTTTGATACCATTTGTAACGCCCCATGTAGACGACTAGCTAGTACCTTGATTTGATCCACTAGCCATTTGTAAACTGAAGACTCGTAATAACTCTGTCCTTCATCCTGTTTTCAAGATCTTTCAATCCCTCCCCGACGTTCCTAATAGTCCATCAACAACAGACAAAGGTCACTGAAAGTTTCTCAACGCGAAACGTTTCCCAAGTAGGACGCGGCATCTTGCTTTTCGAAATCTGATTTTCCGTGGAAAATCTTACTATTTTATTAGAAAAAGAAAGCAATGCCCACCCTTCTCAATGTCCTACCAAATGGGAACTTTTTTCTTTTTTGCAGCCACGCATTCCGAAATTTCGTTTTGGGACCCATTCCGAGATCATACAAACTAGGATATCCAATCACTCTTTAGTGCAAATGGCTTTTTAGATCATACAAACTAGGCCAAAAATGGACCGGATTGGATCCGAAGTAGCTCAAAATCCGATTTGAACCCAAACTCGCTAAATCCGAAATCAATAATATGAATCTGGAAAACCGGATATCCAATCCGGAAATTATTTCGATTTCGATCCATTTTTTCTTTATACAACAATTCCGCCAAAAAAAAAAAAAAAGAGACAAACCTTGTCATCCTCGACCATCTTCCCTTCACTCTTCTCCCAATTCTGCAACCCAACATTACAATCAATATCCAACAATCGACCTATTCTCTTTCCCAATAAGTGTTTTCAAATCGGGATACGTATTGTGTATCGAGATACATATCGCGTATCCTAAGATACATTTGTTGAAAGAGTAGGAGTTTCTAATGTTTAGTTGCACAAGATATTGGAAGAGGGAAAAATATTTGAGACAAGAGTAGGAGAGTATTTTTTTTCACACTTAGACTCAATTTTTTTTTTTTTAGCTTGGTACAAAATGGCTAAAACTCATCCTTATTTATACTAAGTGAACAAAATCCTCACTCTGATTGGTGGAAAAGGTGTGGGCGGCCACACCTTGTCTCACTAAGTGAAGTGAACATATATTCAATCATTTATATTACTCCATGGAAGGCTCTAATGCAAAGATATTTTAATATAAGATAAACTCTGAGATCTATTCTAGAATTACACATGGGACTAATTCTCACAAAAAAAATCTAGATACTTCGCAAGCATGTTTTACAGCTTCTAAAAGCTAAATATTCTAAAGCTTCTAGAAAGTAGATATTTATATCTCCTTCAATAATTTGTTTCATCTTTGAGCTTTCATAAATTAAGTTTGTTTGGACTTTACTTTCTTGAGCCAAAATACTAGATTTAGTTTATGCTTCAACAACGTTAGCCGTAATTAATATACAACTTAAAAGTAATTATACCTAATAGCACCAACGAACTATGCTTACATTTTATAAAAACAAAAAAAATTAAGATGCAAAATTTTAAGTCTCAATTTTTTGCTGCATAGTTTTGGAAAGAAAAGAAAAGTCTTTATATGATTCAGACAAAACACAATCTAAGTAAGGTTTTTTATTCTATACAAGCCCTACATTGAAGTTGAATTTCTATCTAATGGTTTGAATGTTGCCATAATTAGATCGAACCGCTTAGGTTAATGCATTAGGGGTTTCGCGTCTTAAAGTAAGGTCCGACTTTTCCCAAGATTTAATTGTAGGATTTGTACTAAATCAGGATATGCGTATAAATCGTAGGATACGTGATCATATCGTTGGATTTATGTACAAAATGGATACAAGGTAAGATACGTATCGGTTTCTGGAGGAGACGATACGAATTCTAGGCTACCTATCCTGTATCGTAGGTTTTTTTAACAATTATGGTCCCAATCAACAACCTCCTCAAATTAGAATGAGAAAAAAATAGAGGCACTAACATTTTGCACCAACTTCGTCACATAGAATATGCGAGACTCATATATGAGTGGTAGCCTGGTAGGTCACTCAAATGAAGTAAGCAAATTGTAAAAGGTACAGGGTAAGCCGTATAAGCTTAGAGCATATTAAAACTTTTGGTCACTCTAATGAAGTACTAAGCAATTGTAAAAGGAAGGTAAACCATATAAGCTCAGCATATTAGGAGTTGAGAAAAGATAAAAAGGCACCGACACTTTGCACTAACAATTGCACAAACTCTTTCACATGAGATATGTGGGAACCCATGTATGAATGCTATGTCTCACATATCCCATGTGAGAGATTTGTGCAAGTGTTGGTACAAGTATTAGTGTCTGTAGCAAACCTCGATCAGAATTACAGTGTACACTCTAGTTCCCTCAACTCCAAATTATATAACCAAGCTCGATTTTGCCGCCCCGGGCGGCGTGTAAAACAAATACCCCTTCCAAGCCTTTCCAACTCTTAACACTCCTTTCGTCAAATAAACCTGTCCAAATCCTCAATGAGTTCCGCCTTCATCTCTGCCTCCATCGCCAAGAGACAGAGAGGGGTCGATTAGGTTTTGGCCGACCAGCTAGTGATATGATTTTTTTTTCTTCAAAACTTTGGTCCGCATATATTCGAATCCAATCCAGTAATATCCGGGGACCTGATCCAATAAGAATTCGGATTATTGGATTGGTGTTATCGGATTCGGCTCGGATTTTTTTGGATCGGACCCGGAATGAATCCGATCCATTGACTGGCCTAACTTTGCAACATTCCCCCGATGGGTTCACCTGTCCTTCGGGCCGGTTTTTGAACTTGTGTTTACTCATTTAAGATCAATTTGATAAACAAATCAAGTTTGAACATTATTTTGAAACTTGTTAAGTTTTCAAAAACTAGTTCGAACGAGTTACTGCTATTCAACTCATTTGGTTTAGGATGTATAAAAAATTCAAGTTACTCGAAATCAGCTCATTAAAACATGATTGGTTTAATTAAAATACATTCGATATCGACTCGCCTAATAAAAGACAAAGCTTGATGGATTTTTTAAACCTATAAAGGTCTTAAACAAATTGGACTAATAACTACTCGACTTGTTTGGCTCGTTATCAGCCCTAGCTAATCACGAACTAAGATGGGGTACATAAATCTATGGATGTTGGTTCATTACATAATCCATTAAGTTCTTGTCTGATAATTGGCCCAAACGTGAACCACAAGGTCCACAACTCATATGACATCTTGTTGAATTTAGCAGTTTCAAATTTTAATATTAGATCCTTGTAGGTAGATATCATCCAATTTATTTACAAACCAAATAATTTGTTATGTTGAAAAATTCACCACTTAGTCATCGATTGGTTCTAAAATTTATCAAATCTATACACTAGTTTAGGCTGCTATTTTGATTGATTTAAGCATGGTTCATTAACTAATGATTTTATTGTAATCAATGGCAGAAACAGAAATTTAACACAGAAGACTGAAGATGCACTCATTAATGGTAACTCTAAAAACATTTTCAAAATCAAGCACAATATTATTTGTGGCCATATTTTGGAGATTTTAGGTATGCCGTTTGTTTTCTAAAATGAAAAATATAATGTTTACCTACAATTAGCATGTGAATTGAAAATTTCAAGTACGTAAAATGAAAAGCTTGCAATTAATTACTAACTCCGCCTCCCCCGCTCCCCCCCCCCCCCCCCCCCCAAAAAAAAAAAAAAAAAAAGTCAATTTGCAAAATGAAAACTTAAATAATACTAGTATGTTTTTGGCCGAGAAAAATAATAGTACAATATGTTTTGTGAAGAAAATTTCAAATCTTTATTCGTAAATCGCTAGTTATCAAGGAATTGTTTCCGTTTATGCAAAAATGTTATGATTGTTTTCTAATAATACATTAAATTTAAGTTCTCATTTGACCGGACAATCTTTTTGAGACAGAGGGAGTATGATTCAAAAGTTTGCTTTCAAGTGCATAATATGTTTAGTAAAGTCAACACAAAATAGAAAATGAGCAATCAAAAACCTGAATATATTTAGTAAAGTCAACACAAAAGTAGTAAATATTGGGCAATCAAAAGCCTAGATATAGATTAATTATGTAGGAACAATGTCAATACAAACACATAAGAACATGGAGAGAGATTTTTTAAAGAGTGAAAGTAGTGATGCCCATTAATTATGGGGTTGCTCTTGGTTTTTTTTTTTTAGGCTTATGGAGTTTCTGAAACATACCCTTAGAAAGTAGTCCATAATTCTTTAGTAAATAATTTAGAAAGTATAATTACTTAGTAGATAATTGACTAATATGACAGATTTATTAGGCTAGAAGTGCAACATTCAAAAATCCAGGGGCACGTGTCTCAATTAAGAATGGAGTCTTTGGAGTTTGGAATATTAGTTCGCAGTTAGCATAGCATAGAGAGACATAATACCCATGAAAGATAATAAAACTTCTTTAAATAACGAGGGTCAAACCGATGAAAAGAAAACTACAAGGTCTCCTTTTAGAAATCTACTAATATACAAGGGTATTACCATAAACCCCCTTAGGGTTACAATTTCAAAATAACCCGAACACCGGACTCTATGGCGCGGTTTTGCCACTCCAACAAAACGCTTCACCGTCGTCTCAAAGCTTCGGCTTCCAAATTCGATTGGTGAAAAACCCTAATTTATTGCGTCAGATTGAGAGCGATTTCTGAAAGTTTTGCGGTCAAAATTGCAAATGGAGAAGCATAGGCGAGTGGTGTGCGCCGAGAATGTAGAACTGGTGGAGTTCATGTGGAAGAAGAGGCAAGAAATGGCGGAGAGACCCAAAGGCATTTCGGAAAACATCGAAAAGACGCTTCAGAAAGCGTATTCTAACGTATGCAACTCCAAGACCCACATTAAAACCCTCAAAGATTTATCCCAAATCAAGTAAGTCAAAAAGCCTTGTAGAAAGATAAAAATTAGGGTATTCTGGAGAATGGGTGTCGTTCTTTTTTCTTCCTTCTGCTGCAGTACTGAGGAAGTGTAGTTGCATGATAAGATGTACAACCCCTTTGGATTGAGGGGTTGGATAACAAAAGAAAGGAAATGATTAAAGTTTCTTGTCAAATCACTCTTCTATTCCAATGTGCTAGAGGGGCACATTTTTAGGATGGCTGTGGATAGTGGAGTTGTGGTTTTGATAAGGTGTTTTTAATTGTTACTATTTGGCCCATAACAGTTGTTTAATGGCACATTAACAGTAATTTTAAAAACCTAGTTTTTGGAGGGACGATTACAGAAATCACTTTTGTGACACAAGTTCACAATTTTGTTGATACCAAAGGGAGAACACCAATTGGTTGAACAAGTTTTTAAAGCCTTGTGAAAAACTGATTTTCAATAATATCCTAACAGAAATCAAAATTTTACAACAATTACTCTAATACGAGTTAATTGTTAGGGCAAAGTTGTAAAATGACTCGACCTAAACTACATTCCCACACCCGATGTATTCACACGGAGTTTGTGCCCAACTTCAGTTCGGATTGAGTACTTTGCTGAGAAATGGAGAGTAAAGTATAAAAGTGTTATTTTTTTGGTGAACTTTGGTGAAAAAGGGATCCCCTTTAATTTTCTCACAATCCGAAGGGGCTAGTGATATCTGGGTTATTAGTTTCCTTTATGGAGAGTGCTTACTGCAGCCTCGTAGATGGTGGTTAAGGTTCAGAAAACGTGTCAAAATGCGTAAACGTTTGTTGAAAATCCAAAAAATGGATCAAAATGTCGGGAAAATTTATTGAAATGCTACAACTTGAGGGAGCTGATAGTAGCCTAAGAATGTGAGCAACGGCGGATGTCAACCACCACGATCCAATGTGCAATTGTTAGCAAGATCGTCTTTGTAGTCAGGGAAGGTGTTTTTTATTGTCAAACTTGCGATAAGATCCCACATGTACAAACTACGACTCTTGCTCATTTGTACTACAAGATTATTTGCAACTAAAACTGCTGGTTCTAGCTTATTTGCTCAAAATAGTGAGATTCTGTTATACGTCCTAGACTTTCACCCAAGTGTGGTTTTTATACATTCTGTATTTGGGACGAGATGATGTTATTACCTCCTCCTGGTGAGGAAATATTATAATGTGAATTCTTTTTTCTCCTCCATTAAGCCAACAGATTTTGCTTCCTATGTGGTATTTATTGATCAAAGAATGGGTATAAGTAGCTCCGTAATTATCTTTTTTGTTCAATGGTTTGTGCAATATTTGTGGTAGGGGTGTGGGAAAATGGATATTGAGGCTCATGCAGGAGTTCTTTGGGACTGATTCTGGTACTTCTGAACAGGAGGAATCAACAAACAAAGGTAATTTTGATATTCATTTGGGCTTCCATAGTTGTTTCTGTTAGTCTTTCCCTTCAATGTCTTTTTCCCTTTTGTTTTTTTAGGGAAGAAATCTAAAGGAACTAGACGCTATGTTCCACAAAAGAATTCTGTGGCCTATGCGCTGTTGATCACTCTCTACAGGTAGACTCCAAGTTATTAAATTAGATAGTATTCACTTTTGCTTTTTTACATGTGGTAACTTGAAGTGATCTCTCAAGGAATTTTTGTGTTTGTCAATGTCAGGGGGACTGCAACTGGTACTGATTTTATGCAAAAACCGGAGCTGATTGATGCTGCTGAAGCAAGTGGGCTTTCTCGGGTGCCAATTAGGTATGTTGATTCTTGTTCCTGTTTTTGCATTTGCTCTAAATTTGCCTGTTGGTTGTGTTGAATGAGTCTGAGATATTATCTTGGTTATTCTATTCTGTCTTGAATGTTCTTAGGCCAGAAGTGGGAAAAGGAAAACCCGGACAATTTGGAAGCTCACCAAGGGATTGGTATAGTGGATGGACCAGCATGAAGACGTTAGTCACAAAAGGATTGGTTGCAAAGTCTAGTTGCCCTGCAAAGTAAATTGCCATTTCTTCTGTCTTTCTTGAGCTTCTAAATGTACTTATCTTTTAAGTATTTATGGCCTTGTTCGGTTGGCTGCTTAGGCCAAATTTTTTGGGCAAAAAGTTAAATTGTACTTTTTCACATTTTCGACAAACTCTTTGGTTATAAATTGAATGGGGTCCACCCTCACCCCTTGACTATTCAAAGACTGGAATTGTAATTGTTGGATTCCATTACACGTTGGGTTTTGGGAGAGAGGACAATTGCATTACACTCGGGGTATTGGGGTGATGGGGGCCCACTAGTTCAACTTTTGCCGGTCAACAGTGAACTGGGTAAAAGAGGGGAAGGGGTGGGGTGGGGCCTGGGTGGGAGGGGAAATGTCAATGAAAAAGTACAATTTAACTTTTTGCCCAAAAAATTTGGCCTAAGCAGCCAAGCGAACAAGGCTTATGTTTGAGAACCAATGATTCACTGCGTCTTGTTGGCCTTTTTGAGATATATTTTTTAGATAGTGTTTGGCTTGATTTTTGGAAATAGTTTTTAGGGTAATGATTGGATAGAGAAATGAAAGTAATAATTGGAGAGAGGGTAATAAGTGGAGAGAGATAGAGAGAGGAATGAGAGTAATTATTGGAGATAGGGGTAATGAGTGGAGAGAGAAATGTGAGTAATGATTGGAGAGAGGACTAATGAGTGGAGAGAGAAGAAAAGTAGGGAAAATTGTTTTAGGAAATTTTTTCAGAAATGGAAACCAAACAAGGTATCTTCCTTTTTTCGTTTACTTATACCGTTAGTGTTATGTTGCTCATGCACTTCTTGAGAGTGTGTATCCATTTCGCCTCTTTGATTGAGATTGCCGACATGCAACTACTTGTCAGGCATGTAAAGGACACTTCGATACGGAACCCAATTAAATTTGTAGAAAATATGACCGGGGTCATAAGACAGTGTATTGATGTATACTATATTTGTGTAACTTTTTTAGTTTCGGAAGGCTCTATCTGTTTAGGTTTGGTTATGTTATGTGAACTTTTTTTTACTTGATGTCCTTACTCATTTCTCATCAATTGTCAATCTACAAAGAACGGTAACTACTTAGACATACTTACGTAGTAGGGAGGGTTTCCTGCAGATGCACGAGCTTTATGTCATTGTATAAAAAAATTCTACGAGTTTGTTTCACTGAAAATTGAAGTTAATTTTCGGGTAACTATTTTGTACTCAACATATAGTAGTTGTTGATGTAGGATGAGAGTGTGAGAGCATAGTTTTTATGCACTTAGTGCCTAGTGGGGTTAAAAATGGAGATATTAAAAGAGACAAACCTAATAGGTAGTTGTTTTAGTATCTCTTCAAGAACAAGTACTTATCTTTGAGGGCTGTGGGAACGATTTGGTGCTGTAATGCAGTAATCTATTTGTCTTGCAACTTTTGGAAATAGTTAGCTTACAGATCTTCAAGAATAGGCTTTACCAAAAGGGGTGTCCCCGTGGTATCTTTACGTTAAATTAAAGCTAGATTTTAACCAAATATGTATCCCAGAAGTTCAATTTTTAGCCTTAAAATGTTGATCGTAATGTGCTAACTGGTATCACTAGTTTAAAGTGAACATGGATTACATCTGTTCTGATGGAGATGATGGTTTAGTGCAATCAGGACTTTTCTTATATAATATTGCTTCTGTTGATGACTTTTTCTTATCAATTGCGCTAGTAGATGGTATCAGTTTGTTATCCTTGACTGCCACATTTTTATGCTATAAAGTTATATTCCTGTATATGGATTAGTTGTTTCGGCCGTTTTGACTTTATTAAGTTGTCTAGTTCTAGAGCTATAAGCCAATAACCTAATGTTATGTGCATGAACCTCTTTGTTTCTCAGATACATGCTAACTGAAGAAGGTCGGGAAGCAGCACGTGAATGTCTGTCGAGATCTGGTCTGGTTGATTCAACCGAGAGTTTGATTGCAACAGAAAGACTTCCCATTGTGGACCCCAGCACCATTTCGGATTTAGATTGTGTTCGTGCTGATGTCACTAAAGGAGCGACGTTGGGATCAGTTAGTTCAAGTTTGCATAAAAGATCAGTAGTCACTAAAGGAGTGATGTCGGGATCTGTTGGTTCAAGTTTGCAGAAGAAATCAGTTGATGTTCCCCCTGAATCTCTTGATAGGGTAAACTTGCAGTTTACATATGGCTTCATTAATTGCTAGTGCTGCTTGTTTTCTCGCTTCTTATTTCCTTATTTTGAGGAAGCAAAATGAAATTAAAGACAAGAATAGAAGCAAAAAAGAAGAGAAGTCAAGGCTAGATAGTTTCTTTTGTTTAGCTTATTGAATGAAACAAAATTAAGACTTGAATTCCCACATAAATTAATTCTAATCTTCATTTTAAAAAAATGTTCGAAAATTAAGAGGAATGCTGATTGTATTTCCTTCTTTTTTCAATGATTATTTTTTTCACTGGGTGGATTGTGATGTTGGTAATCAAGCATATCTGAAACTCCTGGACACTAGAGCAATCAGGTTTGAAACCTTAACTTCTTACTTTCCACAGTGGAGGAAAGGCAAGATCCTGACCAGCCAGCAGGCTGGCAACAAAGTCGCAAAGGTTACTTGAAGATGCTTGTACGTTTAAATTGGGTATTTTGTTTTTCTTAACTATTTTAATGGTACTATTTCTCATGACATTTTCTAGATCACTGTTGTTACTGATGTGGGAAAATACTATTTACTTTGTAAAAGGTAACTAGTGGTCACAAATATAACCCATACTAGATTTGACCCAAAATTAGCCAGGATCCGTAATTATCATTGTCATTCCTTTTATTGGTGGAATAGTATTATTTCATGGTTGTTTTGAGATCCTCATATAAAATCTATGCTCTTCATTTGTGGAGTTTCGGTGCTATTAACTGAAGCGGAAAACCCGGTTTGTCATGTCAGTGCTAACTAAGCTTTATGTTTGGAGAAAGTTCAATTTTTAAGGAGAAAAGATAGAGGCACTAACACTTGTTGGTACAATTGCACAAACTCTCTCACATGGGCTATGTGGGACCCACATACCCACATATGAGTGGTAGGTCCCACATATCCCATGTGAGAGTTTGTGCAATTGTTGGTACAAGTGTTAGTGCCTGTAGCAAACCTGTTTTTTAAGAGGTGGAGGTTGCCCTGTTCGTCTTTAACGTGTAATGAATACTTGTTCATGTAGGATGCATTTTTTTTTTTTGTCAAATTGGAAACTTACTTCCTGCTCTTAGACTTATAGAGTTTGAAATCTTTGGGTTTCTATCGTCGAGGAACTTTCGATCTTGTGTTTTACTATGACACTTTGTACAACTTGTGACTTGTTCAGTGTTATAATAGAAAGAAAATCAATACTGATGAATGAGGATGAGAAGTTCTATGTAACAGATTTCTATAAAGTGTTGTTAATCTTGACCTTTTGTGCATGAGTGCATCATTTGGTCTAAACAAGAAGGAATGGATGCATCAACTCGAATTGCAGTTGTGGGCACTATGTGAGAAAATATTATGATGACAAGTGTACGACTAACCTGTAATCACTAATGTTGCTACTAAATGTTTGTTTCCTTCACACAACAATATGTAAGTTATTCTTGTTCATCTTATGAATGTGATGAGAATTTCTGTGGATCAGATTTCAATAAAGTGTTGCTGCTTAACTTGTTAATCTTTTAATATCAGTTGAATGCATGGTTTACTTTTCTTGGGCGTTTTTTTAATCTTCACCTTTGTGCATCATTTGGTCTTAATAAGAAGGGATGGATGCATCAACTTGAATTGGCGGCAATATGTGAAAAATTATTATGATTATGTGAGTGTAGGAAACATAGATGTATAGGTGAATGAAGTAACCTGTAATCACTTATGTTGCCACTACATGTGTGTGCCCTTCACACAACAATACATATGAGTTATTCATGTTCATCTTTTCTTTTGTTTGGTTCATGTGCCTCGGTAAGTCTACACTTTATCCGTCATATGTTTTTTTGTTGAATTAATAGCATGATCTGTAGATTCTGCCCTTGTATTTTTTATGGGATTACAGAAAAGGTACTGATACACTTTGTTTTTTGGGATACACCAATGAATTATGGTTATTTTGCAGTTCTTGCGTATAGGGTACACAAAGGAAGAAACTCTTTGTGCTTTCACTGAAGTTTCAGAAACATCGCAGAACAAGGATATCTCTTCCCTTTGGCCGGAAGTTCTATGTCATCTTCGAGAAGAGCAAGTTTATAATTTGCCTTTGGAGTCTCACAAGAGTCAGAAAGAGGATTTTCGTGGACTATCATATACTTCCAAATCTCAAGATGGTAATTAGCTTTGCTCAACTGTGTTGTGCTATATCAGGGATGGAACAAAGGATTTGCATCTCACCTAAGCTTTGTCTCACCTGAGTAACTGTTCTTGTCCAGGCCATTTAGATCTTGTAATGATGGAGAACACTCGGATGGAATTGGATTGTAGTGGTGCATTACGTATTGCAAAGTCTTCATATGTGACTGCTGATAGCTCCTTTGCTTTGGAAGCTTGCTCCCCAGCTGCTCAGATGGAATTGGATTGTAGTGGTGCATTACGTATTGCAAAATCTTCATTTCTAACTGCTGATAGCTCCTCTGCTTTGGAACCTTGCTCCTCAACTGTAAGTGGTTAAGATGATTCTAATTTTTCACCAAGAGCATCATTCATCAGAGCCTTACATTTATATCATGTGATTTTGCAATGTCACTTTGATGCATGGCACATGATCACTAGTGCATGTCTTCTTTACAATGTCTGCTGACAGACTAACATCGAGAATAAAAAAGCAGTCTGTTTTCAGTTCATGTGGCAACTTCAAATGAGGTTTTTATTAAGAAAAATGAATTTTTGGAAGCTTTAGAAATTCACCTTATGGCCCTGCTTGGATGGAGTCAAAAGCACCCTTCAAAAGTTATCAGGGGTTTAAAAGGTGGGACCCATAGCTTTGGCTTGGTTTGGCAACTGTAAATTCCTCCCCTCTTCGTTTTGGACCCCTGCTTCATTTTCACGCGTATGGGGTGCTCTCCCTCATAACTTTTGGGCACCCCTTTGGCTACCCAAAAATTATCCGGCTTTAGAAGGTTGCGATTTTGACATTTGTAGCCCTCCTTATCCCTCTTTACCAACCTCCGCACCATCATCTCTGTAGCTGTTGTTGCTGAGATTGAACAAAGAAGGATTTACTGAGCAATTTGTGCGATTTGGGTTTTCTGAGGTGATGAGGTGCAGATGATCAATCAAGAGCAGGTGATTTAGTGGGTTTCGGTGGCAGGGATTTCGGTGATGGAGTGGTTTTTGCCATAGAGGGGGTCGGGTGATGGAGTGGGTTTTGCCATGGAGGGGGTCGGGTTTTGCTGTATCAATTTGGGTTTCTAAGAGCATCTCCAGCCCTATACCCTTTTTTTTACTCAAATTTGAGTAAAAGCTCCATTTGATACCACCCTCTCCAGCCCTTTACTCAGATTTCAAGCCCTAGCCGTCGCCTCTCGCCGCCACACGCCGCCTTCCTCCACCAGAAAAACAATCGCCTGCGTCACCAAGATTACCGCCGTCGAGCTCTGAAACCACCGCCTATCACCACCACCGTCGGAAAGCACCATCGACGTCAAAACCTCCACCAACGTCGAGTTCTGAAACCACCAATGTCGAGCTCTGAAACCAGATCTGCAACGACGACCACCGTAAAACGACGACGACGACGACGACGACCTCTGTTCTTCTTACCTTCGCCGCTGACGACGACGACGACGGTGGTGGAAGGTGGTCCGACGACGACGACGGTGGTGGAAATTTGGTTCAAGGGTGGTGGAAATTTGGTTCAAACCCTTTCTTCTCCCCAAATTTGAGGAAAAATTTGAGTAAAACTCAAATTGGTATGGGTTTGGTTCCAAGACTGGAGCAGATTTTGGGGGTTTTGACTCAAATTTTGAGTTTGGTTTTGGGTTTGAGTTAGGGCTAGAGGTGCTCTAATTAGACTAATTTGCTGCCATGGAGTGGGTTTGGGTTTTGCTGATTTGGTTTTGTGATTTGGGTTTTGAGAGTCCCCTGGATTTGGATAAAAATGTGAGTCTTCGGAAAAAATCTTTTAAAAATCATAGTAGCTAATTAAAATCTCCCTTAAAAATCATAGCTAATTAAACCAAATCAATTTCTTTTAAAAAATCAGTCCAAATAAACTCTAACTATAATTTAATTAAAACAACCAAATTTTTTTGTCTTGTTTATATTATTAAACCAATGTGTATAATTTTTTGTTAAAAGAACAATAGATAGGGGGGAAAAAAAACACAATTAAAATTTCTTTTTTGGATGACAACCAACCATTCAAATGTGCATATTTCCAAAAAAAAGTTTTTAAAAAAAAATTATAACAAAAAATTAAATTTTCAATGAAATAAATTAATATAGCTTGAAATAGTCCAAAAATAATTAAATAAATTAAGTTTTGCAATTATATAATTAAGTTTGGGACACCACAAGGGCCAAAGAGTCATTTAACAGTTTTTTCCATCATCCACCCCTTGTTTGTAAAACATCCAAACCAAGTCAAAAGTTATCCTCCTATTTAATCCTTCATCCAAACCATCGTTATCCCCCTTTCATAAACATCACATCAATGTGGGCCAACACTTCAAAAATAATACCTCCTCTTATCTTATCCACCCTCCATAACTTATCCCCCTGAAAATTTAACTCCATCCAATCGGGGCCTATAGGTAACCATGGGGAATTTTGTTCATGTTGGGTCCATTTATTATTTGTGACCCAATTGTAAAACACACAGGGTGCTTGGGTTATAAGTCCTAATATATTCCTTGCATAAATAGGCTAAATGATTTGCAATTTTGCATATCTTTAGACATCATCAGCATTCTTAACAATTATGGTTCCTCTTGCTATTGGCTGTTGTAGGGTTATCCGTTGTATAAGCGAGGCCTAGATGGATCAGAACCGAATATGAATGCTTATAAGCGAGGCCAAGATGGATCAGAACCAAATATGAATGTTTTTACAATGCCGCCGCTAAGATTCGGAGAGAGGTTTGAGGATGCATACGAAATAGTTTTGGTATTGGATCAGCGGGAGCACTTTGCTTCTCATGGGTCAGTAGCTTTTGATTAATTTTTTTTTTTTTTTTGGTACACAGCAGTGCTATCCTGGTTGTATCTGATGAAATTTGTGGTCTGAAATTTCTTTTGTTTCTTTTTTCTGTTTTGAAGTTTCTTATTGGTTCTTTTCAGTTCTCATCTTTTCTAAACGTATGTTGTCTTCTAAGTATGATTCATGTATGGGATATGCTGCAAAGCATCAAGTATCATAAGCTGCCAGCTGCCATTCGTGTAGCTCAAATAGCTTGGCCAGGCAGGGGGAAGAACTAAAAGGAGAATTACGTAGTTAGTGAACATAAAGTAAATACCAATGTTTTCAAAGTATAGTTCAGATTCGCCTCGAGGCTCACATCGATGTCAAGCATCCAAAAAAATGCCTCTGGCCCTCTAGGCTTTTGAAAGTTCAGTTTTCTCTTGTAAAGCCGTGAGCCTCAAGGCTTTCCAAAATTCGATATGCTGCAAAGCCTTGGATTGCTATGCTGCAAAGCCTGGGGTAGGTGCTGTGATTTAGTTATTGTTGTGACAATTCGGTATGCTTTTGTGACAATTCGGAAACTTGTCTTCTACCACTTGAGTTGTTTTCTTAATTACTTTATTATTCTGTCCGCATTGATGTTATTGCTCTTCCATTTATGCAGAATTGCTCTCACTGGTACTTGCCACGGCTCAGATTAAATGTGTAATTAATTCATCTTAATTTCAGGTCTCGGGCTGACAAATTTATTGAGAACATTCGCTCCCAGTTCAAAATTAAAATTGAGGTGAGTTTGATTGTAAGAGTTCATCGTGACATAGCCCACTCTGATCCGAGTCAACGCACTGATGGCTAATTGGCAACTTTAACTATTTCTGTAGTTAAGTCAGAAATGTTTGTATATGGGGTAGACATTTGTTCCGAATAAGTCAAACCATAAGCTGCCCAATCCATCACTGCTTGGTCCTCAGATTGAGGCCTTCTTCCATTTTAGGTGGAAATATTTACATGTTGTAAATTTATAGGCTTGTGTTTGTTTGAGGAGTTTTGGGGAGTTTAGTTTTGTTTGTTTTGGTAATGAGTGGAGAGAGAAATAGGCTAATAATTGGAGATAGGGGTAATCAGTGGAGAGAGATAGAGAGAGAGAAATGAGAGTAATAATTGGAGAGAGTGTATGATTGGAAAGAGAAATAGGGTAATGATTACAAAACTAAACTAAGCTAAACTAGGCCTCACAAGCGAACACAGCCATAATCATCACCATTATGGTATGGTTCATCCAGGTTCTTATGCCTTATTTGGTTGCTGTCTAGGAGGGCTGGAGAATTGAAGGAATAGTATTTGGTGAGGATGGAAAGGGTCATCCGGGAGTTAAGTAGAATAAGTGTTGCAGGAAAGTAGAATAAGCCTGTTGCTTCATTTTCCTATTTACAATGACCTATGTTCCACAGATATGGACACGGATATGACCACGGACACGGTCATGGGATTTGATGGAGCTTGTCTCACATTGGTTAATTATAACCTCCAAATCTAGCATATGAGCCTGGGCGGCCTCTCCACTTATTGCCAATTGGTTTTGATGGATGCTTTAACATGGTATCAGAGCTAGGCTTCAAGAGGCCTTCTAACAAGACTCTATATCGTTGATGGTTGGTTCCCCCTTTGTATGTCGTTGGTGGTTGATCGTTGTCGAATGTGTTGAATCGTTTGTTTACCTCAGCACGTGCGAGTCACGAGCGAGGGAGTGATGGAGCTTGTCCCACATTGGTTAATTATAACCTCCAAAGCTAGTATATGAGCTTGGGCGGCCTCTCCACTTATTGCCAATTGGTTTTGAGTTGGATGCTTTAACAGGATTTCTAAAAAATAGGGACACGAACATGACATCAGACCCGGCAAAAGTAAAACAATAAATAAACAGTATTAATTTTAAACCAGTGAAAACACAGCAATGGAAGCATCAATATGTACAAACAAGCATCATATATACATCATATTACACTTCTAACCCAAAATATATGAGGTAATACCTATTTTCCCCTTCATGTTTTTTAAAAATTGCTTATTTAATCCTTGCTGTGTCCATACTTGTCCTCCGAAGTCCCTGCCATGTCCCCCTGAAAATTTTCAATTGGTTTTAATTTGGCGTGGCCCATACATTTTGTCCCGTGACCTGGTGTGTCCCATGCGTCGGACACGGATATGGCAACCTCTAGGAGTGTTGGTGCTTTATAGATTATGACAAAAGGGGTGTGGTTTGAAAGGGCTCTCTTTTTTCTTCAATATTTTGTCAGGAGAAGATGGTGGGTGGACAAAAGTCACAAAACTGTCTTTCTTTCTCCTCCACTTGTTCCTAATGAAAACTCTCTTCATCTTCTCCCTTTTGTTTACTTATCTACCATTCCTCCTACTCTTTTTCTATCCAAATGGGGCGTAAGTCTCTTCTTGTGAACTTTGTAAAACTGGCTCACGCTACTTCTTCCGTTTAGTATGCATTAATATTCTACAATCATGGAAGATAAACACCAAAGTTACAAACACCATGTCTCTTTTAGATTTTCTTGTACGGGTGTCTTAGTAGCTTGTAATGTACCTTTTTACAGGTTAGAATGTTGCCTGTGGGAGATGGAATCTGGATAGCCAGGGATAAACAACTACACGTTGAATATGTTCTTGATTTTATTGTTGAGAGGAAGAACGTTGATGATTTGCGTGACTCAATCAGGGACAATCGCTACAGGGATCAAAAACTACGACTATTGGTATTGATTTTTGTTCATAATAGTACATTTTGTTACATGGTAACAAAACTGTTGTCATTTGCACGATTTCTTCATTATTTTTCTCATCTTGTATTAGTCAAACACATGGTTGCTTATTCCCATTGTAATGTTCTTCCTGTAAGTAGATTTAGCCACCCTCTATAGATTTGCTCCTGGAGAGCTCCAAGTATTAAGCATTGTAATGTTCTTCCTGTAAGTCGATTTAGCCACCCTCTATAGATTTGCTCCTGGAGAGCTCCAAGTATTAAGCATAAAGGATAAAATCCTAGTTTCCGAATGATGCTGTATCAATATTTGCCTCAGATCCTTAAGCTATGGGTAAATTTATGCTACTGATTTATAGTAGGTTTAGGAAAACACTTTTACATGCTTTGAGATTTTCCTGTGTTTTGGACCTTCCACTAATTGCTTGAATATAAGCTGGAAACTTATGTATGCTTCTGTAGTACTCTCTGATGGTCCATTTTACTGTTTTAGACATCTCCCAAAATTCTGTAGATACAACTTTGTTCCTATTTACATGATTTTGAGAACTTTGTCTAAAAAAGCTAATTGAGGACTTTTGATTGATTTAAACAAATTCGATTTTTTTATTATTATGAAATACACCATTTCTTGACCTGATTAAATAGCACGACTACCAAAAAAGTACTTCTGAAGTGGGATGGATGGAGTATATTCAACTTGATCAGAGTTGAGCTCCTAGTTGAAGTTGGCTTCACGTGCTCCTGGTTTTTGCTACGGAGGCTAACTAGATAGTGGTTATTCCTATTATTGGTTGTCGTTTGACAGGTCTCTAGGGCTACAAGAACATTAACAAACTGGTAGCCCATGTTGTATGGATGATCTAAAATAAATCAGGGTACTTTTCTCAGAACTTTACACCTGAAGAATAGTGTGGGACGTGTTCAGTACTTCCATTGGATATTGTCCAAAATGGAAATTTGATCGTATACATCATCGCTATATGAATATTTCTTGGTGTTATTGCTATAGAACGAATGAAGCAGCTTAGTTGACACTCTAATAAAATAACTCTATTTTGCCCACAAAATAGATTTGAAATACGTCATACATCGTTTCTGTTTATTTCCAAGCCCGGAAACTTACTTGTACTTGAGTCCAATCTGTCCGACACCAGATTCTTGTGCTCGAGTCCAATCTGTCCTGGTAATGCTAATAGAACTTTTGTTTATATGTCAGGCTAAAGTTGTGCTGTAAAATTTGAGTTGTTGGAGTTGTGAGACTGAGTCAAATTTTTAGAGGACAATTCGAAGTATGTGAACATACGTAGGGACTTTGGAAATCTTGTCTTTCTTACATGATAAAGCAGAAGTCTAGAAAGTATCTTACTCCGCACTATACATGCAACATGTTGTATGAGGCATGTGGTGTAGCATCTAGCACTTCTACTAAAATCATCACCATACATCTCTAAAATGATGCTATTGCATTTTGAAAACCTCAAAAGGACCTTAGCGAGGTTACTTCCGCGAAATGATTCTGTCATAGTAGTGGCTGAATTTTTAATATCTCGTCCTGATCATTTTCGGTGTTGATTGCTCTTTTCAAGAGATGTGGACTCAAGAAGCTTATATATCTGGTGGAAGGTGACCCAAATTCATCTGAAGCTGCTGAAAGCATCAAAACAGCGTAAGTCGCTTTTAACAAAAATGATAGAACCACACCCATTTGCACACCCACACTCACAAGTGCATGGGCTCTACACACACTTACACATCTATTGTGTGTGTGTGTGTGTGGTTCTATCATCGTTGTTCTTAATGATATTGTTTAAGCCCTTTTTCTCTTTGGGTTATCCTTATTTAGCATTAAATACTGCTACATTATAGCAATTAATTATGGGAATATGAAACTGAATAATAGAGTGAACATATCATCCTTAAAGGTACACTCAATAGAGTATTCATTTTTTCCGCGTGGACGAGCTCTTGTAATGTTCTAGCTCATAATTGCCGGTCCTTTTGCTACTCCTTTCTGGAGGTTAAAACTGTTAAATATACCATTCGCACCTCACGATACCCATAGTTTTTACATATATCTGCTCTCTTAATCAGTAAATCCAATAACTGTTCATCTCACTTCAAGAAACGTTATGTAGGCTCTAGAGTGTATAAGTATCCATGTCCACAGTGGATGCGTGAGTGAGGATATGCGATATGTCTCTTCCACTGTGATGTTTGCATAAATTGTTGAGTTTAACCCACCGTGAATTAGACTTCCATTTTATGCATAAAGTACTCCTTGTTACACAAAAAAAAATAAAATAAAAATAAAAGTAGCTTGGGAATATGATATCTAACATGATATCTAACGTCCTTGGACATCAGAATTAAGGACATCTGACGCTGACACTGCATGCACTAGACGCGTGCTTGAGCCCTTGTAAGCTGGACCTAAACACATCTATGGCCCACTTTTAAAAAAAAATAATTCCTAGAGTTCCATTCCCTGGTGGTCCAAAAAGAAACTCGCTTGAAAGATGGGAGAATGATCTCTAGCCCATGTTGCTTTTGTTGATATTGGGTTTTTTTGTTGTGTGTTCTTGTCTCTCTTATATAAATATTGTAAGTTTATTTTGTCATGTGCAGTTGTTTCACAACAGAGATTTTGGAAGGATTTGATGTGCAGAGAACAAGTGGCTTGGGTGATACGCTAAGGAAATATGGTCATCTGACTCAGGCAATAACTCAATACTGCAAATTACAGTCCGCTGAAGGCCAACAAAATAGCTTGGGGGTCTGTCCCACCTTCGGAGACTTCATTAGAAGGTGCAAAAGCTTGGATAAGATGACAGTCAGTGATGTATTTGCAATCCAACTTATGCAGGTATTATCTTTAATAGCACGTTAGATTTCTTGGCTTATAAGTAAATATGATATTGACAAGTTATCGCAGCTCCAACTGTTTCCTAGATGTCTTTTATGGACTTTTCTTCTTCTTTTTTGTAATTATCCAGGACAAGTTTCTTTTGTTGTAACTATATAAAAGCATGGCCGCTGACAGTTATAAAACCTATGATTCATTTGACCTACCCCTTGCTCTGGCTATTTTATTTAGGTGTCATGATGTCATCACATGTAATTGCTACTACGGTTTTGCAAAAATGGAATACGTTTTCAAAGCTAGATGTTGACCTTATAGGTTCAGTCTATTGCCGCTTGATGTGGCTCTTTCACGCTCGTAACGTTTTCTTTTCACACTGAACGTTAATAATTTTGATGATACCCTACAATAGGTTGTCTGATTCACAAGTGAATGAGTATGAATCTCCCACATCTTTGGTTATAGCATTAATATATTGATATTTGATGTTAGTTATCTTTTGTTACAACCTAGTACAGAATGCAGGCATTTTATATTTTGAGGCTTAAATGAATGCAGGTTCCACAGGTGACAGAGGAGATTGCCCTTGCTGTTCTTGATTTGTACCCTACGCTGATCTCTCTTGCTCGTGCATATTCTCTTCTTGTGAGATTCCTTTCCTGTTACGACTCTTTCTTTGTGGGTGCTAATTCTGAAAAGATTATACTCGTCAGAAAGTTGAAAAAATAGATATTTAGGACAAAGGAATGAATTGTCTAACCAACAACCGAATGAAACGGGCGCTACTTAAAAACAGTGTGGCCATGGACCTGTAAAGGGACCAGGCATGTTACTTGTGTCTTCTCTTTTCACTGGACACGCATAAGGAAATGGACGAAATCACTTTAGTAATAAGGACTATAAAGCAACATATGAGAGAGAGAGAGAGAGAGAGAGAGAGAGAGAGAGAGAGAGAGAGAGAGAGTTTCACTTTTGGCGACAATTTAGTTTCATTTTGAACGGTAAGTTTCTAAGGACTTCTGACTATCTAGGGTTCGTTTTGATTGGTTTTGAACAGGAAGGCGACATTCGTGCACAAGAAGAAATGCTGAAGAAGGAGAGTAACATGATCAGTGGTCCTGCCAGCAAAAATATCTTCCAACTAGTCTGGGGGAGCTGACTCTACATATATTCATCTTTCATAAGGCTGAATCACGGGTTTTTTTGGTTTCGGTGAAGAAGATTATGAAGTGAACGGGAACAAACAGCAGGTGGCTGCAGGTCATGCTATGGCAAATGCTTAAAATTACGTAAATAGTAGACATATTTGTACCTTTCGAACCTGGTCTTTTTTTTGTGACACAGCAGGCTATGAAGTTGTATCTTCCTATGAACAACCTGGAGACTGCTTGTTTCCAGTCGTGTGGAATGAAGAGTTCTGTGTTGATCCGTGGTTCCCGCCCTGAGTTTGGCTTTAATGATTCAAGTCGTTTATATTATCTACTTCTTGTTATTTTGGCAGACATTTAAAGAAATTGCGACCGGAATAAATACGTACTGGTGTCTAGTGTACAAGCCATTGCATATCGCGGTTTCTAAAATGTGATGCGATTATGCAATTTTATCTTTCTCCAAAAGACATTATCATGACTTGAACATGTGCTACGAAGCTGAAGACTATTGTCATATTTCAAGCCTCTTTTCAAAAAAACTATTTCAAATAAAAATTCTGACTTTCTATTTGGAGATATAATTGTCTGATCTACTTGACAATTTCAAATCTACATTAAAACGTTAAATGCACCACTTGAATGCTGAGGTAGGATTGAATTATGTGTCTCGTGTTTTGACAATTTCAAGATTGCTCCAAATTTGAATTTAGCATGATACCACAATTACATTTTACTCTCTTATCATTTCACGTCAAATTTCAGGATTGCTCCAAATTTGAATTTATATTATCTACTTTGACAATTTCATCTTATGGTCTAAGTTCCTATATTCTCCTTTCAGCTTCAAAGTTAACTATGAGCAAGAAACCAATCACAAGTTGCTCTGTACGGCCTTGTTTGATAACACAGATTCAGCACTTAAAACTGAATCAATTAAGTAATAAGTCATTAAGTAGGTTTGATAACCACATTTTATGTTACTTAACAGATTAAGTGCTACTTAATATGTAGGCTAAAAAATTGATAAAAATTAAGTAGCTTTGAGCTACTTAATTCTGGCTGAATTTTTATGTGCTTACAATCAACTATCACCCCGCCACCGCCGCTGTCACCACCACCACCACCATTCCACCACCATCGCCACTACCACCACTCCACGACCACCACCACTATCACTAGCACCACCACCACCACTGCCACGCCGCCTCCACCACCACAACCACCACCATTGCACCACCGCCACCACACCGCTACCACCACAACTACCACCACCATTGCCACACCGCCACCGCAACCACCACCACTATCACCGTTACCCATATACCACCCCAATATTGCCATGCCACCGCCATCACTTCACCACCACCGCCACCACCACCACTACTAGCATTCCACCCAGCCCACCACCACCATTACCACGCCATAACCATCACACTACCACCACTACACCACCACCATTGCACTACTATTACTCTACTGCCACCACAACTCACCATCATTCTACCACCACCATTACTCCACTGCCTCTGCCACCCCACCATCCCTCTCACCACCTCCCAATCACCACTCCACCACTACCACAAATGCATGATGACCATTAGCAAAATTAAGAGACAATTAGAACCAAAAAAAAAAAAATCATTTTTTTTAATTCAGTGCTTAATATGTTTTATCAAACAGCTTTTCAGCTTAAAAAATTCAGCATTCAGTTTTCAGTACTTAATTTTCAGCTTTCAGCTTTCAGTTTTAAGTTTTATCAAACATAGCTATGTAGAGTCTTTACACTTAGTTGTGGGGGTCAAGGGAGTGTGTTGTGCAGAGGTTATGTGGCCCATCTTGGGTCCTGTTGTTTTATCCAAACTGTTGATTTTGTTCGTCTTGTTGAGTATGTAATCCATATAAAATTTTAGATTGATAGAACATCGACAACTATGTTTTTAGACTGCATTTTTCTTGGAAATGAAACAGTTAAAGAAATAATTGCAGGTGGTTTCTTTTACGAAACTATAAGTTAAATGGTACCTATCAAATGGTTACATATGTTCGATTAACCTAAATTTTTATGTGGACTACGTAATCAAGGAGAAGAACAAAATAAACGGTTTGGATAAAAAACAGGACTCAGGGTGGACCCACTAGCCACTAACCGTTGCACAACATACACCGTTGTGGACTGCTCGAGTATGTGTGATGTTAGCTTCCAAGAGCACTACGTGACCGTGCTCAGGAACAACTAAGTAGACTTTTGAGTAAGATTCATTGAACACACCTATTTTGGGCGGCTTTCATGATTTGTTTGTGACTAGCCGAATACTGCAGAATCACCTAAATTATTTAGATTATACTTTTTGGAGTTTTCTGAACGTTGGAATAGTCCTCACGAAATTGCCACTCATCTCATCTACAGCCTACAAAATGTTTCGTCTTGAAAACATCCCCATTAAAGCATAGATTTGGACAGATTAATTGCACCATTTAGGACAAAAAGAAAGCCAAGCTTTCATAGCAATGAGACAAATTTCCTCTCTCTCTCTACAAATCAAATATGCCAAACGAATTACCCTGCCAGCTTGTCTCATCCCATCTCACTATCACGGGCATCAACTTAAGTAACTCAATAGAAATATAATCAACGACTTCAATATACTTTACTACAGCTACAGTCTAGGGCTGTCCAGCGGATCATCCGATCCGCCAATCCGACCAATCCGAACTATCCGTTGATCCATCCGTGAATGTTCGGTTCGGTTCCGGATCGAGAATTTCTAATCTAACGGTTCTGGATCCGGATTGGATCGGATCCGCTCAATCCGCTCAATAATCCTTCTTTAATCCGTCAAATCCGCCCGATCCGACTCGATCCGTAACCGATCCGTGAATGTTCGGTTCGGTTCCGGATCTTAAAAACCATAATCCGCTCTGAGCGGATCGGATCGGATCCGTATCCGATCCGTCTGGATCCGATCCGTGGACACTCCTAAGCTATACAACGTTAAATCAACTGTCTCGGTTAATTTTAAATGCAGTTTAATCAGGTAATTTTTTAAACTCTATAGAGAAGAATGATTTTACGGTGATAAAATATAATCAGCAGAAAGTCTTCTCCATTGATTTTTTCGACGACTCTATGCATGCTTTAGGTGGCCGTGAGGTTAAGCTATGGCTCATACATGTATTAACTCCACTTGAAATCAGAATCGATCACCAATTCATTATGTTTAATACAAAAAAATACCCCATTCAAAGAAAGTCCACATGAAGCAAAATGACACCAACAAAAAAAAAAAAAATTCAAGCAAAGTAACGGATTTTTGAAACCAACTCGATTGCCCTAGCCAATGGCTTATGGACTCCCGCCCTCGTAAGTAAAGAGATTCGGAGTTCAATTCCCCACCCCCACATAGTTTATAGTAGTGCCTTTTATGACAAAATTTTACTAGATTGCCCTAATCCATCAATGTCTCTAACTTGGGTTTCAACATCAAGAGGTAGACTTATGGAATTGATATACTCTATTTATTTGTTAATTATTGGCAAAAAAAAATTCCATTAATCGTGAGGACAAAAAATAAAATAAAAATAAATCAGTACCATAAGAAAAGAATTACATTGAGAGAGCCTTGGAGAGTGCATATTAGACTCCTACTACTTCTACTCCAAATTCTTGACTTCTTCTCCGCTTCTCGAAGTTTTCTTTTTAAAAAAAAAAAAAAATCAATAACAAGAAGAAAAAATGCAGCTAGGAAAGAGCCAACGAAACAAACAAACAAACAAACAAATGCTGAAATGCTTGAATAACACCCTTACCCTCCGTTACGGCTGCCTCAACCAACACCCATTGCCGAACCCTAAAAAACAGCCCTTAAATCACCCCAAAGCAGTCCCTAAATCAGCCCCAAATCGACCCCGATCAATCAGCACCCAAACCATCTCCTAAAAACGTCCCTCGGACATCCCCTAAATTGATTTTTTTTTCTTTTTCTTTTTTCTTTTTTCATTGAGGCTCTCAGTTATATATTTGAGGAAAATTTCAAAAAAGCCTCTGAATTTTGACCGCAATATCCCATAAGCCTCCAGACTTAACTAAAAGTTAATTAAACTTACAAACTTTACACTTTTTTATCAATTAGGCCTATGCCATTTGTTTCCGTTAATTTCCTAACGGAAAAAATTGACGTGGCACTTCGGCAGTGGGCACATCAAAATGACGACGTAGAGCACTTGGGGATCCACATCATGTGAGAGGGCATCACAAATAACTGTTGCATTTGGTGGTTCCATCTCCACTTTTGATTCAATTAATGAGCTCTCAATTAACAAACTTTAAAGGTCCCATCTAAGTATTAGGTCTTGTTCTTCTATAGATTTTAGGTACATTTTATGAAAATCTCATAAAATGAACATTTTATGGAGGGGGTGATAAAATTGAGTTGTTTTCCCAACTGATAAAATGTAGTGGTTTTCATTTAGATTTTAGGAGGATTTTATGAAAATCTCATAAAATCACTTTTACATTTTATGTGTTGAGATTGGAGTGTCATAAAATGTGAGATTTTATGTCCCAAAAATCTGTTGAAGAACACACCCTAAATCCCCACCCACATAAGTAATTTAACAGATTACATGACAAGATGATGAAAAGGTGGCCTAGATTAAGGAGTATATGTTGCTGACATGGAGGTGATTTATGAGAGGGGTTGTCCACTAGATGTTCACAAACTTAGGTGGAATGCAATAGAAGGATTCTCTTCGTACGTATCTGCCAACAATCAAGATTTTGTTGGCAAAGTGGACTATTATTTGCACAAATGTCTCTCAAATTGCAATATTAGGAAGTTCAGCCACCAAACTAACTTATGTAAGCACTAATATGCAGATTTAATAGGCTCAACAAAACATATTTATGGTTTTTCTTTTTTCTCGACGGCCAGGGTATTTGGGTCAGTTTACTTATACCTCAACTAATTTCTTCCCGGTCAGGTCAAAGGCAGACCATCAATACTGAGACAAGTGGATTAACAAAAATTTATTTTCTTGAAATTACTTAATTAAGCATGGTATACACATCTACTTAAGAAATTAATCAGGGAAAAATCCCAGATACCTAGTTATTAAGGAAAAAATGATGTATGTTTAGTGTGAAAGGTATGTTAAGTGTGAAAGGTGTGGGATGAGAAACTTGAGAAACTTGAATACGTACCATAAATTAGTGGTTGTTTGACATCAAAAGTGATCCGAAAATCATTAGTCAATTGATAAAATTTCAAGGTTTGGAAGTATAGGATATTCCAAGAACTCACACCCAAAAATCCACACCTAAAGTTAAATGTTCCATCTACTTTTTGGCTTTTGCTTACCACATCCTTGTCTCTTTGTCCTAATGTCAGAAGAAAGCACCAAGTAGGATGGTCTATGCCTTTGAAAACAAGACAAAATTGCTGTTTTGGAGGCACCTGGGAGCGTTCCTTTTTTTTATTCGAGTGTCGTGAGTGTCCAGCACAGCTTACGCTCACCTCATTTAATCTCTTCCCACGTCGAAATTAGGAGATTCACAATAAACAACTAACTTGTGACTTGATTTCAAAAATCAAACCCTAATCAATTGCTTCGGGAACATACTCACCACCCACCCGGACTAACCTTTGGCTTTGGAGTCTTCCTTGCTATTCCCACTATCACCCACTAACCAACAATCAAGGTTGTTTGTTTTGATTTGTTAATACATTCTTGTCTTTTTGCTGTGAAGGAGTAAACTAAAATTTGGCCAGCTCTTATTCCCATCCACTTAGCATAGAGACAAAAACATTTGTCAGAGGAGAGAAAAAGTGAGAGGCTCTTTCTTTCACAAATTCCACATTCCTCTTATCCCCCAAAGGACAACAAATCAATGTGGACAAAAACCAAAACCAAAACCCCCTTGATTTGTCACCAAAGCAGCCATGGAAAAGTCCTTCAAGACAAAGGAACTTTTAATTCAAATTGACCCACTTCAAAAACAAAAACCCTACAAGCAGAGAAACTCTATTCACAACACTTCCACAAATAAGGAGAGTATCTGAGCAAAGCCTGCACATTTCCGTATGGGTTTTTTTCTGGGTTTTAGATCAGTTATAGAAACCATTTAGGAATTTGAATTTGGTGGTGTTTTTGGTTACTTACTCAAGGAGTTGTCTTCTGAACTGCTACTGGTAATTTTCTTCTTCTTGCTCTGTCTATGATGCACAGAGATAATTGAAACCCATTGGTTTCTTCATGTATTTTCCTTCATGATTGTAAAACTGGTTCAAAATGATCTTGTTATCGTAGTCAATATTCTAAAAATCGTTAGGCACTAGTCGGGCAGAAAAGGGGGTGTAGCACCTAGGCGTCCACTAGTCGGCTGCCTAATCAAGCGTTGGACCACCTATCGCCTAGGCGGGGACTAGTCGGCTTAGGCTAGGTGGCCAACTTTTAGAACAATGATCGTAGTATTAGATTGATATTGCCGATTTAGAATATCTGTCTTTTGGCCTTGCACCTTGTAGCCATGATTAATTTGGTGCAAAAAGCTAGAAAGGAACCAGCAATACACAGAATAAGTGCTCTCACAGGACTTATATTAACCAACATCACATCCACAAGGTATTGCATACTCCATATTTTGTTGAATTGGTTCTTCAATTGCCTGCCAATTGTTACATTCAAAGGCCAAAAATGTGGTTATACGGATTGACAATCAAATCCCAGCTCTAATTTGACCAATCAAACAGGCCTAATACAAAAAGATTTGAATATCCATGAGGTTTCAATCCCCTAGCAAATTGGTGTGTGATGTTGGAAACTGAAACGAAGGGAAAGTGAGACGGAGTTTAGACCCTCTAGAACCTGTACAATCTAAAAGCTCTACTGTACTGAGTTTGGCCTATTGATTTAGTTTAATAGAAATAATTTGTTAGTTCTGTGTTGTTTGGGGGCTGGGAAAACTTACCACGATGAAAGAAACCAAAATTTTAATCCTACTAATCTTGGTCGTTTCTGAGTTGACTATCCTGCACCCATGTAAGCTCTATTCAAGTAGTTGGTGTTAGATATTTGACTTCATTTGGAACATTTTCTTTTCATTTTCCTTGTTATTATGAGCAAGTAGAACATGAGCTTTGAAGTTTTCTTCTTTTCTATTCATCAGTTCATGTGTTGGTGTTATTATTGTGAATTGTTCAAGTTGTGATTTTGCTGATGGTCTGATTATAAATACATTGTACATTTCAGATCCCACCTTTGGGCACCAAGAGTCCAATCTCTCTGTTATGGCAGGTATGGTTCAAGAGGAGGAATCGTCATCTGTAACTTCGTCTCCCCTTCAGCTATTTTCCCTTATGTCGCTGTCGCCAGGTTTAGGTTCGCCATATCCCTGGCTCAGGGAGATGAAATCTGAGGAGAGGGGATTATGCCTGATCCAGCTTCTTGTCGCCTGTGCTAACCAAGTCGCTGCTGGCAATGTTGAGAATGCCAATATTGGCCTTGAACACATTTCCTATCTGGCCTCTCCTGATGGAGACACAATGCAGAGAATTGCTGCTTACTTCACCGAAGCTCTTGCCAACAGAATGCTCAAAGGTTGGCCTGGTTTACATAAGGCCCTAAATTCTACCAAAATATCATCTCTCTCTGAAGAAATCCTTGTTCAGAAATTGTTTTTTGAGTTATGCCCCTTTTTAAGAATCTCATATGTGATCACAAATTTGGCGATTATTGAAGCCATGGAAGGGGAAAAAATGGTTCATATAATCGATCTCCATTCCTCTGAGCCTGCTCAGTGGATTGATCTTCTTCAAGCATTAAGTGCTCGTCCTGAGGGCCCACCTCATCTGAGAATTACAGGCATTCACGAACAAAAAGAGGTGTTGGAACTAATGGCTCATCGGTTGAATCAAGAGGCGGAAAAGTTGGACATTGGATTTCAATTCAATCCCATAGTGAGTAAATTGGAGAATCTTGATATTGAAAGTTTGCGTGTGAAGACAGGAGAAGCTCTCGCAATTAGCTCTGTGCTTCAGTTGCATTCCCTCTTGGCATTTGATGATGAGAAGCTAAGAAGGAACTCCTCATTGGCATGGAGGAGTTTGAATCCATTTCACCTGCAAATGAATCCGCTCACTTTTGGAGATTTTCTTGAAAGAGATGTGGCTAATTTCTATGGCCAAAGTCAAGATTCAGCATCATCATCGTCCCCACTCTCTTTTGCCTCTTCCGCAAAAATGAGAAGCTTTCTAAATGCCCTTAGGGGCCTTTCGCCAAAGCTGATGGTGGTGACCGAGCAAGAATCAAATCATAACGCTCACAGTCTAATGGAGAGAGTCACAGAGGCATTGAACTTTTATGCAGCCTTATTTGATTGCTTGGAATCACCTGTGTCAAGGGCATCAATGGAACGTCAAAAGGTGGAGAAAATGCTTTTCGGAGAGCAAATAAAGAACATCATAGCATGTGAGGGAATGGAAAGAAAAGAGAGACATGAAAAACTTGAGAAATGGATTCCAAGGCTTGAGTTGGCCGGATTTGGGAGAGTCCCTTTAAGTTACCATGGGATGTTACAGGCGACAAGGTTGTTGCAGAGCTACGGTTATGATGGGTACAAAATAAAAGAGGAGAAAGGGTGTTTGATTATATGCTGGCAAAATACACCCCTGTTTTCCATTTCAGCATGGAGATGTAGAAGGTATAGCTAAAAACCATTGATCATGCTCGACTTCGGGTTTTTTTGTTGTTGTATGTATAAAAGACCTTAAATTTCTTCGCCTGCCACCCAAAATGCGAAGTGTTTTCCTGACAGGTTTAAGAAGGGTGTTGTAATGTGTTTTGTATGCTTAATCTTGAGTATTTTTCGCAAGATTATCAGTTTGCTGTTTTTCGCTCTCTCACTCATGCAAGTGCACGTGCATAGACACGCGAGTAGACATTTGCTGGTTTTTTTTTTTTTACTTGTTTTCTTGAACCTGTATTGTTTAGGATGCTGTTGTGTATGTCCTGTTAGATGATTTGCATTACCAAGTCTTGTTCACGGGATGCCTTAGTTTTTGAGTAAGAGGTAATCATGCAAATTGTATGCTATTTTTTTCCAAGTTTCTGTTAAAAAATGTAATTTGCAATCTTCTAGAGTTGGGTAGAATGTGTTAAAATATCTAAGAAAAAATATAGAAGTGTGTAGAAATGTGTGAAGTGTCTAGAAAGTTTGAGGAAGATTTTTGTGTAACAATCAGGAGTCTTCTAGAGGATTAGAAAGTCGGCTAGAGTGGATGTCGGTGGTGAGCAAATTCAAGATGTTTCCAGAGTCCAAATAGGTCGGTCAACTAGCTCTATAAATGGAGCCTCACTTGTACCATTTCGTTAATATAATAAAATAGCCCTTCCATTGTTATAGTCAATCCGTAAAAGCAAAACAGTAAGCCATTCCCTTTAACTCCCTTATTACACCTCTAGTCCCTCCTAAAACAAATACTCAAATTATCTCCCAAACTTTCCTCTTACTTTAAACTAGCACCCCAACAGTTTCTTGCTGCTTGGATGGGACTATTGAATGGTTTTCCACACTGTTTTGTATGGCTGTGTTTGGGTAATATTTTCTTGCTGTTTTCGCCTCTCGTGTGTAAATCAACTTCTCCGTATCTACCAAAGTAACCAAGGGTATACATCTCTTACTGTCTAAACATTACGCTTCTTTTGACTAGGACATGGATATCATTAAGGCATGTCCGTGCTCGTATTATTTAGTACTAATTCAGAGAGGGAAGGCATTTTTCCATTCTCACACGAGATGTTTTTTCTTCCAATTAGATAATCAACGAGAGCCAAAGGCCCGAAACCACACAAAATTCACTTCGAAATGCCTTTGAAATTTTCTACCCATGCATTACAGACACATTGTATTCAACAACTGCATCTCCAGTTTTCTGGTTATAACGAATCGTCTTTGCCAATGCATATCCGCGGGCAAACCTGAACAGCCCACTGCCTCCAACAATAGGCATTTCCCTCACCGGATTGAGCACTTGGTTTCTCCCGAGAATACTAAGTGTACTTCCATTAAACCTACCCTCCAGAAAGGCGAAGTTCATAACCATAAGCAACCCAGAATCGTGCTGGGAAGCCAGAGCATACATCCCCTGAGCTCTTCCCACAACCTTTGAACCCGGTTCCAGACCTTCAGTTAACGGGTCATCAACCATTACAGTGACCCCAAATGCATTTTTAGGTCCAGCAACTGTTACAGCAGTTGGGTTTTTCCCACTAACGATGTCGTGGAAGTAGAAATGAAGGTGGGTGATCTTTTCCTCGTGGGTTTTGGCCTTGGACTCGACGAATTGGTCTGAGAAAAAACCATCAGTGGTGATGAAGAAGGTTTGGATGAGGAAGAGGGAAAGGGAAAGGGAGAAGAGAGTTTTAGAGATAAGTGTAGACATTTGGAACTTTTCGGAGCTGTCTTTGTTTGTGATTGATCTGGTTGTTTATAAAAGAATTGAGAGGAGATGTCATTGATGCTTTGTCATGTGGTGTTGGCTTTTGGAGGGGTTATGTGGCCTATTCCTTTGGGCAGAAATCATTGCTTCTCATTGCTTTGTATTAGCAAATTGGACATCCTTTGGGCACATATCATTGCTTCACCATGGTTTGTATTAGCATATTGGACATGCTCTCGTTCTGATACAAACTCGTGTGTAGAACTCATCCATGAAAACTGGCTTCTCCATACGGAGAGTGTGTCCACGAATTTATATATATAAACCCAAACCCATACTTAGTCGATGTAGGACATTAGGATTGTAACATACCACCACGCTCTGCAAGCGACGTCCACGGCGAGCATCGACTTGCAACGCGGTGGCTAGCTCTGATACCAATGATACAAACTCATGAGTAGAACTCATCCTTGAAAACCGACTTACAAGGAGAGGATGCCCAAGAGCTTGTATGCATAAGCCCAAGCCCCCATACTTGGTTGATGTGTGACATTAAGATTAGGATTGTAACACATTCTCCCAAGGAAAAAGGTGGAAAACCCTTGATTAATCTAGCAGTTTAACATTGTTAGCGGATCAACCGTAAATTCAAAGATCTTGTGTTCAACTTTTGCTTGTCACGTCGTAATTTACCCAATACTTGTGGTTCTCGCATGACTGCAGTCTGCAGGTAACCGGAATTGGTTGGAGGAACTTTTCCAAAAAAAAAATGATATTCAAAG
This sequence comes from Vaccinium vitis-idaea, assembly GCA_963854785.1. Taxonomy (NCBI): domain Eukaryota; kingdom Viridiplantae; phylum Streptophyta; class Magnoliopsida; order Ericales; family Ericaceae; genus Vaccinium; species Vaccinium vitis-idaea. Next base: position 9,259,092 of record OY978223.1, read on the forward strand.
TGGTCCCACTAAAAAATAAAAAGACCCATTTTAGATAAAGAAAGGAGAATGCTTCCTAATTGGGTCTAGAAGGCATACACAGAAATGATTTTGCCGGAAATTTATCCATTTCACTCAAGTACCGCGATTCCGCGGTGAATCGGGTGTTATGAGATATCAACTTATGATATTCCAATAAGAAGATGGTAATGACTCAACAATTAATCATCTTTGCAAAGTTTGTTTAACAAAAAGTGGAGTGCAGAAATCGGTATATATGGTTTTCAACATTGGTTCATGCTTTTGAGAATCATCAAATGATGCATTTTGGGAGAACAAAGTGATGCTTAATCTCACCAAAGTTGACCAGTAAATTGAAAGGTACTCCACATTTGAACTCATTAATTGCAATGATACAACTTTAATAGTCATCCCAGTTTGCCGCAGTTGTGGCACTTAAATTATATAAATGACCCTTAATACTTCCATTTTATGAGGGTATAGATAAATTCAATCATTTTGTATCAGTCATGATTGTAAAAATCTTCCAGAGCATGCTTTGCTTCCATTGGAAGCAAGGATTTACAAACATTTTCTTTACCTGCCCTGATGAACTTGGCTTCGTTGTCCAGTATAGTTTGTTTTAAGGACCCGGGGGTCCTGTAGTGCACATTCGGACCGTCCATCTTGGTAATTAATGTCTCGAAAATTTAAAAAAGATTCTTTCAGGAAGAATCTTTTTCAAATTCAAATCGTTCAAAACACTTTTGAGCAGTCCGAATGTGCACTATAAGGTCTCCGATTCCTTATTTTTCACCTATTATATTGGAATCCGAAATGATTTTAATCGAGCCAATTACAAGGCTTTATTTTTAAGTAGATCGACTCCAATTTTAATTAAAACACTAACGAAAATAAAAGTAGCCACACAACAAAATAAGAAAAAAGTATATCGAGCAGTGTATAAAACTCTCGCTTATAATATGGTCACAAGTGGGCATAATGAAGGAGAACAAAGCATATTAACCCGTTCTACTAACTCAGTTTATTTTTAAGCCAGCTTATTTCGAATTTCAAGACAGATCATTCTCTCATAGTACATTAACAAAAAAGTCAAAAAGCCAAAAAAAGAAAACTCTTACCGGAATGGGGTGTTGGGAGTGAAGATAAGCAACGCGGTAGCGCTACCAAGGTTTTGGGGTAGCGCTACCCAGGACCTATTTTCGGAACAGAGAATTCTGGAGCGCTACAGGTGTTTACCTGTAGCGCTACCGCGAGCCTTAAAATTGTTTTTTAGGGTTTTGGCCGGCTGCGTGTTTGATAGATCGTGTATCACTTTTTCAGAGCGTGAAAAAGAGAGAGAGGCGAGAGAAAACCAATCTCAGAGAGATTGTGAGAAGACTTGTACTCTTTGATTCGATTTCATAGTGGACTGGTGTGGCTCCCGTGGTTTTTCCTCACGTTGAGGTTTTCCACCTATATCTTGTGTCTTGCTTTTCTTTCCTGTTTTCATTACGCACTTATTTGCTTGTTCTTTTTCTGTGATTCATTGTTCCCAAGATCCGTAGGGGCGTTTGTGTTGTAGGATTGAACAGGTGTTCGGCGATAAAATCCATAACAACTGGTATCAGAGCCGCGGTTGCGGTAGTTTTTCGTTCGACAGATTAGGGTTTAATCTCGTTCGGGCAAGCTAGGGTTTCAGTGGGAGCTATGGGTTCTGAAGAAGGCAAACAGAGGATCGACAAGTTTGATGGGTCAGACTTCGCGTACTGGAAAACGCAGATAGAGGACTATCTGTATCAGAAGGATCTTTACCGGCCGTTGGAAGGTAAAGAAAAGGGGAAGAAAGCTACAGAGAGCGACGATGATTGGAACGTTCTGGATAGGAAGGCGTTAGGGGTTATTCGCCTGTCCCTTTCAAAGTCAGTCACACACAACATCCTGAAGGAGAAAACGACGGAGGAGCTTATGGAAGCGCTGAAGAAGATGTACGAGCAACCGTCTGCTGCGAATAAGGTACATCTTATGAAAAAACTTTTCAACCTGTCTATGGCAGAAGGGGTTTCCTTTATGTCACATCTCAGTGAGTTCAATATGATTGTTGATCAACTTACGTCTGTCGATATCGAGTTTGATGATGAGGTTCAAGCCTTGTTAATTCTGTCTCAGTTGCCAGAGAGCTGGCAGGGTACTGTAACTGCAGTCAGTAATTCGGCAGGGAAAGAAAAGTTGAAACTGAGTGAGGTTGTCAGTTTGATTTTGACTGAGGAGGTCAGAAGGGGCTCGATCGATGGTTCAAGTAGTTCAGGTTCAGCTCTAAGTGTTGAGCAGCGGGGCAGAAGCCAGGCCAAGGGTGGTCAGAATCAGAACAGGAACAGGTCGAAATCCAAGGGTAAGGGAAATAAGGCCAAATCTCAGGTTCGGCCTATTAAAGGTGAATGTTGGAATTGTGGTCAGACAGGCCATATGTCAGCAACTTGCAAAGCACCGAAGAAGAATAACAGTGAGCAAGAGGCTCATATTGTGCACGATGCACTTATTCTTGCTATGAACAGCGACGCCGAATCGTGGGTGATTGATTCGGGTGCCTCATTCCACGCCACTGCTAACAGGGAGGTTCTGCAGAACTATGTAGCAGGGGACTTTGGGAAAGTATACTTGGGGGACGACGAGCCTTGCAGTATAGTGGGAAGAGGGGATGTTCAGATTGCGACGCAGGGGTACAGATGGTGTCTGAAAGATGTCAGGCACGTTCCGGATTTGAAGAGGAATCTTGTTTCGGTTGGACAGCTTGCAGCAGCAGGTTATACTTCGACATTCACAGGGGACACGTGGAAAGTCTCCAACGGTACCATGGTGGCGGCCAAAGGCAAGAAAGTTGGTACACTTTACTTGACTTCACATGGTAGCGATACACTTGCTGTTGCAGACAGCAAGGAGAGTTCAAATCTGTGGCACAGAAGACTGGGGCATATGAGTGAGAAGGGAATGAAGGTGATGCAGTCGAATGGGAAGCTACCGGGTTTAGAGTCAGTGGATATTGACATGTGTGAGGATTGTATCTTCGGGAAACAGAAACGGGTTAGCTTTCAGAAAGGCGGCAGGCCTCCCAGGGCTCAGAAGCTAGAGCTTGTCCATACAGATGTGTGGGGTCCAGCTACAGTGTCTTCTCTTGGCGGTTCTTACTACTATGTTACCTTTGTCGACGATCACTCGAGGAAGGTATGGGTATACTTCATGAAGCACAAGTCAGAGGTCTTTGAAGTCTTCAAGAAGTGGAAGGCCAGGGTTGAGAATGAAACAGATTTGAAGGTGAAAAGGTTGAGGTCCGACAACGGCGGAGAGTATGAGTTGGGGGAGTTCAAGAGAGCCTGCGCTCTATTCGGGATTCGTTTAGAGAGGACACCTCCAGGGACTCCGCAGCATAATGGCATTGCAGAAAGGATGAACAGGACCTTGACTGAGCGTGCTAGGAGCATGCGGATACACGCAGGGTTGCCCAAGATGTTTTGGGCAGATGCAGTCGACACAGCAGCATATTTGATCAATCTTGGGCCATCAGTTCCGTTGAATTTTGGCATACCAGAGGAGGTTTGGAGTGGTAAAAAGGTAAATCTCTCACACTTACGTGTTTTCGGTTGTGTTTCCTATGTGCATATTAGCGACAAGGACAGGGATAAACTTGATGCTAAGTCACAGAAGTGCACCTTTATTGGGTACGGCGGAGATGAGTTTGGTTATCGTTTTTGGGATGACAAGAACCGAAAGATAATCAGAAGCAGAGACGTTGTGTTTGATGAAAAGGTGATGTACAAAGATAGGGACAGCAAACAGAGCAGTGGGAGTACCACTTCGGATGGAGATACGTCCGAGTACTTTGAGTTGGAGGATCTTCCAGATAACAGTGGGGTTGAACAGAGGTCTGGTAAGGCAGAGGAGAGAGCTTTAGATGAGACAGTTTCAGAGGGGACAGTTTCAGATGAGATAGCTCCAGAGGCAGGGACTAGTTCAGCGGTCAGAGTGTTGAGGAGGACAACCAGAGTACACAAGCCGAATCCGAAATATATTTCTTCGCTTGATTACTTGCTTTTGACGGACAGTGGAGAACCAGAGTGCTATGATGAGGCTATGCAGGTTTCCGAGTCAGCTAGGTGGAAGACTGCGATGCAGGAAGAGATGGATTCTCTTCATTCCAACGATACTTGGCAGTTAGCTCAGCTTCCCGCAGGAAAGAAAGCCTTGCAGAACAAATGGGTTTTTCGACTTAAGCAGGAGAGTGATGGCAAGAAAAGGTACAAGGCAAGATTGGTTGTAAAAGGCTTCCAACAGAAGGAGGGGATCGATTATACAGAGATATTTTCGCCAGTTGTGAAGATGGCCACTATCAGAGTGGTGCTGAGTTTGGTTGCTGCTGAAAATCTCTACCTTGAGCAGTTAGATGTTAAAACTGCTTTTCTTCACGGGGACTTGGATGAAGAAATCTACATGAAGCAGCCTGTTGGCTTCATTGTGAAAGACAAGGAAGAGATGGTGTGCAGGCTCAAGAAGAGTCTGTATGGTTTGAAACAGGCTCCCAGACAGTGGTACAGAAAGTTTGATGGTTTCATGCAGCGCAGTGGCTACACAAGGTGCAATGGAGATCACTGTTGTTACTTCAAGAGGTTTGAGTCTAGCTACATCATTTTATTGCTCTACGTAGATGATATGCTTGTAGTAGGTTCCTGTGTTAGGGAAATCAACAGGTTGAAGCAACAGTTGGCAACAGAGTTTGCTATGAAAGATCTGGGTGCAGCTAAGCAGATACTTGGGATGAGAATCAGCAGGGATAGGGCTCAGGGGACCTTGCGGTTGAGTCAGGCTGAGTATATTGAACGCGTTCTGGAGAGGTTCAATATGCAAGGTGCTAAGGCAGTTGGCACACCCTTGGGAAGTCATTTCAAACTTTCTCAGGGGCAATCACCCAAGACAGATGCAGAGAGAGAGTACATGGCCAAGGTTCCGTATACCTCGGCCGTGGGTAGCCTAATGTATGCGATGGTGAACACGAGACCAGACATTGCCCATGCAGTGGGAGTTGTGAGCAGGTTTGCTAGCAATCCAGGGAAACAGCATTGGGAAGCAGTAAAGTGGATCATGCGATATTTGAGAGGTACCACTGATTTGCCACTTTGTTTTGGGAAAGGGAAATTGACAGTGCAGGGATATGTGGATGCAGACTTTGCCGGTGATCAGGATACGCGGCGAAGTACCACGGGTTATATCTATACTATGGGTTCAACAGCGGTGAGCTGGGTCTCACGTCTGCAGAAGTTAGTGACACTATCCACGACAGAAGCTGAGTATGTGGCCGTGACTGAGGCTGCAAAGGAGATGATTTGGTTGAAGGGCTTCTTGGAGGAGTTGGGTTTGAAGCAAGAGAACTGCGTTCTTTTCAGTGACAGCCAGAGTGCTATACACCTTGCCAAAAATCCAGTATTCCATGCCAGGACGAAGCATATTGATTTAAGGTACCATTTTATCCGTTCGCTTTTGGAGGATGGGGATTTGTTGCTAGAGAAGATTTTGGGGGATCGAAATCCGGCAGATATGTTGACCAAGTCTGTTACTGTTCAGAAACTGAAGTTGTGTTCAACTTCAGTTGGTCTTCATGCTTGAAGAGATGATGGGCCTGGAGTCACACCAAGAGGGGTCAGATGACTACGTCCACGGTTTGATTGAGATCATTTGGGTCTGCGGTTGTTTATTTGCGGATGCTTCAGGTTATCTTCAAGTGGGAGATTGTTGGGAGTGAAGATAAGCAACGCGGTAGCGCTACCAAGGTTTTGGGGTAGCGCTACCCAGGACCTATTTTCGGAACAGAGAATTCTGGAGCGCTACAGGTGTTTACCTGTAGCGCTACCGCGAGCCTTAAAATTGTTTTTTAGGGTTTTGGCCGGCTGCGTGTTTGATAGATCGTGTATCACTTTTTCAGAGCGTGAAAAAGAGAGAGAGGCGAGAGAAAACCAATCTCAGAGAGATTGTGAGAAGACTTGTACTCTTTGATTCGATTTCATAGTGGACTGGTGTGGCTCCCGTGGTTTTTCCTCACGTTGAGGTTTTCCACCTATATCTTGTGTCTTGCTTTTCTTTCCTGTTTTCATTACGCACTTATTTGCTTGTTCTTTTTCTGTGATTCATTGTTCCCAAGATCCGTAGGGGCGTTTGTGTTGTAGGATTGAACAGGTGTTCGGCGATAAAATCCATAACACGGGGAAGCATTTTGGTTAGCATAATAAAGTCAACTTCATGCCAACCAAAGCAGACCTTATCACTAACATGAAATCCTAAGGAGGAATGCTACAATACATGAAAACAAAACGTGAAAGTGTATTCAACGGGTGAGATTCACCCGGTACACTGTCAAAATAGTGTGCCGGACTCACCCGTTGGATGAACAATCATGTCTCATTTCATGTTTGGCATCACATGACTTTTCAAGAGTGCATGACATAAACATTGTACTCAACAGTGGCATCTCCTGTCTTGCTATCATACGTGATAGTATGGGCCAAGGCATACCCTCGAGCTAGCCGGAAAAGCCCACTGCCGCCGACAACCGAAAATTCCCTCACATCATGCAGTACCGGGTTCCGCCCGAGCACACTTATGCTACTCCCGTTGTACTTTCCGACTACAAATTCATAGTTTATGACCATAAGTAAATCCGGAGGGTTTTTCAGCGATGCGAACGCGTACATACCCTGGGCCCTTCCAACCAGCTTTGAAGTGAGCTCTGGGCCTTCAGTTAGTAGATCATCAATGATGAAAGTACCTCCAAAGCTCATGCCTGGGCCGGCGATTTTCACTGCTGTTGGGTTTTTGCCACTGAGGATGTCGTGAAAGTAGAAATGAAGGTGGGTTGTTTTTTCCATTCGATTTAGAGTTATGGCGTCGGACGCGTCGTCGGAGAAAGTTCCATAGGTGGTGGTGATTGAGGTTGTGAGGAGGGTTACTAAAGAGAAAGTGAAGAGATGCAAATTGAGAGAATAAGCCATTTGGTGATCTTCTTGGTTCGTTGCAAAATTTAGGCCATTTAAAGGAGTGGGCAAGAGAGGAGAATTTGTACATTGCCATTTTGGGGTTGGCGTGAGGTGAAAGAAAAATCATTGCTTTGCCATTTTAATGATGAGGTATGGTACATTAAAGTATTCCATAAAATCACCTAAAAAATGCATCTAACAGGTGAAATCCAATAATTTACTGGGTGGATTTCACCCCGTGAATGCATTTTTTGGGTGATTTTATGGGATATTTTTCTGGTACCAAACACTTTCTGTTTAATGATTACATGAGTTATCTTGCTTCTTCACCAACTACCAAGTTGAAGTAATGTTTTAGTGTGCGATGATTATGTCTCCACTACCATGGTTTTGATTGATTTGAAGTACTGTCTAGCATTTGTCTCCACTACAATGGTATAATTGAAGACTTGGACTAATAAATTTAGTAAGTGGATGGAGAATCAAGCTCTTCATTCACATTTCACACTATGTGAGTGCACGAGCATGAAAGCATTTTTTGGATAACTTTTAATTATATTAATAGAATTTGATAGAACGAGGATTGAAAGCGGGAGAAAAAGATCATATTGGAAAACTATGTGAGTGTGGGAAGAACACTTTAACGGATACTTTTTTTTTTGCAAGGCAAAGAAGATTTTATTAATCTTTGGAAACGGATTACAAAGATTAAAGGGGCCCGAGGCAAAGGCATCAAGACGCGACAAAGCATACCAATAATGTTGGCACCCAACCACGCGACAATCATATACCGCCAAGGACCCAAAGGGAAACGAACCGATGACAAGATGTCAACCAAATTTACATCTTACAATTGCAAATTGACGGATACTCTTACAATTGCAAATTGACGCATTGTCGAAATGGACGGTCGGATAAGGGCACTATACAGTGTAATGCTTTGAGAGCACTACACCGTCCCCTCCTCCCTGCAACTTGAAGCTTTCGCCAACTCTTTTTTTTTTATTTGACGTCATTCCCTTACTCATCCCTTCCTAATGTATTAAGAGAAAAATAAAGTGGGAAATTAACACAAATTAATAAGGGGATTGAGGATATGAAATCGCATAGATGTTGGACCCAAACTCAAGAGCAATTTTATTCATCCACCCTAAGCTTCACCTCGTTAATTAACTCGTTAATTATAGCTGTTTAATTTGTAGGACTTGATCTTCTTAGGAATAGTTCCGAAATTCAACTCAATTGGATATTAGAAAGTGTTTGATAGAAGTGTCCAATGGAAGATTAGGATGTGTCACCCAATATTGAATTGAGTGAGAATTTTATTACCTCACTAGGAGACATTCTTATATTTGGTTTGAAGGTGTATGGGACTTGGTCTCATAATCATTCAGTAAGAGTATCTATTTGTTGCTGCTCTTCAATTCTTGTTCTATGCTTCTGCTCTCAATCGCTTCTATTATGAGTTTTAATAGCCATGAACATTTTTGAAAGACGTTTTATACTCTCGATCACTCATATCACAACACGCGAATCATGTGACTTGGATATGGTTGTCTTTGTGTTTAACTTCAGTACTATTGAGTCATTGTTCACTCAACACTCAAGAAAAGGCTACAATACACACCTCTTATTTGAGTGTATATCATACGTACTCCTATAAAAGTTGCGATTTTTTTAAAAAGCTTACAATTTTTTTTTTATAAAAGTTACGAGACACCAAAATGTTACAAGTCATAGAAAATGTTACGAATCATATTGCTGAAAAGTTACGAAACAGTAGAAAATGTTATGATTGCCAGTGTGGTGAAACAATCTGGACCATACAATAGGTGCATATGGTACACACCTTTAATGAGTGTGTATTGTAGCGATTTCCAAACAGTTAATATCTTTAGCCAACAAAAGCAAACCTTGTCACTAACATGAAATCCATAGCCATATTACATGAACTTTTCAAGAGAGTGTAACATAAACATTGTACTCAACAGTGGCATCTCCTGTAGCGATATCAAACATGACAGTATGGGCCAATGCATACCCTCGAGCTAGCCGGAAAAGCCCACTGCCGCCAACAACCGGAAGTTCTCTCACATCATGCATTACCGGGTTCCGCCCAAGCACACTTATGCTACTCCCATTGTATTTTCCTTCCACAAATTCATAGTTTATGACCATAAGCAACTCAGGGTTGTTTTGTGATGCAAGTGCGTACATACCCTGTGCCCTTCCGACGAGCTTCGAAGTGAGCTCCGGGCCTTCCGTTAGCGGATCATCGATAATGAAAGTAGTTCCAAAACCAATGCCCGGGAAACTTTGAGCATCGGCGATTTTCACTGCTGTTGGGTTTTTGCCACTGACGATGTCGTGGAAGTAGAAATGGAGATGGGTTGTTTCTTCCTGTCTCTTTAGAATAATGGTTTCGGAGACCTCGTTGGAGAAAGTTCCGTAGGTGGTGGTGATGGAGGTTGTGAGGAGGGTTGCTAAGAAGAAGGTGATCAAGATAGGGAAATTAAGAGAAGAATTAGCCATTTGGTGATCTGGTTCATATGTTGGTTAGCAATTGAATTTTTGGGTCATTTAAAGGAGTGGAGTTGGGGAAGATTACATATGCAATATTGCCATTTTCTTGGGATGGCGTGAGGGGAAGAAATCATTGCTTTGTGCTTTGCCTTTTTGATGAGATTTCATTATAGCGTTTGAGTAGCTTGCTTCCTTGCTAAGTTGAAGCAATGTTTCAGCAAAGATTATGGAAACAGGGGGGCGTGCTGCAGTGAGTACAGGCGTGTAGTCAGTGAATATGGGCCTTTAGTGTTTTAAACGGAATGAGAGGCCTGTAGGGTGTAGTGAGTAACATGGATCGTTAATCTCTGTAGTCGATGGTTTAGATTTGTTATGCACCATTACCGGTCAAATTGTACTCTTACCGGGAAGAATATAAAATATATCTGAACCATTGATTATCGAAATAGATGGCTCAGATGCTCACTACAGGCCCTCTCATTCCGTTTTGAATGATTCAGATTTAAAATAAAACTCTTTCGTGGAAGAGTTCTCTTTCACAGAAGAATTTTATTTAAAATCTAGACCATCCAAAATAGAGTTGACGGCTGCCGTTACTCACTGCACAGTCTACACCCTGTAGTGAGTCCCAAAAAAATAAAAATAAAATAAGGTGTCTAGCATTGGTAAAGATAACCCATCTGTCTTATCAATCGGTATAATTGAAGCCCTGGAATAATAATTTTAGTAAGTGATTAGACTTTAGTGGGACAAAAAAATGTGCCCGAATGGAGGTTTCCACTGGAGGACATTTCAAACTACTTAAATTTGCGAAACCAAAACTGCAAATTGAGAAAATAAGGTATCAGATTTGCATTATATGTTGCACCTTCAACTTATGGGAAGCTAAGGGGGTGTTTGAAAGCCATTTTTCTACTTCTCATTTTCACATTTTTGAGTTTTAAATAGATGTTTGGGAGACTTGGACCAAAATGACTTTTCAGAAAATAGATTTTCCATTTTGGACTTTAGAGAGGAGAAGTGAAAAAGAGGTGGTGAGGAGCTTTTTGACTTCTTATTTTCCACTTTTCTCGTTTTCATTAGCAAAAAGACCCTCAAAATGTATTTCGGACATATCTCTCAAGGACTTGGGGTTGCTGCTGTGCAGCCCCCTGCACAGCAACGTGCTGTGCACCCATGGCGCGGCCGTGCCGGAATTTTTCCGACGATCGGAAACGTTCACCGCGTAGATCTCGTTGAGTACTATAAGTGTATCAAAAATCAACTCGATCAGATATCGTTGAGTGTCTCACCGGAACACAAATTTCTTGAAAAAAATGCAACACAAATGAACACAAACACTGGAACAAAACCGTTGAACCTATGTTTTTCCACGTTATTTGTGTTCCGATGAATCACTTAACCATATTCGATCAAGTTAGATTTTTGGTATACTTGTAGTACTCGACGAGCTCTACGCGGTGAACGTCTCCGATCGTCGAAAAAAATTTGGCGCGGCCGCGCCATGGGGTGCACAGCATGCTGCTGTGCAGTCGGCTGCACAGCAGCAACCCCAAGTCCATCTCTCAAACATTACTCTTATTACAAAATGCATTCTGCATATTTCTCTTAAACACTCCTACCAAATTCAAAATATACATTCTTACCATAATCTAAAAAGTCAAGAAGTTGAAATTGAAAAGCTGAAAATGAGGCTCCCAAACACCCCCTAACTTATGACCCCAAACTAGGGAGCATTTTTGTTCATCCACATCCAAATCCCTGATTGAATCCGTCCATTTTGTATGGCTTGGTTTTTTACTATAGCTTTATAAAATCAACTCAATCTAATATAAGTAAGCGTTTGATCTAATCATTCTATTCCTTGCCTAAAATTCTGAACCAAACAAGTGTTATCCCGTCAAACGCTTAACAATAGATAACGATTGTGCTAACTACAACCCAGCAAGGCAATGGATACCAACAAACATAATTCCAAAAAAATTAAAAATTGCCATGCACTTTTCAGAACACATTAATGCGCAAAATGCACTTTTTGCGCATTAATAAATAACCCCTAAAAATGAGCAATTTTGATAATTGCATTGAGCTGATTTTTTTGTTTGTATGATTAACTGAAAAAAAATATCAAATCTTAAAAAATAAACTATCTTATTTGTCTAAGTAAAACATTGTAGAACCCCACAAGAAATCGATAATGTCCAAGTGGGTAACCAAAATTGCACTCGATAATGTCTTCCCTATAGATTATATCTGGTCTGGTCATAGTAGCCTTTGTTTATCATCATATGCGCCCCAATGGATATAAAATCATCCACGATGATTTCTATACGAATTTGGATCCTCTCTGATCCAAGTTTTAGACTAGAGGAAACCGTCTAAATCTGAACCATCCATTACTGACTGCAATTACAGGTTCGGATTTTCTCAGACACTCCTCTTGGTATTTCTGTTAGAGCCCGTTTGGATGACGTATTAGTTTTAGAGGGATTAAATAGTAAGGGGGGATAAAATAGTCGGGGGATTAAATAAGAAGGGTGGACCCACATTGATGTGACAGTTAGGAAGGGGAGATTAAATAGTACATGATTTGGATGAGGGATAATAAAAGAGGGATAAGGAGGGTGAATAGCTATCAAATTGACTATATTGTCCTTGTTAATTTACATATCAGATTATGCATTTAAACAATTAAATAAATACCAAAATTAATTAATTTGATATACTTTTCAATTATAAAGTTATAATAAATTATTGTAATACACCGTTTGATCAATAATTAACGTGATATACTTTACAATAATTTTAATTTGTCGTACTTAAAAAAATTAAGCTATAATATTTATTTTAAAAAATTTCTATAAATAAAATCACTAAATTTTAAAAGGAGAGTATGTGAAGAAAAAAAAACAACCAAAATTGTAACAATGAATGTGCCACACCGAATCAAACAAATGTGTCACACCGAATCAAATTTCCTCCCCTTTTACTCTACATGGTAAACAACGACAATGAATTATTTGGGTCTTCTTTTTTTGTGTAATAATTTGGGTCTTCTTCTACCAATCTCTTCCTCCTCTCCCTCTCTGCCGAGTGCCGACAACCACCATGGACCACCACCTCTATTGCCGACAACCAACGATCACGACGTGGCCGATCTCCTCTCTCTCTCTCGCAACCACAAGATCCGACGACGGCGACGATGGCCGCGGTAATGATGGTCGGACGATGATTACGCAACAGATATGTATTTTTTTTTTAGTAATTGTTCAGTAATCATTCAAGATTTGAGATTGTATTTCTTGATTTGGGTTTTTAAGATTTGAGATCTTTTATAATCTCTCTTTTTTTGGGTATTTTTTGGTTCAGTCAGTTGGAAGAGAAATGGGATCTGGGGTGGGGTGGGGGGTAGAGAAGTAAAAATGGCATGATAATCCACCATGACTAAATAGAAGCACCTCCCCCCCTGCTTTTATTTAGTCAGGGGGAAGGGGGATGAGGGGGCTGCCGGACTATTTAGTCGGGGAAGAAAAATTGTTGCCAAACGGGTGGATATGGGAGGAGAACCCTGACTATTTAACCCAACCCAGTCATCCCTCTTCTATAAACCTCATCCAAACGGGCTCTTAGGTACAAGTTTTTACCTCCAGAAGGAAAAAATCTAACCAGTTGCCACCATACATTTGATGTGGGCCCAATAAAAGTGTAGGGTCCCACCTGCAAAATGGGTTTTGGGATTATCCCGTGGTTCCTATCAAGCCCAATTTGATTTCCAAATCTCGGTCTCAAACCCAGACCACTCGTTTATGGGCCACGAATCCACTTGGGGTCGGCCAAAATGTAAGTTTCCTTTCCTTCTCTCTCTCTCTCTTCGCTTAATCAACTTCTTCTCTGGGTAAAGAGAAAATCAATAGTTCTTCTCGGAGAGTTTCGGTTGGTCTCTCTCTCTTGTTCGTTCTCTCTCTCTCTCTCTCTCTTCGAACAATATATAGTATTTGATGTTTCAGGCCTACACTCATATATGACCATTAGGTTCGCTGTTAGAGGTACGAGAAAGGGTTGGACGACCCACATGCCTTTACTGTTGATCTTGAGCCGTCTTTTTTGGTGCCCTTCCTTTTTCCATGATCAAGGAGCGATAAGACATGTCTCCATGGATTCTTTCTTTAGGGTTTGCGCGCGAAGGACCAAAAACAAAGGATTTTATGAGGATAGAATGCCGCGCCTGAATGCCTGATTCTACTTATTAGGCCTTCTTTGTCTTACTCATTACCCTAGTTCATTCTTATGAGAATTTGATGCGGAATTTATAGTCCTAATAATCTAGATGAATACCATGTAGGTCTAAATTTCCACTGTGTATATAGGCACTCGTATGGATCTTATCTGCTTCCGTTTCAATGTTTAAGTTAATGATGTATGGTTAATATCCTAATTTGCTCAAAGTGTGTTGGTAAATCTTGTATTCAAGTATATCTCAGTTGCTTGCCCTAAGATTGCTAATTAGGCCTTCGGCCTCTGCCGGAGGTGGTTGTATGCCTTCACACTTAACAAAATTTACGGGTCTGATTTTAGCAGCGTTTTTGTAGATTTCTTGATTAAAGTTTGACTTTGGAAGGTATCTCTAGTAATCTCTTACCCCCTTAGGAATGTTCAGTCAGTTTTGGAAATTTTGTTACTCATTTCATTCCTAATTTACTCTTATGGAAATGTTAGAATAATGTCCTAGGCTATGTAGCATGGACACTTCGTCGAAGGTCACATACCGGAGTCGGACATCGACACTCAGTGGATAGTGTCTCACACTCAAACTTAAAGTGCCCAATTTTTTGTTAATGTTTTTCGTTTGGACGCTCCGAGGACACTCTCTTAGACTTTAGAGAACAAGTCTGGGTTGATAAACAAAATAGTAGTAGGATCTAATTAAAACTCAGGAAATTTGTATTTTTTGGGTGACGGATGTTGGTTTATTAATTATCAAGACACAAAAATGATGTTCTTATGGTTGAAATACTTTTGGGAATGATACAGTGATGAATATAATTTAACGTATTTATTCACTTGTATATTTAAGATTTAGAGGCTTAATTTTTTCAGCTTTTATTCATATAATTTTACACATGTATGTTCTTTTAACTGGGTCCCCTCACTTTTGTGTCCCCCAGTTTTTGGAAATTTACGTGTCAGCATGTCAGTGTCGCATTCTTGTCGGTGCTACATAGGTCCTAGGCAGGTCGATGGGATTGGTACTGATGCAATAACAAATAGGATATTTGGTGGCATTTTAATTTGGATAGTGAGGCCATTCTTTCAAGAGCTGGTTAGGCTTCAGTTGTTTCCATTAACCACTTTCGTCATTCTAGATCACAGAGGTCAGTATGTCACTGGTTTGATTTACTTCATACTGTGGACCAATTTCTGCTTACTTTTTGTTTCTGAAAAGTGTCGTTTTCTACTCATCCTTCTATTAGGACTCTTTAGGACACATTTCAGTATATGAAATGGTATGCATAAACACTTCATATACCCTAGTTGTTTGCTTAAATAGAGAAAAGGCTAAATTAGGCTTAGAGAAAATGATATATCATAAACGTACTTGCTTAGAATAGCACTTGGTTATTCAGTGCTTAGTACCACAAGTACCAGATGTAGAATAGTGGGAGCAAAGAATGTGTGTCACACGAAAGTTTAACCTCAGCAGTGAAGGCATACAAAGGTCCAATAAGGGGCATATGCGACTATGTTTTGTCTTGCCCTCACGTGCATATTATATCCTTAAGGTGGTTTTTGAAACATGCGGAGCCTCAGATGTACTCATAAGGTTTTTGATGCTATATAAGTCAACTTTAACCTTTTTGTTGGAATTATATTGTTCGTTCTTATGAGCCCTCTACTTTACACTTGTACTGCTTCAATTCATGCTTTCAAAACCATTTTTGGCTTCAGTGTTGAGTATTTTAGCTTTTCTTTTTCATTTTTTGAGTTGCAACTTGTACGTCATCTTACCCATGGTAGAATGAGACTATGGAATTTAATTAACCTAAAATTAGAAGGCTGCTTTCTACTCAAACAGCCCTTCTATATGTGGTATGCTGACTACCTTTTGAATCTCAAGTTGCTTGAGGTTTTTTTTGTGCGACTTAGGACTAACATCTCTTTCATACAGATGGATCACAACTTTGCTGATGAACTCTACTCTGATATCTTAAAGATTCCAAATGGAGAATCGGGTCTAATACCCAGCGGCAATTATGAGCAGAGCAACTCTCATGGTACTAGTTTCATATATGTGTTGCGTCATAACGTTTTGGACTCCGGTGTATATGTTGAGATGAAAACTGTGTTGTAAAGTTATCCGTGGTGTGAACTGTGTTAACATTTGTTTCTTCCATATGTTTTGGAATTGTTTATGTTTCTTTTTCTTGTAGAAGCCATATTGGGCAAGTACTCCCTCCGTCCGTCTTTATTTGTCCATTTTCGGCATTCGTGCCATGTTTTAAATTGTCCACATCGTTCAATTTATAATGAGTTTCATGATTTTGAAAATTTCGTATAATAGAGCTAATTGAGATCTATCAAACAAGATCCATATTGAATAGTTTTAGAGATTCGTATTAAAAACAATGTACGATTTTTTAAGAGGTGTGAAATAGTGAAAATGGACAAACATAGACGGACGGAAGGAGTAACTTAATAGTTCTTTATAGTGGTCACTGATCAATGAGGGGATTACTGTTTCCTATACTGTTCATCCTGGATCTGAACATTTATATGGGCGTCAGTCAAATTCAGACTCAGGCTTCTTCGTCTATTTACTTTTGAACTTTTTATAAATGTTGCAAGTGAGCTCGTGTTTAGCCAACAACAGATTAAGTCAGGTTTTAGCAGGTTTCACAAGCTTGAGTTTGAGCTTGGGTTGATGCTGAACAGTAAACACTAATATCGTTGACCAAACTAAAGTCATAGTTTGCTTGCAGACCCTTTTGATTATCTTTTGTTCCTATCCTTATGCGTATGAGCTTCTGGTCCCCATGTGTTGCTTGAAGTTGCTTCTAAGTTCTTATGGTTGTCTGCTCAAGAATTTTGATTTTTGAGTGTGTATGTACATGTTTCCAGAGGTGATTTGTAGTTGAGTCTTGAAGCAAGTTGATCAATCTTTTGTGTCAGATCACGAGTTGGATAATTTTTCGCATGATGATGAATCCTTATGGGGGAGCTCTCCTGAAGAAGGGACAAATCAGTATGGTATGGAAAGGGAGTGGCAAAGAAGGCATGACCAATTTCATACAGTATCCTTCCAGAACAAAGCTGATTACTTGTCCCTAAATTGTATTTTATTCAATTAATGAGGGCTTTATTATAAGCCAATGGTATTTTTGCTAGTCTTGATTACTTTATAGATTGGATATCGTGATGGGGTCACAGCTGGAAAAGAAGCTTCTGCACAGGAAGGTTTCAACGTAGGCTTTAAGGAATCAGTGGGTGTTGGATACAACTGGGGCCTTGTTAGAGGTGTTACTAGGTAACAAGCAGTTACAACTTATTAATCTCTACTGTGCAGATTTAGATGTTTATTTCTCCTAGATCTTCTCGTTTGTTTTGTTCATACTGTGCTTGGTTTCTAAATGCCTCGTGAATTTCTGTGATCTCGGCAAAGTGCGCTGGCTTGTCTTCCGGATGGGCTGAAAGAGAAGTTGGTTGAGACACAAGAAGACAAAGACAAGTTCCAGTCTTTATACGAATCAGTGCATTCTCTTTCAACTACAGATGCACTCAAGTTGTTTCATGATGGTATCTTGTCAAATAAATCAGTAGAACACAGCGAGAGCACCGAGGTTGGTCCCAACGAGGCAGGTTTGCAAGAGCCAAGTTTCAATCTTCTGCAAAATTACTTTGGAGAGCTTGAATCACTCGTTCACAGGTCTCCTGCAATGGAAGTGAATTTAGTGTTGGATAACTAGCTGGATTTATTTCCTTTTCCTTGTTCTACTGTAAAATTTACTTTGGAGAGCTTAAATCACTTGTTCATAGGTCTCCTGCAATGGAAGTGAATATAGTGTTGGATCACTAGATGGATTTATTTACGTTTCCTTGTCCTACTCTTTGTATAGGACAAGGGTGATCTGTTGGTTGGTGAAAATTTTGGCCACCCAATTACTGTGAGATTTAACTTTTAAGTCCATGAACAATATCTATATTTGTCGTGATTTACTGTTTGTATAGGACAAGGGGATACATTTGACGATGAAAGTTCAAGATGAAAATGATTCAACACGTTCAATTGTTTAGACATGATATTAGCTGTGTGGGAGAAACAATTTAAAGTGTTGCACATAGGTCCATTAATCCACTTCTGCAGCATGTGAAGCAAATTCAGGGTGACAACTTGACACGGAGCAGTCAAGTTAGAAAAGGGGAAAATATATTTTCTTCATTCCAATTTATGAGTTCCGGAATGCATGTTGATGATGGTTTTCAAAACTTATGACCTGCTACTGATTTCTGGACCTTATGCGAGTGGATGTGTTTCATATGGTTGGGATTTAGAGTCTCTGCATGTCCTCTTGACTGTGCACGGCTCCCGTCGGTGTGTGCATAAATACCATGAATTTTGGTGCATGACTTATCTATAGTTGTTGTTTTGATCCTGGAAACAATTTTTCTATCAGAATACAGTCTAATAACTGAGCAAAAACAAGAAAGGAACACACTCTGGTACAGAAAATCACAACACTTAACAAACATTAACCATAATAAGTTAAGTTACAAACATCGATCTAGATTTTTAACTACCCTTGAGAACAAGGATTAGATAGATAATGTCTCATGGAGAATCTAAACAGCACGATATGATTTGCATTACATAAACATTAAACTGAAAGTTCTTGACACTTCAACAGCATAGGGGGAACCAGAACATCGCATGTAAGTGACCACTATTTCCACCATCCCTCTAGGTATCCTTTTTTCTCCAGGAGTTGTGAAGAAAGCTGAAGAACAAGTTAGTTGTACAAGGAAAGTTTCCCGCCTAAAACATCGGCCATTGGAGAACAAGTTTCTCTTGGTCACACCTGTAAAATGTGAGACAACACATATCAATTGGATTATTGCTTTTCTGTGAAATTAAAACGTGCATCAAGTTAGGAAATCGCCAACACGCAAAGAAGGATATGCGTGACTATATATCAATCTCTCTATCTCTATATGGCGTAGAGAATTGTAATAGTGCTGGCTTTGGAAAATACAGCACTTTGTAGTTACCTTAACAGTGGGGATCAGCTACAAGCTTGAATGGGTCTTGCATGAGCAAAAGCTGGTGATTTTTCCCTCCGAGAAGATTCATATTTGGGTATTGGTATGACTTTCTCAAAAGCTTCAACAAGCAGTGCCACTTTCCTCTTCCGTGCCGGAGCAAGTTTGAAAACTGTCTGTTGAAGTGCATAATCAAGCATCCATTCTTCTGCGTTTTTCCTTTCGTCCATCATTTGATGCCTGAGATCAACCTTTTCTGCTTCTGGGTCCAGCTCAATGGGCAAGTAATTTGGGTCCCGCGGGTTGAACTCCCTTGGTTCCACCAACTCCTCGTCAGGTCTCTTGCATCTGATTATCTTGAGATTGATAGGTGTCTTGGGCATTTCTTCACTTGGATTCCTCCTGCCACGGATGAATGCAGTTTTTGCTCTCGCCTTGGCTGCATTTTCTGATGATGAGAGGGTTTCTTCTGGATCAGACATGGTTGAGTACTCCACTTCCATTTCATTAGCATCTTCAGCGCTGTTTTCTGCCACAATGACTTTATTAAGCCCTGAATGAGTCTGATTTTCTGAATCCATGGAATGTGAGATTTTGAAGCTCCGAGCGTCATGGTGATCTTTCTCTGACTTGTTCTGGCATTCGTCGTCGTTACTGTTCTGAAGAGCTTCACTTGTAGAAGTCTGATTTAGTTCACCTTCTTTGGCTGCTGCACCAAACTTGATCTCATTAGTGTCTTCCTTAGTCATACCCTTGTCAGCTCCAAATAAATCCTGCAACAAGTCGAAAGACGGAATTCCGATCAGTGAATTGGCAGCATCCTCTTGGTCTTTCTCATAAGTTGCGTCTCCAGCATCGGCAATGAGGAGTTCTTGTTGTAGGCTTTGCTTTGTTCTAGGATCCTCAGTCTTGGCTCCAAGTTTTTCAGCAACTGTCCCTTCTATATGGAAATCTTCAGTGTTGGCACTTGACTCATCATTTCCATCTCTTCCGTCCGCGGTTGATTCCTCTGCCACATCATTTATAAGCAAAACTAGGCAGTTCTGGTTATTCCCTTGTAAGGATTCACCACTTCCCAGATTCTGATATGTTCCCTCAGAATCAGATTCTTCTTCCTGAAAGAATCCTTCCAGCCCTTCATCAGCAGAAATTTCATCGAATCCGCAGCTAACAATGTCATCGGACTTGAAAACTGGTTCTTTGCAGAAACTGGCAATATCATCACCAAACAAAGAACCACTTTCCAAATCATAGCCATTGTCTGTTTGAGATGAATATCCCATTTCTTCATCAGGAGACAGAGTGGAAGAGTGTTGGCCCTCCTCCCACTCCATATCCGAATCTCCAGAAACTGTTCCACAGCTCCGACTTTCTGGTTTTTCCTCTTCTTGAGTGGGGGATGCTGAATATACTTCCTCTGCGGCTTCTAGTTCTGGTGAAACAACTTCCCAAAGACCGTCTTCAGAATTGATCTCACAGCCCAATGTCTCATTTGAACACCTCTCATCAACTTTCCCACCACCATTTTCATCAACAAAATCAATTTCCTCATCTTCGTCTCCATTTCCTTCCTGTCCACCAAGTTTTTCTGCAGCATCTTTGAGATTTCCAGCATAGATTTGGATAAAGAAATCCACTTGTTCCTCTTGTATGATATCTGGCCCATTTGAAACTCTTCCTTGAATTGCAAGTATCTCTTCAACAATAATCTGCTTAGAATTCTCTTTTGCTCCATCACCAGATGGCTTTACCCGGCGTGGCGATAGACATCCAAGTTTCATACTCTTCTGGGCCTTCAACACACGCCTCCTTGCCTTTAAGAAGCACTTAAGCGGCGGCACAGGAGCGTGTCGATGACCATTAAGCGAACAGTATGTATAAGGACATACTTTCATGGCCGAGGTTCCTTCTGATTCAGTTGCCCCAGTACTCAGGGCGAGGTAAGTTGGAAACTTTGAATCTTTTAAAGTTGAAGAGCATGTTGCTCTCTGTACTTCAAGATTCTCACATAGAACAACTTGTGAACACTTCTTTGTTGAAACCCTTAATGGTTTAAAACTAGGGGACTTTGTTAAAGTCCTCACCAGTTTCAAACTAGATGTCCTGGTTAATGTTTTTCCTGGCTTATGATCAGAAACTGAGCTAAGTCTTGAGTTGTTTGAGACCTTTTTGGGACTCTTACTTTCGACAGAGGATTGAGAGCTCTTGGAACTTACTTGAGACCGCTCCTTTCTTGCATCAAAACTGCTTGTTGACTTCATGTAATTTGGTGATGCATATGATCCTTTGACAGGTGATTGCTTCTGTGGTGTTGATACAGCAAGAGGCGGCGGCGGCGGCGGCTTTCCGGGTTGTGGTACTTCCCTTATGAAAGTATGTGATTTTAAGCTCTCTAAATCTGTATGCTTGATTGATCTTGATTTCTTCATCTTCTTCTTTAGATCACTTCCTTTGTTTTTGCTATCTTGGTGTTTAGGAGAAGATGGTCTGAGGTTCCCCAACCGCTTATCGGATTTAACATGAAGATCAGTTTGGATACAAAGCTTGTTGGGTACCTTTCTTTGGACCATCTTCAAAGCAAAACCAGAGGCAGAATCAAAGGGTGATGAATATCTGAGGTGGGTT
The DNA here is from genome assembly GCA_963854785.1 of Vaccinium vitis-idaea. Taxonomy (NCBI): domain Eukaryota; kingdom Viridiplantae; phylum Streptophyta; class Magnoliopsida; order Ericales; family Ericaceae; genus Vaccinium; species Vaccinium vitis-idaea. Next base: position 9,280,490 of record OY978223.1, read on the forward strand.
TTCTTCCCTTTGGTATGGGGTAATGGTTTTCTTGAGGCTTTGTCTGGGGATGAAAAATTCAATGAAAAGGAAGAGAAATATACAAAACCCAACTAAGAGAGATTCCGGGTTTTCTTCATTGGATGGTCTTTTTTGTTTTACTCAGCAAATTGAAGTGGAATAACAAATTTGAATGAGGTTTGAGATAGAGAGCTTGATGATGCTGACCCTGCACCAAGGGTGGCTAATGGGGCCCTCTGCTTTTTGGTATTTTCTAGATTGAATAATTATAATCTGTTACATTGAAATACATAGGGCACTACCTAATTTCCTATTGCTGAATGTATTATTGAATTTGTGCTGAAACCTCATTGGGCATGCTTTTTGTGCAATTACTGATTTGGATAAGTTGTTGGGTGACACTAGATAATGATGTTTATGGCACCTGCTTACTTTCTTTTGTGGAAATTATCCATTGGAAGCAATAAGGGGGAGAATTAAATCATATATACTTTTTTGGCCTTCAAGTTAATGCATTAGGTGTAGAAATAAACTTGTTCAGTGCAGATCATTCACCTAGGTGACTGTTTTGGAACTCAAAAACTGGTTAAAACAAGAAAACAAATTGAGGATATGAACATGAACATGCTCCTTACACCTAATCGCCGCCTGAACTGGTCAAACAAGCTCACGGAAGCCTATATCTTTCCACCCGCTCTCTCTTTTAATCATTAAAGTTGAAAACTATTTTGTTCTCATTTTTATACTTTGGAAACCAGTTATACGAACCATATTGAACATGAACATGCTTTAAATATTGTTAAGGGCTTGCACTTGTTTTGTGCTTTCTGATACGCACGTGTGCACCTCACGTGTTTGTTGATTTCCTCAGACAATATCTTCCAATTTTAAGCTAAGATTTCGTATGTGTACATAATAATTATATGTCTGAATTTCTTTTGTTAATTTGTGTGGTGGGATTTTCTTCTCCTTGGTCCTGTTTTTATTTATTATTAGTCTTATTTGATCAACTCCTTGGTAGTGTTTGGTTACTGGAGAATTCGTGTTGAAGTTATTGTCTTGTGTCATGTTTTCAAGTCTGCTTAATTTTTTCTTAGCAAAGGATATTCTAAGTGAAATGTTTTCTACAACATCATCTTCTGTTAATAGGAAAAAAGAGAAATCTTTGATGCAAATATAAAAGCAAACTTGAGCTAGTGACCTTTTTCTGTTGTGTCAGGGTATGGAAAAATCTCGGAAATCCGGTTAAACCAACTTCAACGTGTAAAGATGAACACCAAGATTACAAAATTTCACAAGAAATATTTTTTTGCGGCTTAATTCAAAGAATCAACTATGTGGAGAGCAAATCTATCAAATAACCCGGACGAACCATTGGGGGTTATAAAAGAGTGATACAGTTGTAGAGGAGTAAAATATAGGAATATGCATATGGGACCAATTTTAACTTGAGCTAGTGACCTTCGAAGTTTCTGTTGTGTCAAGCTATGGAAAAGTCTCGGAAATTCAGATAACCTAATTCTAAGAATCAATCGTGTGGAGAGCAAATCTATCAAATAACCCGGACTAACCATTGGGGGATATAAAAGAGTGATACAGTTGTAGAGGAGTTATAAAAGATAGGAATATGCATATATTGGGACCAATTTTAAGTAATTAAAGCTTTAAAACTATGATGACCGGACCGGAGGGAGATAGTGGTGGAACCGGCCTATGGGGAAAGGGTGGTGAAGCTTTCCCGAAAGGAAAAGGAAGAATTCCAAAAAGTAAAAAATGGTCGGCCAAAAATTGGGTCGGCCCGTGGGGCCCATAAGGAGCGTAAGGGTTCAGCATACAGACGCTCCCCTGCCTTTGCACTGCAATGATCCCTTCAAGGGAAAAACGTGTAATCCATAAAGATCTAGTAATTCCATATTGGGACCCGCGGTGACTTAGGTCACTACCCCTCCGTAACGTTAATTGTGGACTCTCTGGAATCTATATTTGGAATCTAAATCGTTCATTTTTGCAGGAATGCTAAGCACGTTATGAATATAAAACATTATGATCATCGGACATCGGTAGACACACGATTGAGACAAATTTGTCTCACAGTTTGTCTTCTAAATGATATTCACTATCCATTTTCATAAATAAATAGTATTCGACTATATGGCTAAAAATATCCAATTAATTTGATGTTTCACTTGAATGATCTACTCAATATTTCCGACAAATTGAACGATTTCGAACCCAAATACAAATTATAGAGGACCCACAATTGAAGTCACTAAGAAAGTATAGTGACTTGGGTCACTATGGGAACTCTAACTCCCCTCTATGTAGGCAAACATGATTTTTTTTTTTCTCTCTTTTTATCGGGAATTTGATTTTAAAACTGCCATAACGGCACTTAAAAAAGATTTCATTACAAAAAATAGATAAGAGCAGCACTTATCTACATAGGAGTCAAGTTCAATTAGCATGTATTTCTAAACATATCCGAAATAAAGTCAAGAATAGTGCCGGTCTGGATGGCTCAAACTCGTGACATGGTATATGACACCACAAGAAGAGTGCCACCACCAATGAATTCAAAGCTCTGGTGAATAGTGCCGGTCAAGATATGCAAACATTGATTTTTGAATATATATTTTTTGGATAGTGTTCAAAATCTGGCTAGTTGACCCTAATATTTCAATAGCTCCTGCAAAACAAGTTCAAGGGCCTTGAGAGTTTTCGATTACGATAATGTGACGATCAATTCGTTGAAGGAATTGAAATTAGGAATACAAAGTGCCTTCCTCTGATCCTCTCAATACGGCGTTATGTGATTTGTTTATATAATTCGTGATAGAAAGATACGAGAGATTCAAATTCCTTTAACGGTAGCAACCGTTACACACATTTCTTACCCTCAAGAAATGTTAATTGCTCATTTTGAGGGAATCCAAAGGCTTATCATTGAACAATTAGTACATAAAGCTAAGTGGTTCCATAATTTCCTATTAGCAGAAAAGAAAAGGTGTAGTGATTACCTTTTCAAGATTCATTGGTATCTTTAGATTTTCTAATCTATTTGCTAATCAGCTGCTGAAATTCATAGGCGCAAAAGATTCTTTTGGGGAATCAACTTTCTTTTGGGACTCAACTTTCTTTTTCCTTCAATTTTCTTCTTTCCACCATCGTAAGCGTGTGAAAATTAACTGAGACCTTGAACAAAAATGCGTGTTGGACAGCCAAGTGTTGTGCAGTCGCACAGCGCTACCGCGCCGGCCACGTTCTGGGGATCCGAGACGTTCACCGGATAGCCCTCGTCGAGTAGTATAACTATACCAAAAATCAACTTGATCGAATATCGTTAAGTACCTAATTGGAACACAAATAGATTGGAAAAAATGGGTTTATTGATTTGGATCCAGTGTTTATGTACATTTGTGTTCCATTTCATTTCAATCTATTTGTGTTCCGATTAAGCACTTAACGATATCCGGTCAAGTTGATTTTTTTCACACTTATAGTACTCAACGAGAGGTATCCAGTGAATGTCTCGGATCGCCGGAGAGTGGCCGACGCGGCCGCGCTATGCGTGCACAACACGCTGCACAACACTTGGCTGTGCAGCACCCTCAGCTTATATGCATGTAGCTTCAAGAGAAGGGTTTGGGAGACTTTCTCATGCAAATTCGCATAAAAAAGCAAAACAATAAATATAAAATTGATTCCAGTGCTATTGGATTAAAGTTATTTTATTTTATTTTGTCGTTATTTTTTTTCTTTTCTTTTCTTTTTTCTGCTTGATAGTTTTGCGTCAATTTTTTTTTTTTTTGTAATTATAGCTCGTCTCGAAGTGAGGATTCGTAAAAGTAAAAAAATTATGAAAATTACCCAAATATTTTTTGGAAATATTTAGAAGGGTTAAGGTGTCTTTTCATATTTTTTTCTCATAATATCTGGGTAAAAGTTATAAATTTTACCAAGTCTAATTCTTTTCGTTGAGACGAACCTATAATCACCAAAACTTTGACGCAAAGCTAACAAATGCCAAAAAAAAAAAATTTAATAAAGACAACCCAAAAAAAATCTTTAACCAATGACACTGGAAAACTGCTAGAGGCTAAATTCGTTCCACAAAACTGCCCCATTTGGTATTGATTTCGGAAAAATTTCGATTTTCATCGTCTTTGGTATGTTATACTTAGCCAGAAGAATAATTACGCCTAAAACGAAACAAGATTGATGATTTTTTTTTCACCAAAAGAAAAAAAAAAACAGAGAGCATAAGCATTGTTTCAAAGTCAACTCTATAAATTTAACATATATGTTGTCTTCATGTCACAATAAACGTATTGGGCAATATTTTACACTTAACCAAAATGTCAAAAGCATGGAATATCCCACACACCTGAACATAATACAGAAACAAATTTCTGATTATGACTGGGGGCACACATATAAGATTAGGTATATTTAAGAAAGCTTTTTGGGAGTGTGCAACTATTTTGAAGACCATGGCTGAATAAAAATTAGAGTTGGGGGTAAACCACTCATGTATCATTTTTTTTGGGGAAATTACCAAGTCCATCTAATAAAAAATAAGAAGCAAGTACATGAACTTGTGAGAGAAGTCCATCTAATATGAGCAATTTTTCAGTGCCGAGCAGGTACTACGTGGTACCCTCGCGCGCGATCTGGGTCATCTATTTCAGTTTTGGACTGTCCAAATTATGAAGAGAGAAATAGGAGAGAGGGTTTCGATTTGGGCCATTCAATACAATTTTGGATGGCCCGGATGCAACGTTCGGGTACCACGTAGGCTCGGCCAAAAGGCAAGTTCAAAAATAGATACGGCAAAAGTTTGGAGTAGAAGGGCATAATGGTCAGGCCATGCCACGGATATCGTGTTTTGGTCATTATAATAGTTCTTATCATGTTTTCGTGATTTCAACTGTTGGGACCACTGACCGGTAATAAGTTACTTGTCTGCTAGGTCACTCATGAATGTGCAACTGATTCGTGACAACAGCTTGGAGGCAAGAATGTCACTTGGAAAAAGACAGCGGACTATTAGACAAAGTTTGGAAACGGGTTAGTGTGAGCTTATCCATGCCATTACGCATTCTTACAATCCATTTTCTGAAGATTCTGTCTTCCGTGCTTTCCCCATAGCATATCTATATCCTTAATTCTAGGGACTAGTTGTACCAAATAACCAAACCAAGCTTTATGTTGGGGAGCTGGTACAACCAAAACATGGTACTAACATCCTGGAAAAAAACTTTTTCCAATTACCAGAATTGATAGCATCAAATTCCTTAAAATCAAAATATCATCCACAGAAACTGCAAGAGGACAGGGCTTAGACTTACGGTGAGATCTGTCAGCGATAGTATGAGAACGACATTTCCCAGTTATTCCTGCAGAGAGAGGCTGCTGTCGTGACTCAAAACATGCCACAATACAAAACTAGATTGCTAACACTGGGCATCGCTCCAAGTCACTATTAGATCACCACTTGACCCAAAATTTTAAAATGTTAGAAAAATGAGCCCAATAATAGTATATCATAGCATCTTCTGCCAATTAACCCAAAACTTGTATTAGGAAATGGATCCAACAAATTTGTATCAAGCTATTCTATACCTCCTTCACATCAAACGCAGTCTTGCAGACACAAACAACGAATGCAAAGGAGAGAGAGAATGCGAACATGACACTTTAGTACATTGAATAACTTTGGACCCGAGGATGTGCAGAATTTTTTCATCCATAAACACGACATAGTAAAAACGAGAGTTGTTAGTCATACCTCAACAAGTTTGTTAAGTCTCAAATCTCCATGATGCTCTTTCCTTGCTTTCATGAATAATCAATTAAGCATATGAAGACCCTATAGAAGCAAGGGTCTACGGAAGAGGTTTTGGTAAGATGATACTTAGGGGGTGTTTGGGAGCCTACTTTTTGGTTTTTCATTTTCAACTTTTTGCCTTTTTGATTTTTTGAATTATGGATAGAATGTATTTTGAATTTGGTAGAGTGTTTGGATGAAAATGTGCAGAATGCATTTTGCAACAGGAGTAGTGTTTAGGAGATAAGTGTAGAATACATTTTGTAGGTATTTTTGTTAATCAAAATGGGAAAAGTGAAAAATGAGAAATCAAAAAGCTCCTCCTACCCTCTTTTTAACTTCTCTTCTCCTTTCTCCAAAATTGAGAAGTCATTTTGCAAAAACAACTTCTACTTTGAGGCAGCCAAACAGCCAAAATGTAAAAAAGAGAATTAGAAAAGTTGAAAAGGAGTTTGCCAAACACCCTCTTATTGTTCAATAAAAAAATCAGCAAATTCTAATTTATTCCCTTAAATTTCAGCTCGTGCTTTTGTTTATCCCTTGGCACAAGCTTCTGAATCATTTCAAACATGTTCCAACCCTGATCATCAGATGCGAGTGAATCCACAACATAGACATGGTACATGCATCGGGTGAGAAACTCTTGTTAATCATCTCCTGTAGAAGTACCATAATCTTGTGTCCGACACCCCTTTCAAGGAATGCTCGAAGAATAATATCGTAAATGACTGGATTTGGTGGACACCTGTCTTTCTCCATTTGCAGAAGTAACCACAACGTCCACTAATCATTGCATTGTACATTGTACATCTTAGCATTAAGCTTTAAACCTTTACCTTAAAAACGTACTAAAGAGTTTCCGATCATCGTTAATCTTCCCGCTTTGCACATGCCATTAATGATGATAACATAAACAACAATATCATGAAATATTCATTGGTCCGCTTCCACTGCCTTGCCAATTTTCTGGTTCCTAAAGAAGCCAGTCTGACAAGATTGAGTAAGTTACAATGTCTACATGATCTGTTGCATCATGTAACGCCCCATGTAGACCACTGGCCCAGTACCCTGATTTGATCCACTAGCCACACCACATGGCCCAAAATGCTTAAGCCCAAGGTACTAGTAGTAGCCCACATGGTTTGTTATATGCTCATGATAACTCATGTAAACAACCAATGTGGGACTAAACACCATCTACCCTCAAACCTGAGGTATTACACATCACATCTCCCTACGTGTAACAGACCCTTTAACAGAGTGTTGTGGTTTCGATAGCAAGTTTTAACCCTTTCCGAGGCATTTCTCCTAAGGGATCCATTCGTCGTGTATATTCATCCTCTTGCAGTATCCATTATAAGTGTGGATGATAGGCTGAAGGCTCCTATCCTCCAGCGAGTATAGCACTTCTTTGGCTTTCTTCATGTGGCCTTGCAAACAATATCCGTTCAACAGTGCAATATAAGTGATAACATCGGGTTTCTCACCTCTTCGAACATGATCTCGAGTATGCCCTCTGCTTCTTCGGTCATTCCCTCCTTGCAAACTGCATCTATCAAACATACGAAATGTTACAACATTTGGGAAAATGTTTTGCTTTGTCTTGTCTCTCAATATTCGTGTTGTATCCTTCCATCGACCTGATTTGCATAAGCCATCAACCAAAGAGCTCTAGGTAACCACATTATGGAAGAAGGTTCACAGCCATAGCATTTAACTTGCAGTTTCCTTAACTGTTTGATATTTGCGAAATTCTAAGTTTGTTGAAATCTGTTATTATATTCGAAAGAAAAATAAGCTGAAGATAAAGCTTTCTAGCCTTTTACACAGATAGGAGGTAAAAATCCCTATTTTCCTTGCATCCCATTCGATTTCAAGTATAGATTCCATGAAACTCATAAAACGCTAAACTTATGTTACATGATATGGCAATGGAAATGAGAAGCACCTGAAACATATAAGATCTGGGGAATGCAGTTGGATAAGATCACCCAGAGCTCTACTCCTCTCATGCATCTCCGTGCTCCTCTGAACCAGACTTCGTAAATCAAAACCTTCCACGCCTTGAATCAGCTTGAGAGAGAGTGTTAACTGCACTTATCAATAAAGTAATGTTTTCTTGGTCACATATTGATTTATCTTATGAGTTCCAAGATTGGATAATCACAAAGACAACAAATAACATAAAAAAAAAAATATGCAACTGCTGTAACGGTAAATGTAAAATCCTGGTATCAAACTTTGGCTGTCCTAAAAGAAACTAAAATATGTATAAGTGCAAATGTAATAATAACTCAAAAAATCATGTTGAGGAATTTTAAGACCTTCACGTAATAACTCATTCACCAAACCAGAACTTTTGCAGCTGAGCATCCATCTGCAGCCTTAGAACAACTTGCAAGTTCATATCAAATCACAACACACCACATTAGATTCTGCAGATTGGTCCTGCAGTCACCACCCATAGCAGAATTTCAATAAAACCTGCAGCTACACCACCCAATACCTGTTTCATGAGTATTCGCTTCATGAATAGCCTTTGCAGTAGGATCAACTTGACAGATTGAGCAAGGAATCTTCTCCACTTCTCAAATTTAGCAGCAGCAGCATAATGTAACAGTAACCATTCAATTTTTTAAATATTTACAAATTGCAAGTACAGTCACCCCAATCCACCAAAGTACTCAATAAAAACCCCATCCACCTCAGCAGAATGCACCCAAATTCAACTGTTCTTGATTAGATGCCAATGCCAATCTGTATAGGTTTATCTCGGCACACACCTAAAGCCTAATTTCCATTACAACGCTTCATTTACACCTGACCTGTGTCATTGGACCTGAATAACTTACCTCTTCACGAACAGGAGAGAGTTGTGCATGAGCTGCATACTCTTAGTTCAGCCTGCTCTCCCGCAAACATGCACACTCGAAAATTGCCTCTGAGTTGAAAGAGTCACATTTCTTCAGAGTCTACAGCATAATAAAAAAGTTATGTCAATACATGTCAGGTTGGAAACTTCAATGATCATGTCCAATTAGGCAATTAAGAAGAATATTTAAAATCAATGTAAACACATGGACAGAATTGTACTCATATCAAAACAGGCTACCTTTGGATTTGCATTTCATCGTCAGAAATAGTCTTCTCAGCAATGGCTGGAATCAAGGTCTTTGTCGAACATTTGGCTTCACCATTGTGAACCGTCTAACTCATTAAACAACCAGCCAAACTTTGGCCCATTGATGAAAAGGATTACAGACCAAAGAAAAAAGAGGTAGCACCTTTAACATATCAGGATCATTCCATGGGCGCTTGTCAGAACGAATGCATCCACCTTTGTCTGCACAAGTACAAGTACCACCCAAAAAGTCTGGTAGCTCAATGATACAGATCAAGGTGAAAGTTTGATATGAAAGGTGAATTAAGAGCAAGACACACACTGATTCGGAAAGCTCACTTGCTGTAACATGGACTTCTATAGCATTTAAAACCTAGAATTTCTGTTAAAAGATGACAATCTATTGTGAAGACAAACAATTACCTCGAATCAATTACTTCAAGCAATTTACTCTGATATTTGTTGCCCAAAACCTGATAAAAAAGAAAGAATTGGTGTTAGCTGACTAATCAGAATCAACTCTAAGCTGGGGTAAATTGAAGAAAAAGACTGGCTTGGATTTTTGTGGTGGTCTTGGGGGCCAAAAATGATTTAACAGTATTCCACAAGAGCCAAAATCCGGAACCCGCATTGATAATGTACATATGGCAAAGAGTCTGCAAAGAGCAGTGCTTACAAATGAGAAGTTGAAATGAAGGACAGTAAAACATAATCATTTATGCCAATCACAAAAAAAGGGTCATCATTCACAAGAAGGTACCTCAGGATAATTGTCACCGTCAATCTTTTGAATCAACAGAATAAGCTCCCTTGCAGTTTTGTTGAAGTGCTTTAGTCCTTGGGGTATCAATCACAGCACATTAAAGATGCGAACTTTCTCCTTCTAAGGGAGAATATTCGAGCTATGAATAGTGTTTTCCTCAAGAAAAAAATCTCTATAATATGACAAGTTTGCGTAGTACACAACTGTTTATACATGCATTATGCATGTTGAAGCGAAGTCCCACATTGCCTGGATACCAAAGTAATATGAAATATATACGCGTTAGGGCACCCTCACTTATTGAGCTCGCTTTTGGGATTGAGTTCTACCCAAGACTGTGTAACATGGTATCAGAACTAGGCTTTTGGACAAGAATCTGGCTTTGATGGTTGGTTCCCCCTTTGTTTGTCGTTGATAGTTGATAGTTGTCGCGTGTGTTGAATTGCTTGTTTACCTCACCACGTGCAAGTCAGTGGTCGCAGCGGGGGAGTGTTAGAGTTTGTCCCACATTGGTTAATTATAACCTCCAAAGCTAGTATATAAGCCAGGGCGGCCTCCCTACTCATTGCCAATTGGTTTTGAGTTGGACGCTTTAACATGGTATCAGAGTCGGCAAGTGCTGCTGAGTGAGCACGCTGCCCGTAAGGGAAGGTGTGAAGCGAAGTCCCCCATCGCTTGGATACCAAAGTAATATGAATTATATAAGTGTGAGAGCACCCTCACTTCTTGAGCTAGCTTTTGGGGTTGAGTTCTGCCCAAGACCGTGTAACACATGTACCCAAAAATTTAGTCGTAATGCCTTTACTAGTGGAGCTTTTCCATTTTCATTTTTACAGTGGCTCCATTCATATTTAGCATGTTATTTCTGCTACTATGAAGTGGGTGTTATTTTGAAAACAAGGTGGGATTTTTTCACTCACAACATTTGTTATGAATCCCACATACCACTCCTTGGACATCCAGAATAGTTGTGCTTTGATCGATGTGCCTTTTGGCTGCAATTGAACATGCTGGGAATTTGACATTGAACGCTCTTTCAAATTCCTGCACGTGGTAATTCAAGTAGCGGTTGATTGTCGTGACTTGCATAAGCTTGTTTGGATCAACTTTGCCAAGTCTTCCAATATAAACTGGTCTTCTATCCTTATCAACCCCATGGTGTCCTTGGGGATAGAATTCAAGGACCTTGTCTCTCTCGTTGAACTCAAAATCCTATACAAGAAGGATCATGTGCAAATAGGAGACAAAGTGATAGCCTAATAAAAGTGCTTTTCCATGTGGTCCACTGTATGGTGCCATTTTGAACCTATATTTAGCAATTTTTGTTTAAGTATCTCTGTAACAGTGTCAGCACCAAAATCGTTTCTCCACTGGGGCATGTCAGCCCACATTTGCTTTGATTTCTCAAGGTCAAATTTCCTAGCCTTCAAAAATCTGATCATTCAGAAAGTTGGAAAATGCATAAAGTGTCTCGTTCTTTACAAAGCATCCCCAAGTTTCCAGATTGCATTGCAAAGTAATTCCTGGCCAATAAAAGAATATTTTACTTTCATTTCTTGCTGAGAAAACTTATCATTGTCCTAACGTCTCCTTGAATAGGTTTACTGCACATACCTGTAGACTAAGAGAATGTCTTTCCTCCGAATTCAGAAACCATTTTCCAACATATGGATAGCAAAATCAGCGAGGTTTTGTTCTGAAAGGGTTAAAAGTAGTGATCTGTGAACACTATTTTGTTGAGCAGGGAACTCTAAAACAGGAACGAGACTGTGAAAGAAAAGGAATACAATACTCGCTACACTCAACTAAGTGCCAAACAGATGAAATATTTAAAACCTAAAAGAAAGCAATTAAGCCAAAAGGCTAAACATTCATGCAGCAGAACTTTTGGAATGGAACTTCTTATTTGACATGTACCTGCCTCTATAAACATCAAACAAGTAGAAAAAGAAAGCCTACAAGTGGCAATACTATAAAGTATCTATGGATTGACTTTCTTTGCATATTAGTAAACAAGATCTCAAAAGAGGGATGAAGCCATCCACCATAGTCTATCATGGTAGCTTTTTGAAGAGTGGAACCACCCATCCACCGTAGTCGTTACATGGTAGGTCTTTGAAGAGTGGCTGTGTGGGTGGTTCCACACTTCGCAACATACTTGAGAATTTCAACACCAGACAATACTGCTCTGCCAACTTTAACAATCTTGTTATTAGAGTCAAACATATAATAGCTTGATGCTTTCTCATGTAATCGTCATCACTTGTCACTAATGCACAACCAATAAAGCATCTGCAAAAATCTTCTGATCGATCTTCAATGCTGAAGCCATGAGATGGCAATCACAACAAATACATGTACAAGATCATAACCAAACAACACAAATCAACTCTTCATTGTTCCACGACCTAACAAAACCTACGCAATTGGAAAAATAAATATCAATGGAATAAAAGGAACTGCCCTTTTCAAGGAAAAACAAACCATAGAAAATGAATAGCTGACCCTCAGCATATATTAACCAACCTTGTTCATATGTTAACCTCGTCACTTTTCAAAAAGAAATTGTAGACAAATAAAAATACTAAGCCCCAATTTCACCATTTTCCCTAATTATCAACATTGGATTGGGGGCAAAAAAAAAAAAACACTGAAGTTGAAAGGCAATCGAACCTCAACCTGCGCAAATCAGGTCCATCTCTCTCCCCATCCCTATTCCTCAATTTTCTTTTTGGGTTTTCAACAATAAGAAAAATCCCACAAGGGTTTTCGATTAGCTTTCAGAATCATCACCATCTAATCCACCCATGTTGTTCCAATTTTAGTTGTCTCGTTACTTCAAATGCTCGATTAGCTATTTGGGGTTTCATTTGTCGTTGGAATATCAATCTGGTGTCATTTGTTCTCAATTCCGCATAGATAAGAGGAAAACGATTAACAAAAGATTCTGAAAATCTTCGGAAATCAAGCAACAGAGTAACAAAAGATTCCGAAATCAGGGAGAGACGAGGAGGGAGAGAGAGACCTGACGAAATTGACCGGCAAGAGGAACCACAACAGAAATGGAGGAAATAATTTTCTAGGGTGCGTTTGGTAGTAACATTTTTGTTTTCTGTTTTTTGTTTATGTTTTCACTTTTTTCCAAAACAAAAAAACAAAAACGTGTTTAGTAATTTATTTATGTTTCTTGTTTTTTATAAACGTTTTAAAAATTTCTTAAATTTGTAGAAACATAGAAAAGGTGTTTTGCATTGTTTTTAAAACAAGGCCGTTTGAGAAATGAAACCACTTTGGAGAAACCCGACATTTCTGAAATCCCGATCCTCGTCTGCCCCTCTCTAATGATCCCTCTGGTATACTCTCTCTCTCTCTCTCTCTCTCTCTCTCTCTCTCTCAACTTGAGAACTCTCCGCCGCAGAAAGAAGCATTTCTCAATTTCCATTGCCATCAATCCAACCAATTGACCTTTGATTTCCCCAAATTCCACTGTCCAAATTAATCATCCTGCACCATACGCTACAAATCAAACAGGTGCACCAAATTCTGAAATTCGACCTCCTTCAATGCCTTTCCTTCCTCAAACAAAAATCACTGAGAATTTTTTTTTGAATGCATGACTGAAATGGTGCATATGATGTGTTCGAGGAAATTACTGAGATTTTTTTTTTTTGTTTCTCATTTCTTCCCTTTGAACATTCCCTCTTGCAAATTGTTGAGTCCATCACGTCATTCAACTCCCAAGGTGAGAGCTGAGAGGAGGGGTAAATTGTCGTGGAAGATGAAGGCACCTCTCGAGAGGAGGGGTAAATTGCTGAGGAAGATGAAGGCACAAGTTTTTTGAAGGTCTGATTGTTTTTATGCGTTTTTTCGATTGTAGAGAGAGAGTAAAATTGACGCGAGGGAGAGAGATAAATGGGTGTAGAATTTTTTTCTTCTAATGGAATCAGAAAGATTACAAACAAAAAAAATAAAATAATATGATATTACCAAACATGTTTTATGTTGTTTTTATTTTTAACTATTTATAAAAAAAAACATATTACCAAACATGTTTTTCGTTTTTTGTTTTCATTAAAAATAAACATGATTCTGATTCTAATTTTTTATAAACAAAAAACAAAAACGTTACCAAACGGCCCCCTAGCAATGCTTTTATACACCGCCGTTTCAATAGTAACGCTGGCTCAACATAATTGAGTGTCCTTGTTCAACTCGGGTACAGATTCAAACAGCATTCTTCTGCTATACTACAGAGATATGCATCAATTGGGAAGCTTCCTCCTTATTTTCCGCCTGAAGTTGGTCAAGAAGATTCAGTGGATTTCCCGATTTTCAGCTTGGCGTTGTCTTTTGCTTTGGCGTTTGGCGACAAGAGAAGATGAAAGACGCTCGGATGAGAGAGAAACAGAAGCATCTGCCCGGCCTTCCCTTAAATGTATAGGCTATAGATTAGGTATCCTCACCAAATAACTAAAGAAATCAATATCATTAATGGGTGTTATTAGTTCTGGTCCTACCCTAGTCCGCAACACCCTCTCCCCCCTTTGCTAAGATGACTCAAGCAGCTAATCACCACCGGAGAGCCCTGCTATATCTGCGGTTGACGATGATCGACCATGAAGCACGGTGGACAATAGTGGACACTGAAAGATTGACGATCGGCGAGGGTGGTGCATCAAAGATGTTGGGAGGGAGAGGGGGAGGACGGGAGAGAGTTTTGATACAGTTCATGAAGTTCTGTAAGAGAAAATGAAGGATGAGAGAGGAGGAGACGTAAAAGGAAAGACACGCTAAAATGAATCTGTCAGAGCCTTTGGCAGAAGAGTAACTGAGAATCTACAAAATTACCCTAAAAAATAGGTGGCCATATTTAACTGAGATTTTACCGAAGAACAGGAATGGCACACAAGCCTCGGGTGTATGAACCACAACGCTAGCAAATTAAGGTTAGTATTATCTGCAAATAAATACCAACAATAAATTTGGTATAGCTTAAAGAAGATGAGTAAAGAATACACCAAAAACCAAAACAGAAGGCAAAAATAGTCCAAAACACTTCCAACAAGGCAAACTACACGGGGTTGTAGGGGTGATGAAGGGCTTCTAATGGATACTTCCTATGGTTTAATACTCCTTTCTTCCTTTCTCGAACAATTAAGAAGTTTCCTACAATCCTCGACGATGTCCCCTCGATGGAAAATGTCCCCTCCAAAGAAACTTACAAGCATTGGTAGCATCATGGCTTCATCAGTCGAATAACACAATCGGCAAAGTGCAAGTTCCTTATGAAATAGCTAGTAGAGCAAGAGTTGGTGTGTAATATTTTTTACGCTATCTTAGAAACTAATGAAACTCGTTTACAAGTTTCGAAGCCATCTATCTCAAAAAGTGCCCATTGTAGCTAGATGGACCAACCCCAGACAAATTAGGTTAAGAAAAGTTTCTAACTTAGCGAACAAAGAGCATGGAAATGTCCCCTTCAAAGAAACTTATCCTTGAATTGAAGTTTCGACTCCTGCCACCAGGAATGCTCTCTTTTGACTGCAGCTGCTAATTAAAAATCTGGCTCAAGCCACTTCCCCCAACCGTTGACGATGATACCAACAAAAATAATGGGACTCATAACAATTACTGACTGGAATATTTCTTAAAATTCAACCAGAAAAAAAAAACTACACAAACCACTAGCTGCATTTCATTAACCCAAAAAAAGGCTTGTTAATGGAAAACTCAAAGCCTGACACAAAAGTAAGTGAAGGAAAACAAGGAATTCGAAGTGAATACCAAATCAATGTAAAAGGATATTGCTGGATAGCGGGGAATTAAAATTGCATCTACCTAATATGGTAAAACTTTTCTGATACATCAGCAAACCCCCAAGCATGGTTGTACTAATAATCTGAGGCAGAATGATTAGTCATCTCCAAAACAAAACGTTCAATGACTACAGCCACAAACAAGTGCAGAATTTGTTTCATTCCACAAACAGTATTTAGAGGAGTTAGTCATACCTCAACAAATTTCGTTAATCCCCATTATCCTCTTTCATTGCTCTCATCAATACTGAATTCAAAAGTTTGTCGTAAAGTCAGGTGTACCGCAGCTTACAGTTCTGGACAAATGACACCTATATAGTCTTGGGAAAGGACACCCAATGCAACAACTTGAACGAGGTTACCCATCTTTGACAACTTAAAAGTAATTCCTTCCACTTCAAGACACCACTTTTTCAACCCTTGGCACGAGCTTCTAAATCATTCTAAAAATTTCCCCATCCTCACCAGCAACTGTGAGTAAACACTCCATGGTAGATGCATCCACTGAGAAATTCCGATTGATAATTTCTTGTAGAAATACCTCAAGCTTGTGCATATCACCCTTGTCAAGGAATGCTCGAACAAGTATATTAAAAGCAGCTTCATTGGGCGGACATGAAAATCAATCTCGATCATCCATTGAATCCAAGGGCTGAAAATATAAAGGATTCCAAAAACTGAGCCATTTCATACGTCAACAAATTTCGTTAATCCCCATGATGCTCTTTCATTGCTCTCATCAATACTGAATTCAAAATTTTGTCGTAAAGTCAGGTGTACCGCAGCTTACAGTTCTGGACAAATGATACCTATATAGGCTTGGGAAAGGACACCCACTGCATCAACTTGAACGAGGTAACAACAATTAGCTGCAGCTCAGAAGCACTTGACGACAAAAGAACTTTACAAAGACACCTACCCATCCCAAACATGATACAAGTACCCATCTTTGACAACTTAAAATAATTCCTTCCACTTCAAGACACCACTTTTTCATCCCTTGGCACGAGCTTCTGAATCATTCTAAAAATTTCCCCATCCTCACCAGCAACTGTGAGTAAACCCTCCATGGTAGATGCATCCACTGAGAAATTCCGATTGATAATTTCTTGTAGAAATACCTCAACCTTGTGCATATCACCCCTGTTGAGGAATGCTCGAACAAGTATATTATAGGTGACTTCATCGGGCGAATAGTCATCTGCATACATGCCTTTGAGTAACTCCTCTGCTTCATCCACCAAGGCCTCGTTACAAAGTCCACTTATCATTGCAGTGTAAATCTTAACATTGGGCTTCAAACCTCTAGCTGAAATGGAACTAAAGACTTTCCGAGCATCTTCAATATTCCCAGCTTTGCACATGCCATTTATGAGGATACCGTAAACAACAATATCAGGAACTATTCCTTGATCTTGCATCAAACGAAACACCTCTACTGCATTGCCAATTTTCTGGTTCCTAAAGAAGCCATGTAACAAGATTGAGTAAGTTACAATGTTAGGATTTTGACCGCTACTTATCATCTCATCAAAAATGTTAGCTGCATCATCACATCTCCCTACTTGTAGCAGCCCCTTTAACAAGGTGGTGTAAGTATCAGTAGCAGGTTTTAACCCTTTACTAGGCATTTCACGAAGGACCTGCATGGCCTCGTCCATATTCATCTTACAACAGAAACCATTGATTAAGATATTATAGCTAACGATATCAGGCTCAAAGCCCTTATCAACTATGGACTTGAAAACTTCTTTTGCTTTCTTCATGCGGCCCTGCAAACAATATCCGTCCATCAGTGCATTATAAGTGACAACATTGGGTTTCTCACCTCGTCGAATCATGATCTCCAGTATGCCCTCCGCCTCCTCGGTCCTTCCCTCCTTGCAAAGTGCATCTACCAACATACTAAAGGTGATAACGTTTGGGGAAATGTTTTGTGCTTCCATGTCACTCAATATTCTTGCGGCATCCTTCCCTCGACCTAATTTGCATAAGCCATCAACCAAAGAGTTGTAGGTGACCACATTAGGGATAATATCCCACCCTCTCATCTCTGATAAGAGGCTCAAAGCATCATCTATGTTTCCGTCCTTGCAAAGATTGTCGATGATTGTGTTATATATCACTACATTAGGCCTAAAGTTCCATTTCTGCATACTCCTCAGCAGCCGTATAGCCATTGCAGTGTCTCCTATTTTACAAAGCCCTTTTATGATTGTCCCGTATGTGATTTCGTTAGGTTTGATCTCTCCTTTTCTCTCCAACCTCACGAACAATTTCAAAGCCTCAGAAGTCTTACTTTCGAAGATATATCCGTTAATAAGAGTGGTGAAGGTAATCACATTTGGAGTATAACCACGTTTAAAAAAGATACCCAAGATAGCAAATCCAAAATCCACTCGACTCAACCGGCAATAACTATTTATCAAAATAGTCAAAGTATATTCATTACTTTGTATACCCAACTCCCTGATCTCTTTATATAGAGAAATGACTGTCGAATATTTCTTCATCTTGGAAACAGCAGTTAACAGCTGAGTAAAATTGATAACAGAAGGCAGAGGTCGAAACTGGGCCATTTGATGGAATAAGCTAAGAGCATCGTCCAGCTTTTCAAAGCCCATTTTAGATTTCTCCGACAACAACTTCCGTAGTTGCATCCGATTCGTTATTGCAGTAACATCAGGGGGATTAGGGTTTGTAGAAATTTGGGTATGAAACAAGAGTGTATGATCTAGAAATGAGTTACCTCTACTGTAATTAAGTGCCGTTCTCGGGCTGAAGATGGAGGCAACAGCAGCAATTCTCCGCATCTTGATCACAAAACAGCTTGATTTTTTCGCAACAAAGAAGATAGATGGATTGAGCCCAACCAAACTATGCGAAGTGCGAGTGAACTGCCTTTATACAGAGGGGAATACTCGCACAAAACCGAATAACAACTCCTCGTACACATACACATACGGCACACATTTTTATTGCACGGGACCATATATACGTGAGAGCATGTCCACTCACGGTCCAAAATCCTACGTACTCCCTCTGTCCCAATTTAAATGCTCCATACGGTGGGTGTTTTTTAAAAATTCTTATAGTTTTCATTCTATAATATATTTTATATGCAATATAGATCTTATTTGATAGATCTCAATTAGTTCTATTAGACAAAATTTTAAAAAACTTTAAAAACCTTATCAATAAAAAGATATAGACGTTTGAAAATGGCACGGATATACGTAGGGAGCATTTAAAATGGGATGGAGGGAGTATATATTAGGGTTAATAATTTACTTGCCCCTTAAACTATTCAGTTTTTAGTTAAATCCTTCTCCAACTACCAATTAAATTTACTTGTCCCTTCAACTATGTAAACATTAGTTAATTGGTCGAATCTCTCACTTTCCATCCAATTCATGGACGGAAAACTTAACGAAAACCCCAAGTGGTGCTTTTGAAGGGCATTTACGTCTCTCATCTAACAATATATGTGTATATGTATTTAATCCCATCTTCTTTCCCAAAAACCAGTCTCCATTCTCCCACTCCTGCATTTACATCTCTCTCTCTCTCTCTCTCTCACGCACACACCAAAACCAAATTGATTTGTGATGGAGAAAAATAAATTCACATTTTTTCATGACTTGAAATCCTTGAGACAGCTTTTTCTCTTTGTTTCTAGGCTATTGTGTGAAGAATTTAAACATGACCCAATTGTTATATCATCACTTTTGCAGCTCAAGCATGCAGCATCCAACCCCCATATTAGGCTTTTCTGATGCAAGAACTTTATTTACCTAAGAAAAAGAAAATAAAATAGGCAACCTTACCCGGTTACCCCACTTTTGTCGAGGTGTTCCTACGTTCGAACCCATCCTACAGAACTAGAGTTGGCCGAGTTTGCCAGATTGCTTCCTCTACCAGTACAATTTTCAGGCTCTGAACAATCAAAATAATCTCCAGAAATGTATGGATAGAATTAGAAATACCCACGTAGCCATAAAAGTAGTACCAAAATGCTATAACAATAGCACCAAAATACACAATTTACCTTTGGTCTCTCGGTCTCTTTTTGATCGACTAGTTTGAGGAGTTAAATTTAGGGCTGCTAATTTACCCCCAAATACACGATTTAGTGGGTTTGGGTAGAAAAGTCTATTTTACCCTTCAGTTGGTAACAAATTAAAACGGTTAGGTTTTTCCCTACTTTTTCCGTTAATTTGGACGGATTCGACCAATTAACTAACGTTTAAATAGTTGAAGGGGCAAGTAAATTCAATTGGTAGTTGGAGGGGGAATTAACTAAAAATGAAATAGTTTAAGGGGCAAGTAGATTATTAACCTTATATATTACATATATATTTGAGTAAAAAACACCAAAAACTCCACTCCATTACTTCACCAAATTATTCACCAAATTTAATATTACTCAAATTTTTTACCAAATTTGGTGAGAACCAAACCCAAAATCAAATATTGAAGGCCATTTTTTCCCTTCAAATTTACAACAATGCCATTAGTGAGACTTTTATTCAAATTTACGCCTAGATTTGCTTTTGCCAATTGGAGTGTTACATACCAAATCAAGTTTTTACTCAAATTTGAGTAAAAATCAGGGTAAGGGTGGAGGTGCTCTGAGGAATTGTGTTTGGTTTATTACGCGGAACCAACATGGATGCGAAGAGTTGTGTTAGGTGTTATGTCCTGACGATGATTGTGTTCCTAACATTTCTATTGTCTGTTAGTGGTAGATGTAAGTGGTAGTTCGCGTGCTAGTGCCCACTACAAAAATATTGAACGGTTTATTGCACAAAGATTAACAAAAACGGAAAAATGTGTGAGATCTAATTATGAAGTTTATATGATCATGATTATGCCCGGTCATTACCTCTAGGACACCAAAATTAGTCAAAGTGCGCGCAAGCTAACCGGACATCCGGTTATTAAAAAAAAATTGACTAGGTCAAAAGAGTTATTCATGCCTATTGTATTCTTGCCGTCCCTTTTTTGATTGTCCTTACAAAACGAGATGCAACTTCTGAATTTAAAAAAAATCAAGTATTTCTATGCCTAATTTTTCAATTTCTTTGCAAGAATTAAAGACTTCAATTACTAGTAGTTTTTTAAATTAGTGTGGAAAATTTTAAAAATTATAGTACTATAACTTTTCATGGAAGACACTTAAAACCAGACTAAGAGAGTAACTAGTGATTTTAACAAAATTCATGAACTACAACTTGCACATTGAAGAAACAAAAGATGATTGTAACAGAAACTAGACAATAACGTCGTAGGTGTTATCAATTCTTTTAGAGCCAGTTCATACAATGCTTTGCTTTGACTTTAATTGGGGGCTCCGCTAATAGATAGTGAGATTGGTCTCCCAGAATTAGTCTCATTTAGTTGACCTTCTTTGGCTGCTGCACCAAACTTGATCACATTACCGTCTTCCTTAGTCATACCCTTGTCAGCTCCGATTAAATCCTGCAACAAGTCGAAAGAAGGAATTCCGATCAGTGTATTGGCAGCATCCTCTTGGTCTTTCTCATAAGTTGCGTCTCCAGCATCAGCAACGAGGAGATCTTGTTGTAGGCTTTGCTTTGTTTCAGGATCCTCAGTCTTGGCTCCAAGTTTTTCAACAACTGTCCCTTCTATATGGAAATCTTCAGTGTTGGCACTTGACTCATCATTTCCATCTCTTCCTTCTGCGGTTGATTCCTCTGCCACATCATTTATAAGCAAAACTAGGCAGTTCTGGTTATTCCCTTGTAAGGATTCACCACTTCCCAGATTCTGATATGAACCCTCAGAATCAGATTCTTCTTCCTGAAAGAATCCTTCCAGCCCTCCATCAGCAGAAATTTCATCGAATCCGCGGCTAACAATGTCATCGGACTTGAAAACTGGTTCTTTGCAGAAACTGGCAATATCATCACCAAACAAAGAACCACTTTCCAAATCATAGCCATTGTCTGTTTCAGATGAATATCCCAATTCTTCATCAGGAGACAGAGTGGAAAAGTGTTGGCCCTCCTCCCACTCCATATCAGACTCTGTTCCACAGCTCAGACTTTCTGGCGTTTCCTCTTCTTCAGTGGGGGATGCTGAATATACTTCCTCTGCGGCTTCTAGTTCTGGTGAAACAACTTCCCAAAGACTGTCTTCAGAATTGATCACACAGCCCAATGTCTCATTTGAACACCTCTCATCAACTTTCACACCACCATTTTCGTCAACAAAATCAATTTCCTCATCTTCGTCTCCATTTCCTTACTTTCCACCAAGTTTTTCAGCACCATCTTCGTGATTTCCAGCATAGATTTGGATAAAGAAATCCACTTGTTCCTCTTGTATGATATCTGGCCCATTTGAAACTCTTCCTTGAATTGCAGGTATCTCTTCAACAATAATCTGCTTAGAATTCTCTTTTGCTCCATCACCAGATGGCTTTACCCGGCGTGGCAATAGACATCCAAGTTTCATACTCTTCTGGGCCTTCAACACACGCCTCCTTGCCTTTAAGAAGCACTTAAGCGGTGGCAAAGGAGCGTGTCGATGACCGTTAAGCGAACAGTATGTATAAGGGCATACTTTCATGGCCGAGGTTCCTTCTGATTCAGTTGCCCCGGGACTCAGGGTGAGGTAAGTTGGAAACTATGAATCTTTTAAAGTTGAAGAGCATGTTGCTCTCTGTACTTCAAGATTCTCACATAGAACAACTTGTGAACACTTCTTTATTGAAACCCTTAATGGTTTAAAACTAGGGGACTTTGTTAAAGTCCTCACCAGTTTCAAAGCCCTGGTGAATAGTGCCGGTCAAGATATGCAAATGATTTTTGAATAGATGTTTTTTTTATGGTGTTCAAAAGCTGGCTAGTTGACCCTAATATTTCAATAGCTCCTGCAAAACAAGTTCAAGGGCCTTGAGAGTTTTCGATTACGGATAATGTGACGATCAATTCGTCGAAGGAATTGAAATTAGGAATATAAAGTGCCTTCCTCTGATCCTCTCAGTACGGCGTTATGTGATTTGTTTATATAATTCGTGATAGAAAGATACGAGAGATTCAAATTCCTTTAACAGTAGCAACCGTTACACACATTTCTTACCCTCAAGTAATGTTAATTGCTCATTTTGAGGGAATCCAAAGGCTTATCATTGAACAATTAGTACATAAAGCTAAGTGGTTCCATAATTTCCTATTAGCAGAAAAGAAAAGGTGTTGTGATTAACTTTTCAAGATTCATTGGTATCTCTAGATTTTCTAATCTATTTGCTAATCAGCTGCTGAAATTCATAGATGCAAAAGATTCTTTTGGGGAATCAACTTTCTTTTGGGACTCGACTTTCTTTTTCCTTCAATTTTCTTCTTTCTAGACAAGCGTGTGAAAATTAACCCAGACCTTGAACAAAAATGCAGCTAGCTTCAAGAGAAGGGTTTGGGAGACTTTCTCATACAAATTTGCATAAAAAAGCAAAACAACAAATATAAAATTGGGCAATATTTTACACTTACCCAAAATGTCAAAAGCATGGAACATCCCACACACCTGATAACATAATACAAAAACAAATTTCTGATTATGACTGGGGGCACACATATAAGATTAGGTATATTTAAGAAAGTTTTTTGGGAGTGTGCAACTATTTTGATGACCATGGCTGAATAAAAATCAGAGTTGGTGGTAAACCACTCATGAATCATTTTTTTGGGGAAATTACCAAGTCCATGTAATAAAAAATAAGAAGCAAGTATATGAACTTGTGAGAGAAGTCCATCTAATACGAGCAATTTTTCAGTGCCGAGCAGGTACTACGTGGTACCCTCGCGCGTGATTTGGGTCATCTATTTCAGTTTTGGACTGATTCGTGACAACTACTTGGAGGCAAGAATGTCACTTGGAAAAGGACAGCGGACTATTAGACAAAGTTTGGAAACGGCTTAGTGTGAGCTTATCCATGCCATTACGCAATCTTTCAATCCATTTTCTGAAGATTTTGTCTTCCGTGCTTTCCCCACAGCATATCTATCGCCTTAATTCTAGGGACTAGTTGTACCAAATAACCAAACCAAGCTTTATGTTGGGGAGCTGGAACAACCAAAACATGGTACTAACATCCTGGAAAAAAACTTTTGCCAATTAGCAGAATTGATAGCATCAAATTCCATAGAAACTGCAAGAGGACAGGGCTTAGACTTACGGTGAGATCTATTTCGTTCCCGGTTATTCCAGCAGAGAGAGGCTGCTGTCGTGACTCGTGACTCAAAACGTGCCACAATACAAAACTAGGACTGCTAACACTGGGCATCGCTCCAAGTCACTATTAGATCACCACTTGACCCAAAATTTTAAAATGTTAGAAAAATGAGCCCAACAATATATATCATACCATCCTTTACCAATTAACCCAAAACTTGTATTAGGAAATGGATCCAACAAATTTTTATCAAGCTATTCTATACCTCCTTCACATCAAACGCGGTCTTGCACACACAAACAACTAATGCAAAGGGGAGAGAGAATGCGAACATGACACTTTAGTACGTTGAACAACTTTGGACACGAGGATGTGTAGAATTTTTTCATCCATAAAACACAACATAGTAAGAATGAGAGCTGTTAGTCATACCTCAACGAGTTTGTTCTCAATTCGGCATAGATAAGAGGAAAACGATTAACAAAAGATTCTGAAAATCTTCTGAAATCAAGCAAAAGATTAACAAAAGATTCTGAATTCAGGGAGAGAGGGGGAGGGAGAGAGAGACCTGGTGAAATTGATCGGCAAGAGGAACCACAACAGAAATGGAGAAATGGAGGAAACAATTTTCTAGCAATGCTTTTATACACCACCGTTTCAGTAGTAAAACGCCAGCTCAACAGTAATTGAGTGTCCTTGTTCGAATCGGGTACAGATTTAAACAGCATTATTCTGCTATACTACAGAGATATGCAGCAATTGGGAAGCTTCCTCCCACTTCCTCCTTATTTTCCGCCTGAAGTTGGTCGAGAAGATTCAGTGGATTACCCGATTTTCAGCTTGGCATTGTCTTCTGCTTTGGCGTTTGGTGAGAAGAGAAGATGAAAGACGCTCGGATGAGAGAGAAACAGATGCATCTGCCCGCTGCCCGGCCTTCCCCCTATATGTATAGGTTATAGATTAGGTATCCTCAACAAATAACTAAAGAAATCAGTATCATTAATGGGTGTTATTAGTTCTCGTCCGAGTCCTCAACACCCTCTCCCCCCTTTGCTAAGATGACTCAAGCAGTTAATCACCACCAGAGAGCCCTGCTATATCTGTGGTTGACGATGATCGACCATGAAGCACGGTGGACAATAGTGGACACTGAAAGATCGACGATCGGCGAGGGTGGTGCATCAAAGATCAACAACTAGGAAGGGTTGAGGGCTAAGCGAGAGTAGGGAGGGAGAGGGGGAGGAAGAGGGAGAGTTTTGACACAGTTCATGAAGTTCTGTAAGAGAAAATGAATGATGAGAGAGGAGGAAACGTAAAAGGAAAGGCATGCTAAAATGAATTTCTGTCAGAGCCTTTGGCAGAAGAGCAACTGAGAATCTACAAAATTACCATAAACAATAGGTGGCCATATTTAACTGAGAGTTTACCGAAGAACAAAATGGCATGCAAGCCTCGGGTGTACAAACCACAACGCTAGCAAATTTAGGTTAGTATTATTTGCAAATAAATACCCACAATAAATTTGGTATAGCTTGAACAAGATGAGCAAAGAATACACTAAAAACCAAAACAGAAATAGTCCAAAACACTTCCAACGAGGCAAACTACACGGGGTTGTAGGGGTGATGAAAGGCTTCTAATGGATACTTCCTATGGATTAATGCTCCTTCCTTCTTTTCTCGAACAATTAAGAAGTTTCTCATACAATCCTGGATGATGTCCCCTCGATGGAAAATGTCCCCTCCAAAGAAACTTACAAGCATTGGTAGCATCATGGCTTCATTAGTCGAATCAACACAATTGGTAAAGTGCAAGTTCCTTATGAAATAGCTAGTAGAGCAAAAGTCGGTGTGTAATATTTTTGACGCTATCTTAGAAACCAATGAAACTCGTTTACAAGGTTCGAGACCATCTATCTCATAAAGTGCCCATTGTAGCTAGATGGACCAACCCCAGACAAATTAGGTTAAGAAAAGTTTATAACTTAGCGAACAAAGAGCACTGGCCCCCTTGGGTCCAAATTGGTACTATCATAGAAAGTAAACAATTCATTGCTTCCGCTATTCTCCGGGATCGGCAAGCGTCATTGATGGAAATGTCCCCTTCAAAGAAACTTATCCTTGACTTGAAGTTTGGACTCTTGCCCCCGGGAATGCTCTCTTTTAACTGCAGCAGCTAATTAAAAATCTGGCTCAAGCCACTTCCCCCAACCGTTGACGGTGATACCAACACAAATAATGGGACTCATAACAATTACTGACCGGAATATTTCTTAAAATTCGACCAGAATAAAGAAACTACACAAACCGCTAGCTGCATTTCATTAACCCAAAAAATGGCTTGTTAATGGAAAACTCAAAGCCTGACACAAAAGTAAGTGAAGGAAAACAAGGAATTCAAAGTGAATACCAAATCAATAAGAGTAAAAGGATATTACTGGACAGCGGGGAATTAAAATTGCATCTACCTAATATTGTAAACCTTTTCTCATACATCAGCAAACCCCCAAGCATGGTTATACTAATAAACTGAGGCAGAACAATTAGTCATCTCCAAAACAAAATGTTCAACGACTTTGGCCACAAACAAGTGCAGACTTTGTTTCCTTTCACAAACAATATTTAGAGGTGTTAGTCATACCTCAACAAATTTCGTTAATCCCCATGATGCTCTTTCATTGCTCTCATCAATACTGAATTCAAAAGTTTGTCGTAAAGTCAGGTGTACCGCTGCTTACAGTTCTGCACAAATGATACCTATATATAGTCTTGGGAAAGGACACCCAATGCAACAACTTGAACGAGGTAACAACAATTAGCTGCAGCTCAGAAGCACTTGATGACAAAAGAACTTTACCAAGACACCTACCCATCCCAAACATGATACAAGTACCCATCTTTGACAACTTAAAGTAGTTCCTTCCACTTCAAGAAACCACTTTTTCATCCCTTGGCACGAGCTTCTGAATCATTCTAAAAATTTCCCCATCCTCACCAGCAACTGTGAGTAAACCCTCCATGGTAGATGCATCTACTGAGAAATTCCGATTGATCATTTCTTGTAGAAATACTTCAAGCTTATGCATATCACCCCTGTCAAGGAATGCTCGAACAAGTATATTATAAGTGATTTCATTGGGTGAATCATCTGCATACATGCCTTTGAGTAACTCCTCTGCTTCATCCACCAAGGCCTCGTTACAAAGTCCACTTATCATTGCAGTGTAAATCTTAACATTGGGCTTCAAACCTCTAGCTGAAATGGAACTAAAGACTTTCCGAGCATCTTCAATATTCCCAGCTTTACACATGCCATTTATGAGGATACCGTAAACAACAATATCAAGAACTATTCCTTGATCTTCCATCGAACGAAACACCTCTACTGCCTTGCTGATTTTCTGGTTCCTAAAGAAGCCATGTAACAAGATTGAGTAAGTTACATTGTCAGGATTTTGACCGCTACTTATCATCTCATCAAAAATGTTAGCTGCATCATCACATCTCCCTACTTGTAGCAGCCCCTTTAAAAGGGTGGTGTAAGTCTTAGTATTAGGTTTTAACCCTTTACGAGGCATTTCTCGAACGAGCTGCATGGCCTCATCCATATTCATCTTATCGCAGAAACCATTGACTAAGATATTATAGCTAACGATATTAGGCTCAAAGCCCTTATCAACTATGGACTTGAAAACTTCTTTTGCTTTCTTCATGTGGCCCTGCAAACGATATCCGTCCATCAGTGCATTATAAGTGACAACATTGGGTTTCTCACCTCTTCGAATCATGATCTCAAGTATGCCATCCGCTTCCTTAGTCCTTCCCTCCTTGCAAAGTGCATCCACCAACATACTAAAGGTTATAACATCTGGGAAAATGTTTTGTGCTTCCATGTCCCTCAACATTCTTGTGGCATCCTTCCCTCGACCTGATTTGCATAAGCCATCAATCAAAGAGCTGTAGGTAGTCACGTCTGGAGCATGACCGCATTTAAAAAAGATACCCAAGATAGCAAATCCAAAATCAACTCGACTCAAGTGGCAATAACAATTTATCAAAATAGTCAGAGTATATTCATCACTTCCTATACCCAACTCCCTGATCTCTTTATATAGAGAAATGACGGTGGAATATTCCTTCATCTTGGCAACAGCAGTTAACAGCTGATTAAATTGGATGACAGAAGGCAGAGGTCGAATTTGGGCCATTTGATGGAATAAGCTAAGAGCATCGTCCAGCTTTTCAAAGCCCATTTTAGATTTCTCCGACAACAACTTCCGTAGTTGCATCCGATTCGTTATTGCAGTAACATCAGGGGGATTAGGGTTTGTAGAAATTTGGGTATGAAACAAGAGTGTATGATCTAGAAATGAGTTACCACTACTGTAATTAAGTGCCGTTGTCGGGCTGAAGATGGAGGCAACGGCAGCAATTCTCCGCATCTTGATCACAAGAAGATAGATGGGTTGAGCCCAACCAAACTATGCGAAGCGTGAGTGAACTGCTTTATGCAGAGGGGAATACTCAAAGGGAAAGCTACTCCGTTTGGTAGGAAGATGCGAACTGGCTACCGAAATTTTATTTGCTTATCGTATACATAACAGCGATAATACAATCTATGATGACCGGATCGGAGGGAGATAGTGGTGGAACCGGCCTATGGGGAAAGGGCGGTGAAGCTTTCCTGAAAGGTAAGGAAAAGGAAGAATTCCAAAAAGTATAAAAATGGTCGGCTATAAATTGGGTCGGCCCGCCCGTGGGGGACGGCCCATAAGGAGCGTAAGGGTTCAGCATACAGACGCTCCCCTGCCTTTGCACTGCAATGATCCCTTCAAGGAAAAAAACGTGCAATCGATAGAAATCTAATTTCATCCATTATCTTTTCTTTCTTGTTTTCCTTTCTTTTTTAAACATGGAAAACGCCACCCAGAGCCTTCGGTAGAAAAAATCGATCCACAACTTTCAGGTTATCAATGCGGGGTGAGTAAGAGCAAAGCCAATGCAAATGTTAAAATAGCTATAACTATTGCTATATTTTGGCACCAAAAAGTAGTTTTTGGTGCTAAAATAGAACCCAGTCTCCAATGCTTGGTTCTATTTTAAAACCAAACAGTTCTAAATTTAACTAACTTTCCCACCATCTCATTTTTAATTACGCTTTCAACCCCAATTCAACTATGTACGTTATTTTCAACCCCGTTTTTTAACCCCTTTCCGAATTATTTTTTAATTACGTTTTTTTTTTTTTTTTTTGTCCTCCACTGTTTCAACTAACATTCTACCCAGATATTTTCTCACCTAACTTTCTCATCTAACTTTCTAACCTAATTTTCACACCAAATTTTCTCACCTAACTTTTTTATCTAACATTCTACCCAAATTTTTCCATAAATACACGATTAAAGTTGTCATCAATGGCCACACCATTCTCATCTGCAATATATTTCCTATATTTCCTTTCCAAACTAATATCATGAGTAACTTAAGCAAAAGGGTACTGCGGGGAGATTTCGACGGAGATTCTTCCGATGAAGATGAAGTTGCGATGATGCAGATGGTAATGGCAAGCAGCTATCAACAAATGCAAATGCAGCATAACCAACAAAGGGGTTATGTTGGTTCTGTCAGTGGCCGGTCTTTCATCCACCGTGATAGAGCTGCCGCCAATGAAAGAATCCATTCGGATTACTTTTCTGAAGATCCCCTTTTCAGTGAAAAAATTTTCCGTCAACGTTTTCGGATGGCTAAACCCCTGTTTGAGAGGATCTTGACTCAACTCCAGCAACACGACGATTATTTCGTCCAAAAGTCCGACGCTATTGGTGCTGCTGGTCTATCGGTATCCAAAAGATGACTGCAGCACTGAGGATGCTTGCGTACGGGATGCCAGCTGATAGCGTTGATGAGTATGTCAAAATCGGAAAAAGTACTGCTATAGAATCGCTCAAGAGATTCTGTAGAGGAGTTGTGGAGATCTTCGAACCAGAGTACCTGAGGGCTCCAAATGAAGCCGATATTGCAAGGCTCCTACGTGTGGCCGAGGATCGTGGATTCCCTGTGATGCTAGGCAGCTTGGACTGTATGCACTGGCAATGGGAGAAATGTCCAACTGCTTACCACGGTATGTACACTGGACACGTTGAAAAGCCCACCATCATACTTGAAGTTGTTGCCTCACATGATTTGTGGATTTGGCATGCTTTCTTTGGGATGCCTGGTTCATTTAACGATATCAACGTGTTTGATCAGTCTCCTCTCTTTGATCAACTTCGTTTCGGTTGTGCCCCTCCTGCCCAATTTGTCATCAATAGCCGACATTACGACATGGGGTACTACCTTGCTGGCGGTATCTACCCAAAATGGGCGACTATTGTTCAAACCATTAGAGAGCCCAGTGACAGAAAGAAGGCTCACTTCGCGAGAATGCAGGAGGCACGTCACAAAGATGTTGAAAGGGCATTTGGCGTGCCACAAACATTACATTAGTAGATTTAAAAAAAAAAACCCAACAAGAGAGGGTACATTTAAAAAAAAAAAAACTACAATAATCTAAAATAAAAAAAACTACAATAATCAAAAAGTAGCCGTTGAAATTAATTTGTCCGTTCATTTGCCCGTTGGGCACACCTATTTGGTGTGCATGTTGGTGCACCAAATAATTTCCCATGTCCATCTATCTTTTCCCCCAACCAACGTGGTGCTACAGAATAAAATTTTCAGATCTAAAAATTGGGGATGGGGAAATACTCCATTGAAGCCGATCTCTCTGTGTCCCAGACTTCGGTCTCTCTCTCTCTCTCTCCTCTCTCACAAACACCCATCTCGGAATCACTATTTGCGGTGGAAGTTGAGGGTTTTTCAATGGAAGAAATCACCATTGATTCCGGCGAAGGTAACAACCGTTGAGATTCCGGCCGGCGACTTTTCAGGTATGTGTTTCCCACCCATTTTTCTGGTATTTGGCAGTTGGAGTATGACGTGGCAAGGATGGCTATAGCCATCCTTGGTTCTAAATATAGAACCAAGTATAGCTTTGTGCCATTTTAGAACCAAGTATAGCTTTGTGCCATTTTAGAACCAAGTATAGCTTTGTGCCATTTTAGAACCAAGTATAGCATTGCACTGGATTTGGGTTTTTTGAGTCTGGTGTCAAATTATGAGTATAGAACCAAGTATAGCTCTTGCATTGGATTTGCTCTGAGTAAGTAAACGATGGGTATATTACTCAGCTCACTTGAATACCCAAAAAGTGTATAGAAAGTTTCATGCAGGGAACAACAATTTCCACAAGTGGAGATAGATAAAAACAAGAATACGAAAAGATGCATGAATTCAGTGGAAGAAATCACCATTGATTCCGGCGAAGGTAACAACCGTTGAGATTCCGGCCGGCGACTTTTCAGGTATGTGTTTCCCACCCATTTTTCTGGTATTTGGCAGTTGGAGTATGACGTGGCAAGGATGGCTATAGCCATCCTTGGTTCTAAATATAGAACCAAGTATAGCTTTGTGCCATTTTAGAACCAAGTATAGCATTGCACTGGATTTGGGTTTTTTGAGTCTGGTGTCAAATTATGAGTATAGAACCAAGTATAGCTCTTGCATTGGATTTGCTCTGAGTAAGTAAACGATGGGTATATTACTCAGCTCACTTGAATACCCAAAAAGTGTATAGAAAGTTTCATGCAGGGAACAACAATTTCCACAAGTGGAGATAGACAAAAACAAGAATACGAAAAGATGCATGAATCGCCGCCACGGATTTCAGAAAGGACACCTAAACCGCCGTCACGGATCTGGCCTCTTATTCGCCGGAGAGGAAACCTCACCACCCTAAAACTCTGCAATCTCGATTCTCTGACGGATTTGGCCCTCCTGATATTTGGATAGAAGCCGAGGGGAATGGATCTGGTCCTTGAGGCCAAGGGTGGTAGGGATGGATGGGGGTAGCCCCATTTCATCTATCCAGGGCAAAAATGATTTTCTTTTCCTTTTTTTTTATTATCAGGAATTTGATTTAGAACTGCCATGACAACACTTACAAAAGATTTCATTACAGAACTTGATAAGAGCAACACTTATCTAAGTCTAGATAGGAGTCAATTAGCATGTATTTCTATACATATCCGAAATAAAGTAAAAAATAGTGCCGGTCAAGATATGCAAACATGGTTTTTGTATATATGTTTATTTTTTTTATATATAGTGTTCAAAATCTGGCTAGTTGACCCTAATATTTCAATGGCTCCTGCAAAACGAAGTTCAAGGACGTTGAGAGTTTTTGATTATGGATTATGTGACAATCAATTCGTCGAAGGAATTGAAATTAGGAATACGAAGTGCCTTTCTCTCAGGATGGCGTTACGTGATTTGTTTATATGATTCGTGATGGAAAGATCCGAGAGATTTGGAAGCAAACCGTTACACATACCCAACTTGTTCTTAACATTTCTTACTGTTACCCTCAAGAAATGTTAATTGCTTATTTTGAGGGAATCCAAAGGCTTATCATCGAACAATTAAGACATAAAGCTAAGTGGTTCCATACTTTCCTATTAGCAGAGAAGCAAAAGTGTTGTGATTACCTTTTCAAGATTCATTGGTGTCTTTTTTTCTAATCTATTGCTAATCAGCTGCTGAAATTCATAGATGCAAAAGGATTCTTTTGGGGATCAACTTTCTTTTTCCTTCAATTTTCTTGTCGACGAGCGTGTGAAAATTAACTGAGACCTTAAACAAAAATGCAGCTAGCTTCAAGAGAAGGGTTTGGGAGACTTTCTCATGCAAATTCGCATAAAAATGCAAAACAATAATATAACATTGATTCCAATGCCATTGGCTTAAAGATTTTTTTATTGTCATTATTCTCTTCTTCTTCTTGTTTTTTTTTTTTTTGCTCGACAGTTTTGCATCAATTTTTTTTTTTGTAATTATAGGTTCGTCTCGAAGTAAAGATTCGTAAAAGTGAAAAATTATGAGAATTAGCCAAATATTTTGGGAAATATCTATGAGAAGACAGCTTAAGTTGTCTTTTCATACTTTTTTCCAAAAATATTTGGGTAAAAGTCATAATTTTACCCAACTCTGATTCCTCTTGTTGAAACAAAGCTATAATCACCAAAAAATTGACACAAAACTAACAAACGCAATTTTTTTTTTTAAATAAAGACAACCAAAAAATCTTTAAGCCAATCACACTGGGAAACAACTAGAGGCTAAATCCATTCCACAAAACTGCCCTATTTGGCATCGATTTCGAAAAAAATTCTATTTAATCTTTTTTGTATATTGTATACCCAGAAGAACAATTACGCTTAAAACGAAACAAGATTGAGGATTTTTTTTTCACCAAAAGAAAAAACAGAGAGCATAAGCATTGTTTCATAGTCAACTACATAAATTTAACATATACGTTGTCTTCATGTCAAAATATACGTTGTCTTCATGTCACAATAAACGTATTGGGCAATATTTTGCAGTTAACCAAAATGCTAAAATTATGGAACATCCCACACACCTGAACAAAATACAAAAACAAATTTCTGATTATGACTGGGGGCACACATTAGATTAGGTATATTTAAGAAACCTTTGTGGGAGTGTGCAACTATTTTGATGACCATGGCTGAATAAAAATTAGAGTTGGTGGTAAACCACTCATGTATCATTTTTGGGGGGGAAATTACCAAGTCCATCTAATAAAAAGTAAGAAGCAAGTACATGAACTTGTGAGAGAAGTCTGTCTAGCACGAGCAATTTTTCAGTGTCGAGTGGGTACTACGTGGTACCCGTGCGCGCGATCTGAGCCGTCCATTTCTATGTTGGACGGTCCGAATTATGGAGAGAGAAACACGAGAGAGAGGGTTTCAATCTGGACCATCCAATACACTTTTGGACAGCCCGAAGGCAATGTTCGGGTACCACATAGGCTCGGCCACGTGGTACCCTTTCAGTACCCAAAAATTTTGTCTAATACGAAGGGCAAGATAAAAAATGGATACCTAAATGGGCCCATGGAATGAGCACTCTTGGAGGAATGTACAGATCTTTTGGGTCGCAAGTCTAACAAAAAGAAGCAGCAACTAAATGGACTTATGAGGACAAGTCCGTCGAAACGGAGGGCAAGTCCAAAATAGAAATCCAAACGGAGCCGTTGAATTATTACTTTCTCAAAAGGTGGAAGTCTCACAAAAAGAAGAAACAACTTCATAATGTTGAGGGAGCAAATCCACCTAGTCAATACAAAAGGCAAGTTCGAAAATAGGTACAACAAAAGTTTGCAGTGGAAGGGCAAAATGGTCAGGCCATGCCGCGAACATCGTGTTTTGGTCATTATAATAGTTCTTGACCATGTTTTCGTGACTTCAACTGTTGGGACCACTGACCGGTAATAAATTACTTGTCAGCTAGGTCACTCATGAATGTGCAACTAATTCGTGATAACAACTTGGAGGCAAGAATGTCACTAGGAAAAGGACAGCAGACTACTAGACAAAGTTTGGAAACGGGTTACTGTGAGCTTATCCATGCCATTACGCATTCTTACAATCCATTTTCTGAAGATTCTGTCTTCCGTGCTTTCCCCACAGCATATCTATCTCCTTAATTCTAGGGACTAGTTGTACCAAATAACCAAACCAAGCTTTATGTTGGGGAGCTGGTACAACCAAAACATGGTACTAACATCCTGGAAAGAAACTTTTGCCAATTAGCAGAATTGATAGCATCAAATTCCTTAAAATCAAAATATCATCCACAGAAACTGCAAGAGGACAGGGCTTAGACTTACGGTGAGATCTGTCAGCGATAGTATGAGAACGACATTTCCCAGTTATTCCTGCAGAGAGAGGTTGCTGTAGTGACTCAAAACATGCCACAATACAAAACTAGGACTGCTAACAATGGGCATCGCTCCAAGTCACTATTAGATCACCACTTGACCCAAAATTTTAAAATGTTAGAAAAATGAGCCCAACAATATATATCATACCATCCTTTACCAATTAACCCAAAACTTGTATGAGGACATGGATCCAACAAATTTGTATCAAGCTATTCTAAACCTCTTTCACATCAAACGCGGTCTTGCAGATACAAACAACGAATGCAAAGGGGAGAGAGAATGCGAACAGGACACTTTAGTACGTTGAACAACTTTTGACACGAGGATCTGCAGAATTTTTTCATCCATAAAACACGACATAGTAAGAACGAGAGCTGTTAGTCATACCTCAACGAGTTTGTTCTCAATTCGGCATAGATAAAAGGAAAATGATTAACAAAAGATTCTGAAAATCTTCTGAAATCAAGCAAAAGATTAACAAAAAGATTCTGAAATCAGGGAGAGAGGGGGAGGGATAGAGAGACCTGGTGAAATTGATCGGCAAGAGGAACCACAACAACAGAAATGGAGAAATGGAGGAAACAATTTTCTAGCAATGCTTTTATACACCGCCGTTTCAGTAGTAAAATGCCGGCTCAATAGTAATTGAGTGTCCTTGTTCAACTCGGGTACCGATTCAAACAGCATTGTTCTGCTATACTACAGAGATATGCATCAATTGGGAAGCTTCCTCCCACTTCCTCCTTATTTTCCGCCTGAGTTGGTAGAGAAGATTCAGTGGATTTCCCGGTTTTCAGCTTGGCATTGTCTTTTGCTTTGGCGTTTGGTGAGAAGAGAAGATGAAAGACGCTCGGATGAGAGAGAAACAGATGCATCTGCCTGCTGCCCGGCCTTCCCCCTATATGTATAGGTTATAGATTAGGTATCCTCAACAAATAACTAAAGAAATCAGTATCATTAATGGGTGTTATTAGTTCTGGTCCGAGTCCTCAACACCCTCTTCGCCCCCCCCCGGCTAAGATGACTCAAGCAGTTAATCACCACCAGAGAGCCCTGCTATATCTGTGGTTGACGATGATCGACCATGAAGCACGGTGGACAATAGTGGACACTGAAAGATCGATGATCGGCGAGGGTGGTGCATCAAAGATCAACAACAAGGAAGGGTTGAGGGCTAAGCGAGAGTAGGGAGGGAGAGGGAGAGGGAGAGGAAGGGAGAGAGTTTTGACACAGTTCATGAAGTTCTGTAAGAGAAAATGAATGATGAGAGAGGAGGAAACGTAAAAGGAAAGGCATGCCAAAATGAATTTCTGTCAGAGCCTTTGGCAGAAGAGCAACTGAGAATCTACAAAATTCCTATAAGCAATAGGTGGCCATATTTAACAGAGAGTTTACCGAAGAACAAAATGGCATGCAAGCCTCGGGTGTACGAACCACAACGCTAGCAAATTTAGGTTAGTATTATTTGCAAATAAATACCCACAATAAATTTGGTATAGCTTGAAGAAGATGAGCAAAGAATACACTAAAAACCAAAACAGAAATAGTCCAAAACACTTCCAACGAGGCAAACTACACGGGGTTGTAGGGGTGATGAAGGGCTTCTAATGGATACTTCCTATGGATTAATGCTCCTTCTTTTCTCGAACAATTAAGAAGTTTCTCATACAATCCTGGACGATGTCCCCTCCAAAGAAACTTACAAGCATTGGTAGCATCATGGCTTCATTAGTCGAATCAACTTGATCGGCAAAGTGCAAGTTCCTTATGAAATACCTAGTAGAGCAAAAGTCGGTATGTAATATTTTTGACGCTATCTTAGAAACTAATGAAACTCGTTTACAAGGTTTGAGACCATCTATCTCAAAAAGTGCCCATTGTAGCTAGATGGACCAACCCCAGACAAATTAGGTTAAGAAAAGTTTATAACTTAGCGAACAAAGAGCACCGGCCCCCTTGGGTCCAAATTGGTACTATCATAGAAAGTAAACAATTCATTGCTTCCACTATTCTCTGGGATCAGCAAGCGTCATTGATGGAAATGTCCCCTTCAAAGAAACTTATCCTTGACTTGAAGTTTGGACTCTTGCCTCCGGGAATGCTCTCTTTTAACTGCAGCAGCTAATTAAAAATCTGGCTCAAGCCACTTCCCCCAACCGTTGACGGTGATACCAACACAAATAATGGGACTCATAACAATTACTGACCGGAATATTTCTTAAAATTCCACCAGAATAAAGAAACTACACAAACCGCTAGCTGCATTTCATTAACCCAAAAAAAGGCTTGTTAATGGAAAACTCAAAGCCTGACACAAAAGTAAGTGAAGGAAAACAAGAAATTCGAAGTGAAAACCAAATCAATAAGAGTAAAAGGATATTACTGGAGAGCAGGGAATTAAAATTGCATCTACCAAATATTGTAAAACCTTTCTCATACATCAGCAAACCCCCAAGCATGGTTGTACTAATAAACTGAGGCAGAACAATTAGTCATCTCCAAAACAAAATGTTCAACGACTTTGGCCACAAACAAGTGCAGAATTTGTTTCCTTTCACAAACAGTATTTAGAGGTGTTAGTCATACCTCAAAAAAATTCGTTAATCCCCATGATGCTCTTTCATTGCTCTCATCAATACTGAATTCAAAAGTTTGTCATAAAGTCAGGTGTACCGCAGCTTACAGTTCTGCACAAATGATACCTATATATAGTCTTGGGAAAGGACACCCAATGCAACAACTTGAACAAGGTAACAACAATTAGCTGCAGCTCAGAAGCACTTGACGACAAAAGAACTTTACCAAGACACCTACCCATCCCGAACATGATACAAGTACCCATCTTTGACAACTTAAAGTAGTTCCTTCCACTTCAAGGCACCACTTTTTCATCCCTTGGCACGAGCTTCTGAATCATTCTAAAAATTTCCCCGTCCTCACTAGCAACTGTGAGTAAACCCTCCATGTTAGATGCATCCACTGAGAAATTCCGATTGATCATTTCTTGTAGAAATACCTCAAGCTTGTGCATATCACCCCTATCAAGGAATGCGCGAACAAGTATATTATAAGTGATTTCATTGGGTGGACAATCATCCGTGTACATGCCTTTGAGAAACTCCTCTGCTTCATCTAGCAAGGCCTCCTTACAAAGTCCACTTATCATTGTGTTGCAAATCCTAACATTGGGCTTTAAACCTTTAACTGGAATGGAATTAAAAAGTTTCTGAGCATCTTCAATATTCCCAGCTTTGCACATGTCATTTATGAGGATACCGTAAACAACAATATCAGGAACTATTCCTTGATCTTCCATCAAACAAAACACCTTTACTGCCTTGCTGATTTTCTGGTTCCTAAGGAAGCCATCTAACAAGATTGAGTAAGTTAAAATGTTAGGATCTTGATTGCAACTCCTCATCTCATTAAAAATATTCTCTGCAACATCACATCTCCCTACTTTTAGCAGCCCCTTTAAAAGGGCGTTGTAAGTCTCGGTATTAGGTTTTAACCCTTTACGAGGCATTTCTCGAACGAGCTTCATGGCCTCGTCTATATTCATCTTACAGCAAAAACCATTGATTAAGATATTATAGCTAAAGATTGTAGGCTCAAAGCCCTTGTCAACCACGGAATTGAAAACTCCTTTTGCTTTCTTCATGTGGCCCTGCAAACAATATCCGTCCATCAGTGCATTATAAGTGACAAGATCGGGTTTCTCACCTCTTCGAATCATGATCTTGAGTATGCCCTCCGCCTCCTCGGTCCTTCCCTCCTTGCAAAATGCATCTACCAACGTATTAAAGGTTACAACATTGGGCGAAATGTTTTGCGCTGTCATGTCACTCAATATTCTTGTGGCATCCTTCCCTCGACCTGATTTGCATAAGCCATCAATCAAGCAGTTGTAGGTGACCACATCAGGCACAATATCCCACCCTCTCATCTCTGATAAGATGCTCAAAGCATCATCTATGTTTCCGTCCTTACAAAGGTTGTCAATGATTATGGTATACATCACTACAGTAGGCCTAAAGTCCCATTTCTGCATACTCCTCAACAACCTTATTGCCGTTGCAGTGTCTCCTAATTTACAAAGCCCTTTTATGATTGTCGCGTACGTGACTTCAGTTGGTTCAATCTCTCCTTTTTTCACCAACCTCCCAAACAATTTCACGGCCTCAGAAGTGTTGCTTTCTAAGATATACCCGTTTATTAGAGTGTTGAAGGTAGTCACACGTGGAGTATAACCACATTTAAAAAAGAAACCCAAGATAGCAAATCCAAAATCAACTCGACTCAAGCGGCAATAACTATTTATCAAAACATTCAGCGTACATTCATCAATTGGTATACCCAACTCCCTGATTTCTTTATATAGAGAAATGACGGCCGAATATTCCTTCATCTTGGAAACAGCAGTTAACAGCTGCGTAAAATTGATAACAGAAGGCAGAGGTCGAAACCGGGCCATTTGATGGAATAAGCTAAGAGCATCGTCCAGCTTTCCAAAGCCGATTTTAGATTTCTCCGACAACAACTTCTGTAGTTGCATCCGATTCGTTATGGCAGTACCATCAGGGGGATTAGGGTTTGTAGAAATTTGGGTATGAAACAAGAGTGTATGATCTAGAAATGAGTTACCTCTATTGTAATTAAGTGCCGTTCTCGGGCTGAAGATAGAGGCAAGAGCAGCAATTCTCCGCATCTTGATCGCAAAAACAGCTCGATTTTTTCGCAGCAAGAAGATAGATGGATTGAGCCCAACCAAACTCAGCGAAGTGCGAGTGAACTGCTTTATACAGATGGGAATACTCGAGGGAATGCTACTCCGTTTAGTGGGAAAATGCGAACTTGCTGTGTACAGAAATTCTATTTGGCTATTATCGTACATACATACTCCGTCCCATTTTAATGTTACCTACGTATTCCGTGTCATTTTTAAAAATTTATATCTTTTTATTTGTAAGATTTCCAAAGTTTTTTAAATTTTTTTCTAATAGAACTAATCGAGATCTATCAAATAAGATTCATATTGCATATAAAGTATATTATAGAATGAAAACTATAAGAGTTTTAAAAAAATACGCATAACCGTAGGGAGCATTTAAATTGGGATGGGGGAGTACAATCCTCCGCAGTCCGCACAAAAAAAAAAAAAAAAACTGACGTCAAATTTAATTTGAGTAAAAAAATACCAAAAACTCCACTCTACTCCTTCACCAAATCCTTTATTTAAATTCTTCATCAAATTGAAGGCCATTTTTTCCCCTCAAATTTACAACAATGCCATTAATGAGACTTTTGTTCAAATTTATGCCTAGATTTGTTTTTGTCCATTGGAGTGCTCCATACCAAATCAAAATTTTACTCAAATTTGGTGTAATAATTAGGCAAGGGGTGGAGACGCTCTGAGGAATTGTGTTTGGTTTATTAAGTGGAACTAATCACCTTGTTTGGTTTTGGTCTCAAGACTCCACACTGCACGGTCTCCAATAAAATTTTCTTTCTATCTCTCTCTACTCATTACCTTCAAAACCCTCCCTCAAAACTCGAACCGAACAAAGCCAATATGTATGCAAAGAGTTGTGTTAGGTGTTACGTCCAGATGATGATTGTGTTCCTAACATCTCTATTGTATGTTAGTGGTAGTTCGCATGCTAGTGCCCACTACAAAAATATTGAACGGTTTATTGCACAAAGATTAACAAAAACAGAAAAAATGTGTGAGATCTAATTATGAAGTTTTTATTTTCAA
This sequence comes from Vaccinium vitis-idaea, assembly GCA_963854785.1. Classification (NCBI taxonomy): domain Eukaryota; kingdom Viridiplantae; phylum Streptophyta; class Magnoliopsida; order Ericales; family Ericaceae; genus Vaccinium; species Vaccinium vitis-idaea. The sequence continues at coordinate 9,320,814 of OY978223.1, forward strand.
ATAAAAATTATGAAGTTTTTGTTCACTTCACATTTTCAAAAAAATTTCTAAAAAGATTCTTTCCCCATCTCTCTTCTCTTAAATCATTAATCATATTTCTCTCTCTACTGATACCCATCTATCCAATCATTATTTTCATTTTTCTCTCTATCTCTCTCCAATTATTACATCTCCCTCTAATTATTAATATTTTTTTCCAAACACTATCTCAAAACAAAAATGATAGATGTACAACAACTTGCTCTAACAAGTCTCCAACATACTCACATGATGTGTGGAGCCCATACACATTTTACACTCAAGTGTGTGTGAGCTCCACACACCATGTGAGTGTGTTGGAGATTTGTTGGAGACTTTTGTTGTACATGTATCATTGTTCATCTCAAAAATATTTTTCAAAATATTCTTTTCAAAACTCTCTACCAAACACAACGATATGATCGGGATTATGCCCATTACCTCTAGGGCCCCTAAACTAGTCGAAGTGCGCGTAAGCTAACTGGACATTTGGTTATTAAAAAAAATGATAGGTCAAAAGAGTTATTTATGCCTATTGTACTCTTGTCGTCCCTTATTTGAGCGTCCTTACAAAAAGAAATGCAACTTTTGAATTAAAAAATCAAATATTTCTATGCCTAATTTTTCAATTTCTTTGCACAAATTAAAGACTTCAATTAGTTTTTTTAAAATTAGTGTGGAAAATTTAAAAAATTATAGTACTATAACTTTTCGTGGAAGACACTTAAAACTAGATTGTGGGACTAAGGTGAAGTTTGGCTAAAGAAGTTAAGTTGCTTTTTACTGTTCATTTTTTTTGTCCTTATTCAATTTTTTTTTTTTTTTTTTAGTTTTGCGTCAAACTTTTGCGATCTATTGATTCGTCTCGACGAGAGGAATCGGAAAAGTAAAAAATTTTGACCGAAACTCTTAAATTTTTTCAAAAATACAGAATAAGTCCAAATAAGCAGCTTATTTTGACTTATTCTGTATTTTTGAAAAAATTTAAGAATTTCGGTCAAAAAATTTTACTTTTCCGATTCCTCTCTTCGAGACGGATGTATAGATCGCAAAAGTTTGACGCAAAACTAAAAATACAAAAAAAAAAATGAATAAGGACAAAAAAAAATGAACAGTAAAAAGTAACTTAACTTATTTAGCCAAACTTCACCTAACTAGTGATTTTAAGAAAATTCATTTAAGTACAACTTGCACCGTGAAGGAACAAAAGATGATTGTAAAAGAAACTAGACAATAACCTCATCAACTTTTTTTAGGCCAGTTCATACACAGTTTTATTTTGGCTTTAATTGGGGGTTCTGCTAATGAACGGTGAGATTGGTCTCCCAGGATTAGTTGAGGTGCGCGAAAGCTGGACTGGACAGCTGGTTATAAAAAAAAAGAAAAAAGAAAAGAACTAGACAATCCCAACTGTCATTCAAAATTCCCAATCCTCAGTCCAGTCTATTTTTTAATATATTTCCACTGTATATCCCAGTATTATGTAAGTGACTGTTTGTTGTTCCTAGTCACCAAGGAAGACAATTTCATTTCCATATCCTTGGTACGAAGTTTGTGCACATTTCTTTCCATTTCAACAACGCATTCTTTTAATTTCAAGTAGTTATTAGTTTTATTTAGCATCTATCACACATTGAACTGAATCTAGTCCGGACGAGCCTGCAACATTAAAAAAGAACAACTCGTAATGGAATTGTACGTGCACATATTTATATGCACGTGGATGTTATGGATTATCGCGAACACCTGTTCAATCCTACAACGCCCCTACGGATCTTGGGAACAATGAATCACAGAAAAAGGATAAGCAAATAAGTGCGTAATGAAAACCGGAAAGAAAAAACGTGACACAAGATATACGTGGAAAACCTCAACGTGAGGAAAAACCACGGGAGCCACACCAGTCCACTATGAAATCGAATCAAGGAGTACAAGTCTTCTCACAATCTCTCTTAGATTGGTTTTCTCTTGCCTCTCACACAATTTTCACGCTCTGAAAATCTGATTCACAACATAACACACACGCAGCCGGCCAAAACCCTAAAAGAGGCATATAAGGCTCTTGGTAGCGCTACAGGGAAACACCTGTAGCGCTACAAAACACTCTGTCCAAAAGATAGTCTATAGGTAGCGCTACACCAAAATCATGGTAGCGCTACAAAGCCCTTTAGACACATTCCTGACTACTGCTGAAGGTTGTCTGCACCCCAACAGTGGACTCCCCAAACAATGAAGGTCCATGAAAATCAGATTGCTCCAAACACATATGTGGTCATATCTATACACGTAGACTTATGGTTACTATTAGTTACCGTTATCTATGTCTTGCAAGCAACGTGACATCAATATGCAGCAGCAGATTCAAGGTGGTCATTGCCTTGACGGGACCATCAAAACAAAACCAAAATAATAAGCATCCTTCTGATCAATGATGTTTCAAGGGGTATGTTGAACACCTTGGGAAGAAGATAACAGCTGAAAGTATCATCGCATCCATTTTATTCGTAACTCAGCTCACCCCCAAAGGAACTACAGTATTTTTCAGTACAGAATATGGTCCATTTGAAACTCTTCCTTGAATTGCAGGTATCTCTTCAACAATAATCTGCTTAGAATTCTCTTTTGCTCCATCACCAGATGGCTTTACCCGGCATGGCGATAGACATCCAAGTTTCATACTCTTCTGGGCCTTCAACACACGCCTCCTTGCCTTTAAGAAGCACTTAAGCGGTGGCAAAGGAGCGTGTAGATGACCGTTAAGCGAACAGTATGTATAAGGGCATACTTTCATGGCCGAGGTTCCTTCTGATTCAGTTGCCCCAGGACTCAGGGTGAGGTAAGTTGGAAACTTTGAATCTTTTAAAGTTGAAGAGCATGTTGCTCTCTGTACTTCAAGATTCTCACATAGAACAACTTGTGAACACTTCTTTGTTGAAACCCTTAATGGTTTAAAACTAGGGGACTTTGTTAAAGTCCTCACCAGTTTCAAACTAGATGTCCTGGTTAATGTTTTTCCTGGCTTATGATCAGAAACTGAGCTAAGTCTTGAGTTGTTTGAGACCTTTTTGGGACTCTTACTTTCAACAGAGGATTGAGAGCTCTTGGAACTTACTTGAGACCGCTCCTTTCTTGCATCAAAACTGCTTGTTGACTTCATGTAATTTGGTGATGCATATGATCCTTTGACAGGTGATTGCTTCTGTGGTGTTGATACAGCAAGAGGCGGCGGCGGCGGCTTTCCGGGTTGTGGTACTTCCCTTATGAAAGTATGTGATTTTAAGCTCTCTAAATCTGTATGCTTGATTGATCTTGATTTCGTCATCTTCTTCTTTAGATCACTTCCTTTGTTTTTGCTATCTTGGTGTTTAGGAGAAGATGGTCTGAGGTTCCCCAACCGCTTATCGGATTTAACATGAAGATCAGTTTGGATACAAAGCTTGTTGGGTACCTTTCTTTGGACCATCTTCAAAGCAAAACCAGAGGCAGAATCAAAGGGTGATGAATATCTGAGGTGGGTTTTCTTCCCTTTGGTATGGGGTAATGGTTTTCTTGAGGCTTTGTCTGGGGATGAAAAATTCAATGAAAAGGAAGAGAAATATACAAAACCCAACTAAGAGAGATTCCAGGTTTTCTTCATTGGATGGTCTTTTTGGTTTTACTCAGCAAATTGATGTGGAATAACAAATTTGAATGAGGTTTGAGATAGAGAGCTTGATGATGCTGACCCTGCACCAAGGGTGGCTAATGGGGCCCTCTGCTTTTTGGTATTTTCTAGATTGAATAATTATAATCTGTTACATTGAAATACATAGGGCACTACCTAATTTCCTATTGCTGAATGTATTATTGAATTTGTGCTGAAACCTCATTGGGCATGCTTTTTGTGCAATTACTGATTTGGATAAGTAGTTAGTTGACACTAGATAATGATGTTTATGACACCTGCCTGCTTTCTTTTGTGGAAATTATCCATTGGAAGCAATAAGGGGGAGAATTAAATCATATATACTTTTTTTGCCTTCAAGTTAATGCATTAGGTGTAGAAATAAACTTGTTCAGTGCAGATCATTCACCTAGGTGACTGTTTTGGAACACAAAAACTGGTTAAAACAAGAAAACAAACTGAGGATAGGGCTCCTTACACCTAATCGCCGCCTGAACATGTCAAACAAACTCACAGAAGCCAATATCTTTCCACCCGCTCTCTCTTTTAATCATTAAAGTTGAAAACTATTTTGTTCTCATTTTTATACTTTGGAAACCAGTTATACGAACCATATTGAACATGAACATGCTTTAAATATTGTTAAGGGCTTGCACTTGTTTTGTGCTTTCTGATACGCACGTGTGCACCTCACGTGTTTGTTGATTTCCTCAGACAATGTCTTCCAATTTTAAGCTAAGATTTAGTATGTGTACATGATAATTATATGTCTGAATTTCTTTTGTTAATTTGTGTGGTGGAATTTTCTTCTCCTTGGTCCTGTTTTTATTTATTTATTTATTATTAGTCTTATTTGATCAACTTCTTGGTAGTGTTTGGTTACTGGAGAATTCGTGTTGAAGTTATTGTCTTGTGTCATGTTTTCAAGTCTGCTTAATTTTTTCTTAGCAAAGGATATTCTAAGTGAAATGTTTTCTACAACATCATCTTCTGTTAATAGGAAAAAAGAGAAATCTTCGACGCAAATATAAAAGCAAACTTGAGCTAGTGACCTTTTTTTGTTGTGTCAGGTTATGGAAAAATCTCGGAAATCCGGTTAAACCAACTTCAACATGTAAGATGAGCACCAAGATTACAAAATTTCACAAGAAATATTTTTTTGCGGCTTAATTCAAAGAATCAACTATGTGAAGAGCAAATCTATCAAATAATCCGGACGAACCATTGGGGGTTATAAAAGAGTAATACAGTTGTAGAGAAGTAAAAGATAGGAATATGCATATGGGACCAATTTTAACTTGAGCTAGTGACCTTCGAAGTTTCTGTTGTGTCAAGCTATGGAAAAGTCTCGGAAATTCAGATAACCTAACTTCAATATATTGACGGATACTGGAATTACGGAATTCAGAAGAAATTATTTTTTCGGCCTGATTCTAAGAATCAATCGTGTGGAAAGCAAATCTATCAAGTAACCCGGACTAACCATTGGGGGATATAAAAGAGTGATACAGTTGTAGAGGAGTTATAAAAGATAGGAATATGCATATATTGGGACCAATTTTAAGTAATTAAAGCTTTAAAACTATGATGACCGGACCGGAGGGAGATAGTGGTGGAACCGGCCTATGGGGAAAGGATGGTGAAGCTTTCCCGAAAGGAAAAGGAAGAATTCCAAAAAGTAAAATGGTCGGCTAAAAATTGGGTCGGCCCGTGGGGCCCATAAGGAGCGTAAGGGTTCAGCATACAGACGCTCCCCTGCCTTTGCACTGCAATGATCCCTTCAAGGGAAAAACGTGTAATCCATAAAGATCTAGTAATTCCATATTGGGACCTGCGGTGACTTAGGTCACTACCCCTCCGTAACGTTAATTGTGGACTCTCTGGAATCTATATTTGGAATCTAAATTGTTCATTTTTGCAGGAATGTTAGGCACATTATGAATATTAAACATTATGATCATCAGAAATTGATAGGCACACAATTGAGACAAATTTGTCTCACAGTTTGTCTTCTAAATGATATTCACTATCCATTTTCATAAATAAATAGTATTAGACTATATGGCTAAAAATATCCAATTAATTTGATGTTTCACTTGAATGATCTACTCAATATTTCCGATAAATTGAACGATTTCGAACTCAAATACAGATTATAGAGGACCCACAATTGAAGTCACTAAGAAAGTATAGTGACTTGGGTCACTATGGGAACTCTAACTCCCCTCTATGTAGGCAAACATGATTTTTTTTTCTCTCTCTTTTTATCAGGAATTTGATTTTAAAACTGCCATAACGGCACTTAAAAAAGATTTCATTACAAAAAATAGATACGAGCAGCACTTATCTAGATAGGAGTCAAGTTCAATTAGCATGTATTTCTAAACATATCCGAAATAAAGTCAAGAATAGTGCCGGTCTGGATGGCTCAAACTCGCGACATGGTATATGACACCACAAGAAGAGTGCCACCACCAATGAATTCAAAGCTCTGGTGAATAGTGCCGGTCAAGATATGCAAACATTGATTTTTGAATATATATTTTTTGGATAGTGTTCAAAATCTGGCTAGTTGACCCTAATATTTCAAGAGCTCCTGCAAAACAAGTTCAAGGGCCTTGAGAGTTTTCGATTACGATAATGTGACGATCAATTCGTTGAAGGAATTGAAATTAGGAATACAAAGTGCCTTCCTCTGATCCTCTCAATACGGCGTTATGTGATTTGTTTATATAATTCGTGATAGAAAGATACGAGAGATTCAAATTCCTTTAACGGTAGCAACCGTTAGACACATTTCTTACCCTCAAGAAATGTTAATTGCTCATTTTGAGGGAATCCAAAGGCTTATCATTGAACAATTAGTACATAAAGCTAAGTGGTTCCATAATTTCCTATTAGCAGAAAAGAAAAGGTGTAGTGATTACCTTTTCAAGATTCATTGGTATCTTTAGATTTTCTAATCTATTTGCTAATCAGCTGCTGAAATTCATAGATGCAAAAGATTCTTTTGGGGAATCAACTTTCTTTTGGGACTCAACTTTCTTTTTCCTTCAATTTTCTTCTTTCCACCATCGTAAGCGTATGAAAATTAACTGAGACCTTGAACAAAAATGGGGTGTTGGACAGCCAAGTGCTATGCAGTCGCACAGCGCTACCGCGCCGGCCACATTCTGGGGATCCGAGACGTTCACCGGATAGCCCTCGTCGAGTAGTATAACTATACCAAAAATCAACTTGATCGAATATCGTTAAGTACCTAATCGGAACACAAATAGATTGGAAAAAATGGGTTTATTGATTTGGATCCAGTGTTTATGTACATTTGTGTTCCATTTCATTTCAATCTATTTGTGTTCCGATTAAGCACTTAACGATATCCGGTCAAGTTGATTTTTTTAACACTTATAGTACTCAACGAGAGGTATCCAGTGAATGTCTCGGATCGCCGGAAAGTGGCCGACGCGGCCGCGCTAAGCGTGCACAGCACGCTGCACAGCACGCTGCACAGCACGCTGCACAGCACTTGGCTGTGCAGCACCCTCAGCTTAAATGCATGTAGCTTCAAGAGAAGGGTTTGGGAGACTTTCTCATGCAAATTCGCATAAAAAAGCAAAACAATAAATATAAAATTGATTCCAGTGCTATTGGATTAAAGTTATTTTATTTTATTTTGTCGTTATTTCTTTTCTTTTCTTTTCTTTTTTTTGCTTGATAGTTTTGCGTCAATTTTTTTTTTTTTTGTAATTATAGCTCGTCTCGAAGTGAGGATTCGTAAAAGTAAAAAAATTATGAAAATTACCCAAATATTTTTTGGAAATATTTAGAAGGGTTAAGGTGTCTTTTCATATTTTTTTCTCATAATATCTGGGTAAAAGTTATAAATTTTACCAAGTCTAATTCTTTTCGTTGAGACGAACCTATAATCACCAAAACTTTGACGCAAAGCTAACAAATGCCAAAAAAAAAAAATCTAATAAAGACAACCCAAAAAAAATCTTTAACCAATGACACTGGAAAACAGCTAGAGGCTAAATTCGTTCCACAAAACTGCCCCATTTGGTATTGATTTCGGAAATATTTCGATTTTCATCGTCTTTGGTATGTTATACTTAGCCAGAAGAATAATTACGCCTAAAACGAAACAAGATTGATGATTTTTTTTTCACCAAAAGAAAAAAAAAACAGAGAGCATAAGCATTGTTTCAAAGTCAACTCTATAAATTTAACATATATGTTGTCTTCATGTCACAATAAACGTATTGGGCAATATTTTACACTTAACCAAAATGTCAAAAGCATGGAACATCCCACACACCTGAACATAATACAAAAACAAATTTCTGATTATGACTGGGGGCACACATATAAGATTAGGTATATTTAAGAAAGCTTTTTGGGAGTGTGCAACTATTTTGATGACCATGGCTGAATAAAAATTAGAGTTGGTGGTAAACCACTCATGAATCATTTTTTGGGGGAAATTACCAAGCCCATCTAATAAAAAATAAGAAGCAAGTATATGAACTTGTGAGAGAAGTCCATCTAATACGAGCAATTTTTCAGTGCCGAGCAAGTACTACGTGGTACCCTCGCGCGCGATTTGGGTCATCTATTTCAGTTTTGGACTGTCCAAATTATGGAGAGAGATTAGGAGAGAGGGTTTCGATCTGGGCCATCCAATACACTTTTGGACGGCCCGGATGCAACGTTCGGGTACCACGTAGGCTCGGCCAAAAGGCAAGTTCGAAAATAGATACAACAAAAGTTTGGAGTAGAAGGGCATAATGGTCAGGCCATGCCACGGACATCGTGTTTTGGTCATTATAATAGTTCTAACCATGTTTTCGTGATTTCAACTATTGGGACCACTGACTGGGAATAAGTTCTTGTCTGCTAGGTCACTCATGAATGTGCAACTGATTCATGACAACAGCTTGGAGGCAAGAATGTCACTTGGAAAAGGACAGCAGACTATTAGACAAAGTTTGGAAACGGGTTAGTGTGAGCTTATCCATGCCATTACGCATTCTTACAATCCATTTTCTGAAGATTCTGTCTTCCGTGCTTTCCCCACAGCATATGTATCTCCTTAATTCTAGAGACTAGTTGTACCAAATAACCAAACCAAGCTTTATGTTGGGGAGCTGGTACAACCAAAACATGGTACTAACATCCTGGAAAAAAACTTTTGCCAATTAGCAGCATTGATAGCATCAAATGCCTTAAAATCAAAACATCATCCACATAGAAACTGCAAGAGGACAGGGCTTAGAGTTACGGTGAGATCTGTCAGCGATAGTAGGAGAACGACATTTCCCGGTTATTCCTGCAGAGAGAGGCTGCTGTTGTGACTCAAAACATGCCACAATACAAAACTAGGACTGCTAACACTGGGCATGGCTCCAAGTCACTATTAGATCACCACTTGACCCAAAATTTTAAAATGTAAGAAAAATGAGCCCAACAATACATATCATACCATCCTTTACCAATTAACCCAAAACTTGTATTAGGAAATGGATCCAACAAATTTGTATCAAGCTATTCTATACCTCCTTCACATCAAATGCGGTCTTGCAGATACAAACAACGAATGCAAAGGGGAGAGAGAATGCGAACATGACACTTTAGTACATTGAACAACTTTGGACACGAGGATCTGCAGAATTTTTCATCCATAAAACACGACATAGTAAGAACAAGAGCTGTTAGTCATACCTCAACGAGTTTGTTAAGTCCCAAATCTCCATGATGCTCTTTGCTTCCTTTCATGAATAATCAATTAAGCATATGAAGACCCTATAGAAGCAAGGGTCTACGGAAGTGGTTTTGTAGAAGTACCATAATCTTGTGTCCGACACCCCTTTCAAGGAATGCTTGAAAAATAATATCGTAAATGACTGGATTTGGTGGACACCCGTCTTTCTCCATTTGCAGAAGTAATCACAAAGTCCACTAATCATTGCATTGTACATCTTAGCATTAGGCTTTTAACCTTTACCTTAAAAACGTACTAAAGAGTTTCCGAGCATCTTTAATCATCCACACTTATAACGGAAACTGCAAGAGGATGAACATACATGACGAATGGATCCCTTAGGAGAAATGCCTCGGAAAGGGTTAAAACTTGCTATCGAAACTCACAACACTCTGTTAAAGGGTCTGTTACACGTAGGGAGATGTGATGCAGCAGATCATGTAGACATTGTTACTCAATCTCGTTAGACTGGCTTCTTTAGGAACCAGAAAATTGGCAAGGCAGTGGAAGCGTTTCGTACGTTGGAATCAAGGAATATTTCATGATATTGTTATGTTATCGTCACTAATGGCATGCGGCCTTGCAAACAATATCCGTTCAACAGTGCAATATAAGTGATAACATCGGGTTTCTCACCTCTTCGAACATGATCTCGTGATAACAACGGGTTTCTTCGGTCATTCCCTCCTTGCTAACCGCATCTACCAAACATACTATATGTTACAACATTTGGGAAAATGTTTTGCTTTGTCATGTCACTCAATATTCTTGTCGTATCCTTCCATCGACCTCATTTGCATAAGCCATCAACCAAAGAGCTGTAGGTAACCACATTATGGAAGGTCACAGCCATAGCATTTAACTTGCAGTTTCCTTAAGTGTTTGATATTTGCTAAATTCTAAGTTTGCTGAAATCTGTTAATAATATTCGACAGAAAAATAAGCTGAAGATAAAGCTTTCTAGCCTTTTACACAGATAGGAGGTAAAAATCCCTATTTTCCTTGCATCCCATTCGATTTCAAGTATAGAGTCAATGGAAATGAGAAAATCATAAAACGCTGAACTCATGGTACATGATATGGCAATGGAAATGAGAAGCACCTGAAACATATAAGTCTGGGGAATGCAGTTGGATAAGATCACCCAGAGCTCTACTCCTCTCATGTATCTCCAGTGCTCCTCGGAACCAGACATCGTAAATCAAAACCTTCCACGCTATTGAATCAGCTTGAGAGATGGTGTTAACTGCACTTATCAATAAAGTACTGTTTTCTTGGTCACATATTGATTTATCTTGTGAGTTCCAAGATTGATAATCACAAAGACAACAAACAAACATAAAAAAAAATGCAACTGCTGTAACGGTAAATGTAAAATCCTGGTATCAAACTTTGGCTGTCCTAAAAGAAACTAAAATATGTATAAGAGCAAATGTAATAATAACTCAAAAAATCATGTTGAGGAATTTTAGGACCTTCATTTGATAACTCATTCACCAAACCAGAACTTTTGCAGCTTAGCATCCATCTGCAGCCTTAGAACAACTTGCAAGTTCATATCAGAACACACCACACCACATTAGATTCTGCAGACTGGTCATGCAGTCACCACCCATAGCAGAATTTCAATAAAACCTGCAGCTACACCACCCAATTCCCGGCCAATACCTGTTTCATGAGTGTTCGCTTCATGAATAGCCTTTGCAGTTGGATCAACTTGACAGATAGAGCAAGGAATCTTCTCCACTACTCAAATTTAGAAGCAGCAGCATAATGTAACAATAACTATTCAATTTTTTAAACATTTACAAATTGCAAGTACAGTCACCCCAATCCACCAAAGTACTCAACAAAAACCCCATCCACCTCAGCAGAATGCACCCAAATTCAACTGTTCTCGATTAGATGCCAATGCCAATCTGTATAGGTTTATCTCGGCACACACCTAAAGCCTAATTTCCATTACAACGCTTCATTTACACCTGACCTGTGTCATTGGACCTGAATAACTTACCTCTTCACGAACAGGAGTGACTTGTGCATGAGATGCATACTCTTAGTTCAGTCTGGTAGAGCAAAACCGAAAACATGCACACTCGAAATTGCCTCTGAGTTGAAAGAGTCACATTTCTTCAGAGTCTACAGCATAAGAAAAAAGTTTTGTCAATACATGCCAGGTTGGAAACTTCAATGATCATGTCCAATTAGGCAATCAAGAAGAATATTTAAAATCAATGTAAACACATGGACAGAATTGTACTCATATCAAAACAGGCTACCTTTGGATTTGTATTTCATCCTCAAAAATAGTCTTCTCATCAATGGCTGGAATCAAGGTCTTTGTCGAACATTTGGCTCAAACTTTGGCCCATTGATAAAAAGGATTACAGACCAAAGAAAAAAGAGGTAGCACCTTCAATATATCAGGATCATTCCATGGGCCCTTGTCAGAACGAATGCATCCACCTTTGTCTGCACAAGTACAAGTACCACCCAAAAAGTCTGGTAGCTCACTGATACAGATCAAGGTGAAAGTTTGATATGAATGGTGAATTAAGAGCAAGACACACACTGATTCAGAAAGCCCACTTGCTGTAACATTGACTTCTATAGCATTTAAAACCTAGAATTTCTATTAAAAGATGACAATCTATTGTGTTAAGACAAACAATTACCTCGAATCAATTACTTCAAGCAATTTACTCTGATATTTGTTGTCCAAAACCTGATAAAAAAGAAAGAATTGGTGTTAGCTGACCAATCAGAATCAACTCTAAGCTGGGGTAAATTGAAGAAATAGACTGACTTGGATTTTTGTGGTGGTCTTGGGTCGAGAAATGATTTAACAGTTTTCCATAAGAGCCTAAACCCGGAACCCGCATTGATAATGTACATATGGCAAAGAGTCTGCAAAGTGCAGTGTTTACAAATGCGAAGGGCAGTAAAACATTATCATTTATGCCAATCACAAAAAGGGCCATCATTCACAAGAAGGTACCTTAGGATAATTGTCATTGTCAATCTTTTGAATCTACTTAATAAGCTCTCTTGCAGTTTTGCTGAAGTGCTTTAGTCCTTGGGGCATTAATCACAGCACATTAAAGATGCCAACTTTTCTCCTTCTAACAGAGAATATTCGAGCTATGAATACTGTTTTCCTCAAGAAAAAATCCTATAATATGACTAGTTTGTGTAGTACACAACAGTTTATAAAGGCATAATGCATGTACCAAAAAATTTAGTCGTGATGCCTTTATTAGTAGCGCTTTTCCATTTTCATTTTTATGGTGGCTCCATTCATATTTAGCATGTTATTTTCAGCTACTATGAAGTGGGTGTTATTTTGAGAACAAGGTGGGATTTTTTCACTCACAGCATTTGTTATGAATCCCACATACCACTCCTTGGACATCCAGAATAGTTGTGCTTTGATCGATGTGCCTTTTGGCTGCAATTGAACATGCTGGGAATTTGACATTGAACGCTCTTTCAAATTCCTGCACGTGGTAATTCAAGTAGTGGTCGATTGTCGTGACTTGCATAAGCTTGTTTGGATCAACTTTGCCAAGTCTTCCAATATAAACTGGTCTTCCATCCTTATCAACCCCATGGTGTCCCTGGGGATAGTATTCAAGGACCTCGTCTCTGTCGAACTCAAAATCCTATACAAGAAGGACCATGTGCAAATAGGAGACAAAGTGGTAGCCTAATAAAAGTGCTTTTCCATGTGGTCCGCTGTATGGTGCCATTTTGAACCTGTATTTAGCAATTTTTGTATATGTATCTCTGTAACAGTGTCAGCACCAAAATCCTTTCTCCAGTGGAGCATGTCAGCCCACATTTGCTTTGATTTCTCAAGGTCAAATTTCCTAGCCTTCAAAAATCTGATCATTCAGAAAGTTGGAAGTCATATCAAATTTAAATCATCCCAATATCAGATGGAGAGAATGAAATTGATCAAATGAGTAAAGTGTCTTGTTCTTTGCAAAGCATCCCCAAGTTTCCAGATTGCATTGCGAAGTAATTCCTGGCCTATAAAAGAATATTTACTTTCATTTCTTGCTAAGAGAACTTATCATTGTCCTAACGTCTCCTTGAATAGGTTTACTGCACATACCTGTAGGCTAAGAGAATGTTGTTCCTCTGAATTCAGAATCCAACATATTGATAGCAAAATCAGTGAGGTTTTGTACAGCAAGGGTTAAAAGTAGTGATCCGTGAACAATATTTTGTTGAGCAGGGAACTCTAAAACAGGAACAAGAGTGTGAAAGAAAAGGAATACAATACTCGCTACACTCAACTAATTGCCAAACAGATAAAATATTTAAAACCTAAAAGAAAGCAATTAAACCAAAAGGCTAAACATTCATGCAGCAGAACTTTTGGAATGGAACTTCTTATTTGACGTGTACCTGCCTCTATAAACATCAAATCAAGTAGAAAAAGAAAGCCTACAAGTGGCAATACTATAAAGTATCTATGGATTGACTTTCTTTACTTTTGTAAACAAGATCTCAAACGAGGGATGAAGCCATCCACCATAGTCTATCATGGTAGCTTTTTGAAGAGTGGAACCACCCATCCAACGAAGTCGTAACATGGTAGCTCTTTGAAGAGCGGCTGAGTAGGTGGTTCCACACTTGGCAACATACTTGAGAATTTCAACACCAGACAATACTGCTCTGCCAACTTTAACAACCTTGTTATTAAAGTCAAACATATAATAGCTTGATGGTTTCCCATGTAAAGCCTCATCACACGTCACTAATGCACAACCAATAAAGCATCTGCAAAAATCTTCTGATCGATCTTTCACTGCTGAAGCCATGAGATGGCAATCACAACAAATACATGTACAAACAACACAAATCAACTCTTCATGTGTTCCGCGACCTAACAAAACCTACGCAATTGAAAAAATAAATATCAATGGAATAAAAGGAGCTGCCCTTTTCAAGGAAAAACAAACAACAGAAAATGAATAGCTGAACCTCAGCATATATTAACCAACCTTGTTCATATATTAACCTCATCACTTTTCGAAAAGCAATTGTAGACAAACAAAAATACTAAGCCCCAATTTCGCCATTTTCCATAATTATCAACATTGGATTGGGGGCAAAAAAAAAAACTGAAGTTGAAAGGCAATCGAACCTCAACCTGCGCAAATCAGGTCCATCTCTCTCGTCTCTCCCCATCTCTATTCCTCAATTTTCTTTTTGGGTTTTCAACAATAAGCAAAATACCACAAGGGTTTTCGATTAGCTTTCAGAATCATTACCATCTAATCCACCAATGTTGTTCCAATTTTAGTTGTCTCGTTGCTTCAAATGCTCAATTAGCAATTTGGGGTTTCATTTGTCGTTGGAATATCAATCTGGTGTCTTTGTTTTCAATTCCGCATTGGTAAGAGGAAAACAATTAACAAAAGATTCTGAAATCAGGGAGAGGGGGAGGGAGAGAGAGATCTGGTGAAATTGATCGGCAAGAGGAACCACAACAACATAAATGGAGAAATGGAGGAAATAATTTTCTAGCAATGCTTTATACACCGCCATTTCAACAGTAAAACGCTGGCTCAACAGTAATCGAATGTACTTGTTCAACTCGGGTACAAATTCAAACGGCATTGTTCTGCTATACTACAGAGATATGCAGCAATTGGGAAGCTTCCTCCCACTTCCTCCTTATTTTCCGCCTGAAGTTGGTCCAGAAGATTCAATGGATTTCCCGATTTTCAGCTTGGCACTGTCTTTTGCTTTGCGTTTGGCGAGAAGAGAAGATGAAAGATGCTCAGATGAGAGAGAAACAGATGCATCTGCCCGCTGCCCGGCCTTCCCCCTTATACATATAGGTTATAGATTAGGTATCCTCAACAAATAACTAAAGAAATCAGTATCATTAATGGGTGTTATTAGTTCTGGTCCGAGTCCGCAACACCCTCTCCCCCCTTTGCTAAGATGACTCAAGCAGTTAATCACCACCTGAGAGCCCTGCTATATCTGCGGTTGATGATGATCGACCATGAAGCACGGTGAACAATAGTGGACACTGAAAGATCGACGCTCGGCGAGGGTGGTGAATCAAAGATCAACAACTAGGAAGGGTTGAGGGCTAAGCAAGAGTAGGGAGGGAGAGGGGGAGGAAGGGATAGAGTTTTGATACAGTTCATGAAGTTCTGTAAGAGAAAATGAATGATGAGAGAGGAGGAGACGTAAAAGGAAAGGCATGCTAAAATGAATTTCTGTCAGAGCCTTTGGCAGAAGAGTAACTGAGAATCTACAAAATTACCATAAAAAATAGGTGGCCATATTTAACTGAGAGTTTACTGAAGAACAAAATGGCACGCAAGCCTCGAGTGTACGAACCACAACGCTAGCAAATTTAGGTTAGTACTATCTGCAAATAAATAGCCACAATAAATTTGGTATAGCTTAAAGAAGATGAGCAAAGAATAAACTAAAAACAAAACAGAAGGCCAGAATAGTCCAAAACACTTCCAACGAGGCAAACTACACGGGGTTGTAGGGGTGATGAAGGGCTTCTAATGGATACTTCCTATGGATTAATGCTCCTTCCTTCCTTTCTCGAACAATTAAGAAGTTTCTCATACAATCTTCGAAGATGTCCCCTCGATGGAAAATGTCCCCTCCAAAGAAACTTATTACTAGCATCGGAAGCATCATGGCTTCATCAGTCGAATCAACACAACCGGCAAAGTGCAAGTTCCTTATGAAATAGCTAGTAGAGCAAAAGTCGGTGTGTAATATTTTTGACGCTATCTTAGAAACTAATGAAACTCGTTTGCAAGGTTCGAAACCATCTATCTCAAAAAGTGCCCATGGTAGCTAGATGGACCAACCCCAGACAAATTAGGTTAAGAAAAGTTTCTAACTTAGCGAACAAAGAGCACCGGGCCCCTTGGGTCCAAATTGGTACTATCATAGAAAGTAAACAATTCATTGCTTCTGTCCGGGATCGGCAAGCGTCATTGATGGAAATTTCCCCTTCAAAGAAACTTATCCTTGAATTGAAGTTTGGACTCTTGCCACCCGGAATGCTCTCTTTTAACTGCAGCAGCTAATTAAAAATCTGGCTCAAGCCACTTCCTCCAAACGTTGACGATGAAATCAACACAAATAATGGGACTCATAACAATTACTCACTGGAATATTTCTTAAAATTCAACCAGAATAAAGAAACTACACAAACCGCTAGCTGCATTTCCTTAACCCAACAAAAGGCTTGTTAATGGAAAACTCAAAGCCTGACACAAAAGTAAGTGGAGGAAAACAAGGAATTCGAAGTGAATACCAAATCAATAAGAGTAAAAGGATATTACTGGAGAGCGGGGAATTAAAATTGCATCTACCGAATATTGTAAAACTTTTCTCATACATCAGCAAACCCCCAAGCAAGGTGGTACTAATAAACTGAGGCAGAACAATTAGTCATCTCCAAAACAAAATGTTCAACGACTTTGGCCACAAACAAGTGCAGAATTTGGTTCCTTGCACAAACAGTATTTAGAGGTGTTAGTCATACCTCAACAAATTTCGTTAATCCCCATGATGCTCTTTCATTGCTCTCATCAATACTGAATTCAAAAGTTTGTCGTAAAGTCAGGTGTACCGTAGCTTACAGTTCTGGACAAATGATACCTGTATATAGTCTTGGGAAAGGACACCCAATGCAACAACTTGAACGAGGTAACAACAATTAGCTACAGCTCAGAAGCACTTGACGACAAAAGAACTTTACCAAGACACCAACCCATCCCAAACATGATACAAGTACCCATCTTTGACAACTTAAAGTAGTTCCTTCCACTTCAAGGCACCACGTTTTCATCCCTTGGCACGAGCTTCTGAATCATTCTAAAAATTTTCCCATCCTCACCAGCAACTGTTAGTAAACCCTCCATGGTAGATGCATCCACTGAGAAATTCCGATTGATAATTTCTTGTAGAAATACCTCAACCTTGTGCATATCACCCCTGTCGAGGAATGCTCGAACAAGTATATTATAAGTGACTTCATTGGGCGGACAATTATCTACATACATGCCTTTGAGTAACTCCTCTGCTTCATCCACCAAAGCCTCCTTACAAAGTCCACTAATCATTGCGGTGTAAATCTTAACATTGGGCTTCAAACCTGTAGCTGGAATGGAATTAAAAAGTTTCCGAGCATCTTCAATATTCCCAGCTTTGCACATGCCATTTATGAGGATACCGTAAACAACAATGTTAGGAACTATTCCTTGATCTTGCATCAAACGAAAAACCTCTACTGCCTTGCCAATTTTCTGGTTCCTAAAGAAGCCATGTAACAAGATTGAGTAAGTTACAATGTTAGGAATTTGACCGCTACTTATCATCTCATCAAAAATGTTAGCTGCATCATCACATCTCCCTAGTTGTAGCAGCCCCTTTAACAAGGTGCTGTAAGTATCAGTAGCAGGTGTTAACCCTTTACGAGGCATTTCACGAAGGAGCTGCATGGCCTCGTCCATATTCATCTTACAGCAGAAACCACTGATTAAGATATTATAGCTAAAGATATTAGGCTCAAAGCCGTTATCAACTAAACTTCTTTTGCTTTCTTCATGCGGCCCTGCAAACAATATCCGTCCATCAGTGCAGTATAAGTAACAATATCGGGTTTCTCACCTCTTCGAATCATGATCTTGAGTATGCCCTCCGCCTCCTCGGTCCTTCCCTCCTTGCAAAGTGCATCTACCAACATACTAAAGGTTACAACATTTGGGGAAATGTTTTGCGCTGTCATGTCACTCAATATTCTTGTGGCATCCTTCCCTCGACCTGATTTGCATAAGCCATCAATCAAGCAGCTGTAGGTGACCACATTAGGCATAATATCCCAACCTCTCATCTCTTTTAAGAGACTCAAAGCATCATCTATGTTTCCGTCCTTACAAAGGTTGTCGATGATTATGTTATACATCACTACAGTAGGCCTAAAGTCCCATTTCTGCATACTCCTCAACAACCTTATTGCCGTTGCAGTGTCTCCTACTTTACAAAGCCCTTTTATGATTGTCCCGTACGTGATTTCATCAGGTTCAGTCTCTCCTTTTTTCACCAACCTCCCGAACAATTTCACGGCCTCAGAAGTCTTATTTTCTAAAATATACCCGTTTATTAGAGTGTTGAAGGTAGTCACGTTTGGAGTATAACCACATTTAAAGAAGATACCCAAGATAGCAAACCCAAAATCCACTCGACTCAAGCGGCAAAATGAATTCATCAAAATAGTCAGAGTATAGCCATCACTTTGTATACTCAACTCCCTGATTTCCTTATATAGAGAAATGACGGTTGAATATTCCTTCATCTTGGAAACAGCAGTTAACAGCTGATTAAATTGGATGACAGAAGGCAGAGGTCGAAATTGGGCCATTTGGTGGAATAACTTAAGAGCATCGTCCAGCTTTCCAAAACCCGTTTTCGATTTCTCCAGCAACAACTGCTGTAGTTGCTTTCGATTCGTTATCGCAATAACATCAGGGGGATTAGGGTTTGTAGAAAATTGGGTATGAAACAAGAGTGTATGATCTAGAAATGAGTTACCTCTACTGTAATTAAGTGCCGTTGTCGGGCTGAAGATGGAGGCAACAGCAGCAATTCTCCGCATCTTGATCGCAAAAACAGCTCGATTTTTTCGCAGCAAGAAGATAGATGGATTGAGCCCAACCAAACCCAGCGAAGTGTGAGTGAACTGCTTTATACAGAGGGGAATACTCGAGGGAATGCTACTCCGTTTAGTGGGAAAATGCGAAATTTTATTTGGCTATTATCGTATACATACAATCCTCCGCACGTAAAACCGAATAACAAGCAACTCCTCGCCAGTTCAAAAAAAAAGCAACTCCTCACATAGGAGTAGTACATATGATCTCACACCTTTTTATTACACGGGACCATGTATATGTAAAAGCTCCTCCGCTCATTACCCAAATCTTATACAGTATCAAATTTAAATGAGTAAAAAATACCAAAAACCCTACTCTACTTCTTCATAAAATCTTTTACCAAATTTGATATTACTCAAAAAATTTCTTCACTAAATTTGGTGAAAACCAAACCCAACATCAAAATTTGAAGGTCATTTCCCCCTCAAATTTATAACAATGCCATTAACATACTTTTATTGAAATTTATGCGTAAATATGTTTTTGCCCATTGGAGTGCTCCATACAGGGATGGAGCCAGAGGGGGGCCAGTAGGGGCGGTCGCCCCTGCAAGGAAAAAAAAACCCTTTAGTATTATATAGAAAAAAAGAAATTTTCCTATGAATTATATAGGCTCGCTCCTGCGTAGTGAAATTTCTGGCTCCGTCCCTGTTATTCAAATTTGGGTAAAAATCAGGGCAAGGGGTGGAGATGCTCTGAGGAATTGTGTTCGCGTTTATTATGCGGAACCAATATGTATGCAAAGAGTTGTGTTAGGACATAACTGCAAAGAGTTGTGTTAGGTGTTATGTCCATATGATGATTGTGTTCCTAACATCTCTATTGTAAGTTAGTGGTAGTTCGCATGCTAGTTCCCACTACAAAAATATTGAATGGTTTATTGCACAAAGATTAACCAAAACGGAAAAATGTGTGAGATCTAATTATGATTTTTTTTTTCAAATAAAAATTATGAAGTTTTTGTTCACTTCACATTTCCAAAAAAATTTCTAAAAAGATTCTTTCCACATCTCTCTTCTCTTAAGTCATTAATCATATTTCTCTCTCTCTACTGATACCACTCTATCCAATTATTATTTTCATTTTCCTCTCTATCTCTCTCCAATTATTACATCTCTCTATAATTATTACTATTTTTTCTAAAAATCCATCCAAACACTATCTCAAAAATATTTTTCAAAATATTCTTTTCAAAACTCTCAACCAAACACAGCGATATGATCAGGATAATGCCCATTACCTCTAGGGCCCCGGAACTAGTCGAAGTGCGCGTAAGCTAACTGGACATCTGGTTATTAAAAAAATGATAGGTGTTATTCATGCCTATTGTACTCTTGCCGTCCCTTATTTGAGTGTCCTTACAAAAGAAATGCAACTTTTGAATTAAAAAATCAAATATTTCTATGCCTAATTTTTCAATTTCTTTGCACGAATTAAAGACTTCAATTAGTTTTTTTAAATTTGTTTGGAAAATTTTAAAAAATATAGTACTATAAGTTTTCGTGGAAGACACTTAAAACCAGATTGAGAGAGTAACTAGTGATTTTAAGAAAATTCATTTAACTACAACTTCCACCTTGAAGAAACAAAAGATGATTGTAAAAGAAACTAGACAATAACCTCATCAACTCTTTTGGGGCAGTTCATACAGAGTTTTGTTTTGGCTTTAATTGGGGGCTCCGCTAGTGGAAAGTGAGATTGGTCTCCCAGGATTAGTCGAGGTGCGCGAAAGCTGGCCTGGACAGCTGGTTCTCAAAAAAAAAAAAAAAAGAACTAGACAATCCCAACTGTCATTCAAAATTCGCAATCCACATTCCAGTCTATTTTTCAATATATTTCCACTATATTTCCCAGTATTATGCAGTGAGTGTTTGTTGTTCCTAGTCACCAAGGAAGACAATTTCATTTCCATATCCTTGGTACGAAGTTTGTGCACATTTCTTTCCATTTCAACAACGCATTCTTTTAATTTCAAGTAGTTATTAGTTTTATTTAGCATCTATCACACATTGAACTGAATCTAGTCCGGACGAGCCTGCAACATTAAAAAAGAACAACTCGTAATGAAATTGTACGTGCACATATTTATATGCACGTGGACTCCCCAAACAATGAAGGTCCATGAAAATCAGATGGCTCCAAACACATCTGTGGTCATATCTATACATGTAGACTTATGGTTACTATTAGTTACCGTTATCTATGTCTTGCAAGCAACGTGACATCAATATGCAGCAGCAGATTCAAGGTGGTCATTGCCTTGACGGGATCATCAAAACAAAACCAAAATAATAAGCATCCTTCTGATCATGATGTTTCAATGGGTATGTTGAACACCTTGGGAAGAAGATAACAGCTGAAAGTATCATCGCATCCATTTTATTCGTAACTCAGCCCACCCCCAAAGGAGCTACAGTATATTTCAGTACAGAATATGGTACAAGCAAATGTAAAACATAGCTTTACTCAGAAAGCTTCACAAGCTTTTTACATCAACCCCCTTGTGAGAGAAAAACTGGAAAAGGGAACCGAAAACAAAGTAAATCAAAAGATGGGGAAGGAAACAACACAAGGGAACTTAAAAAACACAAGGGAACTTAACATCTCTAAAAAACAAAAGCTATGACGCCATGTTAAGTCATTTTTCGTCCTCAAGACAAAATTGTTAAATAAGCCAAGCAACGTAGATCAAGCTATGCAAAAAACACTACCTGTCGTAAAACGAATATACTGATGCGTCTGAACCTTTTCATCATCAGAACCAGAACATTAGCCCATTTGGTTGGTAGATGCCCACAAACATCAAATGTGACAAACAAGCAACCCATATGAGGATGCATAACCTGTATTCATCACCATAGGTACATTACACAGTAGTAGCTAGACTGCCATTATTTTCCCGCAGCCTGCAAGCCCTGCACTCAACCAAAGTTTTAGTCACCTGTGTCATTTCATTTCTGGACATCACTATTCATCCTTATCTCATGAAATGGACAAGTCTTGTTTCGGCAAGCGATGGCCAAGCTTTTCTGCCGCAAAGCATAAATTTTCTCAGGCTGTCCAACAAAAATTTCCTTTCCAGATTGACTGTCATAGTTTTGCTCCCCATTAACACATCTCACTTCAGCCACCCACATCTCAAACCTCTAAAACATCTGTTCCTCATCACTCAATTCTACATTTATGGCAGACCGCAGGATTTCATGACTTATATGATGTCATACCATGCAAATACAAGCAGAAGTCTTTTAGCTGCCTAAAGATTCATAGTGAAGCTACTATGAATTCAATCTGCACTTTGATAAAGAATGGCATGTTACAAAGGGTAAATGGGGCCAATATACACTTTGAAGTAACTAAAATTTTAAATGATCCTACTGTTAGTGTTTGATTTTTGAATTATATCCTCTTTTGCAAAGCGATAAGTAGCACCATCAAGAGAGGAGAAGCAAGAAAAACAATGTAAGGGATGACTTGGTTCAGTGAACTATCTTCAACTTCAGCATCTTTTAGAGGGTAGTTGGCTTTATCTCCGACAAACGCTTCAAAATAATTTTGGTAACCCAGGTTTATTGGAGCAAGAGTTTTGCTCTTAACCTTCATCATTGCCATGGCCTGCAGTCAACAAACCGCTCATAGTTTGTCTTCTAAATGATATTCACTATCCATTTTCATAAATAAATAGTATTCGACTATATGGCTAAAAATATCCAATTAATTTGATGTTTCACTTGAATGATCTACTCAATATTTCTGACAAATTGAACGATTTCGAACCCAAATACAGATTATAGAGGACCCACAATTGAAGCCAAACTCGCGACATGGTATATGACACCACAAGAAGAGTGCCACCACCAATGAATTCAAAGCTCTGGTGAATAGTGCCGGTCAAGATATGCAAACATGATTTTTTAATATATGTTTTTTGGATAGTGTTCAAAATCTGGCTAGTTGACCCTAATATTTCAATAGCTCCTGCAAAACAAGTTCAAGGGCCTTGAGAGTTTTCGATTACGGATAATGTGACGATCAATTCGTCGAAGGAATTGAAATTAAGAATACAAAGTGCCTTCCTCTGATCCTCTCAGTACGGCGTTATGTGATTTGTTTATATAATTCGTGATAGAAAGATACGAGAGATTCAAATTCCTTTAACGGTAGAAACCGTTACACACGTTTCTTACCCTCAAGAAATGTTAATTGGTCATTTTGAGGGAATCCAAAGGCTTATCATTGAACAATTAGTACATAAAGCTAAGTGGTTCCATAATTTCCTATTAGCAGAAAAGAAAAGGTGTTGTGATTACCTTTTCAAGATTCAATTGTATCTTTAGATTTTCTAATCTATTTGCTAATCAGCTGCTGAAATTCATAGACGCAAAAGATTCTTTTGGGGAATCAACTTTCTTTTGGGACTTAACTTTCTTTTTCCTTCAATTTTCTTCTTTCCACCATTGTAAGCGTGTGAAAATTAACCGAGACCTTGAACAAAAATGCAGCTAGATTCATCGTATGCTCTCTTTTCTTTTCTTTTTTCTGCTTGATAGTTTTGCGTCATTTTTTTTTTTTTGTAATTATAGCTCATCTCGAAGTGAGGATTCGTAAAAGTAAAAAAAAATTATGAAAATTACCCAAATATTTTTTGGAAATATTTAGAAGGGTTAAGGTGTCTTTTCATATTTTTTTTCTCAAAATATTTGGGTAAAAGTTATAATTTTACCAAGTCTGATTCCTCTCGTTGAGACGAACCTATAATCACCAAAACTTTGACGCAAAGCTAACAAATGCCAAAAAAAAAAAATTTAATAAAGACAACCCAAAAAAAATCTTTAACCAATGACACTGGAAAACAGCTAGAGGCTAAATTCGTTCCACAAAACTGCCCCATTTGGTATTGATTTCGGAAATATTTCGATTTTCGTCGTCTTTGGTATGTTATACTTAGCCAGAAGAATAATTACGCCTAAAACGAAACAAGATTGATGATTTTTTTTTCACCAAAAGAAAAAAAAACAGAGAGCATAAGCATTGTTTCATAGTCAACTCTATAAATTTAACATATATGTTGTCTTCATGTCATAATAAACGTATTGGGCAATATTTTACACTTAACCAAAATGTCAAAAGCAAGGAATATCCCACACACCTGAACATAATACAAAAACACATTTCTGATTATGACTGGGGGCACACATATAAGATTAGGTATATTTAAGAAAGCTATTTGGGAGTGTGCAACTATTTGATGACCATGGCTGAATAAAAATTAGCGTTGGTGGTAAACCACTCATGAATCATTTTTTGGGGGAAATTACCAAGCCCATCTAATAAAAAATAAGAAGCAAGTATATGAACTTGTGAGAGAAGTCCATCTAATACGAGCAATTTTTCAGTGCCAAGCAGGTACTACGTGATACCCTCGCGCGCGATCTGGGTCATCTATTTCAGTTTTGGACTGTCCAAATTATGGAGAGAGAATAGGAGAGAGGGTTTCGATCTGGGCCATCCAATACACTTTTGGACGGCCTGGATGCAACGTTCGGGTACCACGTAGACTCGGCCAAAAGGCAAGTTCGAAAATAGATACGGCAAAAGTTTGGAGTAGAAGGGCATAATGGTCAGGCCATGCCACAGACATCGTGTTTTGGTCATTATAATAGTTCTTAACCATGTTTTCGTGATTTCAACTGTTGGGACCCCTGACCGGTAATAAGTACTTGTCTGCTAGGTCACTCATGAATGTGCAACTGATTCATGACAACAGCTTGGAGGCAAGAATGTCACTTGGAAAAGGACAGCAGACTATTAGACAAAGTTTGGAAACGGGTTAGTGTGAGCTTATCCATGCCATTACGCAATCTTACAATCCATTTTCTGAAGATTCTGTCTTCCGTGCTTTCCCCACAACATATCTATCTCCTTAATTCTAGAGACTAGTGGTACCAAATAACCAAACCAAGCTTTATGTTGGGGAGCTGGTACAACTAAAACATGGTACTAACATTCTGGAAAAAAACTTTTGCCAATTAGCAGAATTGATAGCATCAAATTCCTTAAAATCAAAATATCATCCACATAGAAACTGCAAGAGGACAGGGCTTCGATTTACGGTGAGATCTGTCAGCGATAGTAGGAGAACGACATTTCCCGGTTATTCCTGCAGAAGAGAGAGAGGCTGCTGTCGTGACTCGAAACGTGCCACAATACAAAACTAGATTGCTAACACTGGGCATCGCTCCAAGTTACTATTAGATCACCACTTGACCCAAAATTTTAAAATGTAAGAAAAATGAGCCCAACAATATATATCATACCATCCTTTACCAATTAACCCAAAACTTGTATTAGGAAATGGATCCAACAAATTTGTATCAAGCTATTCTATACCTCCTTCACATCAAATGCGGTCTTGCAGATACAAACAACGAATGCAAAGGGGAGAGAGAATGCGAACATGACACTTTAGTACATTGAACAACTTTGGACACGAGGATGTGTAGAATTTTTTCATCCATAAAACACGACATAGTAAGAACGTGAGCTGTTAGTCATACCTCAACGAGTTTGTTCACAATTCGGCATAGATAAGAGGAAAATGATTAACAAAAGATTCTGAAAATCTTCTGCAATCAAGCAAAAGATTAACAAAAAGATTCTGAAATCAGGGAGAGAGGGGGAGGGATAGAGAGACCTGGTGAAATTGAGGCAAGAGGAACCACAACAAAAGAAATGGAGAAATGGAGGAAACAATTTTCTAGCAATGCTTTTATACACCGCCGTTTCAGTAGTAAAACGTCGGCTCAACAGTAATAGAGTGTCCTTGTTCAACTCGGGTACAGATTCAAACAGCATTGTTCTGCTATATTACAGAGATATGCGTCAATTGGGAAGCTTCCTCCCACTTCCTCCTTATTTTCCGCCTGAAGTTGGTCGAGAAGATTCAGTGGATTTCCCGATTTTCAGCTTGGCATTGTCTTTTGCTTTGGCGTTTGGCGAGAAGAGAAGATGAAAGACGCTCGGATGAGAGAGAAACAGATGCATCTGCCCGCTGCCCGGCCTTCCCCCTATACGTAAAGGTTATAGATTAGGTTTCCTCAACAAATAACTAAAGAAATCAGTATCATTAATGGGTGTTATTAGTTCTGGTCCGAGTCCTCAACACCCTCTCCCCCCTTTGCTAAGATGACTCAAGCAGTTAATCACCACCGGAGAGCCCTGCTATATCTGTGGTTGATGATGATTGACCATGAAGCACGGTGGACAATAGTGGACACTGAAAGATCGACGATCGGCGAGGGTGGTGCATCAAAGATCAACAACTAGGAAGGGTTGAGGGCTAAGCGAGAGTAGGGAGGGAGAGGGGGAGGAAGGGAGAGAGTTTTGACACAGTTCATGAAGTTCTGTAAGAGAAAATGAATGATGAGAGAGGAGGAGACGTAAAAGGAAAGGCAGGCTAAAATGAATTTCTGTCAGAGCCTTTGGCAGAAGAGCAACTGATAATCTACAAAATTACCATAAACAATAGGTGGCCATATTTAACTGAGAGTTTTCCGAAGAACAAAATGGCATGCAAGCCTCGGGTGTACGAACCACAAAGCAAGCAAATTTAGGTTAGTATTATTTGCAAATAAATACGCACAATAAATTTGGTATAGCTTGAAGAAGATGAACAAAGAATACACTAAAAACCAAAACAGAAATAGTCCAAAACACTTCCAACGAGGCAAACTACATGGGGTTGTAGGGTGATGAAGGGCTTCTAATGGATACTTCCTATGGATTAATGCTCCTTCTTTTCTCAAACAATTAAGAAGTTTCTCATACAATCCTGGACGATGTCCCCTCAAAGGAAAATGTCCCCTCCAAAGAAAATTACAAGCATCGGTAGCATCATGGCTTCATTAGTCGAATCAACACAATCGGCAAAGTGCAAGTTCCTTATGAAATAGCTAGTAGAGCAAAAGTCGGTGTGTAATATTTTTGACGCTATCTTAGAAACTAATGAAACTCGTTTACAAGGTTCGAGACCATCTATCTCAAAAAGTGCCCATTGTAGCTAGATGGACCAACCCCAGACAAATTAGGTTAAGAAAAGTTTCTAACTTAGCAAACAAAGAGCACTGGCCCCCTTGGGTCCAAATTGGTACTATCATAGAAAGTAAACAATTTATTGCTTCTGCTATTCTCCGGGATTGGCAAGCGACATTGATGGAAATGTCCCCTTCAAAGAAACTTATCCTTGAATTGAAGTTTGGACTCTTGCCCCCGGGAATGCTCTCTTTTAACTGCAGCAGCTAATTAAAAATCTGGCTCAAGCCACTTCCCCCAACCATTGACGGTGATACCAACACAAATAATGGGACTCATAACAATTACTGACTGGAATATTTCTTAAAATTCAACCAGAATAAAGAAACTACACAAACCGCTAGCTGCATTTCCTTAACCCAACAAAAGGCTTGTTAATGGAAAACTCAAAGCCTGACACAAAAGTAAGTGAAGGAAAACAAGGAATTCAAAGTGAATACCAAATCAATAAGAGTAAAAGGATATTACTGGAGAGCGGGGAATTAAAATTGCATCTACCGAATATTGTAAAACTTTTCTCATACATCAGCAAACCCCCAAGCAAGGTGGTACTAATAAACTGAGGCAGAACAATTAGTCATCTCCAAAACAAAATGTTCAACGACTTTGGCCACAAACAAGTGCAGAATTTGGTTCTTTGCACAAACAGTATTTAGAGGTGTTAGTCATACCTCAACAAATTTCGTTAATCCCCATGATGCTCTTTCATTGCTCTCATCAATACTGAATTCAAAAGTTTGTCGTAAAGTCAGGTGTACCGCAGCTTACAGTTCTGGACAAATGATACCTATATATAGTCTTGGGAAAGGACACCCAATGCAACAACTTGAACGAGGTAACAACAATTAGCTGCAGCTCAGAAGCACTTGACGACAAAAGAACTTTACCAAGACACCTACCCATCCCAAACATGATACAAGTACCCATCTTTGACAACTTAAAGTAGTTCCTTCCACTTCAAGACACCACTTTTTCATCCCTTGGCACGAGCTTCTGAATCATTCTAAAAAATTTCCCATCCTCACCAGAAACTGTTAGTAAACCCTCCATGGTAGATGCATCCACTGAGAAATTCCGATTGATAATTTCTTGTAGAAATACCTCAACCTTGTGCATATCACCCCTGTCGAGGAATGCTCGAACAAGTATATTATAAGTGACTTCATTGGGCGGACAATCGTCTGCATACATGCCTTTGAGTAACTCCTCTGCTTCATCTACCGAGGCCTCCTTACAAAGTCCACTAATCATTGCGGTGTAAATCTTAACATTGGGTTTCAAACCTGTAGCTGGAATGGAATTAAAAAGTTTCCGAGCATCTTCAATAGTCCCAGCTTTGCACATGCCATTTATGAGGATACCGTAAACAACAATGTTAGGAACTATTCCTTGATCTTGCATCAAACGAAACACCTCTACTGCCTTGCCAATTTTCTGGTTCCTAAAGAAGCCATGTAACAAGATTGAGTAAGTTATAATGTCAGGAATTTGACCACTACTTATCATCTCATCAAAAATGTTAGCTGCATCATCACATCTCCCTACTTGTAGCAGCCCCTTTAACAAGGTGCTATAAGTATCAGTAGCAGGTTTTAACCCTTTACGAGGCATTTCACGAAGGAGCTGCATGGCCTCGTCCATATTCATCTTACAGCAGAAACCACTGATTAAGATATTATAGCTAAAGATATTAGGCTCAAAGCCGTTATCAACTATGGACTTGAAAACTTCTTTTGCTTTCTTCATGCGGCCCTGCAAACAATATCCGTCCATCAGTGTAGTATAAGTAACAATATCGGGTTTCACACCTCTTCGAATCATGATCTCGAGTACGCCCTCCGCCTCCTCGGTCCTTCCCTCCTTGCAAAGTGCATCTACCAACATACTAAAGGTTACAACATCTGGGGAAATGTTTTGCGCTGTCATGTCACTCAATATTCTTGTGGCATCCTTCCCTCGACCTGATTTGCATAAGCCATCAATCAAGCAGTTGTAGGTGACCACATTAGGCATAATATCCCAACCTCTCATCTCTTTTAAGAGACTCAAAGCATCATCTATGCTTCCGTCCTTACAAAGGTTGTCTATGATTATGTTATACATCACTACAGTAGGCCTAAAGTCCCATTTCTGCATACTCCTCAACAACCTTATTGCCGTTGCAGTGTCTCCTATTTTACAAAGCCCTTTTATGATTGTCGCATATGTGATTTCATCAGGTTCAGTCTCTCCTTTTTTCACCAACCTCCCGAACAATTTCACGGCCTCAGAAGTCTTATTTTCTAAAATATACCCGTTTATTAGAGTGTTGAAGGTAGTCACGTTTGGAGTATAACCACATTTAAAAAAGATACCCAAGATAGCAAATCCAAAATCAACTCGACTCAAGCGGCAATAACTATTTATCAAAATAGTCAGAGTATATTCATTACTCTGTATACCCAACTCCCTGATCTCTTTATATAGAGAAATGACGGTGGAATATTCCTTCATCTTGGAAACAGCAGTTAACAGCTGGGTAAAATTGATAACAGAAGGCAGAGGTCGAAACTGGGCCATTTGATGGAATAAGCTAAGAGCGTCGTCCAGCTTTCCAAAGCCCATTTTAGATTTCTCCGACAACAACTGCTGTAGTTGCTTTCGATTCGCTATCGCAATAACATCAGGGGGATTAGGGTTTGTAGAAAATTGGGTATGAAACAAGAGTGTATGATCTAGAAATGAGTTACCTCTACTGTAATTAAGTGCCGTTCTCGGGCTGAAGATGGAGGCAACAGCAGCAATTCTCCGCATCTTGATCGCAAAAACAGCTCGATTTTTTCGCAACAAGAAGATAGATGGATTGAGGCCAACCAAACTATGCGAAGTGTGAGTGAACTGCTTTATACAAAGGGGAATACTCGAGGGAAAGCTACTCCGTTTAGTGGGAAAATGCGAACTTGCTGTGTACCGAAATTTTATTTGGCTATTATCGTTTACATACAATCCTCCGCACGTAAAACCGAATAACAACACATTTTTATTACACGGGACCATGTATATGTAAAAGCGCCTCCGTTCATTACCCAAATCTTATATATCAAATTTAAATGAGTAAAAAATACCAAAAACCCTTCACTAAATCCTTTACCAAATTTGATATTACTCAAACAATTCTTCACTAAATCCTTTACCAAATTTGATATTACTCAAACAATTCTTCACTAAATCCTTTACCAAATTTGATATTACTCAAACAATTCTTCACTAAATTTGGTGAAAACCAAACCCAACATCAAAATTTGAAGGTCATTTCCCCCTCAAATTTACAACAATGCCATTAACGATACTTTTATTGAAATTTATGCGTAGATATGTTTTTGCCCTTTGGAATGCTCCATACGAAATCAAATTTTTATTCAAATTTGGGTAAAAATCAGGGCAAGGGGTGGAGATGCTCTGAGGAATTGTGTTTGTGTTTATTATGCGGAACCAATATGTATGCAAAGAGTTGTGTTAGGACATAACTGCAAAGAGTTGTGTTAAAGTGTTATGTCCATATGATGATTGTGTTCCTAACATCTCTATTGTATGTTAGTGGTAGTTCGCATGCTAGTTCCCACTACAAAAATATTGAACGGTTTATTGCACAAAGATTAACCAAAACGGAAAAATGTGTGAGATCTAATTATGATGTTTTTTTTTTCAAATAAAAATTATGAAGTTTTTGTTCACTTCACATTTCCAAAAAAATTTCTAAAAAGATTCTTTCTCCATCTCTCTTCTTTTAAGTCATTAATCATATTTCTCTCTCTCTCTCTCTCTACTGATACCTCTCTATCCAATCATTATTTTCATTTTTCTCTCTATCTCTCTCCAATTATTACATCTCTCTCTAATTATTACTCCCTCCGTCCCATTTTAAATGCTCCCTACGTATATCCGTGTCATTTTCAAACGTCTATATCTTTTTATTGGTGAGGTTTTCAAAGTTTTTAAAAATTTTGTCTAATAAAACTAATTGAGATCTATCAAACAAGATCCATATTGCATATAAAATACATTATAGAATGAAAACTATAATAGTTTTAAAAAAACACGCATAACCGTAGGGAGCATTTAAATTGGGACGGAGGGAGTACTATTTTTTTCTAAAAATCCATCCAAACACTATCTCAAAAATATTTTCCAAAATATTCTTTTCAAAACTCTCATTCATACACAGCGATATGATCGGGATTATGCCAATTACCTCTAGGGCCCCGGAACTAGTTGAAGTGCGCGTAAGCTAACTGGACATCTAGTTATTAAAAAAATGATAGGTCAAAAGAGTTATTCATGCCTATTGTACTCTTGCCGTCCCTTATTTGAGTGTCCTTACAAAAAGAAATGCAACTTTTGAATTAAAAAATCAAATATTTCTATGCCTAATTTTTCAATTTCTTTGCACGAATTAAAGACTTCAATTAGTTTTTTTTAATTAGTTTGGAAAATTTTAAAAAATTATAGTACTATAAGTTTTCGTGGAAGACACTTAAAACCAGATTGAGGGAGTAACTAGTGATTTTAAGAAAATTCATTTAACTACAACTTGCACCTTGAAGAAACAAAAGATGATTGTAAAAGAAACTAGACAATAACCTCATCAACTCTTTTGGGTCAGTTCATACAGAGTTTTGTTTTGGCTTTAACTGGGGGCTCCGCAAGTGGAAAGTGAGATTGGTCTCCCAGAATTAGTCGAGGTGCGCGAAAACTGGCCTGGACAGCTGGTTATCAAAAAAAAGAACAAGAAAAGAACTAGACAATCCCAACTGTCATTCAAAATTCGCAATCCACATTCCAGTCTATTTTTCAATATATTTCCACTACATTTCCCAGTATTATGCAGTGACTGTTTGTTGTTCCTAGTCACCAAGGAAGACAATTTCATTTCCATATCCTTGGTACGAAGTTTGTGCACATTTCTTTGCATTTCAACAACGCATTCTTTTAATTTCACGTAGTTATTAGTTTTATTTAGCATCTATCACACATTGAACTGAATCTAGTCCGGACGAGCCTGCAACATTAAAAAAGAACAACTCGTAATGGAATTGTACGTGCACATATTTATATGCACGTGGACTCCCCAAACAATGAAGGTCCATGAAAATCAGATGGCTCCAAACACATCTGTGGTCATATCTATACATGTAGACTTATGGTTACTATTAGTTACCGTTATCTATGTCTTGCAAGCAACGTGACATCAATATGCAGCAGCAGATTCAAGGTGGTCATTGCCTTGACGGGATCATCAAAACAAAACCAAAATAATAAGCATCCTTCTGATCATGATGTTTCAATGGGTATGTTGAACACCTTGGGAAGAAGATAACAGCTGAAAGTATCATCGCATCCATTTTATTCGTAACTCAGCTCATCCCCAAAGGAACTACAGTATATTTCAGTACAGAATATGGTACAAACAAATGTAAAACATAGCTTTACTCAGAAAGCTTCGCAAGCTTTTTACATCAACACCCTTGGGAGAGAAAAACTGGAAAAGGGAACCGAAAACAACGTAAATCAAAAGATGGGGAAGGAAACAACACAAGGGAACTTAACATCTCTAAAAAACAAAAGCTATGACGCCATGTTAAGTCATTTTTCGTCCTCAAGACAAAATTGTTAAATAAGCCCAGCAACGTAGATCAATCTATGCAAAAAACACTACCTGTCATAAAACGAATATACTGATGCGTCTGAACCTTTTCATCATCAGAACCAGAACATTAGCCCATTTGTTTGGTAGATGCCCACAAACATCAAATGTGACAAACAAGCAACCCATATGAGGATGCATAACCTGTATTCATCACCATAGGTACATTACACAGTAGTAGACTGCCATTATTTTCCCGCAGCCTGCAGGCCCTGCACTCAACCAAAGTTTTAGTCACCTGTGTCATTTCATTTCTGGACATCACTATTCATCCTTATCTCATGAAATGGACAAGTCTTGTTTCGGCAAGCGATGGCCAAGCTTTTCTGCCGCAAAGCATAAATTTTCTCAGGCTGTCCAACAAAAATTTCCTTTCCAGATTGACTGTCATAGTTTTGCTCCCCATTAACACATCTCACTTCAGCCACCCACATCTCAAACCTCTAAAACATCTGTTCCTCATCACTCAAGTCTACATTTATGGCAGACCGCAGGATTTCATGACTTATATGATGTCATACCATGCAAATACAAGCAGAAGTCTTTTAGCTGCCTAAAGATTCATAGTGAAGCTACTATGAATTCAATCTGCACTTTGATAAAGAATGGCATGTTACAAAGGGTAAATGGGGCCAATATACACTTTGAAGTAACTAAAAGTTGAAATGATCCTACTGTTAGTGTTTGATTTTTGAATTATATCCTCTTTTGCAAAGCGATAAGTAGCACCATCAAGAGAGGAGAAGCAACAAAAACAATGTAAGGGATGACTTGGTTCAGTGAACTATCTTCAACTTCAGCATCTTTTAGAGGGTAGTTGGCTTTATCTCCGACAAACGCTTCAAAATAATTTTGGTAACCCAGGTTTGTTGGAGCAAGAGTTGTGCTCTTAACCTTCATCATTGCCATGGCCTGCAGTCAACAAACCGCTTTTCAGCTGGAAGTGTTGCCAAGATGGCTATGCAGAGAGAAAGAGATACACATAAAATGCGAAACCAAAATGTACAACGGCCCTAAAAGACGCGTGGAAAGAGTTTTTGAACTTTTAAATTTGAAAACCATCATCTAAGCCTGGTTATCAGCGGCAAGTGACACAGAAAATGCTTATTTTCTTCGAAGTAGCAGTACTTCTAATCCTGCCCTACGTAGGCAATTGAATACAAACGTTATTGCTTCATTGATTTTATTTAGAATTCATTATGTCAGGAACTGGTAATGAAAATCACCTTGCAACGGATTACCTTTCAGACATAGAACAACGCAGACTTAGGCCAATTGCAATTCAAATACGTACCTGGAAGCTAAATGCGAAATGCCTTGCCGTCTTTTTCACATTTACATTTGAATGGGACTTAAGCTTCTCATACATGATCCTAGCCTCTTTGTGCCTGCCCAAAATTTCCACTGTTGGATATATAGTCTGGCAAGCAAAAAAATTGAGAGAGAGAGAGGGAGAGAGAGAGAGTTCCTATATTCTCTTGTCGTTAATATGCAATCTAAACCCATATATTTATCATTAATGAGTGAGCTGATAGACCAAACCTAAATATATGTGCATATTGCGGAGTGACAACAGCTAGCATGTGGCCAAAATACAACAGCAGTTTTGTTCTTCAAAGGCAAAAGCAAGGGAAAATGTATAGAAGCTTCTCTGTAACCTTCCACCAACTAGAAAACTCGCTAGCCATTTCAGAGCTTTATCTTGCTTAGGCCATTTGTTCATTTCTTTAGAACTACTCCACATACTTTCAGAAAGGGAAACTGAAGGAGTCCAAGAACTCTATGCATTTCATGTCAACAATTACTGCAATCGCTTGACAATAAAAATACATTTTTTTTAACAGTGGAAACTCGGTTCGACACAAGATATGGACTACAATGTAGCCACATCAAGGTTTCCGATTGTGCCAGAGTACAATATGGAATTGAAAACGACGAACATTTTGTTTCCTGAGAGTAGGGCAACGACAAACATTTTGTTTCTCTTAGTCGAGTTTCTTCTGCAACACAATCTGCTGCCAAGTCCCCAGAAAAGGAGGGAAAAACTTGGAGAAAACCAATAGCACTTCCCATTCAAAAAAAAAAAAAAACAATAGCACTTCACATTCAATCTCTGTTTCAAGATTTCAAAGTTCGCATTTCGCTGTCTATGAGGTCTAAGAAATCAACGAGAGCATACACAGTTTAGGGCAATTTCATGAGAGAAACGGAAGCATTGGACAACATAAACAGCAAGGTTAATCATAGCCTCCACGGGTCCTATGACTCTCTTGCTATTGCAAGCATTCTTCATCAAAATCTCAGAGAAGAATACATGACCCTTGCTTTCAATGCACAACACATGCATGACTATTGCAGCTGTCTATGCAATTAATGAAGACTTCCTCAGTTTTTCACAATATTTTTTCCTGAAATGAAGCAACTGGAAGCATTGAAAAAGCGGAAAGAAGACAAATAGTCCCAGTGTCCATTAAAGCAGGTAAAAGCACGGCATCTTAATATGAATAGTATTCTAAAAAAGTTGGCAATTTTACCACATACTTATTGCTTTTCATGTGAGAGACTTTCTTTGACACAAGAAGGAAAGGTGGGAGTTTTTTAGAATACATTTCTGTCAATTTGCATCTCTTCGATGGACAACAGGAAGTTGATGTTCTGAAGAACAGATATTAATAGCTCAATTGTTAAAATTTGTTTCCAGAAAGTTGATCCAAACAAAAATTTGCCATAGTTTCTCTGCCTGAAGTTATGACATAGAGATTTGTTACTGCATAAGCACGCCAGACATTGTCTTAATTTCTAGTGAAGATTTACGGATGCAATAAGAATTGTGAAAGGAAGTTAACTGGATGTTCAAATATATATACCTAGTGAGTGAGTCCTGACAAATAGCCCAGTGCAAAGCAGCTAACCCATGAAGTTCATTCTGCACAAACCATAGAAATGAAATGACATACAGAAAATGCAGAGGTAGCAAAATACAACTCTAGCTGCCCTCTGCAGTTGAGGATAATAAAACCGACTAATACCAGGTGAGCAGTCACCCGGTATTCTTGAACATAAGAGTTGGATCAATCCTATGGTAAGACCCAGCTGCACACCAACATTTTTGTATACAACTTCGATAAATTGGACCTTAATTGGCAAAATATCAAATTTTACACTTGCCCCATATTCAAACATATGGCACAACTTGCATTCTTTTAGTTTTAGACTTTCCGTGGTATTGTCTCTCTTTTAACTAGAAAGTAAAAAGAGGAAACGTAAGAACCTAATCCTGTAATTTCTGAATGTGAAAGAGTAAAGAATACGAGTACTGAAACGCTGGCAGCTCAGATTACTATAATATCGTGAGCAGATCACCTGGAATGGTATCTTATCCATGACTGTTTCGTAAAATGGTAATGCTTCCTTGAGTTTTCCAATATCCATCAATGAGTCACCGTCCTTCAAAACCTATTAATAAACAAATGTCCATATGAATACTATGTGACAACGTCATCAATAAAACTGAGAAAATTTCTCTTGTTACAAGGAATGAAGTCTCAGACTTGTCAAGTGACTGACAGAATTTTGAAAGCAATAAAAGGTTTTAGCATTCATAATCTAGCACAAAAATATCTAACACCACTACACAAAAGTAGGCTATTCCGCTATTGTTGCCACACTACTTTCTGCTTCTATTTTCCTATTGTTGCCACACTACTTTCTGCTTCTATTTTCCTATTGTTGCCACACTACTTTCTGCTTCTATTTTCCTAATTTTCTTTTGCTTCTCAGTAATTCATACAACTCTTTCAAGATTAAGTCATCGACTCATAGGTAATAACTAATAACCAGTGACAGCAATGACTCCATTAATTAAATCCTTCTAAATTCATAGAGAACTTCCATAATTTAACTTTCTTCTTAGCTTCTATAACTATTAACTCAAATAGATCAACCTTTCGTAATGAATGATTCATGCACATAAAACTCATGGCACTATCCACTAAATTAAATATGCATTTCACCATCACATTATTCCTCAAAATAAATTTAGATCCATGTTTCATTGACAATCCTAATACTTTTGCATCCTCGTTGAACTTTACGATGGGTAGGCCCTTCATTAAATTATTTCTCTGAACAATCACTTCACTTTTTTGAGTCCTTAATTCTACAATTGTATTCATGAAATTACATGAAATTTTGGAAAGTAGTACAAAAACAACCATACTTTTTTAACCAGTAAAAACAGTGCAGATGTTCATACATGGGCCCAAAAATGCCGAACCCTATTTTAAAATTTGGCATGTTAGCTTTTTTATAGGTTTTAGCCTGCCTTCTTCGACTTTTATGCGGTATGAATCATACCTCCTCGCATTCTGATATAAGCTTCGGATCGATGCTTGAATCCCTTTTTCTCCTATATTCAGCAACTAGTTCTCTAGTACGAGCATTTTTAGCAGCTTGAACTTCTGCTGTTTCCAGCACCTCTCCAGGGCGAATAGTTCTTCCACCACCATACTAAGGAGACATGATGAGAAGTCGAGTGTAAACAGATTTTGAGTAAGAATTCGTGCTAAATATGAACCAAAATTCAGCACAGAGAAATATGTACACATTGGCTTTCCCATCTTTATACCTTAAAAGCTTTACAAAGAAAGTGTTCCACCATCATAAGCAAATAACTGAAGGGCTATGATGTAATACCCTAAATTTGGGGGTATAGAGTGTTTAGTCCCACATTGGAAGTCTACACGAGTGATCTTGGGCATATAACAAACCATGTTAGAGACTACTAGTACCTTAGGCTTAAGCATTTTGGGCCATGTGGTGTGGCTTGTGGATCAAATCAAAGTACTGGGCCGGTGGTCTTCTGCATGGGGTGTTACATATGTGATGAAACAACCTACCAAAATAATTAAGAAAATAAGAATCCTATCCATTAGTCATATGGTTACCCTGTAACTACAAAGGGAACTATCCAAGAGAAATAAAAAGGTCACCTTACTGTAAAATTGGCCAATTTTTTCTTAAAGCTGTAGGCCATGAGAACCATAGCTTATCAGGTGGAATAACTTATAAGGTTCCCATAGGGGTGAAGACTTCAAGATCATGCTCAAGAATCTCTTCTATCTCTCCCTCACTTTCCTTTCTTTGTGAGGTAAAGAAGGGTTTGGGATATTGTCGAGGGTCTCAAAAGAAGCTCAACGTCTTCTCTAGGGCTAGAAATTGACCACCTGCATCACTTTTACTATGTACTCGTCACTAGTATTATTCTTAAGCTATCACTGTATGATTCTATCCATAAGTAGGTACACGTTGGTGGGTCCATTTCCTAAAATCTTCAGCTTCAGGGAAAACAAGTGAATTAGACATGGACTTAGAGCTTCCATTTCTGAGAGGTCAGGAGTTCAATTGTTCAAGTGTATACATTAGTATTTGTCCCCCATTCATATTCTTCTCTGTCTGCATTATGCTTCTCCAATATATGGAAGTTGCATCTTCACATACAACAAGGGATTGCACATAAAGGAGGCTGTTGGATAACATGATCTCCTTATCAGACCATTCCGCAACAAATTAACAAATGGGACAATTGGTAAATCAACAGCTTCACCAATTCAGACTCCGTCATAGTAGGATACATGTCATCATTCCTGCATCATGAAATTGTTGACATGTTGCAGAAGTGGTGACCAACACAATTCGCGAATGAGACATTCCAAAGTCATTGTGCACCTGATTTGTCTTGATTTGTGCTCGAGATAAATAACTGTGATTATAACAGCATCGTGATTCCGCAAGATCAAATATGAAGCAAGTACCAACTGTACAATGGATACAACTCAAAGAAAGTACAGATTCCAAAGTTAGCAACACAACAAAGAAAACATTAAATACCCATGCATTTCAATCCAAGAGAACCAGTGGACAATCACTTCCGAATTCATCTTCTTTAAAAACCAAAAACACATTAATAAAACACCGCCTTCTTATCTGTACATGACCAGGTCATTGTCAGATCAGCTCATTCTCTAGCGTACATCATTGCCAGTGACCCAACGCTACATCAAAAACAACCGCAACATTCCAAAGGGATCCAAGACCTACTCAAGTCACAGACCGAACTACAAGGTTCTAGTAAATCAAGGTAAAATCTTATGAAAAGTAGCAAGTTTTCAGTCCAGCCCTATTATGGTCTTGCATATAGCATAATTTAAAAGCAATCTCTATCACAGAATCATCAATCGATAACAACTAGAAAGATAAGCCTGATAGAGCTATGCCAATACAAATCAATGCATTGTTAACATTATCATATTTATTTGTACACACAAGCGTATATGCAACAATAACCTATGAAGCACAGATACGGATACGGATACGAGATATGGATACGATACGATACATATACGCGGATACGCGATTTTTCCAAAAAGTCGGATACGATACGTTGGGGGATACGTTGAATATAAAAATATAAAAATAAATATATTATAAATATATATAATTTTTAGTTCCTAAAATTTCATTAGACAAGTTCACCATTACAGCACAGAAAAAAAAACTAAAAAACCCCTAAAAAACGTATCCGAATACTCTAAAAACGTATCTGATACGTATCCGATACGTATCGGGAGCGTATCCGAGCGTATCGGTAACGTATCGGAGCGTATCCAAAACGTATCCGAATAATAAAAATTTAATTTAAATTACGGATACTCTAAAAAACGTATCCGATGCGTATCAGGAGCGCATCCGAGCGTATCCGTATCCGATACGCGTACGATACGCGATACGGAGGTCAAAATAGAGTATCCGTGCTTCATAGACAATAACATATAGACATATGAACACATACGGAGGAAAACAGGAGGAGGAAATTATTACTAGATATTTGAAGTACAACCAAAGAAGTTCAAAAAGTTGTTGGACTGTATTTTGACTAAAAAATGAGTTTTCTCCTGATTGTGGCACGTTGCAAACTTGGCACCCCGAATTTGTTTGCCAATAGTAAATTAGCAATCAAGTCGAAATCTGCACTTGATCACTCAAACTAATACTCCAGTAAATAACACTCTCATATCCATAACGTAATTGAACAATGAAAATTAGCAACCTCAAAAAAAAAAAGCTATAGAATTTAGCTTTTACTTGGATAAAATTACAGGATTTGTAAGGGAAACTTACTGCTTTTGAAATGTTTCTAGGTCTAGGGAAGACTCCCCATGACGAAACCTTTGGTATGTAAATATCCGGATCATCTTCCTCAGTTGATTTTGGCTCCGACGCTGTTGTTCCAAATTTCGTAGGATTCCTAAGTATCTTTACCTTGGGAAAATCCCCTTCAGTTTTTGAAATGTTTGTAGGACTAAGGGAAGCTCCAAACGTCGGAACATTTGTCTTGTAAACCTTTGAATTGTCTCCCTGCGCTGTCTTTGGCTCGGACACTGTAGTTTTTCCAAATCTACTAGGATCCCCAACAAGTATCTCTACCTCAGGAAAATCCCCCTCTGTTTTCGAAATGCTTCTAGTGCTAGGGGAAGCTCCCCATGTCGAAATCTTTGGCTTGTAAACATCCGGATCGTCTTCATCGGTTGAGTTTGGCTCGGACACCGTAGTAGATCCAAATTTGCTAGTATCCCCAACAAGTATCTCTACCTCGGGAAAATCCCCTTCTGTTTTTGACATGTTCTTATAACTCGGGGAACCTCCCCAGGTAGAAACTTTTGGCTCGTAATCATCGGGATCATCTTCCTCAATTATCTTTGGCTCGGACACCCTGACTGCTCCAAATTTGCTAGGATCCCCAACAAGTATCTCCACCTCAGGAAAATTTTCCCTTGTTTCCAAAACGTTTCTAGGACTAGAAAAACCTCCCTGTGGAGAAAATTTTGGCTCGTAAACCACTGTATTGTCTTCCTCAGCTGACTTTTCCTGGGACACCCTAGGTATTCCAAATTTGCTAGGATCCCCAACAAGTATCTCTACCTCAGGAAAATCCCCTTCTATTTTTGAAACGTTCCTATGACTAGGAGAACCTCCCCATGTAGAAACTTTTGGCTTGTAAACACCAGATTCGTCTTCCTTAGCTGACTTTTCCTGGGACACCCTACGTGTTCCAAATTTGCTAGGATCCCCAACAAGTATCTCTACCTCAGGAAAATCCCCTTCTATTGTTGAAACATTCCTATGACTAGGAGAAGCTCCCCATGTAGAAATCTTCGGTTCATGAACATCGGGATCGCCTTCCTCAGTTGTCTTTGGTTCAGCAACTGGAATGAACCCAGATGGAAGTCCTCCACTCTTCTTCTTGTCCGTGAAATCAAGCCCCATAAAATCAACGCTTGAAATTTTTGGATCGTCCTTTTTAGAAATCATCCTCTCAAAGATCGCTTCCTCGGAATTCAACCAATCTCTGCCCTTCAATCCTACAACCAACGCTCACACAAGTCGTTACACAATAATTAATCAATGTCTCATTCTTCATTTTCAATCACCTTTCCAAGGAACAATATGGCGGAAATATCATACCAATACAACATTGTGAAAAATCCTTTAAGAACGAGCAAGGTGATGGTCCATTTGAAAGAATTCAATCATTCCAGAATACTAATCACAAGGCATATGGGAATCCCATTTCCCTCTTGTCTACTTCTGTACGCATTGCATATTTGCATGTAAATGAGCACTGAATGACGCAAGTAGTTTGACTAAATCAATCTCTTGAAGGTGCAACGGATAGCATTTGCAAATTAAAAAACCTCATTCTTATTCAACTAATGAAGTCCTCCTGATGCTGCTTCTGAGTTATTCATCAAACAGCATTAAGTCTACCTATCAAATATACAACCACACATCTGAAACAAAGATGAACAGAAACTCACATTTAGCATTTACTACCTGAATTTTTTTGACTATCTTCCACACGTAATCCACTACCCGTAACTCCTTTGTTCTTCTGATACTCTTTTGCTTTCTCCATTGCAAGTTTTAGAGGTGGTGGTACCTCTTGATTGTCAACAGTCGTAAATTCTGAAACGAACCCGTCAGCAGATTCCAACACTGGTTTCAGTTTAGAAGCTCCATTAGAACGAGTACAAGAAATCAACAAAAGCATAACCAATCCAGAATCAGCTATGATGGAGTAATAACAAACACCAATAAGGATGAGTTTTCATGGACATGGATTTCACATGAAGGGATCTAACATTAGCAGTTAGTATTATATCAAAACAACTCAAATGTAGACTTGATAGTTCAATATGGATTCCAAAATTGAGCTTGGAAGCGATGATATGATGGATTTGTAATGACAATCAGATAAAAGTATTTGAATGACTATGTCAAGGACTGTAGGATTCCAACAAAAATAGTCTGTTACTACCTCTAATCCATCCCCTACTTCAGCTTCACTACCCAAATAGCTAAACCTAGGGCTGATAAACGAAGTAAACCACTTGAGTTTGAGCTCGTGTTCGCTCATTAAAAAGCTCGCTTGAGATAGGTTTGTTAACATAAACAAACCAAGCTTGAATTTTGAAGCTCATTAAGCTTTCCAACCAAGCCCGACCAAACTACTGCTTGGTTCATTCGACTTATGATGTTTAAACATTCAAGCTACTCGAGTTCGGTTTTTGATTGGCTCGCGTTTGAGATTGATTCAACTCTTAAACAAACCAAGCTTGAACTTATTTTAAGCTCGCTAAGTTTTTACACCAAGTTTGAATAATCAATTGTTCCGTTCGTTTATCAAGCTCTTGCAATTTGGCAGAAACTGGGCAACAAATCTCTTCATTTAACATTTGCCTGTATCCTAAACCAAGCGTAGACAAAATCCACAATTTTACCGAAAAGAAAAGTACCTGAAAATGCACCACTCTTTTCAGCTATTCCACTGCCACCCAAAAAGGCATCTTTCTTTATCCCATACTCCTTTGCTTTCTCCATTGCAATTCCAACAGAAAGAGGCACCTCCTCATTCGACCCATCATTTCCAATTCCTGTTTCAGCATAATCTGAACCTGGGTTTTCAACAATTTTTGGAGTCGGGTTCGATTTCACCGCTTCTTTATACGCCTTAGCTTTGGCAAAAGCCATCTTTATTCTGTCCGATTTGCTGGGTTCTGCTTCAGAAGAGTTTTCTGCTGGATTTGATGAATTGGGTGGTGATGGTTCTGCGTTGGAAGAAGATGAGGAGACTTTGAGGGACTTGTACGAGAGATTTCTTGGTTTTGATTTTGTTGAAGAGATAGTGACATTGGTGGCGGTGGGTCGTACAGTGCAAAACCACGGAGATTGTGAAACAGAGGCCATGGTTTTGAATTTCGATGGTGAGATAGTTGAGACTTGAAGACAAGCGCACTCAGAAACTTCTGGCAAGGAAAAAGCGTGGTTGTCAACCACGTCTTCCAAAAGCGTGATTTTTTTTTTTTTCCCGTTTATCACACACATAAAGCGTGCTTACGAACTACGTTTTTAGAAAGCGTGTTTGGTAAACACGTTTTCAAGACAAAATAAGATTAAATTAATTTTTTGGGTTAATTTGTCTTAATCCACTGTGAAAACATGAAACAGAACCTCATTTTTCATAAAACGTATTTACTAAAAACGTTTCATATACTCTGAGAATAAAGTTTAAAAACGCATTTTTTAATTAATAAAGTCATAAAAAAAAAACTACAAATCGATTAATGAGCTCAGACTCCCATCAGAGGGTGCTGCTGTCTTAGGGACTAGTGGCTGTGTAGTGTGTATACGGGAAATATCAAACAATTCGACTTTCAGCCATGTTTGGCAACAAAAAAACGCAAATATCACAAAGTCAAACAATATCAGACAGACAGACACTTGTAGACTTTCTATTGTAAATAATGTATTTTAGATTTTAATCAGGATTAATTATGAATCTGAAAGTGTTTGAATGCTATATGCAGAATAACCGAACGTCCGAGCCAGCTATTATATCTTTATTCTTCTTTTTTTTTTATAACCGAATGTGCGAGTCAGCTTGGGCGCACCTCGATTAATTCCAGGGTTCTGAAAGTAATGATTGAGCATAACTCTCAAAGGCCTTTATTTTATTTTATTTTTTTTGATCGGCAAAAGTAAATTTCATCTCCATAAAGGGCTAAAGAAATTAGTACAATAGAAGAGATCCTAAAAAAAAGACCGCAAGAGTTTTGATGGGGAATCTAACTTAAGACCTTATGTGAGAGCAAACTCCTAAATTATATTTCTATGCTTTTTGTACCCTAATTTTTAGGAATTGGTCCATTGTTCACGAGCGTGTTGAGCCAAACACTCATATGTTTAAGCTTGACTCCAATTTCTAACAAAAAATTAAAAGTGATTGAGCTTAGCTAGCACTTCTTTATGGACGAGTTTGAACAAGCCCAAATCGAATCAAGTTTGAGCTGTTTAGTTTGCTTAGCTGCCCTAAACATCGTGTTCTCCGATGGGCCCTAAACATCGTGTTCTCCAATGGGCCATCACGTCAGAAGCCTTATTTTCTGAGGGAAAATTATTGGGTGTTCTAGGTCCACAACCAATTATATTTGCAGTCTTAGGCCTAGCTTACTTTTGTTAGAACCAACTGCGAAAATGGATTTTTGCATAAGATGGCTAAAAGGTAAGCTGTTAAAATCATTTTTTTCCCATCAGCTAAATTGTATTTTTGCTAAAAGTGTTACACAATTGCATCATTTACCATTTTGCCCTTATTTGAAATTAAGCACCATATACATACACATGGGGGCAAAATGGTAATTTAACATA
The DNA here is from genome assembly GCA_963854785.1 of Vaccinium vitis-idaea. Lineage (NCBI taxonomy): Eukaryota > Viridiplantae > Streptophyta > Magnoliopsida > Ericales > Ericaceae > Vaccinium > Vaccinium vitis-idaea. Next base: position 9,365,513 of record OY978223.1, read on the forward strand.
TTGGTGGAGAATTCTGGAAAAAAAAAAAAGTGAGGGCATAAAAAAAACACCCTCATTGCTTTTAGCAAGTGGAAAATTGAAGTGCTTAAAGTTTGATTTTTAGCCGCAGGCACCAATTAAATATTTTTGTAATCGAAGAATAGGACATGCAATTTAATGCAGGATGCATTTTATTTTTATTTTTGTTGTTGTTGTTGATATTTTGGACCATATAAGATGTTAATGTGTTACCTTTTAAAAAAAACTAAGATGTTACCAAATTAAAATTACCATAATGTTTGGTGCTTCTCCAATTGGTACCACCATTTTTTGTGCTAAGCCCAATAAACTGATCCAATCTTCATTTTGCCCAGTATCCACTTTGATGAACAGCTCCTCCAATATAATGTCTGGACCTCAATTTATCACCTTTTTTTTTTATCCAATTCAGACTTGATCAAACTGTTGATGAAGATTGAAGATGACATAAATACTCCTTTCTCACAATAGCAACTTTATCACGCAATTGACTTGCATCATCGAGTCTTCATTTCCCTCCCCGAATAATATAATGAAAGTTCTTACTTTACCACGCAATTGACTTACACCGAGGCTTCATTTCCCTCCTTGAATAATATAATGAACTTCTTACTTTGTCAAGAATTATAAAAGAAAAAAATTTCATAGTAGTTCTCATCAGGGCCCACATTTTATGTCAACACAATCATAATCCCAACCTAATTCTTTTCAACATCTACTTTAAGCCTTGTTTTGTACATAAAATGAGTATGCTTCACTGCAAGTTGAAAGTAAAAAACCAGTGGATGCTTCACCAGGGATGTCTTCAGATTTGTGGAAGGGATGTTATTCAGGAAACAAAAGATTAAATGAAACCAAACAGTCAAAACTTAGTTTCAGTCCAAAGCTCGACACAAAAATCAGCAGAAAAACATCAATATTCATGCTTTAACAGATACAGTGATTCTAACACATCTAATAGATTGCAAACTTGTTTCTACATGTTGAGTACACCCATTGCCAGGATGCAAAATTGAACATATTTGATCTAAAGGAGTTACGAAAACAAGATACATGAATCCTAACACAGAAACTGGAAAAACTGAAATAAGTCCTATGTTACAATCAACTGACAAGAATCTTTTATGGCATTCCGCCAGGTCAAGGGACATAAGAATTCTAGCACGTATCCAACAAATTTCCAGTTTGTTTGCAACTATTGAAGTCACCCATATTTTGCAGGCTAACAAGAACAAGATAAATGAGGTATAAAGTTCCCAGACGGTAACACTAACGCCAACCCAACCCTGCTGAAACCACCTATAAAAAGAATGTGGTACTTTCAGCGGAACACACGTAGTGAGTGATTTGTGCAAGTGAAACCACCATCAACCATCAAATTAGTCCCGCTTATATACCTTGATTCCTCACTAGCTAAGAAAAGTACAGCATTAGCCACATCAACAATAGTCAGTTCCACCCCTTGCAGGTTCACATTCCTCCCGACAAAGTCACGGAAACCAACCATGGCATCCTCAGTTCTCTCCTCCTCTGGCAAGTGAGCCAAAGCCAAGCTTGTTGCAACTGCATAAGGAGAAACACAGTTGACCCGTATCCCATACTTTCCTAGTTCGGCTGCAACACTCTTGGTGAGTCCCGAAACAGCATGTTTGGAACCTGTGTACGCATGTGGGCCTAAGCCCCCAATGGCACTTGAAACGCTACAAAGGGAAATTATTGAGCCCTTCATCAATGGGATCATTATACGAGCTGCGTGCTTCATTCCAAGAAAGACTCCCTTCACATTCACATCAAATACTTTCTCAAACTCAGATAGGTCCACATTGCGGATGTCTGGAGAAGGGGCACCAGCTAACCCAGCATTGTTAACCATGATGTAAAGAGTGCCAAATTTATTCACGGCAAAGTCAACTGCATGGTGGACATTATCCTCTACCGTAACATCACAGTGGAAAAAGCACGTGCTTTTGTCACCCCCAAGGGTTTCACAGAGATGCTGGCCAAGATTTTCTTGAATGTCAGCAATACAAACCTTTGCACCGTGATCATGGAAGAGACGCATAATGCTCTCTCCAATCCCAGTTGCGCCACCAGTTACTAATGCCACTTTTCATAATAATCTGAAAAGAGAAAAGACAATAAACAAGATGAATAGAAATACGGAATACTATAAGGCACATGTTTACTTTAAACTACACTGAATGTCTAGATTCTACAACCACTAAAAGTACAAGGTCTAACCACTAAAAGTACAAGGTCTTGAGCCCTGCATGTCTGCTGGATGGGAGCCTCATGTTGTTTCAGTACCTATGTAGGATCTTGAATCTGCATACACAAGACTTTTCCTAGAAACTAGGGGATACCAAAAACATATGCTTGTCACATTGACATATGTGGATGGGCTGGTAAGACATATGTGGATGGGCTGGTAAGTTGCATGTGGCAGGAAAAACAGACAAAGTGTATTGGGTCCGGTCTGATTGTAAAACAAAATGGTATCAGAGCCAACCTCCTTGCAATGCCATTGTGTGGTCCATGGAGAAGTGGGGAAGTGAGACCCTTGGTTGGGGTGATTGCGAGTTCTTCAGCCACCCAATATATGTGGTTTATGGAAGAGAGCCTCAATTAGATTTTTATGGGGGATGAGACCCTACATTTGCCTCACATGATCTCAACGGACAAGATCTTACCGCTACATGAGCAACAACTTGAACCTCCTAAATATAGAGCATTTTCCAAGGACACTTTGGGAGATCATAACCAGGTGCTTTCAACCCAAAAATGTCACAGCTATCAACTTAGCTTAGCAATCCTCAAAAGGGCAGGAAAACACACAACGGAGCAAAAGATAATTTCAATGATACATAGAACATGGTTAACCACTCGAGCCACTAGTCTGTGGTCTCAACTACTATTGCTTTGTTCTGCAGCCAGCTCTACATGTTAATTATCTGAATATCACAGTTACTCATAGTGATACATCAACTAGTACATTAATCTAAAGGATAATCGTTGTACTTATTTATTATTAGGTTTGAACAGTTACTAGTTAAACAAGGGTTTTGAATTGATCACTCACGTAAACTAATTCCATTAAGATGGAAAGATCATAATTCATAACTGAACTCCAGATGGAAATACGCTAGTGAAATGTATGATTGAATAATAAACTATACTTAATAGAAATAATTGAAACAGAACAGAAATGGGACATCTTCTTAATTTTGGGTAACTATGCCATTTGTAAAGAAAAAATGCTCGAGTTTAGGATAATCAAATCAACATAACAAAAACTAGAAAAATTCACCATGTCAACACACAAGAATTATGGTAGTTATTCCACAACCTCATTCAGACATTCCCATGTAATGACTTAGAACAGTGAAGTGTACTCTGATAGCCCAACTTTTATCTTATGCATTTTATCTACTTCAGACACACAAAGTCAAGTTCTGATCTCAGTTGTTGAATAAGTCCGGAAAGGAATTTCCGCAGCCATTCAGCTGGAATCCCAATGAAAGACTCTCATATGAGATCCATCTTTTATGAAAATTTACCAATATCTTGAACAAAAAGAAAGAAATTTTTTGTTTTCGGTCTATTTGTAAGAAGTAAAAACCCCAAGTATACTAGCCTCTTCATAATCGTGTGTTATTATGTTGCTACTCCAAATATAGGCACCCAATTCCAAAGAAATCATCACAACTATACAACAAAGATACCATACTGATTATGAATCACTGCCAACTGGAATCCATTACTTTGATCAGAAAAAAAAATCAGCAACCGAGTGAATCAAGCAAAACCGTTTTCCATTTTTTTGGTGAAAATTCAAGCACAAGCTTAAACTCACAGATAAGGCCACTTACAATCACTATGTATGCATCTGTATACATAAAAAGAAGGAAAAAAGAGAAACCCACAAAGTTTTATGAGGTGGATATACCTTTGGGAAGTGGGAGAAGAGTCGCTGGAGCTTTTCGTTGCCATGCCTGGAGCTTCCTCACTCACTCTCTTTCTCTCTCTCTCTCTCTCTCTCTCTCTAGATCACTAACGAACAAGTTCTCCTTTTTTTGGTCTACTCTCTACTCTCTCCCTCCAGCATCGTCGCTAGCAGTACCTCTATGGGCACATGGTTGAGAAGCGAAAGGACAGTGGATGCCACGTTTAGTGGCTTCACTGGCTTGCAACTTTAGGAAAAGATTCTTTTTTCGCAACTTTCATAGGAGTAGTGTTGGTTTGCGGATGACTAACGTGCCTTCTCAACTTCCGCTCAAAACTAGAAAGGAAAAAAAAAAAAAAAAGATATCGGTCCTTCTAACGGGTGCTGCACCTTGTGGCCTTGTTGGTTTTGGGTTTTAAGCTTTGGTTTTCTTATTTATTATCTAATTATTACTCTTATTTTTAAATATTATTTTTATTTTTCTCTCTATATCTCTCTAATCATTAATCCCTATTTTTAATTATTATCCCTATTTTTAACTATTTTTAATCATTACCAAAACTCAAACCAAACACAACGTGTAATTTTGTGTAGAATGTGTACTTGGGCCCCGTTTCACTAAGGGAGTTTTGTTTTAAAATTATCTTGATTTTTTTGTTCACACTTTTTTATGTGATGTATTATGAGAGGATGATATTGGTTTTGGGGAAAAATTAATTTTTGAAAAAAACTAGTTAGTGGAACACCCCCTTAGTGTCTTTTCCTTTTGCCAAACATGTCATTATAGGTTTTGTTTTTTCTGTCAGTTTGGTACTCACACTATAAAAGTTTGAGAGCCTCATATATTTATTTCTTATCCAAATTTATCCTTTCATTTTTTTTCTTTGGTTTTTTGTTTTTTCTTATTTTTTTTCTTTTAACTTATAATCATAGCCTTCACTTGATCAAATACCACATACCATGGTTTGAGAAGTTGATGAAAGATAATTCTTAGAATACTCGGCCATTAAAAAATACAGTGACTATAGATACACAAAAAATGCACAAAAATGCCTAAATCTCTGAAGCAACAAATAGATCAACAACTCCCACGTACATAATAAAGTGAGAACTTAAATTACACCAAAAATTCCATAAACTATCATGTTCGTGCAAAGTTTAATTTTAACATGACATAATTCCAAAAGACAAAGTATTATGCACACCCCATAAATGGGCATTGATATCTTTTTGTTGCCCATCAAAAAAGTCAAACTGTATAAGCAAACATGACCATACAAAATGTAAGAGCAAAAATAAGTTTAGCACATATGATCAGCCATGTACGCTGTGTTGGAACACAAAAAACTCATATTTTTAGTGTTTTGATACCTTTTGATGTCCGAACAATGAGCCCTATGACTCTTATGGTTCAGATCAATGGGTTTTCGAGCCCAAAGTTTTATAATTTTTCTTGAAGATTCTTTCAAACTAGTAGGGTCCTAAATTCTGAATAAAAATCAAACGAATAAGATGAATAACGTAAAAATATCCGATGGGCCCAATTTTCTCCAAGACCACTTTAATAATTATTTTAAAATTATTTAACGATTCAGATCGTTTGTGTGGGACTCGAAAGTGGGCCCCACAAAATTGCATTTTGTAAAGGTTCGGAGTGGCATCAAAACGGTGCCGTTTTGGGTCTGGGACAGCCACTCCGGGACAGCAGATCCGGAGCTGCCTAAAATAGAATACATTACCCTAAATTGGCACGGTCTTCTAAAATCTACAAACAAAATGGGACAGAGAGACTAAGAGATAATGCTAATGAGGTCGAGATGGTTAGTGTTCACAAAGCGCCTCAATACTGGTAAAATTTGCCTAGAAATTTGTTAGTGCGTGTTGATATCTAGGACTCCAATATTTACAGAAAATATTACTCCATCTTTCCCCAAATAAATGTAGAGGATTACATTTTGTATTGTCCCATAATAAGTGTGTGTTTTGAAAAGTTAATAGGTAAAAGTTTGTACAATTATTATTTTGCACTTTTGAGGTTAATGAGTAAAAGTGGAGAATAATTTTAGAAAATTGAAGTAAAAGTTTCAACTTTAGGAAAATATTCTTTTTTCATAACTTTTATATCGGGTGGCGGATGATTCTTTTATATTACGGCCCGTTTGGATGGCGTATTAGTTTGAGAGGGATTAAATAGTAAGGGGGGATGAAATAGTCGGGGTGATTAAATAAGAAGGGTGGGTCCACATTGATGTGACAGTTAAGAAGTGAGGATTAAATAGTCCGTGGTTTGGATGAGGGATGAAAAAAGAGGGATAATGAGGGTGAATGATGTAAAAAATTATTAAATGACATATTTGCCCTTCATGAGCCCGTATTAGATAATTAATTAAATTAATTATATAATTTCAAGAATAATTAATTTGTTATACTTATAAAAAAATAAGCTATAATAAGTCCTTCTAATATTTTTTTTATACAAATTCAAATTATTAAATATTCAAAACGACTAAAAGTTCTTTTTTAGATAAAATTGTGTAATATATGAAATTAGGTAATAAAATTAAAAAAAAAAAAACAAACACACATAAACTAATTACATAAAAGACAAGTGGCAATTATAAGGACAAGTGGCTGGGCTATGAACTAATAAAGGGCAAGTGGCGACTTTTTTTGTTTACCATTTTTACTATTTTCTGTTTCTCTCTCCCTCTCACTCTCTGTGCAACAAAAAAACAGTAAAAAAAACCCCTTTCATCTTCTCTTCTCCTCCAGCCGCCTCACCATCCTCATCCATCCCATAAATCCGACGCCTCACCATCTTCTCCTCTCCTCCCGCCGCAGCTCCGGCGAAGCACTTCAAGATCGTAGCAACTCCGGTGAAGAACTTCACGATGGTAATTTCTCCCTTTTTTTTAGTTCAAGATCTACATTTACATGAAATTTTCGGGTTTGAAATTTTTGGGTCCGAAATTGGGGATTAGTGAGGGTAGAGAGGTAAAATGGCCATGGATGAGGCCCCTGACTAAACATAAGCATGGATATGGCATGGGTCCAGGATGAGGGGTGGCCGGATAATTTAGTCGGGGGTGGGTTTTTGTGCTCCCAAAGCTTGGATATGGCATGGGTCCAGGATGAGGAGGGGAGGATGATTTAGCCGGGGGCCAAATCCCTCATCCAAACGGGCTCTTAGTGGCTTCAGGAGTAGGCTTTCAACGCTCTTGGCCCTATGGGAGTAATTATTTTAGCGGTAATTCAAGGGGTATCGACCCCCGTACAGACCATGTACCGACTGCTCTCATGATTCACTTTTGAGTCCCACACAAGTTGTTCAAATCATTCATTCATCTTAAAACATAAATCTGAGTGGCCCTGCTAGAAATCAGCTGAATCTAACATGCATAAATAGTTGATCCAAAATTCCCCCGTTTCTCCGAGAGCGGTCAATACATGGTTTGTGCATAGCGTCTGTAACCATAGACGCGTTGTTATTTTAGTGATCTTAGGCATCGCTACGTGATTTTCAATATTCTTTTTCATCATACATTCATGTAAGGTCTATATATTTTGTCCTGAACCCTAGGCAGAGCCAGACATGACAATGGGATCAATATCTAGTTGCTAACCAAAAAATAATTATGAATGAATAATAAGAGATAATGCTAATGACGGTCGAGACAGTTAATGTTCGCAAAGCACTCAATATGGTAAAATTGCAAACATGTTAGTAATATTTTAGTAAATGTAATGGGTATCAACCTACATACACTCACAAACAAGTTTAGATTTCACTACACATGTTACAGATAACAATATATTTTTACGGATATTAATACTCCTACATCTTTTACCTATTATATATCTTCCGCCCGAAGGGCAGCGTAGCATTTTTCATTAACAAAATCTTTAGTAGTTTGGAATGGGGGCAAATATTCAACTTTCAGTGGACTTGATTCATACTAGAGGCAATTTTATTTGGTGCACTGTACGAAACCCAAGCCCCAATTTCTTTGGTATTAACTGCTTCAAACCCGGATGTCATTGATTTACACAGTCGATGTAAATAATGTTCTCTTCTAAAAAATCATGTGGAGAATCACCAAATTCCTCAACCTAATTTATGCACAAAAGTCACCAGAAGAATATCAATATTTATGCTTTAGCAGATACAGCAATTCTAATACACATCCAATTTATTGCAAACTTGTTTCTACTATATCAAGTGCACCACTTGCAAGGATGCAAAATTGAACACACGTATGTTATTACACAGAAACTGGAGAAAACCAAAACAAGTCCAATATTTCAATCAATTGGGGCCTGTGACACGAATCCTTTTATAGCGTTACACGCAGCCGAGGGATATAAGAATTATTTAACGATTCATATCATTTGTGTGGGACCCGAAAGTGGGCCCCACAAAATTGCATTTCATAAAGGTTTGGAGTGGCATCAAAACGGTGCCGTTTTGGGTCTGGGACAGGCACTTGGGACCGCCACTCCGAGACAGTACTTTCAACGGAACACGTGAAGCGAGTGATTTGTGCAAGTGAAACCACCATCAACCATCAAATTAGCCCCGCTTATATACCGTGATTCCTCGGTAGCTAAGAAAAGCACGGCGTTCGCCACATCGTCGGCAGTCAGTTCTACCCCTTGTAGGTTCGCCCTCTTCGCGACGAAGTCACGGAAGCCAGCCATGGCATCCTCAGTTCTCTCCTCCTCGGGCATGTGAGGCACAGCCAGGCTTGTTGCCACCGCGTAAGGAGAAACGCAGTTGACCCGAATCCCATACTTTCCCAGCTCGGCTGCGACGCTCTTGGTAAGTCCCGAAACAGCATGCTTGGAACCGGTGTATGCGTGCGGGCCTAAACCCCCAATGGCGCTCGCAACGCTGCAAATGGAAATTATTGAGCCTCTGATCCTCGATGGAATCATTATGCGAGCTGCGTGTTTCATTCCGAGAAAGACTCCCTTCACATTCACGGCAAATAGTTTCTCGAACTCTAACAGGTTGACATCGCGGATGTCGGGACAAGGGGCGCCTGCGATCCCTGCATTGTTAACCACGATGTCAAGTGTGCCGAATTTATCCACCGCGAAGTCAACTGCGCGGCGGACATCGTCCTCTGACGTGACGTCGCAGTGGAAAAAGCACGTAATTTGGTCACCCCCTAGGGCTTCACAGAGATGGAGGCCAAGATTGTCTTGAATGTCGACGACACACACTTTTGCACCGTGGTCGTGGAAGAGACGTACGATGCTTTCTCCGATCCCGGTTGCGCCTCCGGTAACTAATGCCACTTTCCCTAATAATCTGAAAACGTAAAACTATAAACAACGTATAACAGAACAAATTAAAAACAAAAACAGAATTGGGAAGGCATTCCTTTCAGTTTACAAGGAAGCTAGAGAGATAGTACAACTTAGAAACTACAGAAATGAATCAAATGCCCAGCTTGGACTTACCTTATATCCTACTCCCTCCATCCTAAAATAATAGTGTGACATGCAATTTTTGGATAAAAATATATAAAGTACTTCTGTTCATAATTTGTCGGAAACAATGTAGACAAAGGGTATGGAACGCTTTACATTACAATCTGTTAACCAAGAACAGAATACCAGATTGGGTTAAGTCGCGGACTATAGTTCGTTCTTTTTAAAGACGTTTCGCGGCTTAGCCTACTTTGTGCAAGCAGTGATAGTCACGCCGTTCTCAAAAATAAAACAACATAGAATAGAGTTTTTGTCTCGATCTTTCTTGCACAGAAGAAGACCGGAAAATACAGAAAACAATTGACCTTCTTGCTCTTAGAATTCAGTATATAAAGAATGGGTTTTTATCGATGTGTAAAAATGACTCAAAAGATTACCGACGTACCGTAAGGTCCGTAATGCTTTCGATTAACCAAAATTAGATTCAAATCAGTCCACTGAATTAAGCACCACGTTTTTTCATTTATACGACTTTTCACAAGGGATTATTGGGATGGGGGGAGTACAACTTTGTTTTTTGAAAGTAAGATTAACAACTTAAGTAGGATCTTGAACCTTAACAGCACAAAACTTTCTCCGAAGAAAATAGGGGATAATAAAACCAAAATTACTTAGCGTACGCACGGTCGTGTACGCACATGCACGGACGATGCATCTCAACCGTCGAAAATGTTTTTGGACGGTCCAAATGCCAAAACACTTTTTGACGTCCGTGCATGTGCGTATGCGAAGGCACGTTGTAATAAAACCAAGTGTTTGTCACGTGGACAAGCTTGGATAACGCCTTTTTCCAAGGATCGAAACTTGGGGAGAGCGTAACCAGGCGCTAATTGGCACATGGACACACGTACATGTATATATGGACATTTTGCATTTGTCGAGAAAATTGTCAAGGTCAATGCTAATATTTTTGATCTGCTAATTTTCAATGCTAATTGCTACTACCAGTTAGAGCATCCCATCAAGCCTCAGTAATTCTTGAGCCAAAAATATTAGTGAAAAGTGTTTTACCTACTAACGTCTTTTTCGACACTCCAATAATACTACGTACCTATATTATCTACCACTATTAAAATACTATTTTTTTCTTTTTAAATATTACTCCTACAAAAGAAAGGAGGGAGAGGGAGAGAGAAGGAGAGAGGAGAGAGAAAAAATATTAAAGAAAGGTTTGGGGAGTGAACAATAACTCAATAAAAAGGAGGAGATATAAGGAGGCACTGTTCGTGGATATATTTTGGGTAGTGATTTATTGAGACTGTTGTAGACCTTTTTGGGGGTTTAAACTACCTAAAATAGAGTAGGGAGGCTGTTTATTGAACCTGTTGTGCTTGCTCTAAATTCCAGCATGACCACAAACTCGTAACCTAAAAGTTGGGAGATCAAGTGTCTGGCCTATGTACCACGGGGAATTCATCGGAGGTCACATATTGAAAACTTAATAGGTAAAAGTTTACAACTTAACTAGTAGAGAGCTACACAAAAACAGAACTTGGGAGGCATTCCTTCCATTTTACAAGGAAGGAAGAGAGCTACACAATTTAACTAGTAGAAACTAGAGAAATGAATCAAATTCCCGGCTTGGACACGCCTTAGAATTTAGATCCTACTTCCTCCGTCTCCAAAAGATATCCCTTACGAAAGAGCATGCAATATTTGGATAAATATATAAAGTATTTTGTTCATAATTTATAGGAGAACCGTGCAATTTGCACCGAAAAAGATAGGAAAAAAAAAAACTTATTTTTGCTTCTCGATATATAAGAGCTAAGCACGTTAAGCTCCTTCCTTGTTGGTGCAAGTTTTAATACCACTTGTAACGACCCGTGCTAGCTCAGCTCCTAACTCTTAGCCTAACCATGTCAAAAGGATAACATCGATTTATACATTAGCTCAACAAGCGCCCTTATATCAAACCAAACCAAACCGAGCCTTATACATCAATTCATATTACTATGAACTCTCGATGTGGAACTCCAGCCCAAGTTGGGCTCTCACATGAATAATACTAAAAAACATACCACAAACAAAAGTTTAGGAAGAACATGTATCTTTACACATATGAGAAAGGAAAGAGAAAAGAAACTGCAGGGTTGGCCCCAATGTTTAAGTTGTCCAAATCTGACCCGGAGCTTGGTCGCTCACTTATAGGGCTGGTCCTAAAATAAACTTCTAAACTTTTTTATACCAATAAAAATTAAATCGAATATAGAAAAGTACCGCTCATTAACTTTAATTAATTATCAAAATATTATTTTAACAATAAGAGAATTGATTACTTTAAACCTTTTTTTTTTTTTATCCAAGTTTGTCGAGCGAATTAATTATTTCAGTTATTTATAGTTAAATTTTTTTATTGTAAATTTGATATTTAAAATTTAAAGCTAACTATAATAAAATGATTAAAAACAAAAGGAAAAAAAAAAAACGTATCAAAATACTTACGATATGCAAAAAATTCAAACCTTGGTGTTGAGTATCACTTACTATCACTAACGTATGGTAATACAAGAGGCGCAAGAGTAGTATATTATCTAAACTTATCGAACAGAAAAATAAGGAATTTTTTTTTCTCCTTTCCAAGAAATCCAACCCGGGACTCGAATCACTGATGCAAAAACTCCACATCTTCAAAATCACGGAATAACTCGCACATAATATACACACTAAAAAAAAAACTTTTTGTTGCCTCAGCCCTGGGAATTGCTAGGCTTACCCCTCAGCTGGCACTAAAAGCCAAAAAGTTTAATGAGTTGGACATACCGTTGGGAGGGACGAGAAGAGTCGCTGGAGCTGTTCGTTGCCATGGTTGGAGATTCTTTCCAACCCCCCTATTAGTATTATTGGTATTTGAACGAGCTACTTCTGTTTTAAAAAGAAGAGGTAATTAAATAATCATCCGTTTTTTGGACACTATTTAGATTTTCATCCCCCTTGTTTTATGGAATTATGTTTTCATCCTTTTCTATTGTGAAATACCTTTTCTACCCTTTTGTTATGATATCAACATATACAGGATTATATTTTTTTCCTAATTTTGTGAGGTTCAATAACATCCTAATTTTGGGGGATTCAATAATTTCCTAATTTTGTGGGATTCAATAACTTCCTTATTTATTGGAATTTAACCATTTTTTAATTTAATGAGATTCAATCACATCCATTAAGGGAGATAATAAAAGAAATTTCAAATTCAAAAATTTGTTACTAATGTGTGGTGAAATTATAGATAACCAAGTAAAAAAAAATTTAATACGCACCAGCAAAAATTTTCAAATCAGTTTATGACATCTTACCATAATTGTTGTTAGAATCAAATTTTACCATATTTTATGCATTGTACTTGATTTTTACCATGATTACATGCCCATGATCTCCATCATTTTGATTTTTGCCATGATTACTTGATTTTACCATTTTTTGTGTTTTGTTTCTTGTTTTACCATGATTATTGACTCATGATCTCCATCATTTGAACATGGTTCCATTGAATCATGGTGTGTATATATATATATACCAAACATCAAACATCAAACATAGCATAGTAACTCCAAACATCAAAATCCAAACTAACCAAAATGGTAAAACATAACATAGAAATATTTGTTGGTTTAGAACTTCGATCATGGTAAAAAAATATAGCCACAATATTTTCCAGTTATCATGGTAAATCTTGGTAAAATTCACTCCCATAATAGTAAATATGGTAAATTCGTTACAATTATTTAACTTGAACTCTTGAATCATGGTAAAATACATGCCCACAAGATATTTAAATGATTATGGTAAAAATACTAAAACTTGAAAGGCTTTTGCGGCTTCAAAAAATTCACAGAGGGAGGAAGAAGAAGAAGAAGAAGAAGAAGAAGAAGAAGAAGAAGAAGGAGGAGGAGAAGGAGAACATAACGGGGAATGTTTTGAGGACGAGCAACACCAAAATGGTTTGGTAGACCAAATTGGTATGACATGAAATACAACAAAAAAATTTGATGCTTATACTCTATTCCCAGGCATCGTTAGGTCATCCTCTTGCTTGTTGTCACCAAAAAAGCACTCCAACTCTATTTCCGAGTCTTCTTCGTCGTCAAACTGAAAAATCGAACCACGTTTGAGAACTAATAGTGAAAACAATTGATTGAACTATGGTTGGTTATTCAACTACCAAGCATGTTTAAAATCATAATAGCAATGGAGGATGGAGGACATTAACACAGTAATATTTTATATATATATAGCCACAAAAAAATCAGATTATGGTATAATCTAAAACACCTATGAAATCGCGCCATTGTATACCTTTGTTTGTAGCTGATGATTGACTTTTTTTTTGGAAATTAAGCAAGTTGACTGAGTTTGATACGTGGCCCGGTGATGTTCGATGGAAGAAAGTGGTGGAGGACGGTGATCGATGGCAATGGAGGAAAGAGAATGGTGATTGACGGCAATGGAGGAAGGACTGTGATCTGCGACAACAAAGGATGGGGTATGGTGGCCAGAGACCAATGAGGCTATTGCATAAATATTGATATTAAATAAGGGTTTCAAATGGATGTGCTTCATGTTTTAACTGAACCGAAATTTAGGGGATTTTGTTTCCCTGAATATCTCCGTAATTACAGCATTGGACCCCAAAATTTAGATAATGGTCCTATTTTTTCTACACCTATATGCAACTTTTAATTTAGTCCTCTATCCCCAAATTTGTTATAAATTATATATTTATCTATAGATAAAGGGCATTTTAGGGTTTTTTTGAATCTCAGGATGGAAACATAACTCCTGAAAATGCTCAGGATGATTTTCTAATATCAAGTGAGTAAAAGGATGAATATTTAAGTGCCCCTAAAAAGAAAGAGGAAAATGGAACCAAAAAAAATCTTATGTACGAAAAAAATGTGTGTACCTCAGTTGTTCTGTACAGTTGTTCATTATCAACCGCAGGATTGCAACCAAAAAAAATCTCTATCCTACGAGAGTATCAGTAGGAGTATTTAACTACTCCATTTTTATGTTTTTTATTTTAGTAATTGGAATTTATTTTTGTCCTACTATTGCTACGTCAGTACCTCCGCTCCTTAAAAAGAGTAATGTATTTTATTCGGGGATATTCCTAAATAAGTATAATGTTAAAAAATTAGTAAGTAAAAGTTATTACATTTCTTATTTTGTCTGCCCTTAAGAGTTGTACTTTTTGTTTTTAACTACTCTAGTTGGGGGATTCTATTAACAACCGGGAAATGGCTAAATTCAACCTACTAAAAACTGAAAACACAAATTGTAATTTTAACCCATGTTTTGCTAAATACAAACAAAGAATTTTCCAAACTTTTCCAATCTACCCCTCTCTTTCCTAACATCTATTTACTTCCCAAACTACCCCTCCTATCAATCTAAATCCTAAAAATCAAAACCCATCCTCTTCTCCTCTCTTCACCACGAAAATGAAAGCAGCCGCTTGGAAGATGAAACAGGAAATCTGAGCCCTTCGTCTCCTTCCCTTTGTCTCCTTCCTCTCCTCTTCCTCTTCGTCTCTTCAGCCATCACCACCACGAAATCGGCCATTGCCACCACAGAATCACTGAAGTCCGCGACTCCTCACCACTCCGTTCAATTCACCACTTGTCTAAGGTATGTATTCGAACCTTACATATCGTTCATTCCTCTCCGTCTCTTTGGGGTACATAGGCCCATTACATTTTTGGTTGGGGTTTTCAGATCAATTAATTCATCTTTCGGATTCTGTCTATACATATTCTTCCTCTTTGTTATTTCTCTGCACTTTCAAAGCCATGGCAACTAATGACCCTCTAAATGGTTACATATACTACCATCTGAGGTACTGCACACACACGATAATTGTATAGGAAGAATATTTTCCAGATGCAGCTCTAAATATAACCAATAGAATAGCTAACACACTTACACAAGTGAAAGTGTCTACGAGCCAGGTTTTTTTTTTTGGAACAATACAGAACCGACCCCACCAATTGCATTGACATGTTCTTTGTCCTTTGTTTATCTGATAAGGGGAAACATGTTTTCACTTCATAGTATCAAGTGAAAACAAGCTATGTTCTTTCATTTTCGAGTCTCATTTCGAAATTAGATTCAACATCTCAAAAATAATGCACCGATCATGCTTTTTGTCTTGTGGATTGAAAATGTTTGAAAAATGAACACATGAATCAAGTGAACCAAAAATTTCCCTGCCTACTCTGACTTATGTTAGAATTGCATTCGAAAGAAAGGGATAAGGGATGGGAAAGTTGCAATTCACAGCCATGACGGAAAATATTGTTTTCATTCAAATTTTTTTACTGTGAAACATTTGGCCTTCTTTTGATTTTTTAAAGTCCGAACGAATACAACTCTTGTTTGTATTGGTGCAATTCACAGCCATGACGGAAAATATTGTTTTCATTCAAATTTTTTACTGTGAAACATTTGGCCTCTTCGATTTTTAAAGTCCAAACGAATAGAACTCTATTGTTTGTATCAATTGGTGAATTGAGCTGTGAAGGGAGTATGAGTTCAATACAGTATGAATATTGTTTTTTTTATAGATATAGGGGTTCCGGATCAGTTTGCGCACCTAGGATTAATTAATATTTCCTTGGAATCTTAATTTCTTTTGTATTTCAGTGACCTTCCCACTGGAGCAATGTTAGAACAATGCATGCACATTAGATTTTTTTTTTTTTTTTTTGCCATTTGATATACATCAGTACAGTTAGATGTTAGATGTTAGTAAACCACAAGGGTTGACCTCCTCTCAATAGGAGCCGAACCTAGAATCTCACCACATAGAAGGGGCTACACGACCAACTGGGCTAACTGCTCTGGTCACATGCACATTAGATTTGATCACACAAATCTACAATCCCAAGTCATTTTTCAAACCCAATTTACACAGTCTCTATTTGCTGCAACTTTCTGTGTAGTTAACTACTATTGCTATAAAAATAACAAATTTGATGCTTAATGTGCTTGGATATTCATGTATTCTTTCGCCTATGTCGCTGCAGGTTACCGGAAAGTCATTGATACTGTAAACACAAGAGTTGAGAAATCTTGAGGTTAGCCTAAGGCCAGGGCATTTATCCCAGTAAATGGAAAGGAGCAGGCATCTGTCAATTAAGATTCATTCAGCAGAGCTGAAATCAGAAACCATGTGCATTTAATACTGAAATTTTGCTTGTTAGGAGCAATTGCAATGGCCGTGTTCTCAAAATTAGAATATTACTTGTCACGGTGTTGTCATTTTTTATTTTTTATTTGTAATTTTTCCCTTTTTTGTGTACAATTGTATTTTTTTCCTGGTTAAAGGGAATGTTATTGCAATGAACCTCGCAAGTTCAATTTGTACAATCAATTTCTTAGCTAATATAAACTTGTTTGATCTGCTTATGTTACTTTCTGTATCTCAAATGGTAGGAGTTTGGGGGTTTTGAATGCGAGATTAAAAGTGAAAGATCACACCAAATGACTGAGATCTTTATCTATTTTTGAAGTAGTATATGTACACATTTCAATTCAAAGGGGCACTAACATTTCTTTGACCCCGTGGTGTGCACTCTCTTCTTCACAGCCCGGTCAACCCCATCAGACTTCTTGACAAATTTCCTATACTTCTCACTCCGTTCACATGCAAATTTCATCCTTGGCCTACGAGCTTTTACCACTTTCTCAGAGGCCTTGACCACAATGACATGATCGTGTTCTTTACCGGTAATTTTCATCCACTCTTTTAAGGCATCATCCGTGGCAAACACCTACCAACATTATAAAAAACCATAAAATCCATATCTAAGACTTCCACGTTCGAAAGGATGTAAATATTAACACTCACCTCCTTCGTTGTAAAATACTGCGTATAATCATATAGAGTAGGAGATGGACCTACGTGACTATAATGCTTTGAAGCATCACACTGAACAAAACAAAAAACATATGAAAAAAAAATTAGCAAACATTTCAGTAAGGAAATCAAGAATTGTTACCAAAGAATCAAGTTTTAACAATTGAACTCATGTAACATATTCAAATGTTAAAAGCTGAAAATGTTTACTACTATTCGGATGTAAATAATTGATTTAAATCTACAAATCCTACACTTGCCCGTATTCAGATTTTATACGTTGAAGTAAGTGTCTGAATTCATATTTTAACTTTTGAATGTATAAACAAATTTCGGTTTTTAAACAAATGAAACATATGGCAAAAATTTAAAGCTAATGGTGTCAAACATATAATTCATGTTTTTACAATCTGAAGTAAAGTACATCTTTCAAACTTTAAATGCTGAAAACATTGTGCAAATTCAATATTGGGAATCTGAATTGCAAACGACGAAAGACGCAAAAGTGAAATCTGGGTCTTACCTCTTTGGTTGCTTTTGCCTCCCAAACCACCATTTTCTTTCCATCATCTTCCCTGTCGACCTCCATGCCGCTTGTGATTGAAAAATTGAACCCCATTGCCCTTTTTTCCATTTGAAAATATGAGAGTAGTGGGTCAACAATGGAAGGGGAAGAACCTTCCATGGAAGGCTCCATTAGATTCTCCATTGAGGGAGAGGTAAAGAATGGGGAAGGGAGTGAAAGTATTTTAGAGTTTGAGGTGGGAAGTGTAGAAAAAGAGAAGAAGAAGAGAAGGGGATGATAATGGTGGGCCAGTGGGTGAACGCACGTTTGGTGAGTTTAACGTTTTCTTCTTCTTTTCTTTTTTTTCCCCCAAAGATGATAATGTTGGGAAGAAGAAGAAGATAAAATGGGTGTTTTTGGTTTGGGTTGTAGGATAGTGTGCGGTTGGTTTGTACTAAATTCATCCCACTAAATTAAGGGACAAAATAGTCCATATACACAAGGGTATTTTTTTGTCTAAAATGGGTTAAATTTTAGTGGGCTAGATTTAGCCAATTTTCGGTTGTTAATAGAATCACCCAATGTACTTTGTTTTTGCCAAACAATAGGGTTGTTAGTAATTCTTAAGGTAAATTACTAAAATCACCCCAAGGTTTCTAGAAATTATAGATCGCTTAACAATTTCTCTCTCCTGTCATGATGTAGTTGAAATTTCGACGGAATCTGTCTGAAATCATCAAATCCTAATCAGAATTGACCAAACTCTCTTTTTTACCCTGTAAAAAGCTATTTTTCACACTTCTATAGTCTTTCACAAGCTGTCAAAGGAGAGTTTGGTCCATTGAAATTAGGATTAATGATGTTAGAGAAATGTTGTCAAATTTTCAAATGGCTGCGTCACAACATTAGGGTAATTAGTTATGCAATATGCGAGATGAACTTGTAATTTTTCAAACGCGAGGGAGTGATATTTAATCTCTAGAAACCTCAGAGGTTATTTTAATTTATCCTATTTTTTAAATTACTAGGAGGGGCTTTATCCTACTTTTAGATTACTATGACAACCAACCTCCTATCTATGAGAGATTGAGAGTCGAATTCTAGACTTCATTGGTCCAAATCTCAATATTTACAAGGGCTACACAACTATTAGACCAAATCCCAATGTCTGAATTGCTTATATTTTTGTAGAGTGATCCCAAAAGAATGTTTTTTGCCGACATGACAAAGTTGAACAATTTGCATTTGCTTGTAGCATTCTATGGCTTTTATACTGCTTGGTTCATGAATAAACGATCCGTTTCCCAATAATAATAATAATAATAAGAAAAACCCCCACAATTTCACACTGAGGAGAGGGGGAAGGATTACCTTGGGAGATACTCTAAACGGTAATTCCAGGGGTACAAAAGTTTGGTGTACAGAAAATGTACTGATCGGCTTGGGGACCCACAAGTGGGTCCCAAACGAAATATCCAAGCCGTTCATTCATCTTAAAATGATTTTTCCAGGGGCCTAAGGAGAAATCAGCTCAATCGGACCTGCCTAAGTGCTTGATCCAAAATCCTTCCATTTCCTTCAAATTTTTTTTTAAGGAAACGGTAGGATTTTGGATCAAGCACTTAGGCACCTCATATAGAACTAATTTCCCACAAGGCGCCTCGAAAAATCATTTTATGATGAATGAACGGATCGGATCTTTCGTGTGGGACCCACTTGTGGGTCCCCGAGCCGATCAGTATATTTTCTGTACATGAAACCTCTGTACGCATAGTCTGGTCCGATACTAAATGCTATTCATACCACTACTGAAACCAAATAAAATAAAATCACGCCATTTTTTTCAACTTATAAGCACATACAGAACCAGTTGCTTCGATCAAAATTGCGAAACGAAAGAAAAAATTCTACGAGATGTATCAATCCCCGAGAATCTTCTGTTTTTTTGATGTGTTCATGTATGGCCTGATGACCCATTCAGTTTGAGCTTCGCTCTGATCCATTGTTCCTAGCTTGATCTGCAATAGCAAATAAAGCAAACATTAGAAAACCATTCGACGATGTTCAACCAAGCAACAACCACCTCAGACTAAAATATGACCAGAAAAGTTGGTTCTACATCATTTTTTGATGTGTTCATGTATGGCCCTCCGCGTTTCTCGTAGATATGATGCCTGGATGTTTAGTCCACATATTAAAATGCAGTACAAAGGCGAAGTAGCTTTCCCATTGAGCAAATAACAAAATCCACGAGGAGGATACACATAACACTTTGCTTTGTTTTATGGTGTAAACTTTTGTCAGTATATTTTCCTTGGGCTTGGGACAACAAATTTTTTTGACCCGACCCCCTTTTGACGCTACTTATGCCCCAATTGGTGTTGATTCTAGGTATGGATTCAATTAGACGCTTGCCTAAACTAGCCTCTTTGAGTTGCTTTTGGAAACAAGTACTGATCCTTTATGAGGCAGAGATCAAATGTGTCTTATCAAGAAGTACCCTTTGCAATATACAGTTCAATTCAGAAGTCAGAAAGTTTAAAATCAAGGGTCTCGGAGTACTCGAATTTTCATGTTAAAGGTGCTCTTAGCAGGACCCTTCTTTAAGCAAGTATTTTCTACTTTTCTATGTCTCTTCAACTAAATTAAACCACTTTTGGAGGTAGGACCGGTTTTGAGCTTCTAGATTTCAACACGTTCAAGGGTCCTACAACCTTATTAACTTAACCTGCAATATTTAAGAGTCCTACCACTCTATTATCTTAACTTTTATTCTACCATCCACCACCAACTCCACGGAGGAGCTAGCATCATGCATAATCAAAATTTTAACAAAAAATGATTTCTGTAATTCTGTTTCTCGAAAAGAAAAATATATTGTACTCATTAGTCATTACTTACATTAAATGGTACTTGGGGGGGAAACTACTAACAAGACCAAGTTTTAAACACTCAACAAAAACAGGAAGAAAAAATGTGCGCAACTACCACTGCAGTCATGCAGACCAGATGTCCAAGAGGATAACATTAGTGTAGTAACCAAAGGATTAGCACAGGATTAGGGATTATGATATCCATGGATGTTCTTTTCCTCATAAATGGCACCTCCTGCAAATTAAATAAAAAACAGAATCGTCTGCTGAAGTGTACAAAAGGCAACCAACCTGAAAGAAACATAGTCAGACTGATTGGCAAAGGTGATGATACGTTTTGTGTCAGGCTTGGGCACTGGAAACAGATGCTTTTAAATGTTTGCTGTCCTTTGGCCGAGCTATCAGTGATCAGCAGATCCAGAAATAGTTAGAGCCAAACAAAAACATACTCCATATGTAGAGCCAATGAAATACACATAAATTAAGAGCCAACACATCCTGTGTTTAAGTTATAACAATAAGCTCAGTAGACAGAAAGGTATCTGAAAAAAAAACTAGGAAAAAGGAAAAAAAGAAAAAAAGGGGGTTACCAGATACTGAGAAAAGAAAAGGGCAAGCATAAACATCAATTACTTCTCTCAACATCTACTTTAAGCCTTGTTCTGTGCATAAAATGAATATAGTTCACTGCAAGTTGAAAGTAAAAAACCAGTGGATGCTTCACCAGGGATGTCTTCAGATTTGTGGAAGGGATGTTATTCAGGAAACAAAAGATGATATGAAAACAAACAGTCAAAACTTAATTTCAGTCCAAAGCTCGGCACAAAAATCAGCAGAAAAACATCAATATTCATGCTTTAACAGATACAGTGATTCTAACACATCTAATAGATTGCAAACTTGTTTCTACATGTTGAGTACACCCATTGCTAGGATGCAAAATTGAACATATTTGATCTAAAGGAGTTACGAAAACAAGATACATGAATCCTAGCACAGAAACTGGAAAAACTGAAATAAGTCCTATGTTACAATCAACTGGTAAGTTGCACGTGGCAGGAAAAACAGAAAAAAAATGTATTGGGTCCGGTCTGATTGTAAAAAAATATGGTATCAAAGCCAACCTCCTTGCAATGCCCTTGTGTGGTCCATGGAGAAGTGGGGAAGTGAAACCCTTGGTTCAGTTGGTTGGGGTGATTGCGAGTTCTTCAGCCACCCAATATATGTGGTTTATGGAAGAGAGCCTCAATTTGAGGTTTATGGGGGATGAGACCCTACATTTGCCTCACATCTCTCAACGGACAAGATCTTACCGCTACATTAGCAACAACTTGAACCTCCTAAATATAGAGCATTTTCCAAGGACACTTTTGGGGAATCATAACCAAGTGCTTTCAACCCAAAAATGTCACGGCTATCAACTTAGCTTAGCAATCCTCAAAAGGGTAGGAAAACACACAACGGAGCAAAAGATAATTTCAATGATACATAGAACATGGTTAACCACTCGAGCCACTGGTCTGTTGTCTCAACTACTATTGCTTTGTTCTGTAGCCATGCTCTACATGTTAATTAACTGAATATCAAAAGTACTCATAGTGATACATCAACTAGTACATTAATCTAAAGGATATTCGTTGTATTTATCTATTATTAGGTTTGAACAACTACTAGTTAAACTTGGGTTTTGAATGATCACTCATGTAAACTAATTCCATTCGGATGGAAAGATTGTAACTCATAACTGAACTCCAGATGGAAATACGCAAGTGAAATTTATGTCTGAATAATGAACTCTACTCAATAGAAATAACTGAAACAGAACAGAAATGTGGACATCTTCTAAATTTCTGTAACTAGGCCGTTTTGTAAAGAAAAATGCTCAATTTTAGGATAATCAAATCAACATCACAAAAATTAGAAAGATTCACCATGTCAACACACAAGAATTATGGTAGTTATTCCACACCTCATTCAGACGTTCACATGTAATGACTTAGAACAGTGAAGTGTACTCTGATAGCCCAACTTTTACTATCTTATGCATTTTATTCACTTCAGACACACAATGTCAACTACTGATCTCAGTGGTTGAATAAGTCCGGGAATCCCAATGAAAGACTCTTATATGAGATCTATCTTTTATAAAAATTTACCAATATCTTGACCAAAAACAAAGAATTTTTTTCTTTTCGGTCTGTTTGTAAGAAGTAAAAACTCCAATTATACTAACTTTTCCATAATCGTGTGTTATTATGTTGGCATTCCAAATACAGGCACCCAATTCCATAATCTCAGGCCAACAAGATTTCAAAAGAAATCATCACAATTATACAACAAAAATACCATAAGTGATTACGAATCACTGCCAATTGGAATCCATTACTTTGATCAGGAAAAAAATCAGCAACCGAGTGATTCATGCAAAACCCTTTTCCATTTTTTGGGTGAAAATTCAAGCACAAGCTTAAACTCACTGATAAGCCCACTTGCAATCACTATGTATGCATCTGTATACATAAAAAGAAGGAAAAAAAGAGAAACCCACAAAGTTTTATGAGAGTTTTTGATCGGAGTAGCCTCTTTTTTAAAACTTATTCCCAAAGTAGCTACCTTTTCAAACATATTCTGAAACTAGCACTTCACGCATTTTGGTAATGCGTTATAACCGTTAATTGCCAACTCGGCACGCCAAGTCCCGAGCTATGACCGCGCGTAAACAAAATGCGTTGTTTTAAAATTATAACGCATTTTCCAATTGCGTCATGGATTATCGCGCAGATTAATAATGCACTAGGTTTTTTTTTATTTTTTTTATTTTTATAGCGCATTTAGAAAATGCATTAGGATTTTTAAATGTAAAACCCCTTTTCAGCTCTCCCTTCATCTCTTCTCCGCGATTTTAGCAGCTCTCTTCATCTCTCTCCTCCCCCTACTCGATCTGATAATACAGACGCTCTCCTCCCCAGCGTGATCGTCCACGCAAACAAGCCGTTTGTCCACCGCCGACCACCACCTTAAGTTACTCGCTCTTCCTCCTGCTCTCTTTCTCTGGATCGCTCTAGCTCTCCACTTTTTATTTTTATACATATAAGTGGGGGAAAAAAGTGTTAAGGACTTGGGCTGCGGTACTCCATGTGTGCCGTGTGGTACAGACAGAGTGCCGTGTGGCACTGTTTACCCAACAAACAGTTTGAAAAGCTTGGTTTCGAACAGAAATGCAATGAGAACATACTTGTGATGCAAAACTTCATAAAAACTGATTATTTTGGAACCTGAAAACCATGTTTTTTGTATTAAAATGTTCCTCCTCAAGAGATTACACCATAGGATCCAATAATTTTACCGTATGGCAAAATCAGGGAGGTTTTCGATTTAATTGTTCCTATTGAAACATTAATCTACCAAACACAAGAATGGTACAGAGAAATCACTTTGTGTTTAGTATCACCCATCAGAGTACCAAAGCCATAGGCTTTGGCGCGAAAAGGGAAATTTTGGAACAGAGCTTCCCGGAATGGACAACCTTCTGGAACTTCTGATATCGGCTTGGATCTCCTTTGCACTTCAGACCTCGCTACGATGTGACGATGGATTGTTTGGCTTTCGGGTTTAATGGAATAAGGAAAGGTTGAGACACGGTCTCCGACCAAAACAGAGTATCAAGGATTGCGGGTTTCGAACTTGGTTTTCTTCTGGAGGAGTTTAGGAACTGTTTTGGAGAGAATTGGTGAAAGGAATGGGAGGTTTAAGACATGGGTAGTGTAAAGACCCGTGTTTTTATATAATTTTCCGGAAATAATGTTGGGGAAGTGTGAGGAAATGAAAATAGTGTAATATGGGGTCAATGTGAACTTGGTAATTGCATTTGGGTGCTTGTGAAACACATTAGATACACTAGGGGGTGAGGGTGTAATTTGGGGTGCATTTAGAGGGCCAACATCAGATTTTTGGCTAACACAAACACACTCCTCTCCCTCTCTCATACACCGACACACACTCTTTTTACTCCTCTTCAAAGCTTACTCCATTTTCTCCACAAAATCTACACACCCACACCTCTTTTCCTCAAGATTTAACCTCAAATTCACCATCTACTCGTGATTTGGAGTCCGGGCATTCTTGGAATCATCTTGGAGGAGCTTGTTTCGGTTGGATTTTGCTAGAACAAGCTAGGGCTTTCTCTTGTTCTTGCTCTTAAAATTCCTATAAATCTTGAATATCACCATGGAAATGGGTTTTGATCTTGTTATCACCATGAATATGGGTTTTGATCATGATTAATCTTTGATTTCTACACCCCTAAGTGTTTGTCAGTGTTATGATCCATATTTTGATGAGTTTCAAGTTGTTTTTGCTTGGGTTGAAGCCCCCCTATCAGATCTGAAAAGCTGTAAAAAATTTGCTCGAAGCCATTTGGTATCGATACCCCTGAAATCTAGTATCGATACTAGCGCGTTCTGTTTTTTCTGGTCAACTGGTATTGATACCCCATTCTGGGATGGGGTATTGATACCTGACAGCTCTGAACCTTATTTTTTTGTTTAGGCCTTTCCATGACTCGTAGACGTCTTGGGACATCTACAAATGTTTAGTTCACTTAAATATTATTTATTACCAACCACTTTGTTGATCGGATTGTTTGCTTGGCTTTCCTTTGACCCCGGTCGGGTTGTTTGACCATGTACTTTCCTTACTCATCAAATACATTCTATGACTTGTTGAAAAGCCTCATTCTAACCCAATCCCCGTACCGTTGGTTCTTTACTCAAAATCTCATGATATTTGAACATGCTCTTGGACACGTGTTATCTTCGCCACAATCGAGACACTACTAGTTTTCGAATTAAATAAGTTACTTGGGAGTTTTGGACACCTGATGGTTTAACGAACTTTTGAAAATGATGGTTACTTATTCTAGGGTCACTGTTTGGTGCGTCCCTAGCCCTGGGTGTTCGGAGCACACAAAATCCGGTAGGGGTGTTCGGAGCCCACGAAATCCGGCAGAGGGATTCATTCCCTATTAAAACAAGAGGTTATTTGTGAAGAGTTATAAATGGAATGTTTTGTGAAAAACATGATGTTTTGAAGAAATTGAACACATGACACGAATTGTAACGGTTTTGAGGTAATTGACGGACACTTGGGTATCTTGTGGACACTTTAACATCGAGTCGATCATTCATAGCTCATTTTAGCCTAATTCTCTATGTGTATCACATTATCATGTGCATCTTTCATTCTCTATGCCCTTAGCGTTAGTAGAAAAGTTTCCTACTGGTCTAGTGAGCTCATCCTATCATTTTCAGGTAGTCGGTAAGACACATGATTGGGATGCTTGACGTGTGGATGCATAACATGAAGCTTACGTTGGCATGAAGTTATTTTATCATCTCCATAGTTTACTACTCCCTCCGTTCCATTCCATTGGTCCCCTACGAAACTACGTGCAATTTTCAAACTAAAAAATAATGTACTTATGAACATAATTTGTTCATCAATATGGATCTTGTTTGATAGATCTCATTGTGAACTTTTAAACGGTGCGGAAAAAATCCAAAAATTATTTTATAGATGCGTTATTTTTTAGTTTGAAAATTGCACGTAGTTTCGTAGGGGACCAATATTATGGAACGGAGGGAGTATATTTTTGGGAAATGATTTTGTAACTTCTATTTCTTTAATCTTTTGACAAATCCAATATATGTAATAACTTTATTTATTGTTGGAACTAAAGTACTTGGGTTCGGGTACCTTTCATGAGAGACATGTAGACTTGTAATTTGGAAATTGTATTTTGACTTTGACTATTCTATGGAGATATGTTTGACCGTGATCTATCCTACGTGGATATTTTTTATATTTTTTTTATTAAAAATTGAGGGCGTGACAGGTAGAATTTGGACAGAGCTTATGGGTGGTTTTTCATGATTTTTCGGTTGTAAAATGGGGGATAGGACTTGTTATGTCTCAAAAATGGAAGAGGAGTATCCTTTTTATAGCCAAAATTCACTTGGGGAGCAAGTAGACGTGATTAGGAAGGGAACAAGTTGGTTATGCCAGTCAAAATGCTTCAGGGCAGAGTAAACTTGGTGACCAAGGCTGCCTGACAATGCCGTGCGGCACTGCAACTGTACCGTGTTATACACAAACTATGCCGCGCGGCACTCTTTACCGCCATTGCAAGAAAAGAACGCCGTGCGTGACTGAGGGAGCACCGTGCGTGAGAGTTGAGTACCGTGCGACACTATTGACCATGTTGATTTCCTTTGACTTGGTGGGTATCGTTCCAAGAGGCTTTCTGAGCATTTCTTTTCATCATCGGGGATTAAAAAGAGTATGAGAGTTTAATTTTGGGGTGTCTACAACGTTATAATTTTAAACAAGACATTTTGTTTACGCGCGGTCACAGCTGACAATGACCTCCCGAGCTGACCTAGCATGCCGAGTTGGCAATTAATGGTTATAACGCTTAATGGTTATAACGCATTACCAAAATGCGTGAAGTGCTAGTTTCAGAATATGTTTGAAAAGATAGCTACTTTGGGAATAAATTTTAAAAAAGAGACTACTCCGATCAAAAACTCATTTTATGAGGTGGATATACCTTTGGGAAGGAGGAGAGGAGTCGCTGGAGCTTTTCGTTGCCATGGCTATCACTAATGAACAAGTTCTTTTTTTGTCTACTCTTCAGTCTTCTCCCTCCAGCATCGTCGCTAGCAGTACTTCTATGGGCACATGGTTGAGAAGCGGAAGGACGGTGGATGCCACGTGTAGTGGCTTGCAACTTTAGGAAAAGATTATTTTTTCACAACTTTCATAGGAGTAACAAAAATGATTGTGACACAAACTTTGTGCCACAACCCCACTCACATGGGGTGTGGGTCCCACATGGGCCCCACACCCCATGTGAGTGGGGTTGTGGCACAAAGTTTGTGTCACTACCATTATTCTAGGAGTAAGTATTGGTTTGCGGATGAGTCTTTTATTTTAGTGGCTTCCGAGTAGCCATTCGAGTTTTCAACGCTCAAAATTAGAAAGAAAAAAGAAATTAATATATGGGAGCAATCACGGATCTAAGGGGTCGCGCAAGGCACATTCCTTCTCAACTTCCGCTCAAAATTAGAAAGAAAAAAGAAATTAATATATGGGTCCTTCTAACTAGGGGTGCTCACGATCCGGATTGGTCCGAATTGGCATGAATCCAATCCTAATCCGCGAGTCACGGATTTTTGAAAATAAAATTCGTGTCTGATCCAAAAGTCTCACGGTTCGGTTCCAATCCGATCCGCGAGTCACCGATCGGTTCCGGATTTGTCCACGGATTTTCAACTTATTCTAAAATAAAAAAAATTATCAACTCAGTTTCAAATTTTGCCCCTGTTCGTACCCTACATGAAGAAAATCAAGTAGCAGATGCACTAGCAGAAATAGAAACCAATCAAGACTACAAACTCATACTAATACGTAGATAGTTCCAATTCACAAACAAAGACACTAGCAAAATTAGAAGCCAATCAAGACTACAAACTTATCCTAGTACGTAGATAGTTCTAGTTCACAAATAAAGGCAGTTTAGTTGAGTGAAATACTAATACTTCAGTAGTTACATTAAAGTCCAATACAAAAAAATTACATATATATTTATATTTAAAAAAAATTATATATGATAAAAATCTCACAGTCCGGATCGGTTAATCCACGGTTTCAAATCAAAATCCGTGTTCGGACCGCGAGTCACGTTTTTTTTTTTTTTGAATCCGTGTCCGGACCATTAATCCACGGTTAAAATCCAAAACGTGCGAATCGGTTCGGTCCGGACCGAATTCACGGTTCACCAGTTTTTTTGAACAGCCCTACTTCTAACGGGTGCTAACCGTTTAACCTTGTAATCTGTGTAGGATGTGTACATAGGGTCTTTTGGGTAAAAAAATCAGTTTTTTTTTTCCCGTCCTTATTCAATTTTTTGGCTTATTTTTGTCTTTACTTATAAAACTTTAAATTTGGTCAATAATTTTATACTTTTGAGATTTCTCTCGTCGAGAAGAACCAAAAAACCACAAAAATTCGACTCAAAATTAACAAATTCAAAAAAATTGAATAAGGACAAAAAAAAAAACCAAACTGATTTTTTTTACCCAAAAGACCCCTTAGTTTCTTTTCCTTTTGCCAAACATGTCATTCTAGGTTTTGTTTTTTCTGTCAGTTTGGTACTCATGCACTATAAAAGTTTGAGAGCCACATATATTTGTTTCGTGTCCAAATTTATCCTTTCATTTTTTTCCTTGTTTTTTTGTTTTTTTGTTTCTTTTAACTTATAATCAGAGCCTTCACTTGATCTAATACCACATACCATGGTTTGAGAAGTTGACGAAAGATAATTCCTAGAATAGAGAGGTGATTTCCACACCCAACAATGATACATGTACAACAAAAGTCTCCAACATACTCACATGGTGTGTGGATCTCACACACACTTCACACTCAAGTGTGTGTGAGCTCCACACATCATGTGAGTGTGTTGGATACTTGTTGGAGCTGGTTGTTGTACACTTATCATTTTTGTTCCACACCCCTCAAATTATGATCCACATCCCCTTTTTTGTCTTTTAGTGAACTTTTAATGTGTAGAAATTTCATTAAAAGACAAAAAAATGAGTGTGGATAACAATTTAGAGGGTGTTAAAATCAATTACCCTAGAATATTCGGACATAACAAAACACACTGACTATAGGTACACCAAAAGTGCACAGAAATGCCTAAATCCCTGAAGCAACAAATAGATCAACAACTCCTACGTACATAATAAAGTGAACTTGAACGACACCAAAAATTCCATAAACTATCATGTTCGTGCAAAGTTTAATTTTAACATGACATAATTCCAAAAGACAAAGTATTATGCACACCCCATATATGGGCATTGATATCTTTATGTTGCCCATCAAAGGAGTCAAACTGTATAAGCAAACATGACTATACAAAATGTAAGAGCAAAAACAAGTTTAGTGTAATATCCCGTACTATATAACAAGCTTGCCTTCGATGTTTAGGTTGTCTAATAAATTTACTACTAATAGGAAAATTAATTAGAGGCTTATAAGTGTATTTATCCTTTTTGTCTTGTCTTTTATGCATGAACCGGTTATGAATATGGGAGGGGCACGTGGATTGATAGCAACAAAGGAATTGGTGTGCTGTAAAAACATCCTTGAAGTTTATTGTCTCTTGTGGACTTTACACATACAAGGGAGATAAGAGATGGGTTGGAAAAAAAACCTGAAAAGAGAGAGAAATCACAGTATTGGAGAAGGGGAGGTTTGGCTTTACGAGGGAGAGGAATTGGGCTTCTCTTGTTCTATTGGAAAGTTTGCCACGCATGTTTGGGAGGAGGTCGAGTGGTCGACAGTGGAGAGACCCATCGCGGTGGTGGTGTTTCAGTCTTTATTTTTAGGCCTCGTTTGATTCAAGTATTGGGAGCCTGGAATAGGATTAGGCGCGTCTAATCCACCTAATCCCGTGTTTGGTTCTCACAAAGGTGTCTGGGATTAATAATCCTGGGACAAAAATTATCCATATATGTATGGTATTGTGTAATCCCATGGGGGGGACTACCAATACCACAATCCCGGACAAAAAAACACGTGGAAGGTTGTCGGGCAAATATTACAAATTTGCCACTGAAATGTTTTCGGCCCTAGATCAAACAGTTTTCTTCTTCTTCTTCTCTCTCTCTCTCTAAACCCAGATCTGCAACAATGGTGAAACTGACCAAGGCCGAGAGGAAAACGACGTACGATGGAAAACTGTGCAAGCTGCTCGACATTTACTCTCAAATCCATCCAGAACATACGGACGGGGTTGAGAGGTGATTCATTCATTCTGCTGGGTAAGAACACCATGATGAAGCGGTCCATTAGAGAAAGTTTTGGAAATGGGTAAGAACACCGACATCCTCAACCTCGTCCCCCTTCTCGTGGTACGATTTTGGGTTCCGATTTGTGTTCTTAATTTTTGGGCTTGTTTGGTTGTCGAGAAAGTTTA